>CAMGYJ010000009.1:59214970-59818311 GCA_946122785.1 Linum tenue | reverse complement strand
ATTGACATCGGTCCCTCTTGGTGGACGCGATGGTGGCCAATCGATGCTGTCATATCTAGTTTAGGGCAATGAGACGAGAGAAGAGAAGAAGAGGTCTAGAGGGTAGAGACTTCATCTGCATCAAGTGCATGAGCCTTCATCACCTGCCACATCACATGCTCGTGACTTGAGACTCCACCTCATTGACGAGAACCTCAACTTCAAGGAGGTTTTGGGGTGGACCGAAACTTAGGAGCTACCGTCCGGCTCACGACGTGAAAGAAGCGCTTGTTGGGAGGCAACCCAACCAGTCGGTTTGCATTTCTTTTTCTCCTCAGTTGCGTCAGTTTTGTTATTTGATTTTAGAGTCAATAACTCAACCTTTGTGAGATTTTGTGTGGTGTTTGTGTTTCGAATACTCTCTCCTCCTGGAATTCACCGCCTGCCTCGTCCACCGTCATTCACCCTTGATCTGGTAACTTCGTTCTACCCTCCTTATCTTTCCTCCATTGAGGACAATGTCGTGCTTAAGTGTGGAGGGATGTTCGATTATGTATGCGGGTGAATGTTTGGCTGTTTGTGTGCTTGGAGCCTAGTTCACTGTCCAAATTTTTAAATTTGAGGGCTCCAAGTACGTGTTTCCTTGCAAATTGCCTGCTCAGTATGCTTTGAATTGACAGTCTCTATAGTAATGTGCAACCTAGGGAGGTAGTGTAGCACTATGGAGGATGTTGATGCGTTTAAGAAGTCTCGTTTCTTCTTCATATTGTGTTGGTTGATTCTGTGAATTAGTGATCTTAGGACCCTTGAATTGTGTGGTGTTGTGGACTCTCTACCTGTCATGGACTCCTGTATCATGTTTTGAAATAAAAGGTGCTTGAAAATGTGCTTTAAAATAATGTCCAAATTTTTAAAATTTGAGGGCTCCAAGTACGTGTTCTTTGCAATTACCTGCTCAGTATGCTTTGAATTGACAGTCTCTGTAGTAATGTGCAACCTAGGGAGGTAGTGTAGCACTATGGAGGATGTTGATGCATTTAAGAAGTCTCATTTCTTCTTCATATTGTGTTGGTTGATTGAGTGAATTAGTGATCTTAGGACCCTTGAATTGTGTGGTGTTGTGGACTCTCTACCTGTCATGGACTCTTGTATCATGTTTTAAAAATAACAGGTGCTCGAAAATGTGCTTTAAAATGACGTCTCCCGTGCGAATAGGGCGAAAGTGTGTAAGGGGAGACGGAAATCCGTTCCCAATTTCCACCTACTACCTCCAGCCCCCTTACATGTCTTTCCCCCGCGAGGCTCGAGACATCCGCTCCTAGCATGGCCGGTAAGAGCCGGGCTCCCGCAAAACCTCTGCTAGGTGGGAGCCCCCATTTTCTGAAAAACAGGTTGGAACCCTTAAAAAAAACAGAAAAACAAGCAAAAAAGGGAAGAAAAGGGGTTCCAACCATCTTCAAGAAGAAATTAGAGCACCTTGAAAAATGTGAGTCCATGGTCTTTTGTTTTTGAGAGTCTCTTCATCCACGATTCATTTGTCCTCTGTTCACTATTTGCCATGATGCCGACTCGAGACTAGTGCTCTCGCCGAAGAAGCTATGAGATGACTTGTGCGTCGGTTGACCTCGTAAGCTGCTAAATGATCTAGGAAGTCCTCTACCTACGATCGAAGTTGTTTGTTGCTATAGAGGTCTGGAGAGTTGCATTGGTTTGAGTTAGGTTTGCTTGGGGACAAGCAAACGGTTAAGTGTGGGGGAGTTTGATAGACCGATAATTACACATGTTTTCACCCCTATTCCGAAGCCGTTTGAGATGTTGATTCTCGTGTTTTAAGCCGATTTCACGCTAGGTTGTGTGTTTATGTCATATTTCAGGACCCGGTGTTGGAATCGAGGCGGAGAAACGAGTTCTGGGTCGAAAGGAGCAAAGTTGGGACGAAGTGGGCTGCAGGAGGAAAATACCCGGTCAGGTGGTCAAATACCCGACCGGGTATTTATCATTTTGGGCGCCTGTGAGAAACAGAGAGGGGCCTGGGCGTGAAGCTAAAATCCTCGATCGGGGATTATTGGAGCAGACCGGGGATTTTCCCTCGACCAAAACGCGCGTTTTAAATAATACCCGGTCGAGACCAAAAATACCCGACCGGGTATTTCAACCGGGTATCGCGACAGGCAGCAGATTTAAGGGAAAAGAGGGCTGCAAATCAAAGGTTCCGAGTTTTAGAGAGACAGAGCGATTCCTAGAGAGAGAAAGCGACGAACAAGAGTTCCCAAGTGCCCTAGCTTGATCTTCATCACCATTGGAGCTTGGCTTGAGCTTGGAGGAGTGCCGATCAACGTCCAGGAGCAGAAATCCATCCTTCACAGTATGATTTGCGCGTCTGAATCTGCTTTTGCTTCTCTCTCCATGGAGTAGTTTCCCCATTCATCTGGGTATGGGGAACCCTAGATTTGTATGTTAGGTCTGATTGTATGAACCCAAGTACAGAGTTTATGAATTGATTATATTCGATTGAGGTTTGAATGATTGAATGACTTGAATCCTGATCAAATTCCTGTTGTTTCTGCTTTGACCTAGAACGAGAATATCTGCCTAGGTTGATAGAGCATCCTTAATTGAAGGTAGGGAGTTGGTGATTTTAGTCAAGGAGCCAACTCACTATTCTGTACCGAATTCACTTCGGTAGTGGAGGTTTTGTTCGTTAGGGCCTCAATCTGTTTACTCCGATGGAGGTTAGTCGCCCGCTGGAGACTCAGGTTGAGAGGGTCTGGAGACCTTTAGTCGAGACTTCAGACTGTTTTAGAACCTTCCGCAGTATAACTTTCATGAAAACTGAACTTGTTAAATTGCAATCCGGCTTAACTGCAGTCTAGGGGGAACCATATCCGGGTGACCTCTCTCGACTTGAAAACAACCGTTTAACTTGCTTTGTATTTTTGTTTGTTCGAACCTGCACTAAAGTTTCACTGCTAGATAACAAGGATTCACCGAGTAGTCATCAAATCTAGGACACGGGTTGACAATAAAACCCGAACCCGCTATACTACGCTTTAGGAAGTGGTTATACTTGGCCATTTTCTAGAGTGACAGTAGGAGTGAGTCAAGTTTTACCCGACCGGGTATTTTTGGTCCACGATCGGGACCCCCTCTGTTTCTCAGGGTGAAAAAAGGGAAATACCCGACCTCGTCCCAAAAATACCCGACCTCGTCCCAAAATTACCCGACCGGGTATTTTTGGTTCGAGGCCGGGGATTTTCAATGCCTTGAACGCAACGTTTCCCAAAAATACCCGACCTTGACCCAAAATTACACGACCGGGTATTTTTGGCTCAAGGCCGGGTATATTATTGCACTCGATACGCTGCATTTAAAACCCCCGGTCGTGGGTTCAAAAATACCCGACCGGGTATTTTTGAGGCCCGACCGGGGATTTGTGCTATTTAAAGCAAACCTCCGGTCAGTTTCTCTCTCTACCCTCATTTTCCAAAAATTTTCCCCTCTCTTCCTCTCAAATCCTCTCCCCTCTCTCCTCTTTGGCCGCCGCCCGCCACCGCCGGTCGTCGCCGGTCACTTTCCGGCGACCCTCCGGCGACTTTTCGGCCATTTTCCGGCGAGCCTCCCGGGCAAATTTTTGGCTCCCTCTCGCGTCCCTCACCCATTTCTAGAGCCTAGCTACAGTTCTACTTGCGTTTCCAGGTGTGTTTCTTTTTAATTACTCTTTTCCTGAAAAATGGAATTGTAGATTGTAGGACCGAGAACTGTGTTTGCATGCCTGATTTAGAGTAGGGTGAGGGATGCTTTGATTATTCATGGATTTATATGTGGTTTATGTGCTGCCCGTGTACTTAATGTGGATGCTTCTGTGGTCTTGCCTTGATTCCAGTTGAGTTGCTTGCGATTCGACCGGCTGTGCCTATAACTGTTAGCCTAGGTGGTCCTTGAGTGTGGGGGAAGTGATGAACCCATGCTGCTGGTCCTGACAAAATTTTTCTTGGCTCCACCTTTGGTTTGTTGATTTTGCAGGACCATGTCCCTCGACCATCCCTTTGTGCAGGGTCTGCGCATGCACCCGGATTACGCGGACCAGTTCCGCAAGGTGATTCGGGGAAAACTGGAGCGCCACCACCATCTTGAGTGGGTTGTGTTCGAGCAGCTCCACTGCATGCCGGACATCACCGCCGCCATCAGTCACCGCGATTGGCGGACGCTGCTGACTATAGACGAGCCCACCTTCACTGAGCTGGTATGGGAGTTCTACACAACATTCCAGTACGATAACAGGGCGGCCCGGGACTCATATGCAGTGAAGTTCAGGCTGGGCGGATACCCCCGGGAGCTGACCATTGACGGGTTGGCCCATGCTTTGGGGATCGAGTACAACCCTTTCGACCGCCACGAGGTGGAGGTTGCACACCCGACGGACTGGAACCAGGATGAGTTCTACCGCAAGATAGCCCGCCGCGACTATGCCCATGACTTTTTCGACCCTGGCCAGACATATGTTCGCTCTCTCAAGCCGGCGTGGCACATCCTGAACCTGCTCATCACTCGCTCCATCGTCCCCAACGTCACCGGCTCGCACAAGATCCCGAAGCGGGTGCTCTATGCTATGTATTCGATGAGGGACCCGGAGCATATGTTGCACTTGGGTTCTTTCGTGGCCACCACCTTCTCCCGGTGCCACGGAAAGCCCAAGCATCTCTACTGTGGTCCCCTGATCACTCGTCTGGCGCGCCATTTCGACATCAGCTTCCAGGGACTCCGTGATTCTTCTGCACAGGGCGGCTCCACCCCCCTCAGCCGGGATGTGCTCCACAGTGCACTCCTCCTGACCACTGACGGCACCTTCACTTGGCCGATGGGCTTTCCCTGCCTCCTGAGGAGGTTGTTGATCTCGATGAAGACGAGGAGGATGCTGACTACTCCGGTGAGGAGGAGGATGAGGATGATGATGATGATGATGGGGCCATGGATGCCGATGAGCTGGAGCCCCCGCTCTCTCCACCAGGAGACCTTCAGCCTCGACGGAGACCAGTGAGAGGCGAGTCTCCTTCTGGTCCTTCAGGTCCGTCGATGGCTTCTGGCCCGTCGATGGACTTCTTCACGGAGCAGTTCCAGCAGATGGGGCTCCAGTTCCATCAGCTCGGTCTTCAGAACCAGCAGCTCATGGACCATCAGGTCCAGTTCTACCAGCAGTATTCGGCCCACCAGGCCGAGTACCAGTCCAGGCTGACGGTTGTTGACGAGCGCCTCGGCCGCTTGGAGACCCATATGGGAGTCACTAGTGCTCTCATCGAGCGGGAGAGAGATCGAGGCCGCCGATTGATGGAGTACTCGGAGCACCTGCTCCAGGCTTGTCACCCTCCAGAGGAGCACCACTGGACCACCCGGTGGAATCATTCACCACCACACCCACCACCAGAGGATGGCGACAACGACCTTCTGAACCAGATCGACTTCTCCGGTCTCGGAGGGCCCTAGGGGCATGTTTTGAGTGTTTTTTGTCCTTGTCAGCATGCAAACTTTTGTGTCGGTTTAGTTTCTTTTTCTTTCCCTTTTTGGATGCTGTACTATTGGGCTGACCATTGGACCTAACGTATTGTGTTTGAGCTCTTTGGTTTCCTTTAGCTGTGCCTGTGTCCCCGACTGGTCCTCTCTCCAGTTCGTTTCATGCCGACTGGTCCATTTCCAGTCTCCTGCAGTCTGTGCACACCGGTAACATCGTTCCCCTTTCCTTCCCTCTTCTCCATTGAGGGCAATGTCGATCTTAAGTGTGGGGGGATGTTTATCTTTTGACTGCATTAGATCTGTTTGTGTGCTTGGAGCCTAGTCCACTGTCCAAATTTTTAAATTTGAGGGCTCCAAGTACGTGTTTCCTTGCAAATTGCCTGCTCAGTATGCTTTGAATTGACAGTCTCTATAGTAATGTGCAACCTAGGGAGGTAGTGTAGCACTATGGAGGATGTTGATGCGTTTAAGAAGTCTCGTTTCTTCTTCATATTGTGTTGGTTGATTGTGTGAATTAGTGATCTTAGGACCCTTGAATTGTATGGTGTTGTGGACTCTCTACCTGTCATGGACTCCTGTATCATATTTTGAAATAAAAGGTGCTCGAAAATGTGCTTTAAAATAATGTCTCCCGTGCGAATAGGGCGAAAGTGTGTAAGGGGAGACGGGAATCCGTTCCCAATTTCCACCTACTACCTCCAGCCCCCTTACATTCATTTTTCCCGCACGAGGCTCGAGACATTCGCTCCCGGCATGGCCGGTAAGAGCTAGGCTCCCGCAAAACCTTTACTAGGTGGGAGCCCCGTTTTCTGCAAATCGGGTTGGAATCCTTGACAAAATAAAAGAAAAAAAAAGAGAACAAAAGAAAAGGAAAAAAAGGGGTTCCAACCGTCTTCAAAAAGAAAATAAGAGCACCTTGAAAAATGTGAGTCCATGATCTTTTGTTTTTGAGAGTCTCTTCGTCCACGATTCATCTGTCCTCTGATCACTATTTACCATGAAGTCGACTCGAGACTAGTGTTCTCGCTGAAGAAGCTATGAGATGACTTGTGCATCGGTTGACCTCGTAAGCTGCTAAATGATCTAAAAAATCCTCTATCAACGATCAAGGGTGCGTGTTGCTATAGAGTTCTGGTGAGCTGCATTGGTTTGAGTTAGGTTTGCTTGGGGACAAGCAAACGGTTAAGTGTGGGGGGATTTGATGACTCAATATTTGCACATGTTTTCCCCATTGTTTCTTGATTTTTTTAGCTTTAATTATCGCTTCTTTGGCCTATTTTACGCTAGTTTGTGTTCCTTTGTCACATTTCAGGTCCTAGCACATAAAGTGAAGCATAGGCGCAAGTTTCAAGTCAATCAGAGATCAATTGGCGATTCAGGAGAAGAAACTCGGGCATGACCTGAAGAATAATGGATTTCTACTTCACTTTATGGACAAAGAATCATGCAATCTTGTCATGAAAAGAAAGAGGACTAGACTACGAGCGTCTGGGATCAAACGGCGACTGATTCGGAGTCCGGACGAGGGAGAAACGAAGCATTGAATATAGGGGAACAGGTTCGGCAGTAAAAACACGGGCGCGCCTAAATCAAAACACGGTCGTGCCCATATTTAGGCACGACCGTGTTTTGGCCGACGCGCGCGGGCGAGTTTTTAACACGGGGCAAAACACGGGCGGGCAAAAGCAAAACACGGCCGTGTCCTCGACGGTGTTTTGCCCAGAATCGGGTTTTTTAGGCAGATTGAAGCCAAAGGAAAGGGGGAGTTGGGTTTTGGATCCCAAACACCCAAGGGACGAACCAAAGAGAGAGAGAGGGCGATTTGAGGTCATTCTAAGAGTGGAATTGGAGGATTTCTTCGCCTTGGAAGCTCGAGGAACAAGCCCGGACTTGAAGACTGATCATCTGAAGATTCTTACTGCAGTCTCTCTCTTCTCTATGGAGTAACTTCCCTTCACTTAGGTTTTGAGGAACCCTAGCTATGTTTGTTTGATTGGATGATTGTATGAGTACTCCTGCTTGATAATCTTGAGTTCATATTCAATCTATGCATGTTTTCAAGATTCAATTCTGCTTTAGTCGAGATTATTGATTCTGCTTTGATCCTATGAGAGCAAATACCTGATTAGGTCAATAGAGCACCCTAGATTGATAGTATTGGATCAATTGCTTTAGTCGAGGGTTGATTCACTGCTTTGTATCGATTGAGAACCTCTTTCGATAGAGGGAGTCTAGCTCAAAACGCCTTGATCGGTTGTTCTAGAGAAGGATACGTCCCTCTAGGCAATTGACTCAAGAGGGCCTTGTTCCTTTAGTCGAGACTCAAGGTCTAGTCAAGGATTCTCCGCATTGTGAATGAAAGTGAAACAGGTTAGAGATCATCAATCATTAATCTGGCTAGTGGCTAGGGGGAATCATACCTAAGTGAGTTCCCAACCTGTAATTAGATTAACCTTAACTGTAGTTTGTTAGAGTAGTTTTAGTTCTTTCATCTTAATCTGGTTTGCTAGATAATGAACTGAAGCTGAGTAATAGTAACTCTAGAGACCCGTGGATTCGATATTTATTACTTGAGCCACTATACTGCAGTCCCTTTCATTGGTTACACTTGGCCATTGTTAGGAGTTGTGTCATAGCGAGTCAGATTTCTAATGAGAAAGGTAAGAGAAGACTTAGGGTTTCTCCTCACAAATGTGTTAACACCGGCGATAAAAAATGAAAGTACGACATCTCTCAGCTGTGGAGATGGTGACCTTATCCCCATGGTTGCTGATATGGTGAGATTGAAAAGCAATCCAATGGAAGGTGGATGCTGGGTTATTTGCTGGAAAACCATGAAGAAGAAAAACAAGTAGAGAGTAGGGAAGTCAATTGTATTCTTAATCGTGGGTATCTGACTTTTCTCGATCCATTGAACGAGGAAAACTGATATGATGTTCAACTAGGGATGGCAATGAGGCGGGTTTGCCTAAACCATCCCCATCCCCGCTTTCAAATATTTATACCCATACCCGCCCCATACCCATGTGGGGGAAGGTTTTGGAAACCCATCCCCATACCCATGGGTTTCGGGAACCCATGGGTAATATCCGCCCCGTATTAGTAATACGGAATATTTTACATGTAGACTTTCAATTATAACATTAAACGCACCTACTATATCATGAAGTTTATAAAGAGACAATCATTTTTAATACGATTCAAAGCATCTTATCCTAAAGCATCCATTAATCCATATAAGAGTAGAGTACAATGTCATTCAAATCATTATTCTCTACTGTGATACATCTATTAAGTAATAATTAACTAACATAATCTTGTTAACAAGGGGAAAAAGTGAAAGAGTGAAGGGAAAATTGAGACAAATAAATTAGATTTTGATTTGGGTGGTCACTTAATTGCATTTCTACTATATATTTTTATTGAGTTATACTCACTATTATTGATAGGTTACAAATCGATTCACATATTTTTTATATGTGAAGAAATATTTTTGGTGGGGCGGGTATGGGTATGGGGTGAGGAAGGCTAAAACCATACCCGCCCCATACCCATCAAACTTTTTGCGGGTTTTACCCATACTCGCCCCATACCCGGTCAATATGGGGATTCCTCGCGTTGACTAGATTGGGGGCGGTCGGATACCCGTGGACATGGGTTTAATTGCCATCCTTATGTTCAACGAATATGGGTAATACCCCTAAGGAAAATGTTGAAGATAGACTTAGATATTCTCGCACAATTCGCATATCCATAAGACCATATATAACTGTCTCGCATGTGGTTTGGATATTACATACACACAATTACATTAATTTGATCTCTATCTCCTTCATCTTCCTTAAAAATTTAATAATAATATGATGCGAAAACCCTTTGTTTTACCTTTTCAGTTCCATGAATACATGTAATTTTTTATTCCTAATTTCTCATAATTAAGAAATTAGATATTAATTATGTTTGCTCTAAAATTGCGCGGGAATAAAATAATTCCACCTATAATGCAGATGGAGAGTGTATGTAATTATGACTTGAATATGGGGATGAGATGAATTCGTCCCAAACTAAACCCGCACCATTCTTATCCTTAACGAGACTGTGTGGCCGTGAAACGGGAAAGAGAGAGAGAGTGAAACGGAGAGCGGTTGTTAAACTTAGTTTCAGGTCTCCCGGCCCCGTTGGCTGCATGCATATAATATTTTGGGCTTTTTTATGGTTTGTTTGTTTGTTTGTTTCCGTTTTGTGAAACACAGCGAGCGTACGGCGCAAAAGGAAAGAGGAGGGAGTCTACCTGGAGTGGGAGGAAGAAAAGAATCACGCGTATGACTCCCTCCTGTCCTGCTCCTGCCGGCCATCTCTCTTCTGCAGTGGTCGGTCAGCTGCCAGTCGCAGCCTCACTGCAGGACTACTCCGCCTCCCTCTCTGTAAGTCATTTTGAGTACAATAGGCGTGATATATATATATATATATATATGTATGACCATCATTACTCCCAACAGAATCCTTTTCTGTTGTGATCTCTCTCTCTCTCTCAGTTGGTTGGACTTGGCTAGAATCACCTGCAGCCTGCAGGAGCCCTCCTCTGTTGTCTGTTGTTCTACGTGACTCTTGTCACGTTTATACCACAACATTTTAATTATATATATATAGAGCTATAAGAGCTGCGTTGAAGTTAAGGTAGACTAGCCAAAGAGGTAAACCCCGCGACCGGCAGCCGCAGCAGCAGAGATCACAAAGAAAGTTCAAGACAATTAATACCCCCGTCGTCAGAAGCTGCCGGCTACGGTACATATATACCTCCCCCTTCTCTCTCTCTCTCTCTCTCTCTCTCTTTCTCTTCTCTTTTTCAAGTCAATCCGATAAAAAGTACTGTTCAGTTTCAGTTTCTTTTCACCTTCATTTCATTTATTAAGTTGTGCCTTTGTTTGAGTTTGACTTGCTATATATCTTCCACACAGAAACCCTCAACAGTTGTTGTCTCATTGTTTCTGTTAAAAAGAAAGGAAAAAAAAAAGCAAATCCTTGCCAAAGAGAGAGATCAACAGATATGCAGGTGGTGGCGAAGAAACTACCGGCGGCGGTGACGGTCGCGATGGGGAGCAGCAGCAGCAGCGTGGTGGCGGCGGCGAAGGAGGTCCCGGAGATTACTACTGCTTCTCCCATTACGACGGCGGATCGTCATCAGAAGAGCACGAGCCCGTACGAGGTGGTGCGGGAGGTGGCCGGGAGCAACGCGGTGGTGGTGTTCAGCATGAGCGGCTGCTGCATGTGCACCGTCGTCAAGCGCCTCCTCTTCGGCCTCGGCGTCGGCCCCACCATCGTCGAGCTCGACCACCTCGCTTCCGGAGCTCCCGACATCCAGGCCGTCCTCTTCCACCTCCTCCAGGAATCCTCCTCGTCGTCGGAGGGCGGCGGGGTGGCGGCGGGGAGGCAGCCGGTGCCGGCGGTGTTCGTCGGCGGAAAGTACCTGGGTGGGATAGAGACGCTCATGGCCTGCCACATCAACGGCTCCTTGGTCCCTCTCCTCAAGGACGCCGGCGCCCTCTGGCTCTAAACCTCTTTAATTACTTCCATAAACCCTAATTTATAAGTAGGCTATTTGCCGCCTTTTTAACTGCTTAATTATTATATAGTTGTTTTTTTTTTTTGCCCCCCTTTTTGACTTAATATCCATAGGAAAATGATGTTAGGAACTTGTCGGAAATCATGATATGTGGTTACGTATATTTCCAAATTAAACCGATTCCATTGTTGTACGTCCCTTTTTAACGGTCATGATCAAATCGTGATCATAACTAATTGCGTAGTACGGTTGTTGTTACTTGTTGAATGTTGTAGTACTGCATTTGTAAGGGGTAAGTTGCAGATAGGGGGCAGAGACGGCGTCATTTTCTCTGTTAACTAAGAGCTAGGGTAACGTACGTAGGAGAGATGTGATTCTCAGTAACGGACGTCGGATATGTTATTTTATATTATGTACGGATGGTGGCTGGCTCTACAGAGTCAGTCCGTATTACGTAAGAGGGGGCAGTGCTAGCGCAGGCTGTTCATTACCCGTTAGTCGTCCGCGCGCCTGCGACGCTAGCTTTTGCAGTTTTGACCGGGGGAAAAAAAAACGAACTGACAGTGCAGTTGCAGTTGGACTGGAGGCGGGGCAGGCAGGCAGGCCAGCGACGTAATCCATGTGACCATAATATATATATTTACATACTCACTCACTCACTCACTCACTCACTCACTCATCATCTTCTCTTTCAATTTTCACTCTGATTATCCGGCCACAAAAAAGCAACGTGTCTTTCTCAGTCTCATATTATATCTATAAAAGAACAAGTAACAAAACACTATTGCATAGTTTCCCATCACATACATGACCACTTTGTAATTAGCCACAGACCTTAGAGGGATTTAATGCTTTTCAAGCCCAATTGTTTTTGTGAATGATTTTCAGGCCTATGTTAGAACAAGTAACAAAACACTGTTGCATAGTGTCCCATCACATACATGACCACTTTGTAATTAGCCACAGACCTTAGAGGGATTTAATGCTTTTCAAGCCCAATTGTTTTTGTGAATGATTTTCAGGCCTATGTTAATTAGATTATGACATTTACAGCCAATTGTCTTTTGTGAATGTGGTCGGTGTGATGCCCGTTCACGTTTGCATCCGATCCACACGAATTCCAGCGCTTTCCCGTGTGGTGAATCTTTGATTTTGTTTTCGTCGTTTTCTGTCTTTTGTCTTGTGGCTTCTGCCGTTTACGCCCTTTTCTGTCTTTTGTCTTGTGGCTTCTGTCGTTATCTACTTTGTAAATCTAGCTTGAACATTCGTTAGTATGTTTGTTTTCACTCCGATTCGGATTATGCGTTTTTTTGTTTGTGCATTTTAAACATTAGTTTTGCCGCTTGTCGTGTTGTGACACTTTCATTTGACGAGTTTGCTTGTCGTTCCTTATTAGTGACAATTTGTCACGACTTATGCTTTGATTTTAGCACATAAATCATACTGATTCTTCATTTTAGTGGTAGTTTGTTTGGTTTGAGTTGTCGCCTTTCCTTTTTTATGGTTATCATAGTACTTCGTTATGCATGCTCTTGCATTTAAACCAGGTGGTGTTCGTCCCTGGACTAATTGACTCAGTTATCCTCGGTTAGGTTTGTTCCTTTGCTTTTTGACCGATTCCTTAAGCATTTAGTTCGGTTGTAGTGTAATGCCTCTTTGCCCAGCTTGTATGATCAGTTTATTTGTTATTCTATTTGTTTGCTTTGCTGGTTGCCCCGGGAAAACAGTACGCCGTGTGGACATTCCTTGTAGGATGCGCTGGCAGACTAGCTTCAGTTCTCGCTTCTTAGTTACTGCGTCTGGTTTGGTTCGACGGAGGATTAGTTTGCCTTTTCGTACTCAAGTATGCCTTTGACCTTTTAAACCAAAGAAACACATTCCCGGCCCTGCAGCTGCCGAGAGGGTTCTTATTCTTTTGACAGGTCCCCATGTGTTCCTTCTTTTTTGTTTCCTTTTTTTTACTTGCTTTATCGTTCATCTGAGGGCCTTTGCAGTTGCCTAGAATATCCCCCTAAAAAGCTAGGGGATCCAGGCTTCTTATACACAACAGGTACAGATGCATAGTTACCGCAGTCTTTCCACCTTTCGTTGATGGGATCCCTGCCATTTCAGGAGGGTTCTGCCCTGCAACTAGCCTATCCCTTTCTTCTATGCATTCTCCACCTTTCCTTTCCCCGTCGTTACCCTTTTCCCCAGGCAACTCCACTTCGTTCGAGGCAGACAGTATCCATACTTTTAATCGAAGCGCCTTTTACCTTCTTCGTGACTTACCCCGTAATTATCCGCCTTTTGTTTGCTTACTTGCATTGTGCTTGGGTTTTGCTGGCGTTTACTCAGCTCTCACAGAAAATGCCTGGTCATAAACTCCTTCTTGATCTTACTGATAGAGATGGCCTCCATTCTCTTCTGAAGTTGCGGTTGTTGCACGCCTGGGGTTCGTATGGTTTGAAGGATCCATCTTACATCTTCAACTACTGCACGCTATGGAATGACGAAGAGGTAACCTTTTTCTTCGCCCGCTTGTTTGGTCGGTCTTTTCTAGTACTTTGCCAGGACCGTGTATAGCTCGCCGTCGTTGTCTCACTGTGGTTACTGGTTTGTATTTTTTTCCCAGGGGACTTTGATTCAAGGGGTTTCGCCTGCGAACTTGACCCAGCATTTTGCGCCGTTGTTGCAGCTCGGTTCTGTTTACTTGGTTAGCAATTTCCGCGTCCAGCCGCCGTCCGCTGTCTATCGTTACTGCTCTCATAAACTGAATATCGTCCTCTCTAGAGATTCACGTTTTGAAGACGTCACTGACGCTTCGCCTGCATTCTGGAACGATTCGTTTGAATTTGTGCCGTTTTCCTCATTGCATTCTAGGGTTCGCCAGTCGGTCTATCTTACAGGTTTGTCTTCTTGCACTTTTGCCTTTGTATTCTCTTTTTTTCCCGTCGTCCACACATTGAATTCCTACTAATTTTGCCTTCTGCTCTAGATGTTGTGGGCGCTGTGGTGAGTGTTACCGGGATTTCGCATTCCATAACATCTTTTGGCCGCAGTGTTCGTAGGGAAGTGGTTGTTCAGAATGAAAGGTTTTGCCCCTTATTTTCTTGCTGGTTTTGTTTGGGCGCTTTCTAACCTTTACAGTTGCATGGTCCTTTCCTCTGCTAACTTGCCCTTCCATGTGGACAGCCGAATGGCCCTTGATATTACTCTTTGGAGTGAAATTGCTCTCTCGCTTGATGGTGAAGAGCTGGCACATCTGGGCCGTAGCGGTGCTGTTGTGCTTGCTATCACTGGCCTACGCGTTACGGGCACTACTAGAGGTTTACCTTTATCACTGGTGTTCTTTTTCGTTACTCATTTTGGTGCCACTCTGCGGTTTTTTGTTCATCCTGTTTAGCTGCTTACCTATTCACAGAGGGCTTCGCTTTGTCCAGTACTCCTGGTACACGCTGTGTTCTTGAACCGGTGGATGACATGGCCATAGTGATCCAAACTACGTTAGTACTTGTCACCTGCCAGCTCCGACTTTCGTTGTCCCTACTTTAGCATACTTTATCAGTTTCTTTTCCGTGTAGGTTTTTCCCAGGGACAAATACGGTTCAGTATTATCCTCCGAGGTTCTCCACCCCTGCTGAAGCTGTAGCGTTTGAAGCTGAGTGTACCAAAACTATCTCCCAGCTCCTTGCTCTTTGTGAACCGGCACGCGCAGATGTAAGCCTTTTATCAGTTATTGTTGCCTGTATTGTTTTTTTTTTACTGAGTGTTTAGTTTTGACTTTGAAAACTTGGGATGCTAAGTGGTGTGTTTTTTGATTAGCTTGTGTTCTTTCAGTGCAATTTTTTATAGCCTCTGCCAAGAGGTGTTGTGCGCCTCCCAGCTCGGTAGAATTGCATTGTTTTTATGATCGTCATAGTTTTGTGCCATGCTATCCACTTATCTTCTTTGGTCTTTTGTACTTCCTTCGATTGTTGGTCTATCTGCTACCTTTGCGCTCATTCCCTGGTTCTTATTTCACCTGTTTTTGCTCATTTGCTGCTTTTGTATGTCCTGATGACTGCCTACTGGATGTTCCATTGTCCATTTGGCTCGATGCTTGAGATTTCTTTGTTTGGTGCACCCATTTTTCTGTGTTCTGTTAACAAGAAACTTTGCCTTTCCCATTTGTGTTTCCTTACCTGTTTAAACTCTTCCTACTTTGTTGTTCTTCCTTTCCTGATCCTTTTGTAATTTCTGCAACAGAAAACGCGTTACCATTGTTCAGCAAAAGTAGCCTCTGTTGATTGTGCCAGGCAGTGGTATTACTTAGGTTGTTCTTTGTGTTCCAAAGCAGTTAAGAACTATGAAGAGACTGATTATTGGTGTGATGACCATCTCCGCATTTCACCGCAGCAGACCCAAAATTAGTACCTTTACTCCAACAATTGCTTTCTTATGTGTTCCTTGCATTGTTTACTTTTTCCTAATGCTGTTGTCTGCTCTGTAGCTATAAAATTCGACTTACCATGGAGGATCTCACTGGCTCGGCAACGTTCGTTCTACTTAATAAGGCGGCTGAGGCCGTGGTTGGTGTGCCTGCACCCAAACTTTCAGCGCGGTTTCCTTATGAGCATGGCCATTTCCCTCCGGAAGTGCTTGCACTCGATGGTCGCGCCATTGTGTTTGACTGCCAGCTCCCTAAGCCTGACTATTTGGCCCGAGGACCTCCAGAATTTACCGTTGTTTTGATCCAAGACAAGGCCACACCTCCTCTTCGATCTCCTCCATCTAAACGTCGTGGCACAGATGTACCGGCTCTTCCGTCGCCTCCTGCACGGTCTGTTCTCCTGCAGTAGGAACACTTTTATATACCCGTTGTTGTTAACTGATACCGAATTTTAACAAACCAGTGGGCAGGCTTCGACTTCTGCGGCAAATCTTTCGCCTGCTGGTGTGAGTGCTTCCCTGTCTCCTGTGGACTCTGCTCTCCTGTCTACCCCACCTGTTGCTTCTCCAAGGTTGTTGTGTTTACAATCACATTTATCTTTCAGTTCCTATTTTTATTGGCTTAGTCTGCGATCTTTACTCGACTTTTTATGGCAGAATAATCGCAAACTGGTCGCTCCTTTGTTTTCTTACTTTCCTTTGTATTCCTTTATTTCAGTAGTTCGAGGCGTCGCATTGCTAGACTCTCAACAACAACAACTGCTGACGTGCCTAGGTAGTCTAGATCGGCCTTATGTCTTTGTTTGAGTGGCTAGCTTTGTATCTTATGTTCTGTTTTCTTAACTGTGCAAGGCCTCATGCTGAACTGCCTTCTTCATCAACTGGAACACTGGCAGATGCTTGTTATGCAAGGTTTAGTGCTGACTTTGACAGTTTTTTTGTTTCTTTACTCTTCTTCGCTTGTGTCTTATTAAATGTCTTGCTTGTTTTCACCCCTCTTTCGTAGGCCGAGGGTGCCCGCTGTGACCCAGATGGCGCCTTTGTCCGTTCCATCTCGGTCAGTTTCAGCCTATTTCTTTGGTCCCTTTGTTTGTTCGCATTACTCAACCTGTATATTCCTGTTCTTAAGGCGGTCGCATGATGCTCAAGATGAACTTATCCCGTCAAAAGCTCCAGTGCCTTCTCGCAAAATTACCAAAAAAAAAACACAAGCCAAGAAAAGGTTTGTTTGCCTGCGATGAACCTTAACTATGATTTGCCTTCTTTACTAATTCCACCTTTCTTTTGTGCTAGGAAACTTAACACTGAAGCTTCTCTATCTGAGAGTCTTGCCCCATCTGCTTTGCTTTGGTTGGTTTGCGTTCCCTGCATTCTTTTGTAGTGCCTTCATGTGTTCATTGGGATTGTTTATGTCATTCATTCTGCTCTGCATCGTCCTTTTTACAGAGTCAACATGAACTGCATCTGCATTCTTTCAAAGCTCACATACTACACTTTTGCTGGCTCTACATTTTCTTTGAGTATCGCTGTTTGACTATTACTTAATTTTGTCTGTTGTTTTGGGTCTTATTTCGCCCTCAATATCCAGTGAACAAATGGCTCGATCTGATCCTGATGAGGAACTTCATTCTCGTGTTCCTAGACAAACTTCAAACCGCCCTTATCGTAACCAAGTGGCGGAATCTGACTCAACTTCTCCGTGTGTTTTCTGAAAATCTTATCGGATGATTCAGGTTTTTTATTTCGTGGTTTGTGCTTTAAGTACCTGACGCTCTCGAACAATTCTTGTAGCGACAACACGCCGCCGCGAATTACTCCTCAGCGTCGCCGTCGTTTGGTTACTCGTGCCAGTACTGAACTTCTCGAGTCGAGTTGCCCTCTTGAAGTCGACGATGCTACTGAGTTGGAGGATGTGCTGTCTGGTGATGATTTGGCTGCTGTTTCGGCGCCTCCAGAATCCTCGCCTACTGCAGAAACTGTTCTGGATCATTTGCCTGTAGTGGTTGTTCAGTCGCCGGTTCATGTCGATGCCAGGCCTAAACGTTCTCGCACACCATCTAGGAAGGCCATAGAGTCATCATCACAGTCCATTGTCAAGCCTAAATGTCCTGCAAGGACTCCCCGTAAGAAGTCTGCTAGGAAACAGTTGTTTTCTAACTAGAACCCTACTTTCCTTGTGGAAATGCAGTCTCCTTTCGTGCTTTCGGTGGGTGTTGCTTACCTAATTCCCTGTCTAGATACTATCTGGTGGTGCCTCAGAACTTAAGTATTATATGTGTTGTTAGTCTGCCTGTTGATTGCCGAACATTCATTTTGTTCTTCGCTGTGAGGGAATGCTGTATAGGTCTGCCCATTTTGTGAATTTCAAACAGACATCTAACTGTCCTTATGTAATGTAAACGCTTCGCTTTATGCTTTCCAGGCAGTATTGTCCTCTGATTGGTGCAGTTGATCGTTACCTTTCATTTTCCTTGTTTTTTCTCCTCACTGATGTTGTCTTCCGGATTCACTGCAAACCTCTAATTACTTCGGTGGAGTTTATTGCCTTTTAGAACCAATGTGGCTATCCGTAATATCCCCTTATTAGTATGTCTTGTGGATTCACATGCTTTCGGTTGCTTATCACAAATTTCATAGTATTGATGCGAATTTGTTTCCTTTTCCGCTGCCCTTTGCTGATGTACTTTTCGAAACACATTTTGCGCTATGTCGTGGTTAGAGGTCTTGTGGTTTTAGTGTGCATCTATCATGTGGTCAGTTACTTTGCCTGCCATGTGGATTCCCAGTTACCGCCTTATATCGTCTTTTAAAAAACGTATCCGTGGCTTATGGTGTTCGTCCATGGTTAAATGTTGTTTTCAAATGCCCAATTGTCCTGTTATGCTCGCAGTCCCTCCATTGATAATTTAGCACCACATCTGTATTATAGTTGCACTTAATAGGTCTGTGAGTTTATTATTATTATAATTACCATTTAACTCTGCCATGCATTAAATGCTCCCTGTCTCTGCAGTTTGGGCACCCTTTCCTTGCCTCAGGTCTGACATTCCTCCACTCAATGATTACTTGTTAGCTTCCTTTTTTTTCGTAATATTGCTACTTTAATTACATGTTAAGTAAGCCTCATTCTGTTCATCATCTCTTTCGCATCACGTTTCTCATTTGTGGCCTTGCTGTTGTTTTATTAGTCCAGCAGAACAACGTTTGGTTCTCCTTTTATGCACTTTACCAGTCATGTTGAATTACCGTTTGTTTCCTTTCTGGATTATATGAAGCCTTCCTTGATATAGACTTTAGCGGTTTTATTTACAGACCTCTCTCGGCTGTTTGCTCCTCTTAAATATGGTCAGTCTTCCAGGTTTTAAATGTCTGTTTGTCGGCTATTTATTTCCTGCTTTCTTATTGTTGGTGCTTGTTTTGACATATTTAGTTAATAACTCTCCTCGCAGGCTTCAGCCAGTCAATCTTCAAACTTCATTCCTGCACGTTCACTATCTAGGAAACGACACTGTGCTGTACTGGCCGCTGCTTTTGTGCCGAGAACACCACCTGCAAGGCATCCTGTCAGCCGACGTGTCTGTAGATATGATCGCCGATCTCGGCAGTTACCGGAGTTAGATCTTCCTGATCGTTCCTTTCTTTCTCAAACAAACGTACAAATTCCAGAGGTTACTGCTGATCCTCTACCATCTCCGCTCTCTACTATATTAGAAAGTTCGCATGGTGTTCCTGATGCTACTCTTCCACCTTCACAACAGCCTGATTTTACCAGAGTTCTCAATCATGGTTTCCCAGATTATGAATGCCAATACTGTGGTGCCCGCTTTTGGTATGAAGAACGGCTCAATAGACATCGTTCTGCTGCTCCGGTCTACACGTTATGTTGCCAAAAAGGGCGTGTCCGCCTCCCTTTCCTGCAAGAAACTCCTCAGTATTTGGAGCATTTATTGGGTGTCAATGGCGGCCCTATGGCTGCTCATTTTAGAGATCATATTCGAGCTTACAACGCAGCATTCTCCTTTACATCATTTGGTGCTCAACTTGATCCGCGAGCTTTTCATACACGTGGACCGTACTCATTTGTCATTTGCGGCGAGAACTATCATCGTATGGGTTCGTTACTTCCTGTCGCTGGTCGTCAGCCAAGGTACTCACAGCTGTATGTTTTTTATCCACAGACTGAGCTGGCGGATCGGCTTGCGAATTTTTCCTCCTCAGAGCATTCCTTGCGTCCAGATATTGTTACTGGCCTCATGAAACTGTTTGATGTGACCAATGAACTGGTTAAGTCTTTTCGAAGGGTGCGCAGCCAGTTATCGAATCCAGCCTCCACAAATTTGCGACTAAGGATAGTTGGAGCTAGGGATACAACATCGCGCCAATATGAACTCCCAACAGGGGCTGAGTTAGCTGGATTGATTCCTGGGGATTTCCTTCCTGATGATGAGGGGCGAGACATCATAATTGATCATTGCTCAGAGGGTCTTAAGAGGATAACAACTGTCCATCCAAAATATGATGCTTTGCATTTCCCAGTGCTTTTCCCATATGGGGAGGATGGTTTTCATGTTGGCATCCCATACGACCCGGTCCGCACTGCACCAACACTTAAACGTAAATTTGTCACCCAATGTGAATACTATGCTTTTCGCCTTCAGCATAGAGATGACGAGGGCCAAACATTGATTCGAGGAGGCAAGGCTCTACAGCATTATGTTGTTGATGCATTTGCTACGGTTGAGCAGAATCGTTTGTATTATCTTCGCTCACACCAAGAAGATCTTCGGTCTGAATTGTATTATGGTCTTACTGATGCTTTCAATAGAGGTGATGTAACCGGGGATGCTGTTGGCCACGTAGTCTTGCCATCATCGTATACTGGTAGTCCTAGATACATGAAGCAATTGTATTTGGATGCAATGGCAGTTGTTCATCACCATGGTAGCCCAGATCTTTTTATTACTTTTACATGCAACTCACAGTGGCCTGAGATTACAGAATCATTTCGTGATATATGTGGCTCAAGGAGCGAGCTAAAACCAGAAATTGTTGCTAGAGTTTTTAGAATGAAGCTAAACGCTTTGGAGGATGAATTACATCGGTCGCACTTCTTTGGGAAAACGGTCGCAGGTAGCTTCAGTACCTTTTGTTTGTTACTTTTTTTATATTGACATTTGTAATTGGTTGCCGTTCTGTTTCATGGTTCCCTCTGCGTGCTTTGTGTGTTAGTGCTGGCCAAGTTTGGTGTATTACATTGCACTGTGTTTCTTTGTCACCTCTTTTGCAGGCATCAAAACAGTCGAGTTTCAAAAACGAGGTTTGCCCCATGTTCATATATTATTGTGGTTGGATGCCAAGAATCGACTTAAGACACCTGCTGATGTTGATGCAACAGTGTGTGCTGAATTGCCAGATCCAATAGCTGATCCCGTTGGTTATGAAGCAGTCACAAAGTTCATGGTGCATGGTCCGTGTGGTCCTGATAATCCATCAAATGTATGTATGAAGGATGGTTCATGTTCAAAGTACTTTCCAAAGTCGTTCAATTCAGAGACAACAACAGATCAATTTGGGTACACAGTCTACCGCCGTCGTGATTTGGGTATAACAACTACGAAAGGAACAACTCAGCTTGACAATAGATTTGTTGTTCCGTACAATCGAAATTTGCTTGTGCTCTTTCAGGCCCATATTAATGTTGAAGTCTGTCATCAGGGTCGCTTGATCAAGTACCTGTTTAAGTATATCACAAAAGGACCTGACCGGTCTATGGTTGTGGCTGAGAACCCTACACAGATACCCAATGACTCATGTGCTCCTGGTATGGTGCCGCCGCTGGATGAAATTAAACAGTACCTTGACTGTAGGAGTCTATCTTCATATGAAGCAGCATGGCGCTTATTTGAATTTCCTGTTCATGAAAGAAATCCAGCTGTGCAGCGATTATGTGTCCATCTTGAGGGGCGCCATTGCGTTCCGTATAGGAAAAAACAGAAATTGTCACGCATTTTGGCGCGTGACGCAGTTGCAGAAACAACACTAACACAGTGGTTTGCCTTGAACCAACAGGATTCAGATGCTAGATCTTTATTGTATGCTCAAACTCCCAATAGGTATATTTGGAATTCGAGGACCAAAAAATGGTCAAAGCGGAAGAGAGGTTTTTCACTTGGCAGGGTGGTTTACATTCATCCTGGGTGCGGGGATACCTTTTACCTGAGACAGATATTGACCAAGATTCGTGGAGCTCTCAGTTATGCTGATCTACGGACAGTTAATGGTTTTCCATGTCGAACGTATCAAGCTGCTTGCCAGCGATTGGGTCTGTTATCCAATGATGATGAATGGCTGCTTGTGATCCAGGAAGTTAGTCAATGGGGAATGTGTGGCCTTCTAAGGAATTTGTTTGTCTCCATGTTGCTGTTTTGTGAACTCTCTGATCCACTTGAGCTCTTCAACCAGATTTGGGAGCTACTTTCTGAAGATATCACATATCGATGTCAGCGTGAGGTTGCCTTCAATAATGATTTAATTCCGCCTGAACTGCTGAAAAATACATTATTGTGGGAATTGCAGCGTATGTTAGATACCTACTCGACAACGCTCTTGCATTTCAATCTTCCAGTTCCCACAGGTCAGCCACCGTCTGGTGGGACTTTTTCCCCTTCTGAAAATGTTCGCCGTCATGGGGGTCACGCCGTTCCAGCTTCTTCGCTGCCCACTTTGGAAAATTTAAATCCTCAACAGACATGTGCTTTTCATACCATAATGGCTGCTGTTACTTCTTCTATGGCACATCAGCCTACCTTTTTCTTTCTATATGGCCATGGTGGAACTGGTAAAACCTTTGTTTACAGGACAATACTTGCACGCTTGAAAGAACTTGGTCAGGTTGTGCTTGTGGTAGCTTCTACGGGTATTGCTGCAACATTACTTCCTGATGCAAGCACAGCTCATTCTAGATTTAAAATACCGTTAGAAATCGATCATGCCTCTTCGTGCAACATTAAAAAGGGTACGCCACTTGCTCAGTTGATAATTGATGCTTCGCTTATTATATGGGACGAAGCTCCAATGGTGCATCGGTTGTCTTTTGAAGCATTTGATCGAGCTTTTTGTGATATTATGAATGTTCCTTTTGCTGGGGAACATTATACACCATTTGGAGGGAAGGTTGTCCTGCTCGGGGGTGACTTCCGCCAAACGTTGCCTATTGTCACCGATGGTGGAAGAGAGGAAAGCGTTGATGCTTCATTGACGCGGTCATATCTTTGGAGTTACTGCACTGTTCTCAAACTATCTCAGAACATGCGTATTGTACCTTCCTCAGTAAATGAAAGACTTGCCTTTAATGGGATGAGCTTCATTGATTGGACTCTTTCTGTTGGTAATGGAGATGTGGAAGGAAGCTCATTAGGTCTTAATCAACCGCCTGATTGGATACAGATTCCAGAATCTCTGATCATTAAGAATGCTGGACCGGCCATTCAGTCCATAACTTCGGAGATTTATCCTGACTTTTCCAGTAAGTTCCATAGTGCTGCCTACCTCACTGAACGGTCTATTGTTACACCAACTAATAGCAACGTTACTGAAATCAATTCTCACATGTTGGCTTTGGTCCCGGGCAGAGGACAGACATATTTTAGTAGTGATACTTTGCATACAGATGCGAGCGATCCAGCTCGCCTTGAGGCCGAATATCCCACAGAATTCCTAAACAGCCTCTCCTTTAATGGATGTTCGGAACACCAAATTGATCTAAAGGTTTTCACGCCAATCATGTTGCTCCGTAACTTGAATCCAGACATCGGACTGTGTAATGGAACACGGCTTATGGTAATTTATTTGGGCCATTATGTTATCAGAGGGGTCATTATGGGTGGAACATTCGATGGTAAAACTGTTGCCATTCCAAGAATAGTACTCAATGTAAATGATCATCGGTGGCCATTTGTTTTGAAACGAAGGCAGTTCCCCATCCGTCTTTGCTATGCAATGACGATAAATAAGAGCCAGGGTCAAACACTACACAGTGTTGGTGTATATCTCCCAAAACCCGTGTTCAGTCATGGCCAGCTATATGTTGCGATTTCTCGAGTTAAATTTGCTGCTGGATTGCGGTTCCTCATTCTTAATGATGATAAGACTCCCTTCAATCATACTCGAAATATTGTTTACAGAGAAGCATTTATCAATCTATAAGGTACTGCTTCTCTAAACTGAGTTGTCGAATTATGGTATGCTTAAGTCTGCTAAATTGATTACTTCCAGAATATATTGCTGGTTAAGTAAATCCATTTGGTCCATTATGTATTGTTATGACATCATCATGTGTTTGCATTTACAGATCAGCTTCAGATTCGTCTTTGTGTGCTTCTGCCTAAACAAACCGTTAAGCTGCTTTGTGCCTGTTTTGCGTCTCCTGGATGATGGAGGTTGACTTTTGCAGTTTGGCTGAGGTAATTTTGTCCTCAAACTGATTGACTTTCGTGCCCTCCTATCTTCTTCTGTTCCTTGTGTTACACTCATTTTCTTGCTCAACATAGCAAGTTAGATGCACTGCATATCGATCTATGTGACAAGAATTACCGTAGTTCTGTCTACCTCTTTTTTGGTTGTCTGCAGTTTCAGCAGTTTACACTCTATTAGGTCCCGTGTTTGTTGCGCACGTCTTCCACCAAAAACAACATGCCAGTTTTACTTGGTACCTATATTATTGTTTACCTGCCTATTTCTAGAATACTTTTTTACTGTCTCGGTTAGTTTCAGACCATTGATTTGCTTCCCTTCATCTCCAAATTATAATGCGAATTCTAACTTTTGGATTTAAAGCATTGTGGTGTTTTGATTTACCAGAATTCGTTTTAAGGTGACTTTTACTGTTATGTTCAAGACTCCTTCTCCGGCTTGCTATCTCATAGGGATCAACTGGTTGTCCATCTTTGTAATGTGTATAATATATTTGTTTCTTCTTAATTTCATCATGTATTAGCAGGCACTCATTAGGTTTGTGTTTGTATGCAGCCCACGAAGTCTTTTTGTTCCTTTTGAAAATGGCCCCGATGTCATACGACAAGAACAATATCGGCTTGCATCAATTCTAGGTGGTCGGCAACATCATTATATTTCTTAGTATTGTTGTACCTTTACTGCTATGTATGAGGGAAATAGCGAGGCGTGGTAATGCTTTATTTACCATTCTCATTTTTACGTAATCTCCCCGTTTACAATTTGGATTTATGGCGACTACAAAACAAATTAATCGATGTCAAATATACGATCCGTTAAGAGCCGGTTGGGCCGGCCCAAGATCTATCCATACATTCTCTATAGGGTTACCTCCTCGCCGTTCTTATCCTCAATTGAAGGACCAACCGCCACAACAGCCTGCAGCTACAACCATGAATCGGGGAGAAGAAATCCACCGCTTGCCTTTTGGATATACGGAACGCCCGATTCAGTTTCGTTATTTGCATAGCTGGCGAGAAGAATCAGCCGATGATCATCAGGCCCATCATCTCCTGCTCGACAAACAGGTTTTCATCTGCGCATCTGTATTTCAAAATTGGCTTCTTCTCTTCGCTAGATTCACGATGCTTTTAAATCATGATGTATGCAAGGGAACTATGATCGTTGGTACAACAAATGACACAACATGGCAATCGGGACTTTCACATCTCAGGCCCGGTCATATCTACAGAATTCCTTCCTTTTTTGTGAGTCCTTCAAGGACGGTGGGTCGTTGTTGCTCGAACAGTCAAGAGACTGCTGGTTAAATGTTTCCAGCGGAATCTCACGGAACCCATATTCAGCAGCCGTGGTGCTATATTTTAGCTGGGAAGATGGCCTTATTTCCTATGTGGCTCATGAAGTAATCGGGCCAGAGTTTTTTGCAAAACCCATGGCAAATGACTACACACAGCCCGGCTGATACATTCCAAATTCATCTAACTAAATTGGCCCTGTGGGGCCTTTTTAATTTTGTTTGGGCGCCTTCCTAAATGCTTTGCCAGCGCGTTCCAACTCTAAACTCTAGAGTACAATAATTTAAAAGGAATTTACCAAATAGCAAGGTGACAGTCAACAAAGAGCACAATTATATGATCCTCAAAATATGGTTACATGAAGGACCACCGCAAAATGATAATAACCTTTCAAAAAATATTTGCGTTCACATATTCATTACGCGGTTAGATAATTCGAAACTAGAGCGAGGTCGACCATTACTAACATTAATCCGATCATAATAATAATACCCTACGCTACTTAGTCTAAAATCGGGAACAATTTAACCAAGAAGAGATCAAGACGATTCTCCACGTTGTTCCAAGGTCCGAATGTGAGCAAGGCCCTATATGGCGACTCACCAATCCTGTTGAGTAGTGGAATGTACTCCACATCTTCCATCTCATCAGGACCAACAACAGCAGACATGACTCGCCGTAAGTAAGCTGATGGACATACGACCTCAAGATCGGTGATAAAATCTTCGATTGTCAAGTGCAGCATGTATATGCCGGAGTCGGCATTCCAAGATCTCCTCAATTCTTTTACCCAGCCATTCAAAATGTATGACTTGCCCTGGTACAAGCCAAAACATAAGGAGTTCAAAATAAGACCAAATTAGATGCAAATTCTTTAGATAAAATATAGTTTCCGGATAGATAAAAGACATGTTATCTGATTCACCTGATTAGCAACATCCAATTGCATAGGGATGAGATCTATCGTTTCTACATGGTCCCAAATTCTTACGGCAACTTCATATCGCAGATTTGAAACGAAGTCTCCCATGGAAAAGAACCTATAATTTAAATTAGTAGCAATATTAGCAACTCTATCAACAAATGTTGGAGCTGTAAAACTAATCAACTAATTATGTAAACCCGAATATACACAAACAATAGCACCCCAGTACATGAATGTGTCACTACAAGCATACAAAGTTTCCTTGGAGTATCGAACTTAAAAAAAAAAAAAATTCTAGATGATTAGATTATATTAGCTCTGGAAAAACCTAATTTGAAGGCCAGCAAGCGAATGTAATTGATGAGTGGTCTGGAAAAATTGGTTGAAGTTCTTGATGAAAGGAAAGGGGAGATTTTGCCGAGGTAGGGTTTTAGAGATTACCTTTTAGAGATGCTGAGATAGGGCTAACGTCGATCAGTCAGAGAGAGGACCTGGAAAATGAGTGCATGCGCTGGAATGGGTTCCCAGTTGCTTTGGTGGCCGGAGAGTGAGCAGAGCAGAAACAGGCGTCAGGGAGGAAGAGAGGTGAAACGTCTTCGGATGGGTCTTTACGCGGTAAGAATTTAGAACTTCCCTCCTGGAGATATAGAGATGGTACTAATATCGGCCAGTCAGGGAGGGCTGGATCATGAGTGCATGCAATGGCTTGGTTGGGCTGTTAACCTTCTCGCCGGCGAGTGAACAGTAACGTCGTGCTTCGGTAGCGTTATTGGGGTCCGCGCGCAGTGGTGCTTCGACGCTGGGATTGTTCGACGATGGCGAATGAGCGAGCGTAGTGGGAGGGACGGGGTTTGCGGCGGGAGCGGGAAGCAGGAGAAGCAGAAGATGGCGGGTTGGGGATGTGGATGGTCAGGTTTCTGTGGAGGGCCTGGAGGGTAGGTGAGAGCGATGGAGGAGGGAAAGGAAGAAGGGAGTTAAACCGTCTTCGGGTGGGTGGGAGGTTTTTATTGTTTTGATTTATTTTGGTTTGTATATTTGTTTGGTCGAAACGTGGCCATGACTGACCATTTGGTTTGGGTTTTTTGGGTTTTAACCAAACACAACTCAATTGGAAAGCAAATTGTTTCGTTTGGTTTGTTTTAAACCAATAAGCAACTTAATGGCTTTGGTTTGGTTAAAACTAGAAAACCAATAGAAACCATGAAAAATACATTATTCATCCGCAAAGTTGTTTTTTTTTTTTTTTGTTGTTGTTTCTTTTGACACGCATACCAACCAATAATTTGTGCTGCCTATACAGATATGTGTTTGTCAAATCATAATAAATAAATGAAAACCTAACTCTTTTTGTTTACTTAATGCTACGAGTAATTTACTGACTAACAAATTCACTACTTCAAAATGGTATTCATTTATTTTAACAAGCAGCCAACCCTAGCGATGCATTGTCAATTGATTCATGTTTATGAGAAAATGACACACCTAATTTCAACTCCTCCTCCCAACCAACAACCCGCTGCTGAAAGGGATCGTCTTAAGCAACATAGTCCTGTGACTCATTTGGTAGTACATTACATCAACTTTGAAGGTCTTACAACATCATAATAATTTGATCTATGTATTTCACTTGCATGAATACTCACCATTCAAGCACAAGTGCACCATATTGATCGCTTGAGTTCCAAAAACCCTTTACTCTGAAAAAACGTCATTGGGATGGATGTATTGAACCATCCCAATTAAATCTTCCCGTGTGTTAAATGTACATTACCGAAAGAGAATTTCCTGTTATTATAGTTTAATTGATCAATAAAAAACAAATGGTCAATGAATTGGCAGAAATGTGGCACAGCCCATTTCACTCTCTCAACTTTTATTGCCGCCAGTGTAAAGGGAACAGTTCATTTTAGAATGTGTGCTTTTGTCTGTATACTTTTCTAAGGTAGATAGCTATATAAATGGACCCATTCTACATAACCAAGTGAAAAAGCTATTTCACATGGGCCTGTTACACATGACGGTCCATCTATAGCCCACAACAATATCTCATATGTGAATGTCGTTTCCCCTAATCAACAGTGGAGGGGGTTTCGGCCCACATGGTTTTTGTTTGGTCCTTGGACACTGACAATCGTCTTTACTCAGCCTGAACAACCACCTACTTCCTTTCGTGTATAAAGAACCTGGGTTCTCTAATTCAATAAGTCGCATGCAAACTTCAGTTCGCCTGAACTTTATTTCCATCCTGCGCTGCATCGTCAACTCGACGCAAACGGTTTGTACTTATCTCTCTTTTACTTGCACTTTTGTATACCATGCATAGTGTTCCGCTTTTATTGTCTGATCTCATTATCCTTGTGATTGGGGGAAACATCGCCGCATGCGAATTTAGGGTTTGCCTTGAAATCCCTGCATTCCTTGGCCTCTCAGTTCACCGAGTTTATGCTCTTTGTCTCCTGGATCAAAGTTTCACACAATTCAATGGACCTCAATTGTACCCTTCGAAGTTCCCCAGAAGGTTGGATTCCTCACACTCTAATCATTTACATGTCGGTACTATTATTTATACAGGGGGGGAAAACAATCACCCAGTTCTTTTATTTTCCAGTACATGGCTACGGTCGTTGCTGTTGCTGTCAGTAGTTGAATGCCGTTTACTTCCTTTTAGGAATTTCAGACCTAATCAGTACGTCAACTACAGTTTGGGACCTCAAAGAAAAATTGGTATCTGGTCACATTGTACTGCGCTTGATTCATATCTGGCTATCTGATGAATACATGGGACCGGAGAGCAACCAATTCATGTATACTTTATGGGTTGATGTGGAGGTTGGCATATTCGATTCCCGAGTTGATTCCATGTTACTTATTATACCAAACTGATACTCATTATATGCTTCTATTCTTTCATAGGAATCTTTAATTGAGGGAGTCACCGACAGAATTGATATGGCTAATATCGAACCGCTTCTCGAGGTGGGACTGCTCTACGCACTGGATGAAGTCCCCCTAACCGTGGCAAGAAGTGCTCAAAGAACTGCACCTGGTAATTTACGCCTTTGCCTTCGGACAGGACTATCATGTAGGAAACTCGATGAAAATCAAATCCAAGAAGCGGTTCCCGGTTGATGGATTTAAGAACACAGAATTTGAAGAGCTTTACGGGATGGCCTTGGACCCAACGAACTTGGCAGGTAAGATTTGCCTCCTGATAAATTTTGTCTCCAAATATTGATCTGATGCTAGGTTCCTTGAACGTTTTCAGATCTCACAGGTCGTGTTTTAGCGATATCAGAACCAGTATACAATAGTGATAGCACTGTCTTCATGATGATTCAGATAGAAAACACCAGGTTCATGTTTATAGTTCTTCCTTTTACATTCGAACTTGTGCGAACTACACTAACACTCTCTGCATGCTATCAGAAAGCAAACTGTTGTGATCAATTACACTGCTCCCTACGATGATTTCTACTATTGGGCTGAAGCCACTGAACTCAAATATCCGGTGGTCGCGGCTTTCACGAGCATTTTTGTTGCTCAGCCTGAACCGAGATGTGCGCCTCTTAATCTCTCTATTCGTTGTTATGCCTTTTACACACATCTGTCCTGAAGTACAATTTACCTGTGTAGATCAATTGGTGTTAACCAGCACAAAGGCAACCCGTACAATTCATGGTTCGTATTCACATCGTCACAGGACATTGATGAACAGGTTAGCTGTGCCTTACCTGTTTCTCTCAAATTGTGTGGTCTCGGTATAGACACAAAGTCGCACTAATTCTTTGCGCTGCAGCTTTTTACATGACCACAGGCCAATTACAGTCCTTCAGGAGGCAGCGGTTCCAAATTACAAAACTTTCAGGCACCCTCTGCCGACTGCAGTCACACTCACCAAAATGATTCGACTGCTTGCGGCTGATACACTCAATCTTGAGGTAGATGTAGTATAGCCACGCTTACGTGCTCTCAAGATCCATATTTACAACCTTTCTTGCTTTTGTGCAGGCGCGATACTGGTGTTTGGCAAAAATTGTTGCTGTTACTTTGGACCAACGCTTTATTAAGAATGAACACGGTTCTCTAAGGTCAGACATATAAGTCTCTTCCAAATGCTCTTTTCTTTCAAATGTTGACAAAATTTACTCATGATCAAACAGGTACGATGCGCTTGTGTCGTGTAGTGATTTGGTCAGAACAGAAATAGTTAAATTTGACCACGATGCAATGGTTCAACTGCTCAGATTGCCGGTCGATGAGTTTAGTGTGCTACAATTTCCTGAGAAAGAAACTATTGTTCAAGATGTTGAAGGCAAGTACTTTACTCTGGAGCTACGGATTGCTAGAGCGTTCCATGTCACCAACCATATCTCTGTTGCGACGATCTGGAACCCTCTTTGTATAAATGTGGTTTAGTGGCACCCAGGCAAATTCTTCCCTCTATTTTGTATTGTTAGAAGATCTATTTGTTCCTAAACCCGTGCTTTTCCACTATCAAACGTGTTCACTACATCTGCGTGAGTACCTTCACTTGCGCTGCTCAGCTATATGTTTAGCCTGCTCTCTGTTATCCATTAAACATAATCTGCCCCCATCTTGCCGTTGATCTCTTCCTGTCTGGTTGTTTGTGCTTTCAATATAGGGAACATCTTTCAGGTATGCAATATGTATTGTTCGTCCTAACTCAAACCGTTTTAGATGTCCTGCCAGAGTGCAGCTTGATTATAATGGGCCTCCAAAAAGTAGCACACAATTGTGGCGCAGAGAAGGTTCTTCTTTTATGTGCTTCTTTACATAGCAGCTCAGTCGGGCTGACCTAATCAAATATAGGGACCGCCGACGCGGGGCGATGCAGGACATGCTGTGCATGTAATTACCTCTGGCCCACTTTGTCATGGTTAGGCCCACTTGGTTAAAGGGGCCCGGTACGGTTCCTATTAGCTTCTCTAGGGTATTCTCTGTCCCTAATCTTCCTCTCGCAAAGAATCGGCCGCCGCAGCGAACAGAGCTTCCAGTCATGGGCGAAACAATACAAATCAATCAACTTGACCTTGGCTACACGGACGAGCTGCTTCAGGTTCGACATCTGCATACATGGCAGGAGCCGCTGTCGGGGCATGATATAGATCATCATCTTCTACTCGATAAGCAGGTATTTCATTTGCATTTCTGTTTATATCTATCGGAGACCACTTGTCCTTACATTGCCTGATTTCTACATTATGACACATCCCAGGGAATATTGATTGTTGCGACGTCGGATCCTGTCGCACCCCAATTGGGTCAGCCAGTTTTTAGCCCGGGCAAAATTTACATGATATCTTCCTTCTTCGTTACCCCTGCAAGAATGATGGGCCGTTGTTGTTCAAATACTTCCGAACTTCGTTTTACAAACAACAGTAGCTTCCGGTCTGTTCCTGAACCCCCACTGTCCGATTACCACCCAACCGACATGGCAGAACCAGTACCTTTCTTTGATTTATACATGTGTGCACTTGCCAAACAGGAGAGATCAGGTGATCCAGTCGCCATATAAATACACCATTCATTTGTTTTGTGTCGTGTTATTCCCGTAACCCTTCAGTGATTCATTATTATTACCCAGACATAGTGGGACGCATAGTCGCCATCTCCAAACCCTACATGGATACACCAGGCGATGTCATGTCGATGCACCAGCTCATTATCCTGGAAGATAATTGGCATGTATTCAGTCTTCATGAGGTTTTTTGTTCCCCGAATTCTGTGTGTTGCTTAAATGTGCTTCTTTGCTTTTACATGCAGCAATAGACAGATTCTAACCCAAATCGTCGACCACTCGATCATGTATGCGCTTGAGGCATTGGTTGTTAGCCAAGAGCGAAACGGGCCTGTCATTGCAACTATGACTTCTATGGTCGGCCACTGTTTAGATGGTAAGATTTGTGCCAACGCAACATGACGCCGCTTTGTCTGTTCCTCAGTTCTTCATTCTTTTGGAGTCAGGGAAAAATATTTACAAGAATACATGCAGTACAAGGGTCATCGTTGACCAAACCTTACGAATGCATAGGCCCAGCTTTTACAGGTTTGCATCCTTTTACAAAAACCCAGTATGTATTTTAGATCATATCTTGCATACATTGTTCGTCTTTCGTTTTGATGCAGACATTCGAGTTCGAATATGCCGATCTTCTACATTAGTCAATGGCGCGCCAATGACATTATCAGACCTGTCCAACGACATGGTCCATGCCACTCGATAGCAGACTTACTTTTTTTGTTGGCTGAGGATGATGCGCTGAACACTGCACCGTGCACCAGTGTATGTTGCCTTACCTTTTACCATGATTCACATAATACTCAAATTACACACCCCTAATCCTTCTTTGTTCTTTATATGTAGGCAACATTTAGGTGTTTGGCGACAATTCAGAAAATCAATCACCAATCTGGATTCTTTACTTGGTTGTGCCCTGAATGCTCACCACAAAAACATAAATTGTTCCCGAATGATGTATGCTCTAATTGTTCTGCATCCATTGCGCATGATGACAGGATTAAAAGGTACGCACCTAAAAGTAATAGTATACTTAGACCGATAGAATCATCAAATTGACTCAGATTTCTCATACAACCATAAATAGTTTCTATATCTCAGCCGACGTCTGTGACGAGACATTTAAGACTTCATTCTTGATTAGTCATGAAGCAGCTTCTGCATTACTGCAAACATTTCCTCTATGGGACCTTGAAGACGCAGATGTTCGTCGTCTCCTCCAACATGTCATTTACCGCACTTATACGTTTGAGGTCAAAATGTTGCCTTGCTGTAAGGATAGTCATGAACGATTTGAGGTTGTTGCAGTTTGGCATCGTCATGCTGCAGGTGTTCAGGACTGATTGTAAGCGTCTTAGAAATAAGGATTCAGGGTTAGCATTTAATTCTGTAAAATATGTTTCGTTTCAATGTCTTTGTGTTCCTTAAATTTGCTTTGCGAAAGGGCTTTGCTGTATTTTCCCCACCAGGACTCCATGCTGTTACCTCTTCCGATGTCATTGTAATGAACACATATAGTCTCGCCATTTTGTACGTGCTGTTTCCTATCGGCAACTCAACCTCGGAGCCCATGTGACTAAATAATGTGCTTGCTCTCAGACAAAAAAAAAACAGGTCCATCACTTGACAGCCTATCGATACATAGAGAGTTTGACCACCGAACTAGCTCTGTAGTCTTTGCACCCATTTGATCATTAAGAAAGTCCACCCTAAAATCAAATTATGCAGCTGCAAGGCTTCCAAACCTAAGGATATTTATTAACGCCTGCAAATATGTGACTGATTTGTACACGGATGAGAGGAGATTTAACATGGACAGAGAGTACTCAGTGTTGCCCCAGCAACCTTTACAAAAAAAAAATGGAACAAGACCCTAATTACTTGGCCAGTTTGCGCAATCAGTCCAGTTATGAATAGGTTATCGAAAACACCCGCTAGCATTATAACTGGGCCAGTTTAAACCATGATGGATACAATTTATAGATACATTCTCCCGGCCCAGTTGGGTCGACACAAATGAACAACTCACCAATTAGGCCCACCAATTCTGCATGATGCAGTTTTTTGAACAGGCCATAACCGATTGGGCCGGCCCAATAGCTTTCTCCATCAAACCCTTCCACTTTGTCTCCTAAAGTAAACTGCCTGTCTTTCTGTCGTTCAGCTCACCCTTTGTTCGCAACAAAAACCCTAAATTTGAAAACCGGTCAGAGAAGCGCTGCTGGTCCCCCACCTTCAGCATAACCCGCCCAGAGAAACGCTGCCAGTCCTCCAGCGTCAGCATCTGCCCACACTTTCGAGTTGACTGTGAGTTCGATATTGTTTTTAATGGCCTTTCATTCCCTGTGTTTAGGTTTTTGCTAGCCGTTCTTCTGTACCCTTTGACGGTCAAAGTTCTACTGACCTATCTTTCGATTTAACGGGGACCTCTAAAAGTGTGTGGGTGAGGTTTTGAATAATCGACTTGGAGAGGGACATATGCATTAATCGAATGTCCTTCTAACCTAGACTATTTGTTGTTTTGCCGCTAAATGTCGATAGGTCTCCAAATAGCGAGCAACACATGGTTCTTTGTTGTTGCAATAGCCTGTGCATTCTTTCTGTTATTTTTGTTAGCTTTCCCATTTACTCTGGTGATCATATTTCTTCCCGCAGCTATAGAGAGCAAGTTCGTCCTGCACCCAAAACATTGCTGCCCACTGAGTTCCGTTTTTTGGCAAACACAGCGACCGAAATGTTACCACCGGACCCACATGGTATTTTCCCATTACTGAAAAATATCCTTATCTCCGTATGCTTTTATGTGTTGTCATACAGTTTCGTTTTGTTTTAGATGTCATGAAGCAATCCACAACCTTCCGTGAGCTCCATTTGGGAACCAACAACATTTTCCTCATGGCACGCCTACTGAACATCTGGACAGAATGTGACCCCTGTGGAACTACATCTGCTACCTCTATACAAATGCTTTGGTTAGACAAAGAGGTACGTCTATAAAAAACAAAGCTACTTGCTGCTTATACTTTAAACATAGAATGCTTAGTGAACACATTTTTCCAAAATTGTAACTGCTATAGGGACAGCTTATGGAAGCAGTTGTGCGATGTGGAAATTCTCCTGACATGTGTTCAGACATGAACCTTGGTTTTCTCTACACCATGATAAACCCAACTGTGATACCGGCTAAATCTGAACGTCGAATTGCACCTTCCAGTTTGAGATTGTGTTTCACAAATAGAGGTGCGTTCGAAGGAATCCATGAATATCGCAGCACCATGAATTTTCCAGATGACTGTGCCCATCAAGTTCTTTGTAATTACAGTATTTCTCCTGCAAGTCTCCCACTCTGTTACTCAGGTATTTCTTCTTCGTGCTTAACCAACTGAACACAGCATCATGCATCTTAAATTGATGTACAGAATATTTTTTTTTCTAAATATAATATTTACATACCACATGCAACCAAACAACTAAACCAGATTCGTGTTTCAGAAATCACAGGATGCGTGACGCATATAACAGAACCACTTAGGGTCAATTCTGATACATTTATGTTCCAAATCTATCTTGAAGACATGAGGTATGCTTCGAAATCAGTTTATGTTTTATACGTCTGAATGAAAGTTGGTCTATATTAACACTCATTATTTGTCTTCCAACTCCATAGTGGAAATAAAGGACTTGTGAGCTACATCGGAACGCGCATTAAACAGTTCATTCATAGTGCTGATGGAAGCGAGGTGCATTATCCTCTGATCATTACAGCAACAGGCCTCACCCGAAATGTCCACGAATTCACCCATATTCCGCCGTTTTGTTTCGTGACATCTCCTGGGACCCGTCTCATTGTGCAACCATACAATGAAACGACACATCTTTTAATGAACAGGCATGCTATACTATTTGTATCTTTCTTTTCATTATATGCACCTTCTTCTACCAGTTAACTAATTAAACACAACAAACCTTCTAGGTTCTTTCATAACAGATTGCCAGTGGACATCATTGACTACAGCTCGAAGGAGCGCCTTGGATACCTTCGGCGCAAGATTCCTCCCAGAATTTCATTGCTAGAATTGAAGAGCAAAGTTCCATTAGGAGAAATAGAAACTGAGGTGACTTTCCTTACCTTCTTTGTGCAACTGTAGATTGTTAAGAAAGTATATATTGAAATTATCAAGCATTCTCAGGTCCCCTTCCACAAAAAAAACGTTATTAGTTATTCAAAAAAACTGGACTTGACATTTTTCCTAATTCAATCCGTGTGACAGATACTCTATCGATGCAAATTGAAGATACTTAAGTTTCATCTTGGTTCTATGACCTGCAAACCTTTTCCTGGAGACACTGAGTATTTCCAAACTACGTCTACTTTTCTTTTCCTTATTGTTAAGTAACAATTCATTGCAACCACATCTCTAATCTACGTATACGTTTAGATTGTACTACGAATTGCAGGCTGAATGCGAATCAGGAAATCACACCGCAAAAATTGTTCCGAATCATGAACCTGCTCTTGCTCTAATCCGTATGCCACCGCTCGAGTTCCAAATGATGCCATATGACGAGCGAGTTGAGTTGCTCAAAAAATACTGCAATGTTCAGCTAATGGCAGAACTGTACATCGTGGGATCAGAAGATTCAGATGAACCACACATCCGCATGTTTGCGATTTGGGATTCAAAAGCATTTCAGCCATTGCTAGAACTTAAATTGCGCGTCTGACCAAAGCCCTTACTTTGCAGTCAAAGGTGGTACATTCCTTCCTACTTTTGTTTTGCGTTCAGTGGAACATTAGTGTTCTTGGGCACAACCATTTTTTGCGTACTAATAAATAACCACATGTCTGTTCTTATTGCAGCTCTTAGGACTAAGGAATGAATTGGGTTGTTGGCTGAGGAAGGATCAAAGTAACGCAGCCCCAGAAGACATGGATTACAACATTATTTAGTTAATTCGATCTTTTGAGAATTGGAATAGTCCATCTATGTTTCCATTCTGAACATAAACTGTTCTGTTACGTTGTGTATGGTAGCGACCCTTTAAGCTCAATCATCCAAATAGTTCAGATCTAAACAATGTACTTGGCAATGCATGTTCGTATTTTATTCGTCTTGGTTATGCCCTTTCTGCAGTTTCTTTCTTTTACATGTGTTGGAGCTGTTCTGTCTTCACTTTTGTGGCGTTACTGTTCTTGTATATTAGATCTCACGATAATTACAGATACCATTCACCAGATCTTATTCGCTATCTACAGTGTACTGTGTTCCTAATTTAACCTCCCTTAATTCGGCTAGAATCGGTCATTCCCTTCTAATCTCAGTGTTAGGATGTTTTCCCCATTTGCTCTACTGTTGCTTCAGTTGAAGATTAATATATTCACTTCACACCACTTGTCTTTTATTCTTTTCTTCTATGACCATTGTTTATTGTATTTTGGATCATTTTGGGCCGCACAAACACTTAACAGTTCGAGAGGAATTTGAAGTGTTTTTTTTAGTTTATTCAACGTTTAGGAAGATCCCTGCTCTTATCTCACCTTTCATCCTCTCTCATCAACTTTACTCTTCTTCCGCTATTTCCTCACAAGAATCCTAAAGCAGAATACTGTTCCTGTTCCACCTTCCTTCTGGTGGCATCCGGTTCGATCTTCGTCCCCAATTCCCTCACAAAAGAGACATGCTTCCGCAAAAGCTGCTTCTGGATTTGAATGGAACTGAAGGCCCAGAAACTGCTCTCAAGATACGACTCTTGCATGTTTGGGGTTATTGCAATCCAGAAAATCCATCCATCCTCTCACAATTTTGCAGTCTTTGGACCGATTCCAAGGTAATATAGCATTTCCTTTAACGTTTTTTGTTGCAACTGCCAGCTCAAATTGTCCTCTTCGGTCATTTCTCTTGCTTCGCCTCCTCCCTGTTTAACAGGGAACCTTGATCCAGGCCATCGCGACACCAAATTTAGGTCACCGATTTGGCGCACACCTGCAACTAGGGTGTGTCTACTTAGTTACTGGATTCCAGCTGGCAAAACCACAGCCACTGTGCCGCCCTTGCTCCCATAGATTTAGTTTGGTCCTTTCTCAGGGAACCATATTTGAGGATGTAACCATGTTGTCACCGGGTTTTTGTGCTGATTCATTTGAGTTTTTCCACTTCAGTTCCTTGCACGGCTTGACTCGCTCAACAAACCAGCTCATAGGTTCACCTGGCAATTACTGTAATCTCATCACATATACTTCACCTGGTGTTTGCACTAATGAATTGACGATCTTTTAAAACCTCTTCAAATGTAGATGTTGTTGGCAGAGTTGTGTCTGTGAGCGGGTTATCCTGTTCGGCAACATCCACTGGTGCTGTTATTAGGCGGAAACTGGTCATACAGAACGAAAGGTTTTCAATGCTATGCGATTGTGTACCTTTCCATTTGTAGTTGATTTAACTTAATTCCAATCATCTCCGCCTTGCCTGCACTTGACTATTGCAGGAATATACGTGTTAACATCACCATATGTGGCGATGTTGCTCGATCACTAGATGGAGAAGAACTAGCATACCTTGGCTGCATGGGTGCTGTTATACTTGGTGTATGCAGTCTTCAAGTTACTGACGCCGCAACAGGTTTACACTTCACCTTTCTCCCTCACAGTTAATGCTATTGCTAATCCATTCTACGACGACTCACATCTGCTTTCCTACTTTTACCAAAGTCGGCATTTTTTTAACCAGCACCTCCGCTACATGGTTTGTTTTGGAGCCATCTTCTGAATTGGCAAATGTTTTGCGTGCTACGTAAGTTTCTTACAAGATGCCGTTTTTAGTAATTTACTTTTCGTTTGTCTCATCTACTTTCGAATTTGTAGTTCTACTGGTGGTACAGATACGATCCGATATTATCCTCCATGCTTTTCCACTTCTTTTAAGAGGAAATGTTTCGAGCTGACAGTACCAAGACAATTATGGACCTCATCCGCCTTTCCAGAAATCCAATGGTTGACGTGCGTCCTTTTGGCATAACTTTTACTGTAACAGCACTGTGTTTTATTACTCCGCGCCAGGTTAAAGCATAATCTGCACTGTTAATGTACCCAGCCAGTATTTTCATGATTCATAATTTATTCTGCCTCACCACTAGATGGATCTTTTTTTCCAGTCCCTTTTCCCAGTAAACTAACAAATTTCTTGCCTGCTTAGCTAAATTTTCTCACCAGTTTTGTTTACCTACAGGCTACCCAGTACTATTGTTTGGCGCAAATCCTCTCCACTGAGTCTTCAAAATCATGGTTCTACTTAGGATGTGCCTTTTGCTTTAAGACAGCTAGGGAATTTCCTGGCACTGGTGAATTTTTTTGTGAAGACCATGGCCAGCTAAGGGCTGAAGAAACCGAAAATTGGTTAGTTTAAAATCCACCTTTTCCCCCTCAGTAAAGTGGGCACGCCAAATTCAACCCTGAATTTTTAATACATTTTTACAGCTACAAAATTCATTTGGCTGTCGGAGACACTACTGGTTCGGCGTGCTTCGTCGCACTTGGAAAGACCGCTGAATCTTTGCTTGGAGTTACAGCAACCGAACTATTTCTGCAGCACCCCCACCACCATGGCCATTTCCCTCCGGAAATTGTGGCCATGAATGGATGTTGGTTTTCGTTTTGTGTGCAACTCCCTAAACCTGGATATCTGGCTCATACTCCTCTGGAGTTTACCATACTTTCTGCATTCGACCGCAGCCAGCTTTAACAATAAACTAATGAAAAAGTCAACACTTGCGCAGAAAGTCGTTGTGCTCGACCATTGTCTTACCTATATTATCCCAGTATTTAGCAACACCTGCACTCCAACATCAACAGACTTATGTATCCGCGATGTACGTAAAAACTATTCACATGCACAATGACTCCGATTTACCGTTCACAACTCTCTATTCCCACAATAGAGTCTCCCCGCCGCGGAGCGCGGGCTTCCTTACTAGTATATATATATATCGACAGTACTGCCAGGATGATGTGGGCCGGGAGACTTCACTAAACTTTTTTTTTTATTAAATTCGTATTAACATTACTTACTAAATGAATTTAGCGAATACTCATATCATCGCAATACAATTAGCTGGCAGTGGCGGATACATGTTTAGGGTGTCTCCTAAAATTAGTGATGGCAATTTCAACCGGACCCGCAGTAGCGTGGGGCGGGGCATGGGTATCTACTTCCGACCCGCTCTGCCCCGGTCCGCCCCAGTCTAGACTCATTTTATCTCAATTTCTTACAATTTTTATACATATTTCTCCTATTTTGACTTTTCTTCAACTAGTTAGAGTCGCTCTTTCAACTTGTTATACTCAATTACCCATTCTATTATCACTATTTTTCATTCTTAAAGTGTTTTCCCCTTTGTTTTATCGTAAAAAGTAAAATTTATTTGTACTTTTTTCGAATAACATGTAAGAGTGGGTCGACCTGCCCCGCCCCGCCACGTAGTAGCGTGGGGCGGGGCATGGGAATTGAGGTACCCGCCCCGCCCCGCCCCAATGCCATCACTACCTAAAATTGAAAATTAAACACGATTATTCAACCTCCAATAGTAGTTTGCATATGAGAAAAAAAATGTTTAAGTGGTAGTTGGACACCCTTAAAATTTGGGGAAAGGATTTATCAAACCTCCCATAGTAGTTTGCGTATCAGTACAAATAATATTTAAGTAGTAGTCTATTTGATTTAAACGTGGGACACTGCCACTATTAATATACATATTTTCAATTACACTACAACTCATTTTATTGTGTTTTAGATCCAAATATAATAGTAAAATGTTATTTTTATCACAAATTATTTTCATAACCTAATTTATTTTGTTGAGCAGTATAGACACCGTATGTATTTTACCATTTTACGAAACACGTATGAAATTTTAATGTAACATTTATTAATAAAATATTTTCATATTTAATAATTATTAAATTTAATTTTAATATTTAATTTAATTTTTGAGAGAGTACACTCCTATATAGAATTCCTGGATCCGCCACTAGGGCTGTCAATTTGGTTTGGTTTGGTTAACCAAACCATTAAGTATGAAAAACCAAAAACCAAAAACCAAATCCCAAAAACCAAAACCAAAACCAAAACCATTAAGGTCCTTATTGGTTTTTGGCAACCAAAAACCAATAAGGGCCTTAATGGTTTTGGTTTTGGTTTGGACAACCAAAAAACCAATATGTACTCATACACTCATATTTATTCCTATTTCCCTTCTTTTTATTGAATAAACGTCATAATAATGGTAAATGGTCATTACAAATTATTGGTTGGCATGCGTGTCAAAAGAAACAAAAAAAAAATATTTGTTGATAAATACTTTTATTCTTATTGGTTTCTTAATGGTTTCTATTGGTTTTTTGGTTTTAACCAAACCAAAACCATTAAGTTGCTTATTGGTTTAAAACCAAAAAACTGAAACCATTAGCTTTCCAATTGGTTTGGTTTTGGTTAAAACCAAAAAACCAAAACCAAATGGACAGCCCTATCCGCCACTGCAATCAGGTAATTAGTTTTTGCCTTTTTAAAACCCTCCACTAATCCTTTTTAACTCGGCAGCTGTGATTGAGCACTCGCCAAGGTTGCAAACAAATGCACTCCAAATCAAACCGAATTCAACACTCTTTTTTCCTCGTTGTAGAGGTTGTCAACCATCCATTCTTTAAAGAGGATGTACTATGTCAGGTCTTATTTCTATTAGACGATGCTTAAAATTCTCTCATATTCGTGTTATTTTTTTTTTTACCGTACTTGCTTGATATGCACGACTGGTTCTTACTTGTTCGCATAGTGATTTCAATTGTCGATTGTAGTCAGGTTCTCACTTTTACAGTTTTACTCCATACTCCATAGACTATATACTATGTCTGCGCAGCGGGTGTGTGGATCATGGAGTGTGAAGTGTGAAGTGTGAACTATAATATAGAACCCAAAGTGAAGAATCAGTCAACGGTCCTAGAGCGCTAATGGCCATCGAAAGCACAAGAGTTGGACCTGGGCTTGGCCCACTCGTTTAGCAAATAATAAACCAAAAGTTACTAAAGCCTGGTTCAAACAGTGCCGTTGCTATGGGCTGCTACAGCATAATTACATAACACCACTCACAACTTCGACACTTAACAACTGAAAAACACGCAATTATTTGCCATTTTCTCAAGATAGGTGCGGTTAGATTGACATATTTTTATATTACTTCTCTTAATATTGTGTTATAGTGTTATTTTTTATTCGTTGTTGACTCCTAAGTTTCGAAATTTATATGTGGTGGATGTTCTCATTCTCACGTTACTATTAGACCAACTAATTAGAGTTATTATGTGAGATGTAATTGCAGAATTTTTGTTTGATTTAACACATTTACGTGAAAAATTATGTTAGAAAAATTGGGGAAAAAACACGTGGAACCCAATTTTAACAAGTTAGTTATCACATACTTTATTCCCAAGATATTTGAGATTGCATAATTTTAATACAAACTGAGATTGCATGTATAATTGCACTCAAGTACACAAAATGTCGTTTGGTTGGATGTAATTGGTAGGTTGAGATTTTCATGCAATTGGTAAAAAATATGTCGGTTTTCATGTGCACTTTAGTGACAATCTGTATAATCTCAATTATATATGTACGTAATTTCAACTGCATAGATTATGAAATATTTTGGAATTGCACTATATAAAATGGGAACCTACAAGATTTTCCACTATTTTAACATAATTTCTGCATACAAATATTTCTGCCACTAATAAAATATAATAAAATGCTTTATTAGTCATTAGATTAAAGGGACCTCCGGCTCCTACCATGCCTTGAAGTTACTATAACTTGCCATTTATGACCTGCTAGCTATAGCCGGTTTTATAGGTCGCATTACGTAAAACTAATATTTATTACGCAACAATTACGTAATGCTTGTTGGTCTTACGTAACAGTTAAACTAGAAGCGTTACGGAAGGTTTCCGTAACGACTTATCATTTTATGTGATGCTAGGTTAATATTCATCATGTAAAAACATTGTCTATTACATAAGGCTTCCGTAATGACATTTTACAACTGTTACATAAAATACACGGTCATTACGTAAAGGTTACGAAGGTTATTTCTTACGTAATAGTTAAATTAGAAGTGTTACGTAAGACTTCCGTAATGACTTGCCACATTACGTAACTTAATTAATATTCATTACGTAAAAGGACCATTCATTACGTAAGGCTTCCGTAATGTCCTTTTACAACTATTACGTAAAGTATGCATCTATTACGTAAAGGTTACGTGTCGATAGCTATTTCTTACGTAACAGTTAAATTAGAAGCGTTACGTAAGTCTTCCGTAATAATTTAACAAATTACGTAACGAAAGGTTAATATTCATTACGTAAAATGAGTGTCTATTACGTAAGGTTTTCGTAATGACATTTTTCAACTATTACGTAAGATAAACACACATTACGTAACCATTACGTAATGCCTATTGTATTTTACGTAATACCACTTGTGAAACCTGTCATAAAAGGTAAAAAACATCAAATTACAATAACTTCAAGATATTGTAGGAATTTCCTTACATTAATTAGCTGCAATTACAGAACAAACAACTTCATAATTAGGAGGCTAACGGATGAACCTGCTGGTAACAGAAACACACTATTTAATTCGAAAAAACTAAATCGCGTGACACCTGTCACCATATGAATGGATAGCAACACGTCATGAGTCCTTACAGCAAGAGGAATGGAGGTTCCTTCAGGTTGTACGCCTCCCCAGCTTGCCACGTCCCTCCCACCCCTTCCACTTTCCTTCTCCCGTGTGTTCTATTCAATTCAATTAAACGGGCCGACTTAAGGCCCACGACCGAGTTTCCTTCCTCCCCACCTTCCTTTTCTTTCCCACACCGGTTTTCTTTCTTCCGACTTACTTTTGATTCTGTTCTTTGTATTCATTCTTTGATCATCCCGGCCGCCATTTCCAAGGCCCTGCCCCCTGTTTTGAAATCAAAAGCACAGAAAAGGTCAGAGGAGAGACCAGAATCACCTTTCTCCCCATTTCCCCCGGAACCAGTTTCGGGGGTTTTAGTTGAGAGATATAACAGCAACGAATACTGAATCTCTTCCTTCCTAACCCCCAAATTCACCTCATCGCTCGCCGTTTTGATCATTTCCCGTTTTCTTGATCTTATCTTTCGTCGTGAATGGCGGAGTCAGTGATGGATAACAAGAGCAAGAGCGAGGGTGGTAGCCGGCGCCGGTGGGCGGTTTTCTTTGCTATCACTGCTCTGATCATCGCTCTGGCCGCTGCTTCCACCGCCTCCCCCAAGATCTCTCTCTTCGGTAAAGTCAATAAGCTCTGCAGCTGCTCCCAGCAGCAGGTACGTTTTATTCTGTTCGAATTCTGTAATCTTTGCCTCCGTTTGACTTGGTCTGCGGCTCGGGGATTGACATGCATTATTATACAAGTTCATAGCTTTGTGAATCGTATTAGACCTGGTATTCTATTTCGAATGCTTTGCGATTCAGGGATTCAGGGGCGATTTGAGATTCTGTCCCCATCTGAGTGTTCGTTTTACATAATTGTTTCAGCTGATTTTGACTGGGCAGTTCTTAATTTCGTCTGTGTGTGCACAGAAATATACTGGGATTGTGGAAGATTGCTGTTGCAACTACGAGACGGCTAACCTTTTGAACGAGGAAGTATTGTATCCGTCTCTCCAGGAGCTTGTGAAAACCCCATTCTTCCGTTATTTCAAGGTCCTTCCCCCCAAACTCCACTGGGTTTTTATTAAAGTTAGAAACTTGTCATTTTCAAAGCATTACTATACATGTTGCCGTGCCAGCAATTTCTTTGCTTTGTGATCAAGAAGCATGATTTTGTAATTGCATTTGTCTTTATTTCTTGCTGCTCATTCCCGATCATACTGAACTGATAATGTTGTTTGCTTGGTTAGCTTTTCTTGTGGCTGATTTTTCTTTGGCCATTTGTGCTCTCTAACAGGTGAAATTATGGTGTGACTGTCCTTTCTGGCCGGATGATGGCATGTGCAAATTGAGGGATTGCAGTGTCTGTGAATGTCCGGATAATGAGTTCCCTGAGTTGTTTAAGAGGCCTTTCCGCCGTGGTCTACCCTCAGATGCGCCTATTTGTCAAGAAGGCAAGCCGGAGGCTGCCGTCGATCGCACCCTCGATCATAGAGCTTTTAGGGGTTGGACAGTGACTGATAACCCATGGACAAATGATGATGAGACTAACAATGGTTAGTCCCCTTTCTGGTCCCTAAGCTTCAAAGATATGAAATTGGTGTCGTTTTCATTTATGTTTGTCTTTATGTTTCATCCTATAAATCTTTTATGTTTGTGGTTTGAGTTGGTATTGGTATTCACTATTCTGCCACCCCTGATGTAAAACTACTAATGATCAGATCTCACAATTTATTGCTACTATTTTTCTGGTTAAAGATAGTTTATATTGAGCTATCAAATGTTGCTGCTGATGCAACTTTTCATTTACAGATGAGATGACGTATGTGAATCTGCAACTGAATCCTGAACGCTATACTGGATACACTGGTCCATCAGCTAGAAGGATATGGGATGCTGTTTACTCTGAGAACTGTCCCAAGTGTAAGTGCAGCTCTTACTTGCTTGGCGAATTGGTCTTTCTATTTTGACGAACATGCTTGTCTAATTGTTTTCATAGAAGAATTAGAATGACTTGCTTATAAACTTTTGACTTCTGAGGGATCTTACTATATTAACTTCCTTCACCTATGTTTGTTTATCCTGCTGTACATGGTGTTTCATGTTTCTAGTAATGTTATAAGCAGATCTGTTGCCGCCAAGAGCAAAACTAATATTTGAAGTTTCAACATTATCAACAGATCCATCTGAAGAGCTCTGCCAAGAGGAGAGATTGTTATATAAATTGATTTCAGGTCTCCACTCGTCCATTTCCATCCATATCGCAGCTGACTACCTGCTTGATGAAGATACAAACTCGGTATGAACTATACAGAACATGTTGGTTGGTTACTATATCTTTAACCATGGCAATTATAGAGAGCATCCTCATATTTCTCTGGAGAATAGTGTGGTCGTTACTTGAGATGTTGGCCTTAAAGTTGAAACCTAGAGTACCAACACCTTGGGTTTCAGAGAATAATGTTAAACCTCCCTTGATAAGCTGTCATGAGTAGTTCCATTGTCTAATTTCACTGTTAGTTCTAATATGAATCTCAAGTCGTGCTGGCTATTAAATTTTGCAGTCCTTATAGGATTTTCAAGACTCCACTGCCAGTGATTCTGTCATCTAAATCCACAACATGTCTATAAGTGGAAATTAGTTTGACTAGTTCATATATCAGCAGTGTCTTGGAAGTTGATTTGGTCGTCTAGTTTCCACTTGCAGATACTCATGGTACTGTCTGACCTTGCTTTCTTGTCTTCTTGCAGTGGGGTGAAAATCTAACTTTGATGTACGATAGAGTTTTGAGATATCCAGAACGTGTTAGGAACTTATACTTTACCTACCTCTTTGTTCTGCGAGCTGTCACAAAGGTGCGTACCAACGGAACAGAGCTTGCTATCGCATCATCTATATTTTGATATACAATTATTTTCTTTGAATTTAGTGTAGTCTCTGTTAGACATTATCATAATACTTAACCTCGTGTGAACTTCCAGACAGCGACTTACTTGGAACAAGCCGAGTATAACACTGGTAATCCTACGGAGGACCTGAAGGCTCATTCCTTGATCAGGCAGCTACTCTATAATCCGAAACTTCAAGCCGCTTGCCCGCTTCCATTTGATGAAGCTAAACTTTGGAAGGGTCAACGAGGACCTGAACTTAAACAGAAAACACAAGAACAGTTCAGAAACATAAGGTTGGTATTTGTCCTTTTCATACCTTACCATTTTACTTTCATCTGCTAACAGGATTTACAGTATTAACTCTATTTTGGTTTCCTATTGATTATTGCACTTTTTTTTTTTTGCTTTATCAATACCTTCATATGACATAATATGAGAATTATTCCATTGCACTTGCAGTGCATTGATGGACTGTGTAGGCTGTGAGAAATGCAGACTTTGGGGAAAGCTCCAGGTTCTTGGCCTAGGTACTGCATTGAAGATATTGTTCTCTCAAAACGGGGAAGACAAAATAGTCCAAACAGTAAGAATTCATTTCACAAATTAAAGATTTACATGTGTAATGTGTTCCATGTCATGGTCAGTAGACCGTCACTTATAGCAATAACTATTCCTGTTACCCGTTGTATTGATTGTGGGAGGCTTACATCTTCTTGTTGTTGATTGAATTCAGTTGCAGTTACAGAGGAATGAAGTAATTGCATTGATCAATCTTCTAAATCGGCTGTCAGAATCTGTTAAATTTGTCCACGAAAAGGGTGCTGCTGTTGAAAGGATCATGGAAAGGCAGAGTGGTTTGTTCCCCTTCGCAAGTATCCTCTTGCAAAAAGTTTGGCCTTTTAGTTCAAGCCTGCTAAGGTAAATAATAGTTGAGGAGTCAGTTGCTTGGTTCTGTGTTACATTTGCCTGTGGTGTTTCTAACGATACTTTACTTTTTGCTCTGTGCTTGCTCTCAGCTAGTTGAAAATCAGTGGCATGTTCCAGGTCATGGTGACAACGTACGGTTGGCTGAGGACTTGGTTTCAGTAAACCTCTTCACCGTTGGTAGATTACAGACAGAATTTTGGATATCGACACAGACTTCGTATAGAGAAAGGAAAGAAAATTGTAGAGTTGAGTCATGTATCTGTGTTATATGTACATTGACAATAGATAAGATGTAACAACAGCAGACAATTTTCTCTGGAAATTAGAAAGAGTTGCACAAGGCCTGAAGTTCCTTCTTTAATTAGGTTTCACATCCAAAATGATCTAGATACTTTGTTCCCTACTACCATTGCCATCTCGATCTCCAACAAGAGTATTTATCTCATACCGTATTGGTACAAAAACAACAATAACTAAACAACAGCACTCTTTAGATGACGCTTGCAACGCATCCCATCAGCAACAGCGCCATCAGCTCGAACTTGCGAATCATAGGTGCAGTTCAAACCACATTACTGCCATGGCGCCACTAGATCACGTCTTATTGTAATGAGAAGTTACCATTTTTGGTTGTGTACCAATTCGTCCAATTTGATAGCAGCAAGAAATTCGAAGGACTTCCATATCAATCCGCAAAGAAAGCGAACAGATTCCAGCTATGACATGCATGCTATAGCCTACCGACCCTTCTTGGAGCGTTTTGTGGGTCTCGTTGTCTCCTTCCTTGAATCTTCAGGAGGTTTTGAATCCAGAAACGGCTGCAAGGCAATCGATTTACAGCACTTATTGGCATGAACAATCATCACTACTAGCCCACAGATTTAAAGCCATCAACAAACGAAAAAGAGCAGTAACTGGACAGAGTTGGGGCAAAATTCACTAGCAGTAGGCTGAACTTCTACGCAGCAGTTCTCATATAAGCATATTCGTATGGCGAATGGCGTGTATGTTAAAGATCGATACTTTTCACTGGAAGAAGAAGGGATGTAACTGACCTCTTCCGACTTCTTCTGTAGTTCCAGCAGCTCCTGGCAATACGCGAGGCACTCAGCGTGGTAAACAGCCGCCAACTCTTTTATCAATGTCTTCCTCTTGATTATACCGATCACTGCCAGACGAAAAAGAGAAAAAACAAAACAGTTGTCAGGGTTTTGCAGTTGATTTCAATTTATAACAGTGGTTGTGCTGCCAGAAGCGAGACGGGGGAAGAAAACCCTATCAGGGAAAATTGGGAGAAACCACATAAATTAAGGGTCAAGGAGTTTACTTCGACTCGGATCGAATGAAGGAGGAGGCGTTGGCGGCGGCGGTGAAGACGGAGTGGATCCGGCCTCCGGAGGAGCGGAGACTGCATCGGCCGGAGGCGGCGTGAGATCGTCGGGCATTATTTTGGGCTGCGGCGGACTACGAGATGGGGCAAGAGAAGAGGGCTACTATCGGCTGGCGTCGGGTTCACTGAATTTCTCCTCGTCGTAGCTCTTCCAGCTATATTCTCCTCTTGGCTCTTACACACCCCAAGGTTCCTTTGTGTAATTTTGATTTTACAGATAAAATAACAGCCGAAAACGTTAATATGAAGATTTATTATAAGATACTAACTAATATCCAAAATATATGAATTAGTATTCAAGTACTAAAGTATCTTGAGAGCACAGACTAATATACAAAGTTTGCTAATTGATATCTGCCATGAATAAACTAGTATCCCAAATTCACAAACTAATATCTAGACAACACAGAATAGTATTTATACATCACATAATTAGTATCCAGATAATACATAAGAGTATCCATATTGAATACTAGTTGGTAATTGATTGGCTGAATACTAATTATGTGAGTTGGATACTAGTTTTGTGATGTTTTGAATACTAGTCTGTGCTATCTAGATACTTTCGTAAAATCAGCAGACTTGGATACTAGTTCATACATTTGGGATATTAGTTAGTATATACTAACAACTTATGCAGTTAGCAGAATAACTCTATTGGCAGACAACGGCGAGCACTAATAGGATTTTTTTGATAGAAACCTGCTCATTTTATTTAGGTAGAAAATTGGGCCATTACAGTCTTGAGCAAGAATGAAACAGAGGAAAATAGGAGGTCTGGTGGTCCATATCTCCTGGCCTCCCAGTTACAATTCGTGTGAGCCATCAGGTGGGCTGAAAAGTTGGCTTGCCGTTTAGCAAAGCCCACTGAAAGTTCTATAGCCCGACTTCTTCCGCTGTCTTCTCTATCTCTTCCACAATCGATTCCACCTCCGTTCTCTTTCGTTTACCATTTCCAAATTGTTGCACTAGACCTAGATAATCCGTCTCAATAATCACCGTGAGTAGCTGGTGTTGGATTGCCAACCTCATCCCGTTTAGTACGGCTCGAGCTTCTGCCAGTTCTGGTTCCCACTAGGAGCGTTCCCTCGTCACCGATGCCAAAAGGAACTCCCCCGTCGCATTTCTCGCCACCATCCCCAGTCCAGTCCTACCCTTTTCAACACAGCGCCGTCTACATTGATCTTGTTCCAGCCACTTGGAGGTGGCGACCAAGTAATTCTTCCTCCCCCTCTGTCTTTTGTTTCTTCTCTCTGTGTGATTGGAACTCTTCGAGTAGATCTAGGACTCGGCCAACAACCTCTCATCCTTCCAATTTGTGGTTGTTAAACAGATGATTGTTTCTTTCCCCCCATATCTTCCATAGAATCATCCCTAGTCAACTCAACACTTCGTCATCCACTCGCTCCATTATTTCGCAGAGCCAACTACCACTGGAAAGATTTTCCCTTGATTCGAAAAGGGTTCAAAATTCCGTTGGTCTCCAGATTCTAGTAGTCCACGAACATTCTGTGAATATGTGAATTTGTGTCTCTATCTGATTGCAGTATGGACATTCAATAGGTGCATCTTTTTTCCTCACCTCGATGTTTTTCGCCGTAGGGAGAATGTCATGGCAAATCTCCATAGAAAATTCTTCACCTTGAGAGGGACATTCAGAGCCCACAGGCGCTTCCAATTCATGGGATCGTATATTTCTCCCCCTGCCTCCTCATTCTCGTCCTCTATCTCTTCATTGTTCCTGGTCTTGTACCAAAATTTATACGTTGAGCGAACTGTGTACTTGCCTAACTTCTCTCTACTCCATATCCTCTTGTCCACTGATTGTTGTCTAGGGATAGGTATCCCTTCGATGCGTGCTCGATCCTCAACATTGAAATGATGTTGTGGCAACGATCTATTCCAAGTTCTAGTGTCAAAATCAATTAGGACATTCACTTGATCACCATCTCCCAAGTCTGATCTCATGGACGTCGCTCTGTAGTAATTTTCTTCAGCTCCTGGGATCCATTTGTCCTCTCACATATTAATATTCGCTCCATTTCCCAATTTTCATCTCAGACCCCGTTTCACTAGCTCTTGTGCTGCCATCATGCTCCTCCAAGTGTAACTTGGGTTGTTCCCCATAGAGGCACCTAGGATATCAGAATGTGGAAAGTACTTGTCTTTTAGAACTCGAGCTACTAGGGTCTTTGGGTTCTCCAGTAGGTTCCAGATTTGCTTCCCTAGTAAAGCCAGGTTAAAAGTGCCAAAATCTCTAAACCCCATCCCTCCTTCTTTAGGCTTGCATAGCTTCGTCCAAGCTTTCCAGGGAAGCTAATCTCAGATTTATGTAGATTCACCTTCTGTCCCAATTCAAGCTCATATATCTGCAAAATTTCTTTTATCTTCCTGCACTCCTGTTGTCTAGCTCTAGCAAACAGTATGCTATCGTCTGCAAATAGAAGGTGTGAGATAGATGGTCCCTTGCAGGATACCTTTAGGTCATGGATCGTTCCCCTGTTAACTTCTTGATTGATCTTTGCCGACAATCCCTCTACACAGAGGATGAACAAGTAAGGTGACAGTGGGTTACCTTGTCTAAGCCCTCGATCCGGCTTGAACTCCATAGTTCTATGCCCATTTACCAGGATAGAGTAGGTAACCTCTAACACAGTTCATAATCAATTGCACCCATCTATCATGGAAACCAAGCTTCAACATCATTGCTTCTAGAAAATGCCATTCCACTCGATCGTAGGCTTTCGAGATGTCGAGTTTGGCAGCCATAATCCCTGTTTTTGCTTTTTTCTTGTTTTTGATTGCATGAAAACATTCAAATGCAATCAGAACATTGTCTATGATGTTTCTCTGTGGGACAAACACACTCTGGTTTTCCCCTACCACCTTAGGCAGAATCCTCTTTAGTCTGTTCACCAAAGCTTTTGCCATAATCTTATCGAGGACTTGGCAGAGGCTAATGGGACGAAACTCCAGTGGTTTCTCCGGCTTCTTAGTCTTCGGAATTAGGGCTATTAGGGTGTAATTCAATTGTGCAGGAAACCATCCTTGTTCTAAGTAAGTTGTGAGGGTCTTTGTCACTTCTGGACCTACAACTTCCCAGTTGTGCTGGAAAAAGAGCGCTAGCATCCCATCTGGCCCTAGGGCTTTCGTTGGCCCTATTCTTTTTAGTGCTTCCAAAATCTCATCTTTAGTAAAAGGCCGCATAAGTACCTAGTTCATTTCTGGGGTAACCCTTTGATCCACAACTGATAATATCTGACGCGTGGAGGGAGGTTCTCCTGACGTGAACAGACCCTTATAGTAGTCCACTAGACAAGTTTCTACACCCTCATGGCCTGTCCAAAGTCTGCCCGAATCATCCAGAAGCCTTCTAATTGTATTGCGTATTCTTCTTTCTGAACCTTTCTTGTGAAAGAAACATGTGTTGCTATCTCCTGCTTTTAGTCAGTCAACCCTTGAGCATTTCCTCCATTTGCACTCCTCCTAATATAGAATATCATCTAATTCTCGCTCTAGGGCTTTCCTCTGTTCTAGCATAGTCTTCGTTCGTTTTCTTTGGTTTACTTTCTTGAGTAGTCTTTCTACCTTGTTTCTTCTGGTTTTTAATGAGCCGAAAACTTCTTTGCTCCACCCAAGCAGTTTAGTTGCACAGCTCTTGATTTTGTCCATGACAGTCACATTCTCAGAAGAGTTCCAACCATCCTGGACCACTTTCTTGCAATCTTTGTGATTCTCCCAGTAGTGTTCGTATCGGAAAGACCACCCCCATGTTATCTCCTCTTCCATAGTGTCTAGGACCATCTAAATCGGAATGTGATCTGCACCACATCTCTCCAAATATTCAATCTCATGTTGGGATAGATCCGTTTCCATTTATCATTTGCTACTGCTCTGTCTAGCCTTTCCTCAGTATAGTTCTCCTCATCTCGGTTGTTTTCCCATGTAAAAATCCTCCCGAAATAGCCATAGTCTTCGAGACCACAATCCTTCAAAGTTGCTCGAAACATTTCCATCTCTTTGAGGTCTAGTTCCCTACTATCAGTTTTCTCCAGATGATTTGGAGGAGATTGAAATACCCAATAACCATCCAGGGAAAATCAACTTGCTGGTGAAGTTTACGCATCAACTCACAACTCTTCTATTTGTTTTTGCTCTCAGGCCAGCCATAAAATCCTGTTAGCCTCCATTCCGCACCCTTTGAGTGCATTTTAACCTTGGCATCGATGTGATTTTTGTCAAGCACATAACCTTCACTTTGACCTCTTCCTTCCACATCAGTAGGAGTCCACCAGCCCTATTGGAGCCGGCTGATGCTCCATCCCCATCATAATAACTAAATTCTTTTATCTTTTCCTTCCACTCCTTTTCATACTGTTTTGTTTCCATAAGAAAGACAATGTCGGGATCATATTGGTGAAGTAGTCTCTTCACCTTGCCAACTACCAAGGTGTTCCCGAGTCCCCGGCAGTTGTAACTTAACACACTCATTAAGCTGGGTGGCTCTGCTCTTTTGCAGAGTCCGCCTCACCGCCATCCTTGATGTTTTCCTGAGCTTCTCGCACTTTTGGAAAGAGGTGTCCTTGTGTATCTTGGAAAGTAAGGACCTTAGCCTTTTTTCCCCCTGTGATTGAAGCTCCACTTCTTTCATAGTTTGAGCTTCTAGTTCTGCCCCTTGTCTTTTCTGTGGTGTTATTTGCAAAGGTGTCGAGGTACCAGCCCGAACTTGTTATTGTCTTCTCCACACTCGGTTTGGACCTCTTCTCTGTGGCACCTCTCCTCCAGGTCTCATAGCAAACCTCTGGACCGCTCCTCCTATTCCCAGTAGCCCTGCATTCGGGGCCTCAAGGTAGTGAGTCTTCTGTTGTTTGATTAATGATTTCACTGACTCTTTCTTCTGCTCTTCCTTCCTTTCTTCTGCCATTTTTATGTCTTGATCAATAGCCCCATGTGTTATTTCTGCTGTTTGTTTTGTTTCATGGTTTGTCTCCTTTGGTGTTTTTTTCCTTGCCTTCCTTTGTCAAACCAGGTGGAGGCTGTAGTCCCTCATCTGGAAGGGTACCTCCAGGTCTGAGTTTGACCCAACACTTTCTATGTCTAATTTTTTTCGCAGTAAAGCCCAGACTTCCTCACCCTCCTTCTTTGCTGTGTAGAACAATCAATTTCGTGTTCCAAGAGCGATAGCCCTCAATTCCATCCCGAAAGGATCAACCTCCATATTTGATGAGGTAGGGCACCACAATTTTGGTTGGCCAATTCGCTCACGGGAGTAACAAAACATTGGGAGTTTCTCGTACTTCACCCGGTATTACATCAACTTTCCTCCAATACTTAGTTTCAGCTCTTTCTTCAGTGGATTGTTGATAGATAGACAAACCTTGAGTCTCATGTAATAATCCCACATCGTGCTTGTACTGTCATCAAACCAAACTAGTGAACCAAACCTGTTCGCTATCTTCTCTACCATCTTTAGTGTTCTGCAGGGAGTTCTTTGATTTGGATCCATATATCGATCATGTGTAGAGCCTCTGGAATCAGTTTCTTGATTAGCAAGCTAGCCATGAAGACCATCACATTGTTTTCATAGTGCCACAGCCCTCCATAGAAAACCCTATCTCCGTTGTCCACATCTAGGAACTGAAACGCAAATAGCATATCTCCTAGATCTGTGATATGGAATCCTTTTTTCAGGTTCCATGCTTTTGTTAGGGCAATTTTCAATGACTTGACGTTTGGTTGTTTTTCCAGCTACCAGACGCCCTATCAAATCAAGACGGCGTACAGCCTCCATCCTGACTACATCAACATCGTCGTCTTCAACCTCCAGAGGGGAGTCATCTTCATCCGCCAACGTGATACTATCCAGCCGCTCTTCGATGTTTTCAGTAGTGTTATTGAGCTGTTGGATTACCTCTTCGGAACGAACACCTTCTTCTGTATTTTCCATGGTTGTCGTGTACAGCCAGAGAAACTTTTGCCATTCTACCAAAAAAAAAAAGAGAAACTTTTGCCAGAGTATAGCTATCGTTCAAACCACTGGACCAGTACTTTTAAAGCTTAACAATCAAACTCTCTCAAACTGCACTCTAATCCCTCTCGTAAGGAAAAAGGAAAACGAGCTGAAGTACGTCTCCGGAAAAATGCTAGGGTCTCCACCGCTACTGACTCTCGCTAAATGAAAGAACGATCGAGCACTAATGGGCTTAGGAAGGATAAAATTGGCCAATTCCTAGGAGTCAGGACTCAGGAGTACAAAATTAGTCAGATGGTCACCAAATTATGCGGAATATTACAAAATTATCACAGAACTTCAACACATAACATATTGGTCACTGATGTAGTGATGTTATTCTTCTCCCAAGTCCTAACCAAATAACCATTTGGAGTAACTACCTCCCAAGTGGATATGAATCCACGATTTTCAGGTTGAGATAGTTTAGTGACCATTTGTAGTGCTCGCCGGTTTGCACAGCAGCAGGATCTCTTGAATTTCATTTTAATTCAATCAAACCGTCCTGGCTTCATCAAGAGCAAAACAGTCTAGACAACAAATAGCCATGGCACCTCTGTAAAGTATCAAGCAAAGGCGTTGTCTGGCAAGCTTCCTGATAAGCACGATGATCAGTCGATCACCCCAGTTTTCAAGTACAATTTCAGTCGCTAGGGATGGCAATGGGGCGGGTTTGGGGCGGATTTGCCTAAACCATCCCCATACCTGCTATCAAATATCTATACCCATACCCGCCTCATACCCATGCGGGGGAAGGTTTTGCAAACCCATCCCCGTACCCGTGGGTTTCGGGTACCCATGGGTAATACCCGTCCCGTACATCCGACATTATAATACCTAAAATTTTAAAAGTACATTCTCAATTATAACATTAAACGTACTTACTATCGTGAAGTTGACAAAAAAACTATCATTCTTTATACCAGTGCTGTCAAAGCCGAACCGAGCCGGCCGGCCGGACCGCCAAAGCCGCCACCCGGCCGTAAAACCGGCTCGGATCAGCTATTTAACCGCCACAGTTTTATACAGCGGCCGGCGAGCGGCCGAAGCGGTTAACCGCTCGAGCCGCTCAAGCCGGTCGCGCGGTTCGGCCGTTTGGTTTACCCTAAATAAAAAGGCCAATCGTGGAATGGGCCAGCCAAACAAAACACTAACTTTCATTTTATTTCTTCATCTTCGACCTAGAAGTAGAACAGACGACAGAGGGAGAGCGGCGCCATCCGACGGCGGGGTAATTCATCTCCCTTCTTCTTCTTCACTCTTTCCGTTGGTTCTGAGGATTTCTATGTTAGCATTTCTCCAGTGTGGGTATTATTGGGCTGTTGGTGGCGATTGGTTTACTGGGTATTTGATTAGTGGTGGATCTAGTAGTCGTTTGTCTGATCTTGACGTGATTAGCGTAGATTTTGAGATTTGCTGATAGGGACAGCTAGTTTGCTTACGAAATGGACTACCGGTTATCAAACGGTTTTTAAACGGTCTAATGCCGGCTGGACCACTAATGACCGAGCCGTTCACGTTATCGGGTCATACTCCGGCTCGGCTTTGACAGCATTGCTTTATACGATTCAAAGCATCTTATCCTAAACAATCCATTAATCCATAAGATAGAGTACAATATAATGTAATACAAATCATTCTTCTTTGACTCTGATACATCTACTAACTAATATCAAACTAACATAATCTAGTAAACACGAGGGGAAAAGTGAAAGAGTGAAGGGAGAGTTGACGAAAAGGAATTATGTTTTGATTTGGGTGGTCACTCAATTGCATTTCTAATATTTATTTTCTTGGGGTACCCTTACTATCATTCATATATCACAATTTTATTCATATATTTGTTATATGTGAAGAAATGTTCTTAGTGGGGCGGGTATGGGTATGGGGCGGGGAGCCTAAAACCATACCCGCCCCATACCCAATCAATGCGGGGATTCCCCGCGTTAACTGGATCGGAGGCGATCGGATATCCGCGGCCATGGGTTTGATTGCCATCCCTATCAGTCGCAGAGGCTGAGACTTGATGCTGCAACACAGCTAGTTGCAGCAGAAATGCCATCTCTCATTGTTACCAACAAGTAACCCTTCTGAGAGATCTGGGCATCCTTCCCAACTCCCAAGAAGCCAACATGGGTGCCCAAAGACAGGACCAGTGTGGAGTTGAACCATCCGAGACCAACCAAGATATGGGTTTCCAGTAGCTTTAAGAGATGGGATCTCCCTGGAAACTGCTGCAGCAGTCACTCTCATTAGTGCTGATACTTGTGAAGTACATGCCTTCCTGCTAAATTCATTGGTCAGAGTCGCGTTCAACGATCTGTCCAGCTTTTGCAAATTGTCTGAACTTGGGTTTGTGGGGCGGGGTACACGAAAGGAAGAAGCAAGCTTCCAGTGTTCTCCATAATGTGAATCAGGCAGGTTCGAAATTGGTCAGTGCTCAAGGCTATCTGTGCTTGAAAGGCTGCATCCAATCCAAACGAATGCGCAAAACCCACGAGTTGGTAGAATGGAATCAAGCAGTTGTCTCTGGTTCCAGCTCAAAAGATCGCTTCTTGAAATTTTTGTTGATCATATTTCCATCCCTTCTTCCACTGGAAGATGCACAAATCACTCTGCACAACTAACACCAATAGGAGTGAAGAACTATTCCTAATTTGCTTCTAGATGAAATCGTCCACCAGATAATAGAGCCTTGTAAGAGATGTTTAACTTCCGCAGAGAAGCTGAACACTGTAATGAAGAACGTTTGAGATTAGGGAGGTCAAATGATACGAATGCGGAGGAGAAAGAGAAATAGGAAACTCATTGAAGGCTGACCTCAGGCCTGGAAAGTCCATGCCAAAGAAAGTCACCAGAAAAGATCAGAATCCACAGCTAGGCCTTTTGCTTCCCTCCCAAACTCGTCTCTGGCAGCTTTGATTTCTAGCTCCAGAGAGCTCAGTGTCCCATATATGGAATCAGCCTTTGGGTGAGACCGGTCAGCAACCCGAAACTCATGGGACTGACCATTGATCTCAACCCAGCTACATCCAGGAGTTTTCTTTAGCCCTTTATCCCTAAGGAAACTCCTCATCTTAGCAACTCCATCCCACTCCCCTGCAGCGGCATATATGTTGGAGAGCAGTATGTAGTTGCCAGCATTTCTTGGCTCTGCAATTATGAGATTCTCAGCTGCAAACTCTGCCAGTTCAGTAGTATTGGGGTGCAACTTACAGGCACTTAACAGCGGACCCCAAATCCGTGCATCCGGTTTGAACGCCATGCTCTCCACAAGCTCCTTAGCTTCATTCACAAGGCCTGCACGCCCTAACAAATCCACCATGCAAGCATAATGCTCTTGGCTGGGACTTTGCTTGTAGGTTTCAGTCATCTCCTTGAACAATGCCCGTCCTTCCTCAACCAGACCTGAATTCACACAAGCTGTTAGTAGACTCAGAAACGTGAACTCATCTGGTTTTAAATTTGAATGCTTCATTTGCTTGTACAACTCAAAACACTGAGACCAGTCTCCGTGCTTGGCATGTGAGCTAATCATTGAATTCCAAATGATTATGTCTCTATCGAACTTTTCCTCGATGAAGAAGATCTTCCTAGCCATATCCATGGATCCACATTTTGCATAGCTGGTGAGTAGAGCCGTGTTTAGAGCTGATAAAAGGTTTAGACCAAGTTTAACTGAGTAGCCATGAAGGGATTTCACTTGCTCTAGTGCTCCAGTGTTCACACAGGCAGGCAAGATGTTAATGATGGCTATAAAATCAACTTGCGGTCCTACCGAGTTCATTTTAGAGAAGAGAGATAAAGCTGCCAAAGAGTGATCATGTTTCACATAACCCTTCATCAGGGTGCTCCAAGAGACCACTGTTTTATCTATAATTGAGTCGAATACCTTCCTTGCGTAGTCCAAACAAGCACATTCGCAATACATATCAACGAGCGCATTATGAACAGATACCTGGTAACCTAGTTCGTTTCTTGTCACGTAAGTATGCAGTTCTTTGCACCAGCCCAAGGATTTCAACTGCCCAATCGAGGAAGCAGCAGGCAAGGCCGTGAACAAATCAGCTTTGGTCCCAGATTTCAACATCTCTCTCAACAACTGCACAGATTTCTCGGGGTGCCCGTTGTGAGAATATGCAGATATCATTATGTTCCACACAACACAGTCCTTGTCAGGCATTTTGACAAACAGCTTCCCAGCACTGTGCAAATCCCGCAGCTTCACATACATTGATAACAAAGCGGTACTTACAGACAAGTTTCTGCATAATCCGGAAGTGTAAGCCCAAGAATGGACAATTCTTCCCTCCTTTAACAAGCGCGAATCAACAACGAACCTCAACAAATTAGTCGCCTTCCTAACAAAATCAGTTTCTAGTCTTCCCGTTCCCATTTGAGAACTTCCAATAATATTTCCATCCGACAGATTGACATTCTTAAATGGCATAAGCTGATCGACGACATTCCTTACATTGCGAAATTCACCAAATCGATTGCACATCTCTGTCACAGCAGCCTCCACCGCTGACGACGACTCCAAGCCCAATTTTATGACTAGCCCTTAAATCCGTTTTCCCGTTAGCAATCTCTGAGCCCGAAGGGCACGAACCCAGAATTAACGGGTATGTTTCTACGTCGGGAAAAAACAGAGTCCAGCACCATTGTTCTATAAACAAAGAGAGAACGCTCCTAGACTGGCCATGCTTTGTTAAACTCCTCAACAGGATGTCGCAAAGCACCTTACTTTTCTTAGAGGAAGAGTAGAAAATCTGGATGGAGAAGTAGAGGAGGCCGAGATTAGCTTGAGTCGATGAGTTCCGAAGCGACGACGGGATTTTGGTGGAGGCCACGGGGGATGAAATTTGCGTGAATCTGCTAGAGGTGCACTGAACTGTTGCACAGGCTCACAAGTGACGAGGGAAGACGGAGTAGAGAACGCCGTCAGTTGGATGAGGCGACTGCCCATTTAACTGGGACGACGGAAGAGACCCTCCAATGTGAGAAGAAATGCTTTCAACAAGAGGGAAACCCTATTTGTGGTAGCGGATTGGAAGAAACCCCAATTCTACAAACCTAGATTTTACTTTTTAGTAGTTCATAATTATAAATTTAATAATAAAATTAGTAAATTTGATTTTTCTCATGTGGCGGACAAGTGGAACATATGTGACATGATCGTTACCCATGTTAACATATTTAACGAAAAAGTTAACGAATACTTATAATTGTCTAACACATTATAAGAATTGACGGTTTTATTAAATTTCAAATAGTTATAATTTAGGGTGTGCCTACTGTGACATGCATGTCACGGTGACTTGCACTTTCCGGTCGACCTCAGTTAGGATTAGGTCGACCTCATATAGAATTCGGTCGACCTCATATAGGATCCGGTCGACCTCATTTAGGATTCGGTCGACCTCATATAGGATCCGGTCGACCTAATATGTTGTTTCAGTGTAAAAACAGTTCATGGTGCCTACTTTGGATATTCATATCATACAATTGGCTAGATGGAAATTGAAGACTAATGACTTGTTTTGAAGCTAGAGTGTCCCTCTACATATTGAAGTGATTGAGAGCTCGATAGGAAGTCCAGAAGACCATTTTTGAACCTCATCAAAAGGCTATGCCAAAACTGGGAAACTGCCTAGAAATGGCTAAGTCTGGAAACGTGTTTGTGAAGCCTATTTTTGAGCTCAATTCGAGAAGCATGAATGCGAGTCGAGTCCAGGAGCCTCTACCACGTTAAATTAGGTATGTTTTTATACAAATTCAAGGAATTGGATGAAAGATTGGATATCTTTAAGGCTTCAAACAAAAGGGTCGAAGTTGCTACGAAGGCTGTTTTTCTGGCAGACTTCGAGCACAAGCAAGCGGTAGGGGTGGGCATTCGGTCGGTTCGGTTTCGACCGAACCTAAATTATGAATACCGGGTCCCCGAATTCTCCCAAACCTCAAACCGAATTCGAACCGAATTATAATTCGGTTCGGTCGTTTTAAACCGAATTATAATTCGGTTCGGTTTTTCACACAAAACCGAATTTGTAAGGCTACTTGTATTTTCTCACTTTTAAATTATTTTTTACCCCTAATATAAACAATAAATATGTAATTATATGCATCATCAATGAAAAATCAAACTTTTCAACACATAAGTCATAAAATATTTCAAATATTTAAGTCTAGAAACAACTACAAACATAAAAATCCACCATTTGAAGCTTAATATTATAGTATTTCGGTTTTTCGGTCGGAAATTCGGAAATTCGGTTCGGTTGAAAGAACCTTGGTTTCCGAAATATCCATATTTCCCTTCCGAATTCCAAACCGAATAGCATTATTTGGGGTTTCGATTCGGGTTAATTCGGTTTCGGTTCAGTTCGGGTTTACCGAACCGGTTGCCCACCCCTAGACTGCGGCAGCTAGCTAGGACGGAATAGAGGAAAGTACTCATATATCCAAGCCTGAAGCAAGGTCAAACAACCACAAACACCCTGACTACCCGCTCGTGTGGCCACTCCCAACTGTCTGTAGAGATAGGCTAGTGCACCAGTTCCCAAGCGTAATCAGTCAATCGTCGATGATCCTTCAGAAACAAGTTGATCGCAGGACGAAGGCGATCACGACTCTTATCCACAAAAAGCGTGGATCCCAGTAACAAAAATAGGTAACACTGCACCTCCATCTCCTTACTCTTCAGCTCTCCCCCACGCACCAACAATCCCTCCGCATGCATAGCACCATTATCGTACCACTTAGACTTCCACTTACCACCAACATGAGAATCCACCGAAAGTCGAACTAAACCACCCATGTCTGACTTAAGAATATCCGGCGATGCCTCATCTCCCATCAGCTCTCCATCAACCGGAATACGAAGAATGGGATGCATATCGTGTAGAAGGATCGAAATCTCTCCAAACGGCATGTGGAAGGTGTTTGTGTCCGACTGCCACCTCTCCACAAATGCCGACAGTAGAGCCATGTCTAAATGCTGCATCATGCACCCTGGCAAGTGAGACAATCTTGTGGCTTCAACCATCTCCTTGGAACCCTCTGCACTCCACTTATATCGCCTCAAAGACTCTATAGCTTTCGGCCTATGGAAGCCGTCCAACACTCCACGGTCCTGCTCAGGGGAAGTCCACAGTACAAAGCCAATGTGACCTCCAAAGCTAGGGATCACATCGGGAATCACTGGTCCACCTGAACACATCTGAGACTCTGATGTAATAAACCACGACATATCTTTCCTCGTGGTCTTCCTCTTCCTATTTCCGTCTCCGCCTTCCTCGCTACTAGGTCTGGACGCACAACGTCCATCGGGCCCACGGAAGTGTGAGGAGGCAGTAGAAGATATCCCGACCCGCGCCGTCTTCCCCACGCCTAAATCAGCTTGAGGCGGGGCATCCCCAACCTCAGCATCACCAGCATCACCGTCATCATCGTCATCCTCGTCAATGGAATCATCATCGTCATCGTCATCGTCATCACCGTCATCATCGAATAATAAAAACACAGAATATTTAAAAAAATAGAATATTAAAAAAAAGCGGTCAAACCGCGGTCAACGTGTGTTTGAACCAACGGCTGATCGCGGTTGACCGCGGTCAGCCGTTGGTCAAACCGCAGTTTGACTGCGGTCGTACCTTCATCTCCGGCGACGCGAGGGCTGCGAGGTGAGCGCGGGAGGACGATGAGGCTCGCGCGGGCGGCGACGCGAGGGAGGACGGCGTCGCAAGCGAGCGGCGACGCGATTGCTGGCGGCGACGTGAGCGACGGAGCGAGCGGCGCCGGTTGGCGACTGCGGGCGGCGACTTCAAGGGCGACGGCGGCGAGTTGCAGAGGTGGCCGACGACGGCGGTGAAGGGAGGGACAGAAGTCGCGGGTGAGAGGGAGTTGCAGAGGGGAAGGGGAATGATTTTGAGTTAGGGCTTGTTTGTTCACTTCAATTTTGAGTTTTTCCTTAAGGGTATATAGGTAATTTTACATTTAAGTTAGGGCGACCTTTAGCAATTTCAAGGGCGACATTTAGCAAGCCAATTCAAATTCACCTCGCAAAGCTTAAATCTCCTCTAGTATATATTGCGCCACCTTGCACATAAGAAGATTGGCCGCCCTTGAACTTATTGAACACCACCATTGTATCACCCGCAAAAGTAACCGACAACTTCAGACCGGGAGCGGATCAGGTCAGTAACTCTTATTGTGAGTAACCATCAGTAACCTGTCCACATCTGCATGACATCAGCATCCCCTATCTCCTGAAAAGTCTTTTATCTTTTCCCCTTTAATCTTTTAAGAATGATTTCTCTCTCATTTTAAGTCGAAATTTAATTTTTTTTGCATATATGAATCATATTAAATGTGTTCTTTAAAATGATATCCACTTTGATATATTTTTAGTACAAAAAAATTGAAATTTTTTTTACCAGTCATTACCATATGGTATTACACTTCATGTAATACCATATGGTAAGAAAGCGTACCATGATGGTATGAACATACCAATATGGTAAGAAGGTTGAATACATGATAGTAGTAGTATACTAACTGTCATTTACGAATTTCATCATTGTTTACCACCCACATACCATAGTGGTAAAGTATGGTAATTTTTGGTCCAGTATTTTTTTCACCCAGAAATCTGTATATCCAATAGATCATGATGAACTCGTTCCTTCTGAGCAAAAGTTTTCAAAAAAGGACTTAAAAACGAAGAAATTACCATATGGTATGTAGTTGGTAAAAAAAAGTTTCTCGAAATATATTGAAATTTGATCTCATTTTGTAGAGCACAACGAACTCGTTCCATGTGTGCAAAAAAAAATTTAAATCCGAGTTAAAACGAAGAAGATAAGAGCCGATTATGAAAACTAGGGAAAATAAAATCCCTTTAATTGACAACCCTTAGATCTGAATTTTCTGGGTCTACTTAGATCTAATGTCCAGATTTAGTTACTCATAGTGCAGTAACCATTGGTTACTGACCCTATCCTAAGCCCTTCAGACCACCATACAAAGTCGGCAGCCACTATCATAAACCAGTTGGTCTCAATAATTCGAGTTGTTGGGAGAATGTTATGCTGGATCTTATAACACTCTCTAACTGCCACCATTGCCATCACCACCATACTCTTCTCATCCTGCAAAACCCAGATCCTACTCCATGAGAGCCCCTAGCCGTAGCCACATCCACACATAGAATGAGCTCTCCTGGAGAGCGAGATGGACCGACCTCCTGGTCCCACGAGCTTGGGGTTGTCTATAGGGGTGGGCAACCAGTTCGGTATACCCAAAATCGAAACCAAATTAAACCGAACCAAAACCGAAGTAATGCTATTCAGTTCGGAATTCGGAAGAAAAATATGGATAGTTCGGAAATCAGGGTTCTTTCAATCGAACCGAATTTCCGACCGAAAAACCGAAATACTATTATTGCAAGCTCCAAATGGTGGATTTTTATGTTTGTAGTTGTTTTTAGACTTAAATATTTGAAATGTTTTATCACTTATGTGTTGAAAAATATGATTTTATCATTGATGATGCATATAATTGCATATTTATTGTTTATATTAGGCTGAAAAATAATTTAAAAGTGAGAAGATACAAGTAACTTCACAAATTCGATTTTGTGTGAAAAACCTAACTGAAACGAATTATAATTCGGTTTAAACCGAACGAACCTAATTATAATTCGGTTCGGATTCGGTTTGAGGTTTGGGAGAATTCGGGGACCCGGTATTCATAATTTCGGTTCGGTCAAAACTGAACCGACCGAATGTCCACCCCTACTTGTCTACCCAAGTACTTGAGGTTTTTTTTATAAAACAAAATGGTTCATAAAAAATTTGAATCATTCATTAAGACCAAATTCTTCTCTTGCAAAACAAAATTTTATGTAAGGATCAATATAAGTATGAAATCTCAATTTAGAATTATGTACTATTATTATTATTATTTTTTGGTAGTATTTTTTTCCCACTATTATCATTAATTGAAATTGTGAACTTAGAAAAAGTAAAACTTAGGGCATGGTTGAAATTATTTAGAAAAAAATTATTTCTATATGCTAGTTGTCGGTTGGCACTTGGCAGCCGGCCGGCCAGGCGCGCCAAAATAGCCAGTGGAAAGCGATCCCCTTCCGCGCGTATCCATTTTCAATTCGCTCCTTCGCTGCAGCTGCATCATCAATTTCAACTGCCCTCCCCAGGAGAAGAATAAAAACATACGAAAGGGACAAGAAAAATACAATAAAGGGAGGAGAAAGCCGGAGAGGGACGCAAGCAATCATACACCGGAAGGGGAGAAGTGGTGATTCGAATTTCCGCCATTGAAGCAATCCCTGCTCTGCTCACCCATCCTCGTAAGTTTCCCAAAAACAAAACCCTAGAAAAGCCACTCCATTTCCATTCCCTGCAATTCCGTCTCTCCCTTGTCTATCCTGGGGGTTTTTTTTTTGTTTTACTCAAATTAACGCCACTCACATCACGTCTTCATCTCCTTCCTAGTATTTACCGCCTCGGCCTGCAAATGATTATTGGAGCATAGGGCTCCGCCAACAAGAAGATTCGAGGTGCAAAAGGGGTAAAAAAAAGACCCAAACCATGAAGTCGTTGCTGCCCAAGGTTTAAGGCATCGTAGGCTTTGGTGTTGAAATTGGGGGAAGAGAAACGGAAAGGAAAGAGAGAAATGGAAGTTGATGGAGTGTATGCTTCAGTTGATCCCACTGTCGTCCGATCAATTCCGATACAGTCACGCCGGCAGAGAGGTAATTGTTATCTCCGACGATTGATTTATGTATTTCAGATTCTTTGCTGATAATGTGAATTTCTTTCTGGTTTATGCGCAGCTTTCTCTATTTTTCACTTAGTTTGGAAATCTTTAGGTGGTTCTAGCAAAGGGTATGCTTCAACTTGCTATGTTTAGACTGTGATTATGCAATTAAGAGAGATACCCATATGCAAATATCTGGATTTTGCTGCTGGAGGGAGTTCAATTGTTTCTCTTCCCACCAAAGAAGTTTGTTTGGTGGTTATATTATGGTTAAGATTTTGGCTCAAGATTGTATGCATAGAAAGGCAGGATATCCGAGTTGTTAATTTCTTGAGGATGAGTAAATCACGAGTCCTGTGCCTGGTAATAGGTTAAAGTTCGAACTTTTGTCAACAGTCGTTCATTTGTCAGCTTATTTCTAGTTAGTAATCGGCCTCCTAGCAGACCTAGTTGCTGGATGGACGTGTTTTTCTGGATAATTGATCTTCTTATCCTTGCACCATAATTCACAGAAGTAGTTGATTATGTTTCTAATTGATAGTAACATGTACTTTTCAGCTTTACATCAATTCACACAGCAGACTCTCCCAGCTTGTAAGCCTGTACTGACACCAGCATCGGTAAGTGAGTGTGCATTGATTTGCTATATCAGTTACTGTTATCTGAGGATTGTTTATTAGGCTTGTTGTTCAATGTTGTGTCTCTTTGGTTGTGCAGGTGATTACAACATTTTTCTTGTTGGGCCTTATTTTTGTGCCTGTTGGATTTATCACTCTTCGTGCTTCTCGTAGTGTAAGTTGCTTCTGCTTGCCATGAACAGCTACTATTTGCTTCTTGTGTCCATTCACTTAAGATCTTATAATCATCTCTTAGTAAGCCTGGACTGTTTTACCTATGCAGGTCGTTGAGATTGTGGAACGGTATGATGCAGATTGTGTGCCCGAGGAATTTAGAGGCAACAAGATGTCTTATATTGCAGACAGTTCTATTCCAAAAAATTGTTCCAGGACGTTGAAGGTTCGCCTCTACTTTGATATTTAATTCATGAATCTATAGAAACTCCTTACAGCCGATTATGACCCATTGCGTTTATGGAGATTCTGACATTTACTGGTCATGCCATTGTTCAAATATGGAGGGAAATCTTCTGTACTTGTTCTATCCACTTGTATCTATACCACTAAATGTTTCATGTGAAGCTTCCTTTGTTAGTGTAGGATTGTTCAATGTGGTTGCTTTGTTTATGCCTTAAGAATAACATAGCAGCTGATAGCAGGAAAAAAAAAAACATTTTGTGCCTTTTAGTAGTTCAGTTCAATTAATTATGGCCACTTCTTTGATTGGTGGGAGGTTCTGACTTTCTGTTGTGATATGACTTCAATGCAGGTGCCCAAGAATATGAAAGCCCCAATTTATGTTTATTATCAACTTGACAACTACTACCAGAACCACCGAAGGTTAGATTGTTTGCATCTGGGTATCGTGGTTGTGATAAGTGACCCTGCTAATTCACTTCCCTTAGTCATTTTTCAAAATTGTAGTTGGTTGGAACCTTTTTCATCATAGCATTTGTCTTTTGTCCACACTATTTGATTTGGTGAAAGATTTCCAGGTATGTCAAAAGTAGAAGTGATACGCAGCTCTTACGAGGACTACAAACCAACGACACGAGTCTTTGCAGACCTGAAGAGTTTGCAAATGGTCATCCCATTGTCCCTTGTGGATTAGTAGCATGGAGTTTATTCAATGACACATTCACATTTTCGCGAGGGGCATCGGAATTGAGAGTCGATCGAAAGAACATAGCATGGAGGAGTGACCGTGATCACAAGTTTGGGAAGGATGTATATCCATACAATTTCCAAAATGGGAGTATCATCGGCGGTGGAAAGCTAGATCCAACTATCCCTGTTAGTATCCCATAGCATTTATCATAAAACATCATTTTCCGCAGAGTTTATTCTCACACTGAAGCGAGCTGCTGTTTGTTGACTTTGTACAGCTAAGCGACCAAGAGGATTTTATTGTATGGATGCGCACAGCGGCCCTTCCAAGCTTCAGAAAGTTATATGGGCGAATCGAAGTGGATTTAGACATGGACGAGGAGATAACAGTGGACCTAATGAACAACTACAATACATATAGCTTTGGTGGGAAGAAGAAGATTGTGCTTTCGACCACGAGCTGGATCGGTGGAAGGAATGACTTCATTGGGTTTGCATTCATGTTTGTTGGCTCATCGTCAATACTCCTGTCACTGGTCTTCATGCTGCTTCACGTCAAGAACCCCAGGTAAGAATCAAAATATATGACCCTTTTACTGCCATCCATTCATAATTTTCTTGCTAGTTCCTGGACTAACGAATGTGGCCAATTCCAGGACTTATGGAGACGCTGCTTACTTGGCCTGGAACAAAAAGGGCATTTCTGGTTGATTCTTGTGTTACCACATTCTCTTAGTGCAAACGGCCGAAATGACCATGGAAATCTGGCGGCGTTGTCTGGTTCAACAACTGAGAAATGAGTTGCAGAGTCAGCTGCGATGGCATTTTAGGGATATCTGGGAAAGGGTACATCTTCATCTGCTAAATGGAACAGAGAGAAGCATCCATTGATTAGATTTGGCGGCACTTTTTGTACCATACCATTTGTTCTTATGCTGCCCAACAACCGGCCGAGCATTATTGCTTCTGTTGTATTTTGTTTTTACGTCTTTGCCACCTCACTTTTAACAGGGGGCTTTTGATGGTGGCGGCTGGGACCGAAGAACGTGCTTTGGTCCCTTCCTTCGGTTGCTTTATAAACCTTTTGCCTTCTGTTGGTGTGGATTCGTTTCCTAGTATTGTTAACAGTTGGACGTGTACAAGATTCCATATGACTAATTGTGCATTGGTCAAATAGGAAGAACAACAGATGAAGAAACGTGTATCCTGGTGCTGTGCTTTTTACTGTACACCCGTCAAGTGTAGTGAAGTAAAGAGATGACATCGTTACATCTTTTGAAAGTATTGCGGCCTGTTCCAAGTGTATTTTTATCGTATGGAAAGCATGAGTTGGTGGTAAGAGAACTGATGAAATGAAAATTGGATCACATAGAATTATGTTGCGTTTTTGGGGGCTCAAAGGCAGAACAAAATTATAACTGAAACCCAGGCACAAATAACTAGACTTTAACATGTAAGATAATGTGAAAATGAAAGAGTTGTTGGTTCGAGATCCCTAATAGTTTTAGCAACAAAATTTATTAGCGTTCGCATGAATTATGATAGAATCACTCTCACTCGGTAGTGTCAAACACAAACGCTAAAGGTTCGACGAAATAAAAAGTATAGAACAAAGAGAATTAGAAATGACAAAGTGTAGAGAACCTTTTCGTCTCTTTATAATTATAAGTGTGTATTACTCGACGCTCCATGAAGATCATTCATGTGCACCAACACACTCCCAAAATGTGCTCAATGGCACCATTTTCAACGCTTAAGCCGAGACAGAATCGAACTACTATCAATGCCCTTCTGAAAGGATCGAAAAAAGAAATCACGAACTGTGATGCCGTGATATTTCGGAGGATCATCTTCCGATAACAACTCTTTTATGGGTTCATATATTCTTGAAGTCGATAGTCCCTCATTACCAAAGAATGCAGCAACTGATACTCTTGGTCCAACACTTCTGACTAGTGCCCTGTGTTCCACGCTTTTAAATTTATCGTTGGAGATTAGCTGCAAAGTTTATCACTTCAATAGATACATCACATAACCCATTATCAAAATATTATAAGTCTGTAACTCTGTGCTTTGCAAGTTGTTATCAAACCTATAACCTTAACCTATAACTTGTTACACTTGCATAAGAGACATATAACTAAACGGGAAATACATGCACTAGTTTGTAACTTTGTATAAACGATATGGACAAAATCAGAAAAACTGACCTGAAACATATCGCCGACATTGACAACCAGAGCCCCCGGCGTCGGAGGGAAATCGACCCAACGATCCCGACGAAAAACCTGAAGACCCCCGACGTGATCCTGCAAAAGAACCGTGACGAAACCGAGATCCGAATGGCGGGCAATCCCCAAGGTGAGGTCCGGCTGGGGACAGGCCGGATAGTAATGGCTCGCGATCCCCAATCCCTCCGAGCAGCCCATCTCCTTCAAGTGGGCCGGATCCAGGCCCAGAGCCTCCGAGAACAGCCCGAAAAGCAAGTCCCCCAATTTCAGCATCTCGGCCGAGTAATCCATCACGATTCCCCTGCAGCAGGCCGGCAGCTGCTCTGGCGCCGGGGGATCCGGCAATGCCGCCTCTGCCGGATCCAACAACCGAGCCTCGCCGCCGGGCAAGGGAAGAACGAATCCAAGCGACACCAGAAAGCGCACAGAAAAGGAGGAGAAAAATTTGGAAAGAAAGGCCAGTGCTTCGAGAATGAAGTTACAAATCCAGAAGAATTCGCTCATTGTCCCGTTTGAAATTCCATCTACGGAGCTGCAAAAGAATCCGACGATCCATTCTTCCCCATCTTTCTATTGACTTCCGGAGAGGACATTCGCCATGACCATGATGGTACTCGACGTTGATCCAAAGGCCGACTCCGGTTTCCCGTGCTGGAATCCAGTCCGCCGTCGCTTCGCGCCGGAGTCTCCTTTCTTCGAATCTGGCAACATTGAGCGCGAGCTTCTCGCCAAACAGATTGCGCTGGATTTAGGTGAGTAAGAGAAGCATCAACTATGGCGTCTGCTGGATGAAGACAGCAGCTCTGGTCGCCTGGTCGGCGTCTGGCTACGGCGGTCCTTTGATTACGGTGGCGTCGGTTACCAGATTTCTAGTTTCCACAATTACGTTACAGGTAAGTAACGGAAACATTTTTAATTTTTTTTTTTTTTGATGGTAAATCCTGGAAATTTATTAAGTAGCTAAAGCCTCTTTTACAACCAAGTCCATAATCATAATTGGAGGACGGTCGGCCCATATCTCTTGGGTCTCCCAATCACATCTTACATGGGCCAAAGTATGGGCTGCCTGGTTTCCTTCTCTTCGCCCGAACCGCCACTCAACCAAACCGAGTCGATTCGCCTTATCCTGAAGTTCCCTCACCCGCACACCTGTCTCCAGTATCGATTCCTCCTCCTTCTGAAGCTTGAGAATGGCATTTTGGCAGTCCGACTCCACCACCACAGCGGCGAATCCCGCCGTCTCCACCATTTCCAGACCAAATTCAATAGCTCGAAGCTCAGCCAGCTCCGGCGACCATGCAATTCGTTCTCTTCGGACTGCCGCCCTGACAAAATCGCCCGACGAATCACGCGCAATCGCTCCTAGTCCCGTTCCTCCTTCCTTGAAGACTGCTGCATCAACATTTATCTTGATCCAGCCTGGTGGCGGCCTTTCCCAGGTGAGTTTCTTCTCTTCTCTCTCAATGGTTTCCTGTCTATGATGATCAGTATACTCTTCCCAGAAATTCACCGCTTTTTGAACGATCTCCCATTCCTCCGCCTTCTTGTTGTTATACATTTGGTTGTTTCTCTCATTCCACATCGTCCAGAGCAGCATTCCCAATTGAGCCAGTATATCGTCATCTGCCTTTTCCATTACTTCACAAATCCAACTCCCAATCGATAGTTCAGGCTCCATCTCAAAGAGAGGCCGAAACATAGAAGGCCTCCAGACCCTTATTGCCCATTGGCATTCCCTGAAAACATGGTTCTGCGTTTCTTCTTGGTGACAAAAGGGGCACTCCGTAGCAGCCTCCTTTATTCGCCCTTCAATGTTTTTTCCAGTAGGTAAAATGTTATGTGCTGCTTTCCAGAGAAAAACCTTTACTTTGGGGGGAACCTTGAGGTTCCACATCCTTTTCCAGTTCATAGGATCATATATCTCGACTTCTACCGCTTCTCCTTCCAAATTCCCCTCTGTATCATCATTCTCATGGGTAATTCCAAGTCCTTTTGTAGCTATCCTGTAGGCTGACTTCACAGTATATAAACCACTCTTTTCCTCGCTCCAGACTTGTTTATCTGCGGCTGGTTGTACTGGAATTGGGATCCCAGCAATCCTCCTTCTATCCTCAGGGTTGAAAAAGTTTTGGAGTAGGTTGCTTCTCCAAACTCTGTTCTCATGGTCAATTAAGTCAGCCACTGTAGCTATCTCCCCTGTTGGTAGTGAAGGTGTTGTGACCCTAAAGTCTGAGTCCTCTCCACCTGCTATCCATCTTTCTCCCCAGATATTCACCTCTGATCCGTCCCCTATCCTCCATCTCAGCCCCTTTTTTACCAGTTGCTGCGCTGCCATAATGCTTCTCCACGTGTAGCTCGGGTTGTATCCCACTCTAGCCTGTAAAATGTTGGAATTGGGGTAGTACTTGGCCTTTAGCAATTTAGCTACCAGGGTTTCTGGCTTGACATAAAGATTCCAGACCTGTTTCCCTAGTAGAGCAAGGTTAAACGCTTTAAGGTCTCGAAAACCCATTCCACCTTCCTCCTTCGGTTTACACAATTTCCTCCACGCTTTCCATGGGATGCGCCTCTCTTCCTTTTGCTGTCCCCACCAGAAGCTTGAGATGGCCTTTCTTATCTCATCCAAAACTCCATTAGGCACCTGGAACACTGACATGGTGTAAGTAGCCTGAGATTGCGCTACTGCTTTTATCAAAACTGCCCTCGCAGCTGCAGAGAGAGTTTTCCCCTTCCAATGCTCAATCCTCTTTCTTACTTTGTCTATTAAGACATCGAAAACTGCTCTTTTTTCTCTACCTATCACTGTGGGCAGGCCTAGGTATTTGCTGTGATTCTCCACTTGTTTCATTCCTAGGCAGTTGGCCAATAGCAAACGGTGATCAGTTTTAACACTAGGACTGAAACTGATTTCCGATTTTTGAATGTTTACCATCTGGCCAGAGTCCTCTTCATACTGCTTTAGAATCTCTTTCAGCTGCTGGCATTCTTGAGTGGTTGCTCTCAGGAAAAAAATGCTGTCATCAGCAAAAAGTAAATGAGAGATAGAGGGTCCTCTCACCGAAACTTTTAGGCCATGTAGTTTTCCTTCATTTACTGCTTTATCTGTGAGAACTGATAGCCCTTCAGCACACATCAGAAAGAGGTAGGGAGATATGGGATCTCCCTGCCTCAAGCCTCTTCCAGGGGTAAAGGTTTCAGACTGGTGACCATTGACTAGCACCGAATAAGAGACAGTAGTGATGCACCTCATAATAAGCTTAATCCATCGATCCTCAAAACCCAATTTCTTCATCATCTCCTGTAAAAAAGACCACTCCACCCTGTCATAGGCTTTAGATATATCCAGTTTTACTGCCATTAGTCCCTTCTTTGCCTTCTTTTTCTGTTTCATTGCATGGAAACATTCAAAGGCAATCAGAATGTTATCCGTTATAAGTCTTCCAGGCACAAAAGCACTTTGTGCTTCTCCAATAATCTTGTCCAGCACTCTTTTTAGCCTGTTTGCAAGGACTTTTGACATAATCTTGTATAGGACCTTACACAGGCTAATAGGTCTGAATTCTGCAGGAGTCATGGGGCTTTTTGTCTTTGGGATCAAAGCTATTACAGTGTGATTTAGTTCAGATGGGAATTCCCCACTCTCTAAATAACTTTTTAGCTCCTCCTTCACTGCTGGCCCCACCACAGCCCAATTTTTCTGGAAAAACCTTGCCGGCAAACCATCTGATCCCGGAGCCTTGTTCGGTCCCATATGCTTCACTGCATACCATATTTCTTCATCAGTAAATGGCAAGAGGAGCTCCTGGTTCATCTCTGGAGTCACTCTTGCTGTTACTGCATCTAAAACTCGGCTGCCACTTGGTCTTGCCCCCGCTGTAAAGAGGTTTTTGAGGGAATTTACCAAACAGCCAGTTACCTCCTGTTGCCCCGCAAACACTTGGCCATTTTCATCCTTAAGTCTCCTGATTGTATTCCTTCGTCTCCTCTCGGATGCTCTCCTGTGAAAATAACCAGTATTTTGGTCCCCTTCTTTGAGCCAACCTTCTCTAGACCTTTGCTTCCACTTGATTTCCTCCTGTAGGATAATCTCGTTTAGTTCCTTTTCTATAACTCTTCTCTGCAGTAGTACAGCCTTCGATCGCTTTCTTTTTTCCAATATTCTCAATGCTTTCTCTGCTTGTTTTCTTCTTTTTTTCAGGGTTCCAAACGCCTCCGAGCTCCACGTCTGAAGTTTGTCTCGGCAGCTTTGCACCCTATCCATAACGCCTACAGGGCCCTGCGCATTCCAGCCCTCCTCAATTATAGCTTTGCAATCCTTATGCCTTTCCCAATAAGGCTCATATCGGAAGCTCCACCCCCAGGTAATTTCCTCTTCTTCAAGATCCAGCTTTACCTGAATCGGGATGTGATCAGATCCACAGCGGTCTAGATGGTACACCCTCATGTTTGGAAAAGCGTCCAACCAGTCTTTATTCCCCACTGCCCTGTCCAATCGTTCTTCAGTATAATCCCCATCGATTTTGTTGTTTTCCCATGTGAAAATTCTCCCAGAATAACCGCAATCCTCTAGCCCACAATAGTCGAGAGCTTGCCTGAACATGTCCATCTCCCTAGCCTCCGGGCCATGGTTTCCTTTTTTCTCCATGTAATCAGTTATGAGGTTGAAATCCCCAATCACCATCCAGGGCATTTGAACTCGGTGATAAAGATCTTTAAGCAGTTCACATGTCCTGTGCTTATTTTTCGCCTCTGGCCATCCATACAAACCAGTCAGACGCCATTCTCTTTGCGAGTCCCTCCATTTGATCTTTGCATCAATGTAATTTCTTGCATAATTCTTGACCTCCACAGTCACCTCCTCTTTCCACATTAGCAGGAGGCCTCCAGCTCTATTATCCCCTGCTTCTGCCCCTTGTCCATCGTAGTAGCCAAACTCCTTTATTTTCTTTCTCCATTCTTTCTCATACTGCCTTGTTTCCATCAAAAAAACCACCTCGGGATTGGTTTGACGTAGTAACGTCTTAACCTTTTCAACTGTCGGGGTATTCCCGAGCCCCCGACAGTTGTAGCTAAGAATGCTCATTGGGCTGGGCGGCCCTGAGTGCACTCAGGGTCCGCCTCACCGCCAACCATTTTTTTGCTATGTTCAAGTCTCTCTTCTTCTGTCAGTGTGGGGAAGCTAAGATTTTTCGCCTTTTTTTGGCTCTTCCTTTCATTTTCCCCTTGTGCATCATCCTCTTCTAGGGGGTTAATTCCCCTCTTTTGCGGGGTAAGCTGGGGGGGGTTTGTTCCCCTGTTTCTTCCCTGCTCCTGTCTTCTCCATACCTTCCCTCCTGTTCTCCTCTGGGTTTGTCCTATCACGTGACTAGCAGTTAGCTGTTTCACTGCTCCCTCTCTGACCGGTCCAGGTCTTCGTTCCTTTATTGCCTTCTTTTCCACTGGTACATCATCTCTCCTTCTCTCTTCATTGTTTTGAAGAGAAGCAGTCGGCTCATGGTCCTGATTTTCGCCCTCCTGGCCTATTTCCATTGGTATCTTCTCATTCTTATTTTCCTGTTCAGCAGAACCCACCTCCCCTTGTTGTTCTTCTGGCTTTGCGGGGGTTTCCCTGCCTGAGTTCGAGCCCGAACTCTCAAGATCAAATTTTTGCCTAAGCTGTCGCCAAATATCCGCTTCTTCTTTGCGTGCTTTGTGTGACAGCCAATTCCTTGGGGCTGGGGGCGCAGTCCTCATCTCAAAACCATATGGGTCAACTTCTAACCCCGAGGGTTTTGGACACTTTGTCTTCACATGTCCAATTCTACCACACGAGTGACAGAAGATAGCCAACTTCTCGTACTGTATTTTGAATTCCATTAGTTCTCCCCCTACGTTAAGCTTGATTTTCTTTTTCAAAGGGTTATTGATGGATATACTAACTCTGATCCTTAGGAAATCATCCCACATACGTTCTGCACCATCATCATAGAAAACAAACTCACCAATCCTGTTTCCAACTTTTTCCGCCATGGATTGTGTTCTTAATTCAGCTGGGAAGTCCTTGATTTGAACCCATATTTCTGTTTTGTGCAGGTCTTCTGGCGCTGGCCTTTTGATCCACCAGCTAGCCATAAACAACATGGCATTGTTCTCATAGTGCCACGGGCCCCCGTAGCAGACTTTGTTGCGATCGTCCATCTCCAGAAACTGAAAGGCGAACAGGTTATTACCTAACTCCGTGATTTGGTAGCTCTTTTTCAATCCCCACGCCTTAGATAGCGCAATTTTCATGGACTGAATATTTGGTTCCTTTTCCGATAGGAGCCTCCCTACTAGTCCCAAGTGTCGTACAGCCTCCATCCGGACCACGTTCACGTCAGCATCCTCGACTTCAAGGGGTTCATCCTCCTCCTCCTCGAGGGTTATTCGATTGAGTTGATCCTCTATTCCCCCAGTTGGGGCAGTTTCCTTTCCCCTGTCTTTTGATCCTCTAATTTCTTTTACTCTCAATGTTTATGTTTGTCTATGCTAATTATATTAGCTTTAATTATCTCCTCCGTAATCACCTCGTCGGCTTACGTTGGGGTAGGTACAACTAATTTAGGTTATTTAATTGCTTTCTTATTTGGATTGAGATTTCTATAATTGGTCAAATTAGCTTTTAATTTCCTTTTTCAATTATAATTAATTCTAATAACTCTGAATTTCCTTTCTATTTGGTTTTATTGCCTCCGTTCGTTTTATTGTTCGGTCTCATTTAAGTGGGTTTACTTCTTTGTTTTTAAGGACCCACTTCCCTAATTAAGACCGTTTTATTGCCATTTTAATTTCAATTCATTTAAAGGCAATTTGGGTCTTTTAATGTGGTTAGACTTTTTTACTTATTTATTTTGGCTTAAAGGCTTGAAATTTTATTCCTAACGACCTAGTTAGTACTATAGCATTTTAATTGCTTTGGTTTATCAAATCTATTTTTCCTAGGGGAATTTTATTACATTCTTTAATTTTAGTAATTTTTTATGTCTTAATTTATTCTAAAGATATTAAGATATGAATCACATCATTAGTGTGGTATATTCGGTAACTCCGACTTTGTCTCAGAGATAGACTATAATCTCGTAAGATAGAGATTTCGGTGGGAAATTAATTATTGGTTATTATTATTTTTGGACTTTTAGTTATAATTATAATCATTGGTTATGGTATTACTGACTATTAATTATTAGTCCTCGTTACAGTTATTTGGATTTCTCTTTTATTAATTATTAGTTCTCTTTAATAAACTTGAACCAGTTTTAGCCACGTAATTGCCTACTTTATGCTCATTTAATACAATAGTTATTGGGTTTAGTAACGACTTTTTCACAAGTCGGTTACAAGGCTTTATGGCCAGAAACGGCTAGCGTCGGAAAAGCCTTAATTGTGCTTTTAAATCGTCTCCTTAATGACGAGCTAGAGTGTTTTAAAACTCTAATAAAGAGATTCTTTCGCCAGCATAATGGGGCGCATTCAAAGGGCTCCCGCAGATAAATATGCTCCCAAGGCCTAATTAATGCAATCATCCAACAATTTGATACTAGAATAGATTGGCCAGCAATTGAGTCAATTCGGTAATTACACATCATGGCCGGCAACGGCTTCCGCCAGAAAGCTTTTAATGGTCATCACTTTAATGAGTATGTGTGCATTTGACTATCCAAAACGTCAATTACGGGAGGATTCTAACCGTTTCAGACTATGGTTGAAATCAGCCCTTCAAACTCGTGGAATAAAATGCCTTAACCGATGCCCTGTCTGCTGGAGACATCGAGAAAGCATTGAACATTTATTCTTCAGATGCCCCCTAGCCATTAGAATGTGGACTTTAGTGGGATTGAGCAACTTTATTGAGACCGCCCAGACTGTTAACTTTAGTCTATGGTGGCGACATGTCATGGTCTTTGAGACCGCCCCATTCCACATTCTCCAATGCATCTGTTTACTTTGGAGAATCTGGAAGTCTAGAAATAAAGTGACCTTCGAATTTTACCAACCTCATGTCCGTTCCCTATCCAGCCAGTTCTACAACCAGGTCCTCGAAGTCTCCTTTCTTCTCCTTCCTCCTCCACCCCGCAGTTCTACTCCCAAACCATCCTGCCACCTCTTGGGTCCCTCGGCCAGAAGTCTTTTTGAAGACCAACTTCGATGCTGCTGTTTGTGCCACCGGGTGTTCGTCTGGGCTTGTTATCCGTGGGTCAGACGGGCATGTGGTGTTGGCTTTTGAGCTGCAACTTCAAGGAATTTTCAATCCTTACCTAGCAGAGCTTCTAGCCTTTAGAGATGCTATCTCCATGGCAGCCTCAAAATCCTTGACCCGCGTGATAGTCGAAGGTGATTCCGAAGTGGTCGTCAAACAAGTTCGTCAAGGCGTCATAGAAGACTCGATTGGTGGTCCGGTGTTACGAGAGTGTCATCAGATCCTTAGCTCTTTGTCTGTTTGTATAGAGTTTAGGGCGGTACCTAGATCCGCCAACAGTGTTGCCCATAGAGTGGCGCATAAAGCACTGCTTTTGTCTCGTTTAGAGGTAGAATCTTTTGTTTTTTTGGGTGGCTTCTTTAGAGTCTGTTAGGGGTCCTGGGTAGAATTGTAAGTTTAACTATTTTCCTCTATTGATATCACTCAGAAAAAAAAAAAAAAAGACGATGGAATCCCTCCAGTCCGCAGCAGCGGCGGTGTAGAGATCGAAGTTGCTGGTGTATACGACTTTTTGGGTAATGTCGCGGCCGAAGAATTCCTTCTTCAATCCCACGTCCTGGTCGAAGAACCTGTGGACTCCGGCTTTCATCTCGGCAATAGTGTTCGCGGGGACTCCGTGGTTGACTATTTGAAAGAACCCCCATGTTTCCGTTGCGTCTCTGATCTCTGCGACGATCTGTTTCCGTTTCGCGGGGTCTTGTTGGAGTACTCTCGCAAATTCCAGGTCGAGTACGGGGACGGTGAAATCGGGATCGGCGGATGAAGCAGAGGGTTTGGCGCCGTTGAGGGAATCCGGCGGCGCGTGGAAGATTCGTGGCAGCTCTGTGATTCCGGCGTCCGCCAGGCCTTTCACTCCGGCCTTGGTTTCCTCGAACCATTTCTGCACTGCTAGACGATCATAAGCGGTGGTGGGGGCCATTTTGTTTGCTTGGTGAAGTAATTATTGTAGAAAGCTTAGGAAAGAAGAAAGGAAATGGCGAAGGGAATCCTCAGCTCTCACACAGCTGGGTTCTCTGATATTTATATTCAAAGCATTAATTTCCATATTCACTGTTTAACCGAGACAGGTGGCCAACGGCGATAGGACAACAGAAAACTAACAACACTCAAAATGTAAAACGCAGAAATAAAAGAAATACGACGCCGTGCTAACTAGGAGATGGGCGAAGTCACGAAACGTTCCCCATAACAACGAATCGTCTTCAAGCCCAATTCCCGTTTCGATGCACTGCTGAAACGCTCTGTAGCTGCTGCTGAAGCTGATTGCCAGAACACCTCCGAGCTTCTTCTTCCTGTGCATTCAAGTCCACAACTCCAGCAGCATTCTTCAACACGCCCCCGCAAGTTGGCGCGTAGATATTCATCACGCCCAACTTGTCAAGTAGATAGTTGATTCTGTAACGAGTGAGCCCCTTTGTAAACAAGTCTGCAATGTTCTCTTCACTTCGAATGTAGCAGAGTTTGATCAGTCCTGACTTGACCCTTTCTCTTATCACATGAACATCGATTTCGATGTGTTTGGTCCGTTCATGATATACTGGATTCTCCGCTATCTGAATTGCTGACATGTTTTCACAGAAAACATTAACTGGAACAGAAAGCTGCACATTCAATTCCTTTAAAAGGCCTTGTAACCACTGAATCTCACATACCAGATGTGCAAGCGCCCTGTATTCCGCTTCTGAAGAGGACCTTGAGACGGTTGTCTGCTTCTTAGCTCGCCAAGTAATCAATGATCCTCCCAGAAAGGTGCAAAAACCTGATATGGACTTCCTAGTATCAGGGCAAGCTGCCCAGTCAGCATCACTGTATGCTTTAAGAGTTAAATCAATGTTGGATTTGAAATGCAACCCTTGCCCAGGAGCTCCTTTCAAGTACCTGAGAACCCTGAAAGCTGCCTGCAAATGAGTATCTCTAGGCTGAATCTGATATTGGCATAATTGCTGGACAGGATATGCAATATCAGGTCTTGTCACAGTCAAATAGTTTAACTTGCCAATCAACCTTTTGTAACAATCAGGATCATCAAGCAACTTCCCTTCTTGAGCACTTAATTTTACCTTGCAATCAATGGGACTCTTGCAGCTTTTAGCATTTGTGTAACCTGTTTCTTCAAGCAAATCCAGACAATATTTCCTTTGGCAAACTTTGATTCCAGTTTCATTTCTGCTAATCTCCAAGCCAAGAAAATACTTCAACTCTCCAAGGTCTTTGATTTTGAAATCCCTTTTAAGGAATCCCTTTACTGCTTCTAAATCTCCCAATCTTGGACCTGCAAGTATAATGTCATCGACATACACCAAAACCACAACTATTCTGCCTTGCACCCATTTAATGAACATGGAATAATCTGAGTTAGACTGAGAAAAGCCATTTTTCAGAAGAGTTCCAGTGAGCTTAGCAAACCACTGTCTGCTAGCTTGCTTAAGGCCATATAGTGATTTCTTTAGCTTGCAGACTAGGCCAGTAGTGTCTCCTTCAATAGGAAAGCCTGGTGGGAGTTGCATATAAACATCTTCATCTAAATCGCCATGTAAAAAGGCATTTGAAACATCCAATTGATGAAGATTCCAATCCTTGGCAGCAGCCACAACCAACAAGGTTTTAACATAATTATTCTTTGCTACTGGTGAAAAAGTATCTAGAAAATCCACTCCATATATCTGTGTGAATCCCTTTGCTACCAGCCTTGCTTTATGTCTTTCTATGCTGCCATCTGGTTTCAGTTTCACTTTGAAATCCCATTTGCAACCAATGGCCTTCTTTCCAGGAGGCAAGATGACAATCTCCCATGTTTCATTATCTAAAAGGGCTTGTAGTTCTTCATTCATTGCCCTAATCCAGCATTCATCCTTGCTGGCCTCTTCATAAGAAGAAGGTTCAAATTCACTCATAATGCTCAGGGCATAAGCCTTGGCTTCTGCTGTAAGTAAATCATATCCAATACAATCAGACAAAGGATACTGACTGACAGTATTGAGATAATATTCCTTAAGCCTTGCTGGTAAGTTGATCTCTCTGTATGGTCTTCTTCTGACCTGTGGTTCAGCCTCATGCTCTTCTAACTGTTCAATTTCAGGACTTTCCACTTCCATTCCAAACTGATCAGACTGATCAGACACATTTACCAAGTCATTAGAACATGATGCATCAGACCAAGTAGCAGAATTTAGATTGGCTAGTAGGAGGACTACTGACAATAGGAATACTATCTGAGGGAATGGATCTGGAAGTGGATGGACAATGGGAATTAGGACTACTAACATGAGGAGAATTTCTATCAAGAGGACTACTGACAGGCCTAACTGGAATTGGAACTGGAACAGTTTGTGAGAGATTATCAGTTGAATTAGGTGTGAGAAGCACTTGATCTTGATATCGCTCAATACTTTCTACTGCATGAGAAGGTTTAAAGGGAAAAATATCTTCATAGAAAACAACATCCCTGGAGACTAGAAACTGATGAGAGTTTAAATCAGACAGTTTGTAGCCTTTAATTCCAGATGGAATGCCTAGAAAAATGCACTGCTTTGCTCTAGCATCTAGTTTAGTTCTTCCCTGTGAGTGTGTTGTAGCATATGCTAGACAACCAAAAATCTTAACATTGCCTAAGAAAGGAGGATGATTGTAAAGAATCTGATAAGGTGATTTATTATTAAGAACTGGAGCAGGAAGTCTGTTAATCAAGTAGACTGAGTGTAGTACACAATCACTCCAAAAAGAAAGTGGCACACCTGAATGAAATCGTAATGCTCTAGCAACATTCAAAACATGCTGGTGTTTTCTCTCTACCCACCCATTTGTTCAGGTGTGTAAACACATGAGGTTTGATGCTCAATTCCTTTTTCCAAATAGAAATCACACATAAGGAATTCCTTCCCCTGATCACTCCTAACTATTTTGACTGATTTGGAGAACTGGTTTTGAACCATAGAACAGAAACCAATGAGTAAACCTCTAGCTTCATACTTATTTTTCATGAGATATACCCAAACTGCTCTAGAGTGATCATCCAAAATGGTGAGAAAGTAAGAAAAACCATCGTGAGATTGAATGGACAATGGACCCCAGATATCCACATGGATGAGTGCAAATACATCAGAAGCAATGTTGGTGCTTAATGGAAAAGGAAATCGTTTCTGTCTAGACAGATGACAGTGTTCACAGTGTTTGATTTGCTCTAAAGGAATCTCTGGGTTACATTTGGTAAGAAGCTGCAACTTAGAAAAGCTAGGATGTCATAAACGCCAATGCCAGAGATCAATCTTCTGTGGTTCAAAGTTGTAAACTGAAGCAATGTGAGTGGTGGATGAACTGGACTCTGAGAATTTGGGTTCTGATGGAAGAAGATAGTATAGGCCTTTACTTTCTTTCGCCAAACCAATCATCTTGGTTGTTATAAGGTCCTGGATATGGCAAATGGCAGATTGTAAAATGAGTGAGATAGGAAGGTCATGAGTTAACTTGCTAACCGAGACAAGATTGAAGGTGAAACTAGGCACAAGGAGTACATTGTGGAGGTATAGGTCAGAAGACAACTTGACTGTTCCTACATGACTGACTGCTACTTTTGCACGATTGGGAAGATACACAAAGACATTAGACACTGGAATAGAAGTGGCAAACAAGGAAAGGGAACATGCTATATGATCTGATGCACCAGTATCCAATATCCAAGAGTAAGATAGTCTGTTATTATCAGTCATGTGATGAGTAGAGAGAACAATTTTACCTGAATGAGATGGAAACTGGGGAAGATGCTTAGTCACAGAGTGAGATCTGTGGTTAATGACAGGACTCTGAGGAGATGTAGGTGAGCTAGAACTGGATGATTGAAGTAAACTCCTTAACTTGTTCATTTCCTCCAATGTGAAACCTCCACAATGAGATCGAGTACTGTTGGTTTCAATGTGCAACTGCCCCTCAGACTCCTGATTGTCTTCATTTCCAGAAGATTGTCCAACTGCACCAGCAAAACAATTTCCAGATGCTGCCTCTCTATCTTGCCTTTTCTTCTTAAGCCTCCAACAATCCTTTATAACGTGATTGTTCTTTTTGCAGTAGTTACAAAACAGCCCTTGTGGTTCTCCTTCATTCTTGCCTTCATAATTACTTTCATACTTGCCTTCATACTTCCCTTATGCCTTCCCAGGAGATGCTGTGTTTCCAACTGCAAGCGCCACTGATTGTCCAGACTTATGACTCCCCAAAGCTCCTTCAGCCTTTAACTTCTGTTCATGCTGCAACAAGTGATCAAATGCAGTGACCACTGAAGGAAGTGGTTGCATCATGAGCAGCTGAGTACTGATGTAACCATACTCATCATTCAGCCCCCTGAGAAACCTAATAAGATAGGCAGTATTCTGTTTTTCCCTGAAGGCTTCTACTATTGGAGCAGCACTCGGCCCAGTCTCCCAGGCCCATGTTGCGCATGCATGTACGTCCTCCAACGAGGACAAGGAAACCCTAGTGACCTATTGTAAAAGGGGTTATATATGTTCCTGTAACTATCGGCTGCGGCCATCAATTCCATATCAATAATATCAGCAGCCGGAGAGCTTGAGCTCTCCCGTGGATTAGTCTCGGCCATCATACCGGTCGAGGATACCACGTTAAACACTTGTCTTCGTTTGCGATTTACATATTTCACATGGTATCAGAGCTATAAGATTCAGCGATCAGAGTTCGATCATGACCGGCACCGATTCTTCCTCTGGTGGGAGCGACGGCAAGAACGTCGGAGGCAATGGTAAGGGAACGAGCGGGGGAGATTATGAGAACTTACCTCCTGTTTATCAGCTGCCATTGTCCGATAATCCCGGTCAGATGCTGGTGGGAGATGTGTTAACCTCCACCAACTACGGCGAATGGGCGTTAGACATGCGCGACGCCCTCCTGGCCAAAAACAAATACAGTTTCGTTGATGGGACTCTTCCGCGACCTGACGGAGGGCCACAGCGGAGTGCGTGGGTACGCAATGATGCCATGGTTAAAGGTTGGATGAAAACCGCCATGGACAAGGAGATCAGAAGTAGTGTTCGTTTTGCGGAGACCGCGCGCGAAATTTGGGTAGACCTACAGGGTTGCTTCGGTCAGGGAAACGCCTCGCGGGCCTACGAGCTCCGGCGCTTGATCAGTTCGTTGCAACAGGAGAAGAATTCAGTCTCCAATTTTTTCACCAAACTTCGTTCATATTGGGAAGAATCAGCGGCTATCACGCCCGTTCCCTGCTGCACTTGCGGGCTGTGCACGTGCAACCTATCTCTACGCATCCGCGAACAACAAGATCACTCCCGGCTCTTCGATTTCCTGATGGGGCTAGATGACGCCTTTTCCGCAGTTCGCACTCAAGTTCTTGCGATGAAGCCCACTCCAGGACTTTCGGAAGCTTTTAATATAGCTCTCAATGAGGAGCAACAACGCCTTATCTCTCAATCTCGGCGCCCAGTGAGTGAGGCGGCAGCTTTTGCGGCGCGTAGCGACGGTGGTGATGCGGGGCAGCGAGGTTCAGCTGAGAGAGCATCCCTGAAGTGTAGTCACTGCCTCAAAAATGGTCATCTTCGCGAAACGTGCTGGGAGCTGATCGGCTATCCTCCGCGTGATTGACGAGACACGCGCGGTGAGCGGGATGGGCAGCGAGATGGACAGCGCCGCCGCTCTAAGCCTGCTGGTGAGGGACAGGCTCGCGAGCCTCGTGATCGTGTTCCGAGGGCTGCACAGGCTGACCACGACAAAAATCAAAGCCCCGTTGCTGGTTTTACTCTCGCTCAACTCGAGCAACTTAAGCAGTTCTTTGGACACTCCGTGAAAGGAGCCGACGATCCCACCGCCAATTTGCAGGTACGTTTTCTTGTGAAACTGAATGGCTCCTTGACTCGGGTTGCAACGAGCATATTACAATGGATGAAAGTTTGTTGTTTGATAAAGAAGTAGTTGAGAATGGCCAACCGGTTAAGATCCCTAATGGCGCTAGTGTGCCAGTTCGCCATATGGGCAGTGTGCTTCTACCTACGGGAATTATTCTTAATCGTGTGTTACATGTGCCCGAATTCCGGTGCAACCTTATTTCGGTCAGTCGATTTACACAGGAGAATCATGCTGCACTAATTTTTCTCGATGGTTTCTGCGTCGTTCAGGACTTACACTCCAGGAAACTGATTGGGAAAGGTGAACTGCGAGGTGGACTTTATTACCTTCGTCTTTTGGAAGCTAGCCGTACACATGCCTACGCGGTGAACGGTGGAGTCCAGGTTTCGGAGGATCTTTGGCATGACCGACTTGGTCATCCCTCGCGTGAGAAGCTACTGCAGCTTAGTTCCTTGTTGCAATTTTCTATTAGTCAGAATAAAGAGCCGTGTCATCCCTGTACACGAGCCAAACAATCTCGAACTCCATTTTCTGCGCGGGGTGTGCGCACTACTGCTTGTTTCGACTTATTCCATGTTGACATTTGGGGTGGATATAAAATTGCATCCATGAGTGGTGCTTACTATTTTCTCACGATAGTCGATGATTTCAGTCGTGGGACATGGGTTTATTTGCTTCGTTATAAGTCCGAAGTGGGCCGTTACTTGATGATGTTTGATAAGCAGGTACGTACTCAGTTTGGGAGGAGAATTCGCCGCATCCAAGCTGATAACGGACCTGAATTTAATACCCAGGTCTTACAACAGTACTATGAGAACGAGGGCATTATTCTCCAGACCTCTTGCACGGATACGCCCCAGCAGAATGGGGTTGTCGAGCGGAAGCATAGACACCTTCTCGACACAGCTCGTGCGCTCCGTTTTCGGGCCAACTTACCGCTGCATTTTTGGGGCGAATGCATATTAACTGCAGCCTATCTCCTGAATCGGCTACCTACCACAGCTACAGGTCACACTCCTTTTGCTCTGTTGTTTGGCAAACCCGCTCCTTATTCTCACCTTCGAGCATTTGGGTGCCTGGTCTACTCGAAAGACACGCACGCTCACCTCGACAAATTTGGTGAAAGAGGTCGCCCTTGCGTATTCCTTGGCTATGCTTCCAGCCAAAAGGGCTATCGCGTGTACGAGTTGAGCTCTGGGAAGATTTTTAGCACTCGTGATGTGATCTTCCACGAGCATATTTTCCCTTTTCGGCAGGAGGGAGCTCAAGCTTTTCCTAGAGTGTCCAGGTCTCTTTCTAATCAAGTTGTGGAAGATGATTTGCTTTTTGCAGATTTGGAGGAGCAAGGTCCGGTCTCTGACTCGCCATCCACTCCTCAGCGGGCTTCTCAGCCCTTGGTCACTATTTCTCCGCCGGCGTCTCCGGAGCGCTCCACCTCGCCGCCCTCTGTCACTTCGGGGAAACCCGCTTCGTCCCAGCCTGTCGAGAACCCGGAGCAGCACTCGGCCCCTGCTCCCCTGCGACGAAGTGATCGTGATCGTCGTCCCCCGAAACGTTGGGATGACTACCACACGGCCTTGCTTCCCGGACAGCGTTCTACACCCATCCCGGACAGCAACGCAGCTAAGTACCCCATTTCTGATTTTGTTGATTATGATGGTGCTCAAGCTGCTTATCAGTCTTTTTTAGCTGCTGTTTCCACTAATGATGCACCCCGCACTTTTCTCCAGGCTGTGAAGGATCCTCGATGGCGTGACGCCATGTCCAAGGAGATATATGCCCTTGAGAAGAATGGCACGTGGAGTTTGGTGCATTTACCCCCTGGCAAAAGAGCCATTGCCCCTAAGTGGGTATACAAGATCAAGTTCAAATCGGATGGCACAATCGAACGTTACAAGGCACGACTGGTGGCGAAAGGCTACACACAAATCGAGGGAATTGACTTCCACGATACTTTCGCTCCGGTCGCCAAGCTTGTGACAGTTCGATCTCTTATCGCCGTTGCCGTAAGCCGTGGTTGGCATTTGCATCAGCTCGATGTCGACAATGCTTTCTTGCACGGAGATCTCGAGGAGGAAGTCTATATGCAGATTCCTCCTGGGTTTGCAGCTCCCGGCGACACCCGCGTCTGCAAACTGCATAAGTCCCTGTATGGACTGCGCCAGGCCTCCCGAAACTGGTACCACAAGTTCACGGCTGCTCTCCAGAGTCTCGGTTTTCAGCCATCCCCTGCTGACCATTCCTTGTTCAGTTTTCGGCGGGGGAGTACTCATGTGGTGGCTCTCATATACGTTGACGATGTTCTGCTCACCGGGAATGACCTTGGTTTCATGACGATGGTGAAGACTTTTCTTGATGAACAGTTCGGGATCAAGGACCTGGGAGAGCTTCGTTATTTCCTGGGCATGGAGCTTGCCCGTACTTCTGATGGCGTAGTTTTATGTCAACGCAAATACGCGTTGGACATCCTTGCTGATGCTGGTGTGGTTGGGAGCCGCCCGAGCGCTTTTCCGGTGGAGCAGAATCACCATTTGTCCCGCGCCACAGCGGAGGATGACGTGCTCGTTGATCCCTCTCGCTATCGGCGCCTTGTTGGCCGCCTGCTATACTTGACTGTTACAAGACCCGACTTGACTTACAGCGTCAATCTCCTTAGCCAATTTGTGTCGGCACCTCGCCAGGACCACATGGATGCCGCCAATCGCATCCTGCGCTATCTTAAGGCCACCCCGGCTCAAGGTTTGTTTTTTCCTACTAAGAATGATTTGTCTCTCACTGCTTATTGCGATGCAGATTGGGGAGGTTGTGAGAGCACCCGTCGTTCAACGACAGGTTACTTCATCTGTTTGGGAGGCGCCCCAATTTCCTGGCGTACTAAAAAGCAACATGTTGTTGCTCGATCGTCGGCCGAAGCTGAGTACCGAGCCATGGCCAGCACTGTCAGTGAGATCCTCTGGCTTAGATGGCTTTTGCAGGAGTTAGGTGCACCGCAGCCCACGTCTACTCCCCTTTACTGCGACAATCAAGCTGCGCTTCACATTTCAGCCAATCCCGTGTTTCATGAAAGAACAAAACACGTGGAAATGGACTGTCACTTCGTTCGCGAACGAGTTCAGTCTGGTGATGTTCGCCCACTCAAGATTAGTTCGCAGCTGCAGCTCGCCGATATCTTCACGAAAGGGCTTGGGGCCGATCGTTCTCGTTTCTTACTTTCCAAGCTGAACGTGCGTAACCTCCACGCTCCAGCTTGCGGGGGAGTATTGGAGCAGCACTCGGCCCAGTCTCCCAGGCCCGTCGACGACCCACGTCAGGCCCATGTTGCGCATGCATGTACGTCCTCCAACGAGGAAAAGGAAACCCTAGTGACCTATTGTAAAAGGGGTTATATATGTTCCTGTAACTATCGGCTGCGGCCATCAATTCCATATCAATAATATCAGCAGCCGGAGAGCTTGAGCTCTCCCGTGGATTAGTCTCGGCCATCATACCGGTCGAGGATACCACGTTAAACACTTGTCTTCGTTTGCGATTTACATATTTCACATCTACAGCAGTACATGGATTGAGATTTCCAGGAGCACAGTGACAAGGGACAATGGGATTGAATTGGGTATACTCTTCCCATAACCCTTTCAGATGAGTGTAATACTGTGTCACATTCATGTTACCCTGTTTAAAAGCATGAATCTCATCTTCTAGATTAGCCAACTTGTTGGCATTAGCTTTCCCAAAACGGGTTCTTAGTTCATTCCACAGAATCTGAGCATTTTCATGAGTTTGCACACTGCGAGCAATCTCTTTGCTCAGAGAATTGTTGATCCAACACAATACAATCGTGTTGTTCGCATCCCATACATTAAACATATCACTATCACGATCTGGGACTGGTATTGACCCATCTATAAAACCCAATTTATGTTTGGTTTTCAGAACCGCCTTCACAGCTCGAGACCACATCTGATAATTCGGGCCATCCAAAACAATTGGAACAATCGATTGAGCTAGATTCTCATTCAAGTTGATGTAATAGGGATTACCAAAGACTGGGTCCGATGAACCACCATTTCCAGATCTAGAACCACCATTGTTGCTGTTGTTGTTGAACGATCCAAAGTTGACTGGAGATGTGAAAGGACCAGCTGTTGCACCGCTGATACCACTACCACCAGGACCTGGTGGTGTGTTTGGAGGGTTTTGACGATCTGCCATTCTTCTTCAACGCTCTGATACCATGTAGAAAGCTTAGGAAAGAAGAAGGGAAATGGCGAAGGGAATCCTCAGCTCTCACACAGCTGGGTTCTCTGATATTTATATTCAAAGCATAACGACCGTACAACGGTAATTTCCATATTCACTGTTTACCCGAGACAGGTGGCCAACAGCGACAGGACAACAGAAAACTAACAACACTCAAAATGTAAAACGCAGAAATAAAAGAAATACGACGCCGTGCTAACTAGGAGATGGGCGAAGTCACGAAACGTTCCCCATAACAACGAATCGTCTTCAAGCCCAATTCCCGTTTCGATGCACTGCTGAAACGTTCTGTAGCTGCTGCTGAAGCTGATTGCCAGAACACCTCCGAGCTTCTTCTTCCTGTGCATTCAAGTCCACAACTCCAGCAGCATTCTTCAACAATTATGGAGAGTCTGTGCTTAATTTTTCAAATGATTTGGATAATGTATGAAGCCATTAAATGTACATGGCGAGAAGTTTTGGTCGAGCTCAATAATGGTGCTCGACTGGCTGCTGCATTTTGGTCAAGTGTTCGACATTATTGGGCTGGCGGCTGCGTCTTTGATTCTTGACGAACCCATTCTTGCATTCAAGTTAGGCGGCGGACCCTGAAATATTTTCAAGAGTATCTACTAGGTAACAATGGCACAAAATAAGAAAAGGTAATTAACTATATTTAATTTGACAAAGTATACAATTTGCAAAACAAGTCAAACAAGAACCAATAATGCACTAATAATAGGGAGAAGAAAAAACATCCTCCTTTTATTCTGGAAAAAATTTAAAACTACCACAGTGTAATGTTTTTTTTTTTACAAAACTACCACCCATACCGAAGAAATTCCAAATCTACCACCCTTAATTAAAAATCACTCCACGCATGGGTGGTTAAAACAAAAACCGTCCACCAAAGCGGCGGTTTACCATGGAACGCCTGCCAGACGAGCGATTTGTCCTTTTTGAGAAAAACGCTCTTCAAAGGAGCGGTTTCCATGGCTGTCCTAGCACAAACCGCGTCCTCTAGGAGCGTTTATGTGTCGGCAATGTAATTTCGCATATATCTTTGTGATCACTTCTAAAAATAATAAATAACTATTTTTACACTTGTATGTTGTAATATTTGAACCTATATTTATTTTTATCAAAAAAATGTTCTTTTTATTTCAATTATGTTCTTACACTCAACAAGATCTCAAAAATATTTGGCCTAGCACGACTCATTTATTGACTGTGTCGTGCTCGTTCTCATAAAGTTTAGATTCGGCATGACCCATGATTTATTCGTGTTCGTGCCGAACTGACCCATATATTTCGTGTCCGTGCTACAACCGTGCAGTGCTAGCCAGTTGACGGCCTGGCACGGTGCCCACATACAATCAGTACTTCATAGTCCATATAATTGTTTTTATACAAGGTTTATTTCTATATTTCATTCTATTTTTTTCTATTTTATATTGATTAGTTGTGTTCTTATTACAGCGAAGAAATCGAATGACAAGAAAGGTGTACGTCGGGTGGGAAACCAAAAAACTAGACCGAGTAAAAGAAAATAAATTATAAATGTATGGCGACTTGAATATTTAGGATAATTACCAGAGTAGTTTAAGTTCTTTTGGGAAGGTCAAGGTGATGGATGGTTGTCGTACGATCTGCTCAACATACTCGCGGCAGATTTTGCAACTAATAATCCCGTTCCCTTTGTTACAGAGGGTGCATGTTGGGTTGTCAAACAATTAAAATAATACCATGCGAAGAAGAATGATTAATTACAAACTACCATCATCACTTAAAACATTAATTATGGATAAAGAATAACAATTACATTACCACCAAGTAGAAGTACTGAATTCGTTGAACAACGAGAAATAAAAGTGATAATCTGAAAGTGCTACAGCTACCTAGCTTCTAATTAAGCTCCGTAAGTAAATATTAATCCAGTCCAGTCCAGTCCAATATCAGTTGACCAGGCTGCAACTCCTCCTAATCTCTCCCTGATTCCCCGTAAGAACATCAATGGAACCCATCTTCACCATTGCCCTACCGAATTTTGCAGCCCACGCCACACCATACGACCTGGCGTTCACATCCACGTACCCCCTTGTCGCCGGGCTCTCCGCCAACGTCTGGTCCGTCGTCAGCAACCCCCGCCCCGCTCTCAACTCCGCATAGTACCTGTTGTCCAGACGATTGGGCGTCGCCGGGTCCATCGCCACCGTCGGATCACTACCTCCGTTCACTGGACACGTGGCCCTCAGACTTGCCGCGTAGTTCCGGTCAAGGGTCGGGTCTTGAGCTTGCGTTCCATTGAAGTTGTAGAGCCGGTCAGAGAACGACGAGCAGCGGGCCCTGCCGATGGAATGCGCACCGGAGAGCGTGACCATCTCGTCCGCCGACAACCCTTTCCTTGCGAAATTCTGGATGAGCTGGTCGGCCGAGAGTCTCGGGGAAGGCAGGTTTTGCGTGACCTCGTTGAAGCTGGAGACGTTGCCGTCGCGGCGGCCGGCCGGGATAGGGTAGTTGATGCGCCCGAGTATCTGGGAGCTGTCCCTGGCGGCGAAAGCGAGGATGTCGGCACAGGAGACTGTGTTGGGGCAGGTGCGCTCGATTCTTCTTTTGGCTTTGGAGATGACGTTGAATCCTCTCAACCCGGGATTGTTGGCCGGGTGATCTCTCTCTGCTTTTGGGCCAGCGGGGAGGGATTTCAGCAACACCGAACCATCACAACCCCGGACGAAGCAGTCATGAAAGTGCAACCTAATGAGCCCAGCCCCGATGCCGGGATTGTGAGACACCGCCCATCTCACGATTCTTCTCACAATGGATTCGGCGCCTGGGCAAGAACGCGTGTAGAAGCCAAATCTGAGTGGCGGGGAACCAGCTGAATGCACCATCGGCACAAACAATATGATCATCAACAGGAAGAGCATCCCGTCCAACAATGCACGGCGGTGACCCTTCATCGTGGTGCACAAATAACGTCCAAACACCAAGGAAGAATCAAATAGCGCTAGGCCTAGAACGATGGGACGAAAGATAATTAATATATGGTGTAGTAGTCGCTCTCTACGAAGTAACTAGTAAGTAGTATGGAGGTTTTTGGGAGACTGATCACATCTATGTTGGTACTTATAGTGTGGAATTAATGACCTTTTCCTTTTGGGGTTTGGTTAGTCGTTTCTGAAACCGTATAGGTATAGCTAGAGACTGATCACATTTATGTCTTTTGAAATTAAATAAATTTAATCGAATTTATATATATATATTGTCTTACAATAAACGTGGTACAAAAATTTTCTACTACTAAAACTAGTTTTCCGATTTAACTAAGAACTAAAATATTATGATTAATATTATTATAATGAGTTTTAATTAAAATATATATTAACATGATGGTGACCCAATAGAATCAGGATTAATTGAGTAGAGATCCACTCCATATATGAGTGTGAGGAACTTTAATTGATAATATCTTATTCCTTTTACCTCTGATTTTAATTTGCTATGTATAGAAAAATTAAATTGGTTAAACTCTACAAGATGACACCCATTTTGATATATTTAGGGAGAAAAGAAATGTTGCTTAAAGAGAATCGACACAACAGATAATTTATTAATTTATTTTTAATCTATAAGTGATCCAGTTTTGTGTTAGCGGCTAAAATTACTTAATTAGTAATTTTTATAGAGTATTTAAATATAGATAACTAATTACAAATCTAAAGAAAAGTACTAAACATATTGTTAAGCTTAATCAAACATGGCAAAATATTAATAACCATCCTCAAATTTTGCAGGTTTATTGATTGCTCAAGTGTTTGATTTTTTCCAATAGATTACTATTTTCCCTTATTTAAATTACAATTTGACTGTAATTGTTGAGATGTTTCATATTGGATGTCCATAATGTAAATGTGAATTTATGGTAGACAAATTGCGGACTTAATTATCTAACAAATAATTCATCTCACCTTTCTTAACAATTGTAGGGGAAATATTTATGCTCGAATTTCTTAAATAAAATATTTTTATAAATATAATAAAGAACGTATGTCCTCTTATTGATATTTGGAGTTTCTTTCCTATATTAATACAATACAATGGATCTACATGATATATGTTGAAAGTATATTATGTGGACAACTCCAAATTTATGTGTTATGCATGACCTATGTTTACTCAATTATTACGGATGGGAAGGAAAATAATATAATATATGATAAAAGAACCTTTACAAAATAAATAATTCAAAGAATTAATGATAATTGATAAGTTGGTTGGGTGAATAAGAGTGAGGATATTTAGGAATATAATTACTAATGATTTCTAATTAATTCTTAATTTCTTACTGAATTTTTTTTAGACACTGGGTTTTCCCTTAAGCGTTGTTTCACATAAAATCTTAACTAGGAGAAAAAACATCAATGAAATAATTGTTATGACCAGAATTTTCTTTCACACTAACAAATTACTTTGTTATGTTATACATGCTTTAGTATTATTTTGATTTATTAAAGTTAATTCATAATTTTGTTTACACTATGTTTAATATTTCTACCTATCAAAGATATTCCCCATGGAGAATTATCTGATTAGAAAACAATGCTCCAGTTCAATCTTCATGTAACAAAGGAAAAAAGATGGAATTTTGGTTTATAACCTCATTTAATTACAACTGGCACGGATCTGAAGGGTTACGATTAAGAATTTTTCAATCTTCTATTATATCTCATTCATTTCAATTCGGTTTTAAAAATAATTATATTATAAAAAGTATATTGATTGAAACATGTCAAAGAACAGTTGAAGATGACCACTAAGATGAGTAGTTAGGTAACAATCTACCTTTTCGTCTTTCGTTCTTTTTAACTTCAAACTCATTTATCATAAAAGAAATTGTACCCACATAACATAAATTTTGACCAAATAGTGTATTCAATTGATGCATTTTATAGGCTCGGGATTCAGCTCCAAGTTGTGGATAAATTTTAAAAAATTACTTTATTGTTTGATTAGGATTCTGCTCCAAGTTGTGGATAAATTTTAAAATATTACTTTAATGTTCGAGAATCAAGGGAGCTATATTTTTTTGGAATACCTACCCATAAATTATTTGAATATAGTAATGGAATGGGAGGACATTTGCCTCTTCATCCCCTACAAACTAATAAAATTGATTTTTCACATCAAGCTCACTTATTACAACATCGTGAACACCATAAGTGAGTATACAGTTTTGAAGATACGCAGGGATGAAGAAGAATAAGCTTATACGGATGTTTCAAATATCCTAGAATTTCACCACAAAAGTATGGATTTTGGTGAAATAAGGAAGAAACTAAAGATGATAAATATAAAGATTTTATTAACGAAGTTGAACCGCATGGAGAAAATTATGTTTTTGATGGCTTAACAATCACAAAAAGTCAAAAGAAAATTTGCAGTAATTTATGACAACAAAGTGAAAACTATATAGTGTTTCTATTAACTTTTAGAAATCGTTTTTCTTTTGAGTTTTTCACTTTTGATTAGAACTTTGTCCATGAATGGTAAATATGTCAAACATGAATTTTTATATTTTTCATAATTGAATAATTTAGATTCTTTCATGATACCAAATAAAATGTAACTTGATTGACAATTAATATTATTGTTTATATAAAAAATTATTATTATTATTATTATTATTATTATTATTTATACTATTGATGTAATTCATCCGGCCAACGGACGGGCTAAATAGATTAGATAGAGGAATTCCTGATTCTAAAATGGAATCTGATTATCTTCCAGGAAGCTAGGGGTCGAATGCCATTGGATAGACTAGGATTAGTTTTAATATAATCATAATACTTGCATAAATAAAAAAAATCCTACACCATTATTAAAAAAATCCTTATACTTGTTTGACAAATTATAATTATAATTATTAAGTCGTAAGTAGAAAAAAATCCGCATACTTAATCAAAACTTTAATACCAATTAAAATTTTATTTTATTTTATGAAAATTGAGCCAACCCATGAGTATTTAACCTAATTCAAATCGGTCAAAATGAGTTGAACCCAGTGTCAGTATGAGTTTTGTTAAAAACTTGACCGTCGACTTGGGATACGGTCAGTAATCATTGGTTACTAACCAATGAGTAACTAAATCTTGAAGTTTAGATCTAAGTGGACCCTGAAAATTCCGATCTAAGGGTTCTGAATTAAAGGTATTTTATTTTCCCTAGTTTTCTTAATCGGCTCTTATCTTCTTCGTTCTAACTCGGATTTCAATTTTTTTTGCACAGATGGAACGAGTTCTTCGAGCTCTACAAAATCAGATCAATTTTCAATATATTTCGGGAAACTTTTTTTCATACCTCCCATTACCAACTACATACCATAAGACAACTTCTTCATTTTTAAGTCATTTTTAAAATGTTTGCTCAGAAGGAACGAGTTCATCATGATCTATTTGGATCTATAAATTTCTGGGTGAAAAAAATACAGGACAAAAAATTACCATACTTTACCACTCTGTTATGTGGGTGGTAACTTGTGGTAAACAATGATGAAAGTCGTAAATGACAGTTAGTATACTCCTACTATCATGTATTCAACCTTCCTACAGTATTGGTACAGGACAGCCGCAGGCGATGCACTGCCAGTGGTGTGAGAGCTCTCATCACACCGTTGAGGACTGTCAGGCGATGAGGGAGTCATCCACTCCCCAGGAGCAGGTGGACTTCATCGGGAATGCCAGGCGCTTTGACCCCTACAGCAACACCTATAACGAGGGGTGGCGCCAGCATCCTAACTTTTCTTGGGCTGGGCCAAATCCCAGACCACCAGCTCCCCAGGGACCCCCCGGTTTTCAGAGGCCTCCATACCAGCCCAGACAGGGGCAATTTCAGCAGCCACATCAGCCACTCTACCCGCCCAGACAGGGGCCAGTTCCACCTCAGTCGCAGGCACGACCATTTCCACAGGCAGGGGCAGCACCTGCAGCCCCAGTACAGAGTGACCCGATGGCGGAACTGAGAGATCTGGTGGGTTCTCTGGCCACCTCCAGTGCAAATAAATTCAATAACATTGAGCAGTTCATGGAGAAAGCTTCAGGCAAGTTCTTGGAGCTAGAAGCTGGTCAGAGAAACACACAGGCTGTGCTGCGAGATATACAGACCCAGCTTGGTGGTGTTGCCCAGGCTGTTGCTCGGAGGACTCCAGGTACCTTGCCTGGTCAGACCATCCCTCACCCGCAGGACCCGGATGAAAACTTGAGTGCCATCACAACCAAGAGTGGCAAGGTGACTGCCGATCCACCTGTTCGGGCAGAGGAGAGAGAGACCCCTGCTTCAGCACTTCCAGCTAATCAGGAAGAAATGGAGAAGGAGGTTGAGGTGCCTGCTCCTAAACCGCAACCAGTGGTGAAGGAGTATGTACCACAGCTTCCCTTTCCTACTCGGTTGCACAAGGACCGACTGGAGACTGAGTTTGCCAAATTCATGGCAATGCTGAAGCAGGTGAATATTAGCATGCCCTTCGTGGAGGCATTATCGAAGATGCCCAAGTATGCCAAGTTCATGAAGGATCTCCTCACCAACAAGAGGAAGCTTGGGGAGCTGTCTACGGTGATGCTAAACGAGGAGTGTTCTGCCATTCTGCAGAACAAACTACCAGAGAAGCGGAAAGACCCAGGGAGTTTCACTATCCCTTGCATGATTGGTAGTTTTCATGTAGGGAAGTCCTTGGCGGATTTAGGCGCTAGCATTAATGTCATGCCATATTCACTGTTTAAGAAGCTAGGCCTAGGTGAACCCAGTAATACTAGGATGAGCATCCAGCTTGCTGATAGATCTATTGTGCATCCTAGGGGTATAGCAGAGGACTTGATAGTCGCAGTAGGGCCATTTTCATATCCTGTTGATTTTGTGATTTTGGACATAAATGAGGATGTTGATGTGCCATTGATACTGGGTAGACCTTTTCTCGCCACCGCCAAGGCGCTGATTGATGTTAATGATGGAAAACTGATTTTAAGAGCTGGGGGTGAACAAATCACCTTCTCTGTTTCTGATAATATGAAACACCCCCAGCTCCATGATGATCTTGATTACTGTGATGTTGTTGCTGATTTTGAGACCGCACTCGCCATCACGAGTGCGGGTACTGATGATTTCCTTGAGCGTTGTCTTTTGCTAGGGAACAGGCATCACAGGATATGCAGCTGGAGGAGCAGCTTGCGGAGCTGGACGAGGCTGCGAGCAAGGGGCGAGAGATACCATTCAAGCCGATCCCCATCTCGCCCCGGAGTATGCATTTCTCCGGGAGGGGAATAGGCTCCCGGTTATTATTAGCTCGGATCTGACTCCCGAGCAGAAGAGCAGGCTGGTGGCTCTGCTGCAGAAGCATGCCCGGGCCATGCATGGAAGATCACCGACATCAGAGGCATTAGCCCATCCTTCTGCTCCCACAGAATTTTGATGGAGGATGAGGTTAAGCCAGTCCGGCAGCCACAGAGGAGGTTGTCTCCTAACTTGGAGGCGGTGGTCCGGGCAGAGATCGTGAAGCTCATGGATGCAGGGATCATCTTTGCTATATCTGATAGCAAGTGGGTCAGCCCCACTCAGGTGGTCCCGAAGAAAGGCGGGATGACTGTGGTCCTGAATGAGAAGAAGGAGTTGATCCCGATGCGGACCGTGACCGGCTGGAGAGTCTGCATCGATTACCGGCGCCTGAACGACGCCACCAGGAAAGATCATTTTCCCCTACCTTTAATTGATCAGATGCTGGAGAGGTTGGCTGGCCATGAGTTCTATTTCTTCCTGGATGGCATGTCTGGTTATTTCCAGATTCCTATTGCACCGGAGGATCAGGCGAAGACCACATTCACTTGCCCCTTCGGCACTTTTGCTTACCGGAGGATTCCATTTGGGCTGTGTAACGCACCGGTGACCTTCCAGAGATGCATGCTGGCTATCTTTGACCGACTGGTTGGAGAGATCATGGAAGTCTTCATGGATGATTTCTCGGTATATGGAGACTCCTTCACTCACTGTCTCCATAACCTGGAACTCGTTCTGAAGAGGTGCGAGGAGACTAATCTGGCACTCAGCTGGGAGAAGTGCCATTTCATGGTTCGTGAGGGCATCGTGCTCGGGCACAAGATCTCCAAGAAGGGGATTGAGGTAGATCGCGCGAAGATTGAGACGATCAGTCAACTACCCCCTCCCATTTCTGTGAAGGGGATTCGCAGCTTTCTGGGTCATGCAGGCTTTTACCGGCGCTTCATCAAAGATTTCTCAAAGATTGCCCTGTCGTTGACCAAGCTGCTGGAGAAGGATGCGCCATTCCAGTTCACTCCCGAGTGCACAGCTTCCCATAAAATGCCACGGACCAGACTTGAAAACCCAATCACACGACGAAGACGAAGGAAATTGGAAAACTAGAAGCTTAGGACCGAATCGCGAAACACGTACCACACCGTCTCTCCCCCATAATCGATTAGCCCAAGACTATAGCTCCGCCACCTGAGGACGTTTACCGATGAATTGACCCACCAACGAGTCTTTCCAACGTTCAGCTTCCTTCTCCTTAATCGTCTGCGGGATCCAAAAACCGTCTTTAATCTTCTCTGGTGGCCTGTAGGTGAGACGTTTTTCCGGCGCCACCGAGAACAGGCTCGCCCATGAGGAGCCCTCGCCTGCCGGCGTCCTTGCCGACGGCGAGGCGGCCATCAATTCTAGGTTTCGAATCAGAGAACGAGAAAGGAGAGAGAAAGAAGAGAGAGAGATTTGGTTACTTCGATTTTAGTTTTTTAATTTTTAAAAATTATAAAGAAAAATAAAAATTATTATAATTGAGCTAATGCTGATGGGTCCGCGTAACTGGAAATCTGTCCAACAAACCGTTAGGGTTAAACGACTGTTAGCCATATGTTGTCCCAAAATAATAGTTATGGCTAATAATTTATATTTTGATAATTGTGGCTATAATTTCTCGGTTCTTAATAGTTTTGGCTAATATATTGTATTTATCCATGAAATAAATATAACTAATTCTCGTTCATTACTTAATTATATCATATAGTTGAATATTAAAGTTGCTTCTCATAATACATACATAATCAACCTTTAGAATGAAATAAAATGTCTCTCATATAGTTCAATATGTCATTTAAGTTTTTCCCAATAGAGAACTGTTGGGTAGGGGTGAACAAACACACCCGCAAACCGACCCAACCCACCTGTATTTATCGCTAAAACTAAGGTTTTGGGTTGGGTGAGGGTTTTCTTTTGTACAACCCGCCTCTTTTGGGTTGGGTTTGGATTTTGGATTACACAACCCGTCGAATCCGACCCAACCCGTGTTCCAACTATTAGTATGAGTTCGTGTACAAAAAATATTTATGTCGTATATAGCCATACTTATAAGAAAATTTAGATATTTTGCCATGTTTTTCTCCCATGGTTTCCCTAATCTAATGCATTCATCAGCTTAAAATTTAGACATATATTTAATATAGCTATGATTCACGTAATCCTTTTTCTTGTGTATAATTTTAATAGAATAACATATTATGGATGCGTTTGTTTATAACCTATTTAGCCTATTTAAACAAATATTGTGAAAAAAACTATAGACATATGTTGAAGTAAATTATATTTTATTAAAATTCAAATAACATTTGTGAATTTCGATATCTTTCACCTCGGTTTATTCGTTTGAAATTTTAATTAGTTATAAAAATATTTTTATGGTGTAGAATAATTACATATTTTGTGTTGGGTTGGGTTTTTACTTAAAAATATCGCCAACCCGACCCAACCCAATTGAAAACAAACTGTAGGGTTTTAATTTTTTTGGTTGGGTTTGAGTTTAATATTTTCCAAACCGTAGTGCATGGGTCGGGTGATTAAAATGGCTAAACCCGGACCACCCGACCCATGTACACTCCTACTGTTGGGGGTGTTACAAAGATAAGCCCAAGTGAAAGCCGAAGGCGGCCCAATGAGGAGGAGGAGGGTTACTCCATTGGCCCAGCCTACGGGTTGGCCCGCGAGGCCAAGCCCAAGTATGATGAGGGAAGCTAGGAGACAAGACTCGGAAGACTCCAACGAAGTACGGTCTGGGGGCCTTGCATCAGTTAGAAGCCTGGCATGTTGGTCGGGGCGCTCAGTCTGACAGAAGTACGGAGCATTAAAAATGATGCTGTCGTGGAGCTGGGTGGAAGAAGCCTGGTCCAGGGTTGTGTGAGTATAAATAGAGTCGGTAGGTAGCATTTACGCAGGTTGGATTCTCTCACTAAATACTAGAGCTTGACACTTCTTTCTCTAAGACCCAAACTGACTTGATCGTTGGAGGACTAACAAGCCCAAGCGCCCTCCTCTGTGTGCGTTTGTGCAGTTCAGGTGCCGAGAACTCATTGCACGGGAATAGAGCTAGTGGGAATCTTCCAAAGTATTCAGGCACAAACAAGAACATTCTTTTTTACCACACCGTTGATAATTAATCTGAAGTTGCTTGATTTGAAGTATATAGGGCATGATGCTAAGTTGTCACTAATAGTTAGTTGATCAATGTGAAGGATAATATTGATTTAGGATAATCGTATTAAGAGAAAATCATCTAAAAGATAATATTGATTTAGGATTCTAAATTGAAATGGAAAAAATATGTCAAAATATAATGTCATCTCCTAAAATAAAGAAAAACTCAACAGAATAAGGCCAACAATACTCCCTAGCAAAAGTAGAAAAGCAATTTATTTCAAACTATCTCATTTTCCCGGAAAAAATCTCAAAATACACACGTTTTAAAAAAATTTCCCAAAATACACACGTTTTATGAAATATTCTCAATCTACACATGTTTGGGCATCACTGCGGCCGTCAAACGCGGTGAATGCATTCAAACTAAAGCAGTGAATGTTGTAGACGCATTCACCGCGGTTGACGGCCGCGGTGAAGGTCTGAACTAAGGCTGAAACTTCAAACTAACGTAACTTTGCACTCGATTATCCGATCGTAGCGATTTTTTTATTTCGCACAACTTTTTAAGATCTTTCAATCTACAACAAGCCTTCATGCCAAAAAAATATCGTTTGCTACCCCGAACTGTTAATTATTTTTATTTTTCCCAACTTTGGAAGGCCATAACTTTGTGTTTCTCAATCCGAAAGTCATAAAATTTTGTTTGATAGAGCATAACTTTTTAAGAACTAAAATTTTACTAGGAAAGAATTTTAAAAACAAGAAATATTTTTGGGTATGCGGGATTTTGTGAGTAACTTTGCCTTTACTTTTCACAAATCCACATACATTCCAAAATTATGGTTATGATGAAAGTTGTAGTCCTTCAAAAATTATGCGAAAAAAAATTCATGACATTCGGATTGTGGATCACAAAGTTATGATCTTCCAAAGTTTGTTGAAATTGAAAAATTGCTCGTTCATGGTAGAAAACGACATTTTTTCGGGATGAATGATATTTGCAGATTGAAAGATCTTTAAGAGTTATGCGAAATCATTTTTTTTTTTGCTACAATCGGATAACCGAGCGCAAATTTACGTTAATTTGAAGTTTCAGCCTTAGGTTAGGCCTTCACTGCGGCCGTCGACTGCGGTGATGTATTCACCGCTTTAGTCTGCAGCGGTGAATGTATTCACAGCGGTGATGCCCAAACATGTGTAGATTGGAAATTTTTCATAAAATGTGTGTGTTTTAGATTTTTTTTTTAAAACAACTGTATTATGGGGAAAAATCCCATTTTTCCCCTCTTTTAAATGTGTCATCTCACTCTCTATGCCTTTCTCTTTCTTTTTTCGTTTGTTCTTCTATCTCTCTCTGAGCTTTGTATCTCAAAACTCTCCCCATTATCCTTACTCTTTCTTTCCACCGTCAGAAATCGAGAGAAACCTAGAAACATCCCACTTATTTCTCCAATTTTGCTTTCGAAATGCTTCCTCTCCATTCACAGTCGATAGTGTGATTCAGAACACCTGAAACTTGGCGAATAGATGACTGCTTATTCTTCAAGAGAGCAAAGCAGTTTGATAGCATGTGAATAAACTAATTACTTAAAGTGATACAAAACAAAACTCGTTAAACCAATAGAGTGCGTGTATAATTATCTAAAGAATCAAAATGCATAATAAGGTTCATCTTCACTTATTTACATGTTTTTTTCGTACAAATTCATAACACATAAAAAATTGTTTTGAACCGGCATATCAAACTAAATCTCATCTTTTGATTATTGGGTCCAATCATGTCAGATTAGCAAGAGGTTTAAGGCTATTGGTCAACCTGGCAAAAATTAATAATAATTTAAGAATTATATATAACTTCTAAATGTTTAATACTACAATTCAATATGCAATATTTGAAAAAAATGATATATGAGTTTCAAACCGGATTTTTCCCCATAAATATGTTTAAAAAATTACAAAAATAGCACCTAATCCTGAAAAATTCTTAAACTAACACCTTTTCTCAAAAACCACCACCCCACCCCGCTACCCCGCAGTTTACACAAAAACCGTTGGGTGGGGGTGCGGTTTTCGACCAAAGCCGCTTGGGTTTAGGGCGGTTTTGTTGATCGCAACGAGCAGGGGCAGTTTGGTTCAAAACCACTGCCCCACCCAGTGGTTTGGTTCTATTTATTGTTTCGATAATTCCTAATCTAGGTGGGAACTTCAAATGAACGTATCTTTGTGCTCGGGTATCCGTTCGTAGCGATAAAAAATTTGGTCTCGTCTTCGTCACGAAAAAAACGTCGTTTGCTACCCCGGACCAGTTTTTTCCGATTTTGCAAAAATTTGACCGTCCATAACTTTGTGCTCCACAATCCGAACATCATGAAATCTTTTTGATTCTGCATAACTTTTCAAGGACTACAACTTTTACTAGGAAGAAATTTTCAAAACAGGAATTATTTTTAGATATACGGGGTTTTAGGAATAACTTTACCTTCCCTTTTCAAAAATTCACGTATATTCCGAAATTATGTCTATGATAAAAATTATAGTCCTTAAAAATTTGTGCAAAATGAAAAAAAAAATCATAACGTTTGGATTTTGGAGCACAAAGTTATGGCCTTTGAAAGTTTGACAAAATCGGAAAGAAGCTCGTTCGGGGTAGCAAACGACATTTTTTCAGGACGAAGGCGGTTTGCAAGATCTCGAAAATTTATGCAAAATAAAAAAAATTGCTACGATCGGATACCCGAACACAAAAATACGTTCGTTTGAAGTTTCCACTTAGGTTATGAATAATCGAAAAGAAGAACCAAACCGCTGGGTGGGGCAGCGATTTTGAACCAATGTGCCCCTACTTGCTGCGGTAAACAAAACCGCCCCAACCCAAGCGCTTTGGGTTGAAAACCGCGCCTCCACCCAAATGGTTTTTGAGAAAGGGTGCTATTTTTAGAATTTTTAGAGTTTTTAGAGATTGGGTGTTGGGGAAAAATCCTTTCAACCCCTTCTTCAAAAAATTTAGACAAAAAAAATCTCCCTCCCCTCAAACACACACATTTGCAAAGTGATACTAAATCTCAATTTACTTGCTTCTAAAGTTATTGTTAACGTTGTTTGTTATTACTACAAGCTGTAAAAAAGACTTTTCAGCTATGAAGTTAATCAAGAATTATTTTATAAATGAGTGTTTAGTTGTATACATTGTAAAAGTTTGAGTCTCAAAATAAACATGAGTTGTCACACGTTGATGTGAAAATTTACTCATTAATTCAAAATTTATATGTTATCTTTAGAATATTTTGTTTTATTTTTACCAAATGATGTATTTATCAATAAAACATGAGTTCACAAATATAAACTGTGTGGTGCTCGCAATTGTGCGCAAGCCCTTGAAGTTTAAGTCTGGTATGACCAATGAAACATCTTGTATATGGTCCATATATATTGTACTCATAGTATGCGCTAATTGTGTCGTGCTAGCTCGACCATGTGCTTAGGTATAGTTATATCATATATTCATTCTAATAATTAAGTTTCTACATGTTCACAACACCAAAATAAATAAAAATACAATCATAAATGCACCCAATATTAGATTTTGACTACCTGATGTAATACTACATTTGAACTAACTACCACTGATGTCACAAATAATAAGTATACCTCTAAATCATATATAAAATATTTCAAACATCACAAATATTACGATAAAATTAATTATTATAGAGAGTAAAATATACTTTTATATTTTGTCTAAACTAAATTGCGCTCATAATTTAATATTAATGTTTAAATCAATGTTACCTGAGTTTCGATTTAGATCTAACCTCTCTCTATAAAATATAAATAACTTAAGATAAAACATAAATATAGAAGCATCATCACCAAACATATTTCTAGAGTTTAATTAGAGTAATAACAATAATATAATGCAACCTAGTTGGTTATGATGCTCTTTTTTCATTTATTAAGTGACCATGGTTCGAACTCCAATGATAAGAATTTTAATATATAAAGATGATTTGTGTGCAATGAAAAAAATGATCTAACTAGAATCACTCTCAGGTAAGGATGACAATTTTACTCATATCCCATGGATATTTTACTATCCAACCCAATTGGGTTGGGTATCATGAAATCCAAATAGATGGATATGGGTAGAGTTTTTTTTAGCCAAGTCAGATGATTAATCGAGACTCAGAAATGGGAAGAAAGAAAAGCGCGGGAGTCGACCAATAGTTGAACTCCCGATGAGATGGCCTTTTGTGCCACATGATGGGCAACCCTATTGAGTTGACGGGAAACAAAACAGAAAGAAACACTGGTCAAAGAAGACGCCAAGCTCCTAGCTTCCTCCAAAATAGCGCCACCCCGAACGTGATGCATATCACCTCCAATCATCCGGCGTATCAAGAGTTGAGAGTCCCCATAAACAGAAAGAAAGGAATGAATTAGACACCAATGTAAGGCATCACGTAGAGCTAAACATTCCATGATAAATGGATCCTGAATCCCATCATAAAATTTTCCAAAATCAAACAGAACATTACCTGTTGCATAAAAGCCGACAAAACCAATACTACCTCCTTGACCACGCTTGGAAGCACCATCAAACCAAATATTGAAAACAGCCGCGGATCCTGAAGTCGTAGGAGTGACTCTGGTAACATGTAAAGGGGTAGTAGCGGCACCAACGGAAGGCTGAATCGGAGGATTTTGCCCAACCGCCCTCCACTCGTCCACTTGTCGTTGATACTGCTGAAACAAAGCCAATGGGAGATATTGAATGCCCTCATGGACCGCCCAACATCTCCCCTTCCAAATCCTCCAGAGAATGAAAAGAATATTAGCTATTTCAGTTTTTGAAAGATTCATAGAAAAGAAAAGATGTTGCCCATTTACATGGGTAGAGTTTGATGGGTTTGTAGTTTGTACACATACCCATTTACATGGGTTGGATTCTTAACAAATGGATTTGGATTTACCCATCCCAAGTGCAAATTACAGTTTGGTACCTAAACTTAATAGATATGCATATTTAGCACCTTTTTCGCATATAAGTCCTCAAAATATTGATGGAAAATTATATTTTAGTACCTAAATTTTTTGGTCTTACATTTTGGTACCTAAACTTTTCATGTTTTACAAATAGGTCCAATTTTCGTTAGTGTAGTTAAAACACCCTCAAGTAAATGGATATCTATATCCAACATACCCATGTAGATGATGAAAGCAATATCTATCCGCCCCTTACCCAAACACATCTACAAATCCCCAAACCATATGCACGTCACCCATACCAAACCCATTATCAATGGGTTTATTTGGGTTTGGGTATAATACCCATGGGTGGATAATTGCCGACCCTATTTTTAGGCCGCGAAATTTGAAATGAGACAATTCCAACCCATGTTTTCTCTACATATAATCTTATATAATTTGCAGAAGTTAAAATTACCACTAAAAGCAGTGAAAGGGGTAGTAGCAAAGAAGAGGTTGGTCACCATTAAACGAAATAGACTAATTTATCTATTACAGGTTTATATTAGCTAGGACTTAATTATCATGATTTGAATACAGCTAAGGTTCAGGTGCCACCATATTTCATATATTTCAACCTGTTTACGTTTTTTTAAATCCAGTAATTGAGATCTATATCCAATTTAATTTAATTTGTTTTTAGCATACATTTTTATTTTCATTTTTCATCGAATGTAATAGTCTTAGGTTCCATGCATGCAATGGAACACTATTTATGTGGCACGTAGCACTTAGGACATAAAAGTGTGTTACATGCCATGCGATATTGTGTAACACGCTACGTTTAATAGGCACCAAGGCATGAAATATTTTTGTTACAAATAATCAAAATATAAATATAATCTTTTAGTGTACAATTAATTCAATTTTTCTCAACATAAAATTTCAAATATGTGTGGAAACAAATGATATATGTTTTGTTAAAAAATAATTAAAAATAATTATCACGAAGTTATGTAGGTTGAGTTATTCACATGAGCTTTTTTCTTTTAATAATTATGAACTTTCTTTTAGAAAAATACTCTATCACATTATGTCAATATTTAGTTGGTCTCATTAATTTTCAAGTTATTGGAAGTAGTTCAAAATCCGATTTTATGTCGATCTTTTTTTTCCGTTGAATCTATATAGATCTTTTACCGTAATTAATTATGTATATATATTTGCCAATTTATTTTTCTAATTTTATTAAACTTCATCGAGAATAAAAATGTGTCCAACAATAGGGTTGGACTGTCGGGGAAATAATTGTTGTAGTCGTGACGGTTTCCCCTTTTGCCTTTTGGCAGTGTAATTCGTCGGCGACCAATGGAACCACACAAGGCCACTGCATCACGGACAGAATTCTATATATAAGTGTTTTCAATTTAAGCTTTATATTTAGTTTGGTATATTTGTTGGTAATATATATTGAAGTTGTTATGTTTGTGTTACAGGGAAGAAATCGAATGGGCAAGAGAAGGGTACATCCATGGCAAACTAAAAGAGTAGATCTAAGTAAAAGAAGAAGAAAAAAATATGTATGAAACTTGAATATTGAGAACTATAGCTGTTTTTTCGTCATTGGATAACAAACTATCTATCCATTCAGGTTAGGGGTTGTGTACGTGGATCTCTAACCTAGTAGCCAGTAGGGGCTCGGCTGGTTTTTATATAGAGAGAAGGGGGTGCTGCCGCTGCACTGTTGTGAACAGAAACACACGATCAGTAATGGCTGAAGAGTTGAACACTCTTACTTACACTAGTCCTGATTCTACATGAATACTACGTAGATCTGAGTGTTCTTTTTACTGTTTTTACATTTGAAATGGATTAACAATCACATCTCAACATAACTGACCAACAGAGCCGACCCTAATCTAGTATACGTTATACATACATTTGATTGCAAAATGATTTAGGTTTGAATCACGCTACTATTTGTTAATAAAAACGAGCATACAATTATTACTCAAATTTAGGTCACATGTACCCAAAGAATATTTTGATATTGTTTGCAAAATAAAATATATCAAATGTAAGGAAAAAATGATAATGATCAAACAACTTGTTTAGATGGCAGTATGGCACAACATGCCCAAGCCGATGGCTACGGAAACGGATGAAGAGAAAAGATCTCATCTCCATCTCTCTGCCTTATACTGGAGCATTTTCTCGCCCACTACCCGTAGACAAACTATCTATCCATTCCTGAACCTGAAATCTGAATTTCCTTTCCAGTACTAAGAAAGTATCCTGCTGTCCCTCAAAGGCCACCAAGTTTCGAGACTTCCAAATCCGCCAGAGAAGACAAACAAGACGAACCACCCGTACTGGAGAGGAATCCCGCTCTAAGAAGCCTCGAAAGAAAATAGGAAACGCTTGGTCTTGACCAATCACCCAGTCATTCCTCAGGCCTGACATCTCCCACATGGCCACCGCCACAGGGCACGAAAAAGACAAATGTTCTATATTTTCTTCAGGAGCCCAGCACACGGGACATCGTGGTAATACCAAGACCTTCTTCCGGATCAAAGCCTCCATCGTCGGGAGAGTGCGTTGCAAAAGTTGTCAGATAAAAAGTCTGAGTTGCAGTAGTGTAGGTTTTGCAAAATGTAAATTGTTGTATTATGTAGGAAGGAGAGCAGTATTTGTTAAGACAGTGCTTTGAAAGAATAAAATTGGCTTATTGATAAAAAAAAAATTATTTTCGCTTCAATTTAGCCATGAATACTACACATTTATATAATCTCTTCTGGAATTGGATTCCAGGGTTCTGGGGCAACTAATTTATCCCACAACGACTATACAGCTCACTCCTCCCCTATGGACGCAATCCCCATCATCAGCCACAGGAACAAACAACAAACGCAATCCCCATCACAGCCTCCGGAACTGGACAACAAACGTGGCTTCCGATGACGACGGAGAAGACGTGTCTTGCTGGGCAGAGGCGGATCTAGGAGGGGCGCCTCCAAGTAAAAGAAATCGAATGACAAGAAAGGTGTACGTCGGGTGGGAAAACCTAAAAACTAGACCAAGTAAAAGAAAATAAATTACAAATGTATGGGGACTTGAATATTTAGGATAATTACCAGAGTGGTTTAAGTTCTTTTGGGAAGGTCAAGGTGATAGGATGGTTGTCGTACGATCTGCTCAACATACTCGCGGCAGATTTTGCAACTAATTAAAATAATCCCGTTCCCTTTGTTAGAGAGGGTGCATGTTGTGTTGTCGAACCGTTAAAATAATACCATGCGAAGAAGAATGATTGATTACAAGCAACGATCATCACCTAAAACATTAATTCTGGATAAAGAATGATAATTACATTACCAAGTAGAAGTACCGAATTAGTTGAACAACGAGAAATAAAAGTGATAATCTGAAAGTGCTACAGCTGCCTCACTTCTAATTAAGCTCCCTAAGTAAATATTAATCCAGTCCAGTCCAGTCCAATATCAGTTGACGAGGCTGCAGCTCCTCCTAATCTCGCCCTGATTCCCCGTAAGAACATCAATGGAACCCATCTTCACCATTGCCCTACCGAATTTTGCAGCCCACGCCACACCATACGACCTGGCGTTCACATCCACGTACCCCCTTGTCGCCGGGCTCTCCGCCAACGTCTGGTCCGTCGTCAGCAACCCCCGCCCCGCTCTCAACTCCGCATAGTACCTGTTGTCCAGACGATTGGGCGTCGCCGGGTCCATCGCCACCGTCGGATCACTACCTCCGTTCACTGGACACGTGGCCCTCAGACTTGCCGCGTAGTTCCGGTCAAGGGTCGGGTCTTGAGCTTGCGTTCCATTGAAGTTGTAGAGCCGGTCAGAGAACGACGAGCAGCGGGCCCTGCCGATGGAATGCGCACCGGAGAGCGTGACCATCTCGTCCGCCGACAACCCTTTCCTTGCGAAATTCTGGATGAGCTGGTCGGCCGAGAGTCTCGGGGAAGGCAGGTTTTGCGTGACCTCGTTGAAGCTGGAGACGTTGCCGTCGCGGCGGCCGGCAGGGATAGGGTAGTTGATGCGCCCGAGTATCTGGGAGCTGTCCCTGGCGGCGAAAGCGAGGATGTCAGCACAGGAGACTGTGTTGGGGCAGGTGCGCTCGATTCTTCTTTTGGCTTTGGAGATGACGTTGAATCCTCTCAACCCGGGATTGTTGGCTGGGTGATCTCTCTCTGCTTTTGGGCCACCGGGGAGGGATTTCAGCAACACCGAACCATCACAACCCCGGACAAAGCAGTCATGAAAGTGCAACCTAATGAGCCCAGCCCCGATGCCGGGATTGTGAGACACCGCCCTTCTCACCGTTCTTCTCACAATGGATTCGGCGCCTGGGCAAGAACGCGTATAGAAGCCAAACCTGAGTGGCGGGGAACCAGCCGCATGCACCACCGGCACAAATAACATGATCATCAACAGGAAGAGCATCCCGTCCAACAATGCACGGCGGTAACCCTTCATCGTGGTGCACAAATAACGTCCAAACACCAAGGAAGAATCAAGTAGGCCTAGAACGATGGGACGAAAGATAATATATGGTGTAGTAGTCGCTCTCTACGAAGTAACTAGTAAGTAGTATGGAGGTTTTTGGGAGACTGATCACATCTATGTTGGTACTTATAGTGTGGAATTAATGACCTTTTCCTTTTGGGGTTTGGTTAGTCGTTTCTGAAACCGTGTAGGTATAGATAGAGACTGATCATATTTATGTCTTTTGAAATTAAATAAATTTAATCGAATTTATATATATATATATATTGTCTTACAATAAACGTGGTACAAAATTTTCTACTACTAAAACTAGTTTTCCGATTTAACTAAGAACTAAAATATTATGATTAATATTATTATAATGAGTTTTAATTAAAATATATATTAACATGATGGTGACCCAATAGAATCAGGATTAATTGAGCAGAGATCCACTCCATATATGAGTGTGAGGAACTTTAATTGATAATATCTTATTCCTTTTACCTCTGATTTTAATTTGCTATGTATAGAAAAATTAAATTAGTTAAACTCTACAAGATGACACCCATTTTGATCCAGTTTTGTGTTAGCGGCTAAGATTACTTAATTAGTAATTTTTATAGAGTATTTAAATATAGATAACTAATTACAAATCTAAAAGAAAGTACTAAACATATTGTTAAGCTTAATCAAACATGGCAAAATATTAATAACCATCCTCAAATTTTGCAGGTTTATTGATTGCTCAAATGTTTGATTTTTTCCAATAGATTACTATTTTCCCTTATTTAAATTACAATTTCACTGTAATTGTTGAGATGTTTCATATTGGATGTCCATAATGTAAATGTGAATTTATGGTAGAAAAATTGTGGACTTAATTATCTAACAAATAATTCATCTCACCTTTCTTAACAATTGTAGGAGAAATATTTATGCTCGAATTTCTTAAATAAAATATTTTTATAAATATAATAAAGAACGTATGTCCTCTTATTGATATTTGGAGTTTCTTTACTATATTAATACAATACAATGGATCTACATGATATATGTTGAGAGTATATTATGTGGACAACTCCAAATTTATGTGTATGCATGACCTATGTTTACTCAATTATTACTGATGGGAAGGAAAATAATATAATATATGATAAAAGAACCTTTACAAAATAAATAATTCAAAGCATTAATGATAATTGATAAGTTGGTTGGGTGAATAAGAGTGAGGATATTTAGGAATATAATTACTAATGATTTCTAATTAATTCTTAATTTCTTACTGAATTTTTTTTAGACACTGGGTTTTCCCTTAAGCGTTGTTTCACATAAAATCTTAACTAGGAGAAAAAACATCAATGAAATAATTGTTATGACCGGAATTTTCTTTCACACTAACAAATTACTTTCTTATGTTATACATGCTTTAGTATTATTTTGATTAATTAAAGTTAATTCATAATTTTTTTACACTATGTTTAATATTTCTACCTATCGAAGATATTCCCCATGGAGAATTATCTGATTAGAAAACAATGCTCCAGTTCGATCTTCATGTAACAAAGGAAAAAAAAAATGGAATTTTGGTTCATAACCTCATTTAATTACAACTGGCACGAATCTGAAGGGTTACGATTAAGAATTTTTCAATCTTCTATTATATCTCATTCATTTCAATTCGGTTTTAAAAATAATTATATTATAAAAATTATATTGATTGAAACATGTCAAAGAACAGTTGAAGATGACCACTAAGATGAGTAGTTAGGTAACAATCTACCTTTTCGTCTTTCGTTCCTTTTAACTTCAAACTCATTTATTTCATAAAAGAAATTGTACCCACATAACATAAATTTTTTGACCAAATAGTGTATTCAATTGATGCGTTTTATAGGCTCAGGATTCAGCTCCAAGTTGTGGATAAATTTTAAAAGATTACTTTATTGTTTGATTAGGATTCTGCTCCAAGTTGTGGATAAATTTTAAAATATTACTTTAATGTTCGAGAATCAAGGGAGCTATATTTTTTGGAACACCTACCCATAAATTATTTGAATATAGTAATGGAATGGGAGGACATTTGCCTCTTCATCCCCTACAAACTAATAAAGTTGATTTTTCACATCAAGCTCACTTATTACAACATCGTGAACACCATAAGTGAGTATACAGTTTTGAAGATACACAGGGATGAAGAAGAATTAGCTTATACGGAGTTCATGACATAGAGTCATGCACGAGGTATATTGATTATTGAACTTCTTGAAAATGGTGTTTCACATCTCTAAATATTTGAACATGAAAATTTTGCTTTTAGTGAGATGCTGGAGACGAAGAAAGAGTATGTTAATGGCAAAGATAGTGAATTTACTAATGGAGATAATAGCGTTGTTGAGAAGAAAGAAGAGATTATTAATGGTGTTTTTTTAATTTCAATGATGGGACAAAAGAGCGAATCATTGATAATATTTATAAATTGGATGAGGTTTATTCTGCAAGCATGAACATGATGTTTCAAATATCCTAGAATTTCACCACAAAAGTATGGATTTTGGTGAAATAAGGAAGAAACTAAAGATGATAAATATAAAGATTTTATTAACGATGTTGAACCGCATGGAGAAAATTATGTTTTTGATGGCTGGACAATCACAAAGTGTCAAAAGAAAATTTGCAGTAATTTATGACAACAAATGAAAACTAAATAGTGTTTCTATTAACTTTTAGGAATCGTTTTTCTTTTGAGTTTTTCACTTTTGATTAGAACTTTGTCCATGAATGGTAAATATGTCAAACATGAATTTTTATATTGTTCATAATTGAATAATTTAGATTCTTTCATGATACCAAATAAGATGTATCTTGATTGACAATTACTATTATTGTTTATATAAAAAATTATTATTATTATTTATACTATTGATGTAATTCATCCGGCTAATGGACGGGCTAAATAGATTAGATAGAGGAATTCCTGATTCTAAAATGGAATCTGATTATCTTCCAGGAAGCTAGGGGTCGAATGCCATTGGACAGACTAGGATTAGTTTTAATATAATCATAATACTTGCATAAATAAAAAAAATCCTACACCATTATTAAAAAAATTCTTATACTTGTTGGACAAATTATTATTATAATTATTAAGTCGTAAGTAGAAAAAATCCGCATACTTAATCAAAACTTTAAAATACCAATTAAAATTTTATTTTATTTTATGAAAATTGAGCCAACCCATGAGTATTTAACCTAATTCAAATCGGTCAAAATGAGTTGAACCCAGTGTCAGTATGAGTTTTGTTAAAAACTTGACCGTCGACTTGGGATACGGTCAGTAATCATTGGTTACTAACTAATGAGTAACTAAATTTTGAAGTTTAGATCTAAGCGGACCCTGAAAAATTCATATCTAAGGGTTCTGAATTAAAGGTATTTTATTTTCCATAGTTTTCTTAATCGGCTCTTATCTTCTTCGTTCTAACTTGGATTTCAATTATTTTTGCATAGATGGAACGAGTTCTTTGTGCTCTACAAAATCAGATCAATTTTCAATATATTTCGGGAAACTTTTTTTCATACCTCCCGTTACCAACTACATACCATATGATAACTTCTTCGTTTTTAAGTCATTTTGAAAATGTTTGCTTAGAAGGAACGAGTTCATCATGATCAAAAATTACCATACTTTACCACTCTGTTATGTGGGTGGTAACTTGTGGTAAACAATGATGAAAGTCGTAAATGACAGTTAGTATACTCCTACTATCATGTATTCAACCTTCCTACAGTATTGGTATGTTCATACCATCATAGTACGCTTTCTTACCATATGGTATTAAATAGTAGCATACCATATGGTATTGACTGGTAAAAAATGACTCAAATTTTTTTGTTATAAAAATATATCAAAGTGGATATAATTTAAAAGAGCACAATCAATCTGATTTATCTGTGCAAAAAACAATTTAAATTCCGACTTAAAACGAGAGAGAAATCGTCCGTTAAACATAAAAGAGGAAAAGATAAAAGACTTTCAATGAGAGAGAGGGATGCTGATGTGGACAGGTTACTCATTTGTGCTCTACAAAATGAGATCAATTTTCAATATATTTCGAGAAACTTTTTTTCATACGTCTCGTTACAAACTACATACCATATGATAACTTCTTCGTTTTTAAGTCGTTTTTTAAAATGTTTGCTCAGAAGGAACGAGTTCATCATGATCTATTGGATCTACAAATTTCTGGGTGAAAAAAATACAGGACCAAAAATTACCATACTTTACCACTCTGGTTAGGGATGGCAACAAAACTCAAACCCACGGGTACCCACCCGACCCAACCCGGTCAACGCGGGTAAAATTCATGTTAATGGGTTTTGTGCCGGGTTTGGGTTTCAATCCATTCACTATTCACCGGGTTGAGTTGGGTTTGGGTTTAGGTAAACCCGCCTCATGGGTACCCGCACACACTCTTATAATTAATTTTTTTGGTATATTTAATATTCTAAACAACTATTCTTATTTATGTTTGTGGAGACATGTCTAATTTTTTATTTCTAATTGTGTAGATTTAAGTTGATGTTATCAGTGGAGAGTGAAGAAACTTAATTGAAAGCAATAAACTTTGAATTTATCATGTTATTTATGGATAATTTGTGATTTGCTTCAATTTTCTTGAGTTTTCTAGATTGGTGTTGAACAATTTGTATAGTTAATTTGTGATTTGCTCGAACTTTCTAGAATGGTGTTTTATATATGGATAATTTATGTTGGGAGATTGATATTTGACTTTAATTTTGATAGGAACTTGTTATTGTAATTTTTTACGACAAAAACCCGTGGGTACCCATGAACCCGCGGATACCCATCGGGTTGGGTTTGAGTTTTTCAAACCCAGTGGGTTTTCCTTGTGTTTTTTTCACGGATAAACCCATGGGTTTGGGTTTGGCAAAACCAGACCCATTGTCATCCCTAACTCTGGTATGTGGGTGGTAACTTGTGGTAAACAATGATGAAAGTCGTAAATGACAGTTAGTATACTCCTACTATTATGTATTCAACTTTCCTACAGTATTGGTATGTGCATACCATCATGGTACACTTTCTTACCATATGGTATAAATAGTAGCATACCATATGGTATTGACTAGTAAAAAATGACTCAATTTTTTTTTTGTTATAAAAATATATCAAAGTAGATATCATTTTAAAGAGCACAATTAATCTGATTTATCTGTGAAAAAAAATTTAAATTCCAACTTAAAACGAGAGAGAAATCGCCCGTTAAAGATTAAAGAGGAAAAGATAAAAGACTTTCAATGAGAGAGAGGGATGTTGATGTGAACGGGTTACTCATAGTTACTCACCATAAGGTTACTGACCTGATCGGCTCCCCCATCTTCCACTCAGACCTAAACAACAAAATGTAAGTAGTGGAAAAAGTTTCTTTGTCATTGATGAGACCCTAGATGGGCTCTTGAATCAGAATCCGCGCAACAAAGAGTTGAATAGAGAATCGACTCTTCTTCGAACAAAAAAACAGGGTAAAATTGAAAGGGTTTTGATGGAACTTTTCGGGCAATTCCTACACCAGGAGGAAGGCTCGAAAGGTATGGGTAGAAGCTGACCACGATCAAGGTGATTACTTGATCGATACAAGCACACAAGCTGTTTAGATCTCGTTCTAAACAACTCTCAAACTCACGAAGCAACAAGCTTGTGAACCAAACTCGGGTTTGTATTCAATTCAATCAACTCTGACAATTAAAACGTAATTGAAAGCTTACAATAGAGCTAGGCCAACAAACAAGCTAAAATGAAAGTCTAAATTACACACAAACTCGGAAATCAGAATGCAAACAGAAAGGTAAAGAGTTCTAGTTGTACTCCTAATTCGAATAGGATTCAGATTCTTGATCAAGCAAGGAAGTTTCTTCAGGCTTCGGACGATCTTGCTAGCGTTCGTTCGAAGTCCTCTAAACTTCATTCCAATCATCCAATTCCCTGACGTTGAAGTATGAAATGCCTATTCTCATGTGAAATCCACTTTGCAACTCGAACCTGGCTCAAGCTCCTTGAATTGAAGCGCAAAGTCACCTTTCTGAACTCGTTTCTAGACTTAGGTAATTTTGGCAGTTTTGCCTGTGTTGAGCGAGCACTTTGATCGACATGAAAAGCAACCTTCAGGACTTCCTCTTGTGCTCCAAATCATGTCAATGGATAGAACAACTCTTCTTCTTCAATACAAGCCCTTGAACTAAATTTCTCACTAAGCCAATCACAAGTTGCACACGTCCAAAGTTGGCTACCTGAAACTGTAAAAAGACTTGGCAAAAAATTAGTGTTCTTCAACGTACTTAGCTTGCCTTCATAATCAATTAATTCCAGCTGTGTTAATGGCCAATTTGAGATAATATGAATCCCTCCCCCATAAAAAAGCTTTGACTTCAAAGCTTTGGTCTGCCGCTCTTCAAAAGCTTCAGCAAATCAATCCCAAATTGGATCGAAAGAGACATTCCCAAACTGTCATTTCGTATTTGTTCTAGGTCCATTTTTGGCAGATTCCAAAGGAGGTACCACCACTGATTACATGCAATTTTGTGGAATGGCCATTTTGGTTGGATTTTGAAGGCTACGGATCACAGATTCGGCCTGAGGCGAACTGGGGCTATTCTCCAGCGATAATGAAGTAAATTAATCGCCGGTTTGGGAAAAAAAAAATTCATGGGGCATTTTCATAATTTTTCATGCACTTTTTCGAAAGGCCATATTCCTTGGATTTTGAAGGATACGGATCGAGAATTCGGCATGAGGTTATCCTCCACCGACGATTAAGTATATTAAGCACTGATTTTGGCGTATTTGTTCATGGTCCATTTTTGACAGATTCCAAAGGGGTACCTTGACCGATTTCGGGTGATTTTTTGGAATGACCATTTTGGTTGGATTTTGAAGGCTAAGGATCACGGATTCGGCCTGAGGCTAATTGAGGCTATTCTACAGCGATGATGAAGTCAATTAATCGCCGATTTGGGCAAACTTTTCTGTGGAATTCTCGTAATTTTTTGTGCGCTTTTTCTAAAATCCATTTTCATCGGATTTTGAAGGCTATGCATAGAGGATCCGTCGTTAGGCTATCCTCCACCGACGATTAAGTCTATTAAGCACCAATTTGGGCATATTTGTTCCGGGTCCATTTTTGCAGATTCAAAAGGGGCATAATCACCTATTTCGGCCTATTTTTTGGAATGGCCATTTTGGTTGGATTTTGGAGGCCATGGATCACAGATTCCTCCTGAGGAGAACTGGGGTTATTCTCCAGCGATGATGAAGTCAATTAATCACCGATTCAGGTGAAATTGTTTCCGGGGGCATTTCCGTAGTTTTACATGTGCTTTTTCTAAAGGCCATTTTTATTGGATTTTGAATGCTACGGATCGAGGATTCGACATGAGGCTATCCTCCACCGACGATTACGTCTATTAAGAACCGATTTGGGCGTTTTGTTCCGGGTCCATTTTTGGCAGATTCCAAAGAGGTGTACCATCACCGATTTCGAGCCATTTTTTGGAATGGCCATTTTGGTTGGATTTTGGAGGCTACGGATCATGGATTCAGCCTGAGGCGAACTGGGGCAATTCTCCAGCGATTATGAAGTCAATTAATCGCTGATTTGGACAAATTTTTTCTGCTGGCATTTTCATAATTTTTCGTGCGCTATTTCGATAATCCATTTTTCTTGGATTTTGAAGGCTACGGATCGAGGATTCCGCGTGAGGCTATCCTCCACTGGCGATTAAGTATATTAAGCATGAATTTGGGCGTATTTGTTCCGGGTCCATTTTTTGCCGATTTTTCAAAGGGGTACCATCGATTTCGGGCGATTCTTTGGAATGACAATTTTGGTTGGATTTTGGAGGCTACGGATCACGAATTCGGCATGAGGCGAACTGGAGCTACTCTAAAGCGATGATGAATTCAATTAATCTTCTATTATTCATCGATGATGGTGTCAATTAATCACCAATTTGGGCAAAACAATTTGCTAGGACATTTTCGTAATTTTTTGTGTGTTTTTTCGAAAGAAAATTTTCTTTGGATTTTGAAGTTGACGGATCAATGATTTGTCGTAAGGCTATCATCCACCAACGATTACGCCTATTAAGCACCGATTTGGGCGTATTTGTTCCGGGTCCATTTTTGGCATATTCCTAAGTGGTACCATGACTGATTTCGGGCGATATTTTGAAATGGCTATTTTTGTTGGATTTGGGAGGCTACGGATCACAGATTCGGCATGAGGTGAACGCTATTCTCCAGCGATGATGAAGTCAATCAATAGCCGATGTTGGCAAAATTCTTTCCGGGGATATTTTCGTAACTTTTCTTGCGCTTTTTTCAAAAATGCATTTTCCTTGGATTTTGAAGCTATGGATCGAGGATTCGGCGTGAGGCTATCCTGCATCGACTATTAAGTCTATCAAGCACCGATTTGGGACAATTTATTGGAATGACCAGTTTGGTTTAATTTTGGAGACGACGGATCACAGATTCAGCTTGAGGCGAATTGGGGCTATTCTCCAGAAATGATGAAGTTAATTAATCAATGATTGGGCGGAGTTTTTTCTGGGGGAATTTTCGTAATTTTTCGTGCGCTTTAACAAAAGGCCATTTTCCTTGGATTTTGAAGGCTACAGATCGAGGATTCGGCACGATGCTATCCTCCACCGACGATTAAGTCAATTAAGCAAGGATTTTGGCCTATTTGTTCCTGGTCCATTTTTGGCAAATTCCAAAGCGATACCATCACCGATTTCGGGTGATTTTTTGGAATGATCATTTTGGTTGGATTTTGGAAGCTACGGATCACGGATTTAGCCTGAGGCGAACAGGGGTTATTCTCCAGCGATGATGAAGCCAATTAATCGCTAATTTGGGCGAAATTATTTCGGGGGCATTTTCTTAATTTTTCAAGCGCTTTTTTCGAATGTCCATTTTCCTTGGATTTGAAGGCTACAGATCGAGGATTCGATGTGAGACTTTAATCCACCAACGATTATAAGTCTATTAAGCACCGATTGTTCTGGTCCATTTTTGGCCGAATCCAAAAGGGTACCATCACCGATTTCGGGCGATTTTTTGGAATGGCCATTTTGGTTGAATTTTGGAGACTACAGATCACGAATTTGGCCTGAGGCGAACTTGGGCTATTATTAAGCGATGATTAAGTTAATTAATCGCCGATTTGGGCAAAAAATTTTATGGGGGCATTTTGGTAATTTTTTGTGCGCTTTTACGAAAGGCCATTTTCCTTGGATTTTGAAGGCTACAGATTGAGGATTCAATGTGAGGCTATCCTCCACCGACGATTAAGTCTATTAAGCACCGATTTGGGCGTATTTGTTCCGGGTCCATTTTTGGCAAATTCCAAAGCGTACCCCATCATCGATTTCGGGTGAGTTTTTGGAATGACCATTTTGGTTTGATATTGGAAGCTACGGATCACGGATTTGGCCTGAGGTGAACTGAGGCTATTCTCCAGCGATGATTAAGTCAATTAATCGCCAATTTGAGCGAAATTTTTTTGGGGGCATTTTCTTCATTTTTGAGCGCTTTTATCTAAAGTCCATTTTCCTTAGATTTTGAAGGCTACGGATCAATGATTCGACGTGAGGCTATCCTCCACCGACGATTATAAGTCTATTAAGCACTGATTTGGGCGTATTTGTTTCGTGTCCATTTTTTACAGATTCCAACGAGGTACCATTACCGATTTCGGGCGATTTTTTGGAATGACCATTTTGATTAGATTTTGGAGGCTACGGATCACGGATTCAGGTTGAGGCGAACAAGGGCTATTCTCTAGCGATGATGAAGTCAATTTATCGCAGATTTAGGTGAAAATTTTTAAGAGTGCATTTTCATAATTTTTCGTGCCATTTTTTTGAAAGACAATTTTCCTTGAATATTGAAGGTTACGGATCGAGGATTCGGCTTGAGGCTATCCTCCACCGATGATTATGTCTATTAAGCACCGATTTGGGCGTATATGTTCCAGGTCCATTTTGGGCATATTCCAAAGAGGTACCATGACTGATTTCGGGCGATATTTTGGAATGTCTATTTTGGTTGGATTTGGGTATGGCCAGTTTGGTTTGATTTTGGAGGCTACGGATCTCGGATTCGGCTTGAGGCAAATTGGGGCTATTCTCTAGAAATGATGAAGTTAATTAATCACCGATTTGGGCGGAGTTTTTTTCGGGGGAATTTTCGTAATTTTTCGTGCTCTTTAACAATGGCCATTTTCCTTGGATTTTAAAGGCTACGAATCGAGGATTCGGTATGAGGCTATCTTTCACCAACGATTAAGTCTATTAAGCAAGGATTTCGGCCTATTTGTTCCTTGTCCATTTTTAGCAAATTCCAAAGGGGTTGGACGGGTTTTTGGAATGGCTACGGATCACAGATTTGGCCTGAGGCGAACTAGGGCTATTCTCTAGTGATGATGAAGTCAATTAATCGCCAATTTGGCAAAAAAAAAAAAAAATCCGAGGACATTTTTCGTAATTTTTTGTGCCCTTTTCTGGAAAGGCCATTTTCCTTGGATTTTGAAGGTTACGGATCGAGGATTCGTCATGAAGCTATCCTAGACCGACGATTAAGTCTATTAAGCAAGGATTTTAGCCTATTTGTTCCTGGTCCATTTTTGGCAAATTCCAAAGCGGTACCATCGCCCATTTCAGGTGATTTTTTGGAATGGCCGTTTTGGTTCGATTTTGGAAGCTACGGATCACGAACTTAGCCTGAGGCGAACTGGGGTTGTTCTCCAGAGATGATGAAGCCAATTAATCGCCAATTTGGGCGAAATTTTTTCGCGGGGCATTTTCTTGATTTGTCACGCGTTTTTTTTTCGAAAGTCCATTTTCCTTGGATTTGAAGGCTACAGATTGAGGATTCGACGTGAGGCTATCCTCCACCAACGATTATAAGTCTATTAAAGCTCCGATATGGGCGTTTTTGTTCCGGGTCCATATTTGGCCGAATCCAAAAGGGTATCATCATCGATTTCAGACGATTTTTTGGAATGACCATTTTGGTTGAATTTTGGAGGCTAGAGATCTTGAATTTGGCCTGAGGAGAACTTGGGTTATTATTAAGCGATGATGAAGTCAATTAATTGCCGATTTGAATGAAATTTTTTATCAGGGCATTTTCGTAAATTTTTGAGCTCTTTTTTCGAATTTCCATTTTCCTTGAATTTTGAAGGCTACGGATCAACAATTCGATGTGAGGCTATCCTCCACCGACGATTATAAGTCTATTAAGCACCAATTTGGGCGTATTTGTTCCGGGTTCATTTTTGCAGATTCCAAAGGGGTACAATCACCGATTTCGGCCGATTTTTTGGAATGGCCATTTTGGTTGGATTTTGGAGGCTACGGACCCTAGATTCGGTCTGAGCGATCTGGGGTTATACTCCAGAGGTGATGAGGTCAATTAATAGCCAATTTGGGCGAAATTTTTCACGGGGGCATTTTCGTAATTTTACGAGCGTTTTTTCGAAAGGCTATTTTCCTTGGATTTTGAAGGCTACTGATCGAGGATTTGGCTTGAGGCTATCCTCCACCGATGATTAAGTCTATTAAGCACCGATTTTGGGGTATTTGTTCCGGATCCATTTTTGCCAAATTCCAAAGGGGCACCATCACCTATTTCGGGTGCTTTTTTGAAATGACCATTTTGGTTGGATTTAGTAGGATACGGCTAACAAATTTGATCAAAGGCGAGCTCGGGCTATTCTCCAACGATGATGAAGTCGATTAATCGTCGATTTGGTCAAAAACATTTTCTGGGGGGCATTTTCATAATTTTTTTTGCGCTTTTTTTGAAAGGCCATTTTGCTAGGATTTTGAAGGCTACAGATCAAAGATTCGACGTGAGGCTATCCTCCACCGACGATTAGAAGTCTATTAAGCACCGATTTGGGTGTATGTGTTCCGGGTCCATTTTTTGCAGATTCCAAAGGGGTACCATCACCGATTTCGGACGATTTTTTGGAATGACCATTTTGGTTGGATTTTGGAGGCTACATATCACGTATTCGGCCTGAGGCGAACTCGAGCTATTCTCCAGCAACGATGAAGTCAATTTCGAATTCGAGCATCTCCATCGCAATTCACCACCATCATCGTCTTCGTCATGCTTCGAATCAATTTTCTCGATGGCTCTCGTGGCTCGAATCATTCTCCTTTGTCGAATCGTCGTTTGTGCCTTTCCTGCCATCGTCGACTTTCAAAATTTCAGAGCCCAAAAGTTCTGAATTCGATTTGGGCGTTTCTTCCACGGAGATCTTTGGTTTCAATTGAAACTTCCTACCACTTGTCATAACCGGGGAGCTCAATTAGTACGATATTGTCCGCTTTGGGCCAAGCCCACACGGTTTTACTCTTGGGTATCCTCCCAAAAAGCCCTCGTACTAATTGGGAGGTGGACACTTAAATACAAGGGTTCCTGATAATGATGTAATTGCATGATTTTATACCCCTATTTCTTATCCATTTGAGGAGTGTAGTTGTGTGTTTTGGCCTATTTTACGCTGGGTTGTGCTATTTTGTCATATTTCAGGTCCCAGGCGTCGAAGGGAAGGCCAAGCGCGAGTTTCGGATCGTTTGGAAGTCGTTTGGTCGAGCCAAGGCCAAAACACGGGCAGGAAGCCTTCAGAACACGGCCGTGTTCCTGGCCGTGTTTTTACTGCCGAGGCTTCCCACCATAGAGATACACCAGCTAAAAAACACGGGCGGGGTCAACCAGAACACGGACGTGTTTTGCACAGAACACGCCCGTGTTTTCCCCAGCCCGTGGCCGTGTAATTACCACGTGGCAGAGGGCACGGGCGGGCTGGACCAGAACACCGCCGTGCCCTCGACCGTGTTCTGGCCAGTGATGCCCTTTTAGGCAGATTTCAGTCCAAAAGAGAGGGGATTCGAGTTTTAGAGAGACAGAGCGATTCCTAGAGAGAGAAAGCGACGAACAAGAGTCTCCAAGTGCCCTAGCTTGATCTTCATCACCATTGGAGCTTGGCTTGAGCTTGGAGAAGTGCCGATCAACGTCCAGAAGCTGAATTCCATCCTTCACAGTATGGTTTCCGCATCTGATTCTGCTTTTGCTTCTTTCTCCATGGAGTAGTTCTCCCATTCATCTGGGTGTGGGAAACCCTAGATCTGTATGTTAGGATTGATTGTATGAACCCAAGTACTGTTTCTATGATTTGATTATATTCGATTGATGTTTGAATGATTGAATGGCATGAATCCTGATCAAATTCCTGTTGTTTCTGCTTTAACCTAGAATGAGAATATCTGCCTAGGTTGATAGAGCATCCTTAATTGAAGGTAGCGAATTGGTGACTTTAGTCGAGGAGCCAATTCGCTATTCTGTACCGAATTCCCTTCGGTAGTGGAGGTTTGGTTCGTTAGGGCCTCAATCTGTTTACTCCGGTGGAGGTTAGTCGCCCGCTAGAGACTCAGATTGAGAGGGTCTGAAGACCTTTAGTCGAGACTTCAGACTGTTTGAGAACCTTCCGCAGTATAACTATCATAGAAATTGAACTTGGTAATTACAATCCGGCTTAACTGCAGTCTAGGGGGAACCATATCCGGGTGACCTCTCATAACCTGAAAACAACCGTTTAGTTGCTTTGCTTGCTTGTTAGCTTAGATTTTCACTGAAGTTTCATTGCTAGATAATACGAATTCACTGAGTAGTCATCACATCTAGGACCCGGGTTGACAAGAAAACCCAAACCCGCTATACTACGCTTTAGGAAGTGGTTTCACTTGGCCATTTTGTGGAGTGACAGTAGGAGTGAGTCAAGTTTTTGGCGCCGTTGCCGGGGACGGCTAGGTTGTTGAAGAAAAGTGATTTCTGTTACTCTAGCATTTTCATATTCGCATTGAGTTTTTGTTCTTTCCCACTTGTGCCTTCACGGGTTTGCATTGCTTCATTGTGTGCAGATAGTGCATGACCCGTAGCCAGTCGGGAGGTTTACTGCCGTTGGATCCAGAGATTGAACGCACGTGCAACCAACTTCGGAGACAACAACGAGCTAGACTGGTTACGGTGGAGCACAGAGACGGCCAATTGAGCAGCGAATCCGAGGACGAGTACGAGATAGAGGGCGAAGACATCCCACAACTGGGGAATGCCCGACAGGCTCCCCCGGTGAATCAGCATCCACCACCACCGCCGGGTCCCACCTTGGAGTACTACTACACTCCACGGATTGCCGACATCCGCCCGGTCATCCTCTATCCACCCATCCCAGCAAACAACCTCGAGATCAAAGCATGCTGGATTCAACTCATTACATCATCTATCCAGTTCCATGGTTTGAAGGATGAGGAGGCTCGGGCACACCTTTCCCGTTTTCTGCAGCTGACGAACGGGTTCAAGCTGAATGGTGTTCCGGATGACGCAATCCGCCTTCACCTCTTCCTCCATTCTCTGGCGGGGAATGCTAAGAGGTGGTTGGAGACCCAACCCCCATTGTCCATCACTTCTTGGGACGATCTGGCAGACAAGTTTGTGCACAGGTACTATCAGGCATCGAAGACCACGGAGATTCAGCGGGAGATCACTCACTTCCGCCAAGAGCCAGATGAGTCCTGATGACTCGGTATTTGCACATGTTTTCCCCTTTATTTCTTGATTGTTTGAGCTTGAATTACCGTGTCTTTGGCCTATTTTATGCTAGGTTGTGTTCCTTTGTCACATTTCAGGTCCTAGCACATAAAGTGAAGCATAGGCGCAAGTTTCAAGTCAATCAGAGATCAATTGGCGATTCGGGAGCAGAAACTCGGGCATGACCTGAAGAAGAATTGATTTCTACCTCACTTTATGGACAGAGAATCATGCAAGCTTGTTATGAAACGAAAGAGGACGAGACTACAAGCGTCTGGGATCAAACGGCGACTGATTCGGAGTCCGGACGAGGGAGAAACGAAGCATTAAACAGAGGCTGAGCAAGCTGCACGGGCAGACCAGGGAGGCGCACGGCCGTGCAACATATAATTCTGGCCGTGCGCTCTCTGCCGAGGCCTTGCACGGGCAAAATCCAGCCTTGCACGGCCGTGCACCTGGCCGTGCAAGATGGCTGAGATCGATTAAGTGAAACGGTGCGTTTTGAGGGTGCACGGCCAGAATGGTGTTGTGCACGGCCGTGCACCTGGCCGTGCAACTCGGGGAAGCCTGTTTTTAAGCCTAATCCGAGCCAAAAGGGGGGAGGGCTGGGTTTTGGATCCCAAACACCCAAGGGACGAACCCTAGAGAGAGAGAGAGCGACTTGGGAACATTCTTGGAGCTATTTTGGAGGATTTCTTCGCCATTGGAGCTCAGGAATCAAGCTTGGAGATGGAGATTGAAGATCTAGATCAGATTTCTGCAGTCTCTCTCTTCTCTATGGAGTAACTTCCCTTCACTTAGGTTTTGAGGAACCCTAGTTCCATGAGTTAGGATCTTTCTTGTATGAAGTTTTGGATGCTTTATTGTTTGATTATAATCGATTGAGGCATGATTTATTGAGTCAATTGAATCTTGATCAAATTCTCTTGAATTCTGCTTTAACCTATGATAGATAGAATCTGATTAGGTTAAGAGAGCTTCCTTGATTGATAGTAGTGAATTGGTTGTGCGAGAGTCAATCAATTCACTGCTTTGTACTGGAATTCATTCCAGTAGTGGAGATCTGTGTGAATCGCCTTAGCAGTCTATCCCGGTGAAGGCTAGTCGCCTGCCGGGTATTCTGTCTGAGAGGGCTTGGTCAGCTTAAGAGATTCCAAGCGAATTTAGGATCTTCCGCAGTTTAATCAACAGTAGATCAACCAAAGGTAATTGCAACTTGGACCTAATTGAGGAGCTAGGGGGAATCATACCTAAGTGAGTTCCCAACTTGTAATTAGTAGAGTAGTTAGTAGAGTAGTTTAGTAAATCAATCCTTAATCTAGTTTGCTAGATAATGAACTGAAGCTGAGTAATAGTAACTCTAGAGACCCGTGGATTCGATATTTATTACTTGTGCCACTATACTGCAGTCCCTTTCATTGGTTACCTTTGGCCATTGTTAGGTGTTGTGTTTTAGCGTGTCAAGTTTTTGGCGCCGTTGCCGGGGACTTTCTAGATTATTAGGAAAGGCAGAAGTTTGTTACTTTAGCTTTTTTTTTCTTTTCTTTTCCACCCTTGCTTTTCACTTGGGTGTTTTTTGTTTTTGTTGGTGCAGATCTGAATCATGGATCCTCATGGCTTCTCCAACCATTGGGGGTATCCACCACCATCCGAGTGGTATTACCCCGAGACCCCCTGGAGCAATCAAGGAGGAGAAGACTATGGATTCGGGTTTCAGTACCAACCCCCATCCTACGAAGAACAATCAGACCCCTGGGTATTTCAAGAACAATCTCCTTATCAAGAAGAATTCCTCCATCAGCCAGATCCAAACTATCACTTGAGGCTTCTCGTGGACCAGATTGCTCGAGTACCTGAGACATCCTTTCCAAAGATGGATATCCCAGACAATGCCCAAACTGGGTTCTCCTACCGTGAAACAGAGGAGACCCTCCTGAGCATAAAGAAGAGCCTCGAGGATCTTGAGAAAGCTTATGCACAACCTGCTCAAGATCACCCTTCTGCTATCATACTAGAAGAGGAGGAGGAAGACGAAGGCTACAAGGACATTGTGGAGCAAACAGAAGTTATCACGGAGAGCTCCCGTGAAGATCATGATCAAGAATGTCCTATCGTAGCCGACCACACCTTCCCACATCCCAAACTGAGCTTTGAAGAGGCGGGCATGAGTGAGGAGATGCAAGAAAATCTCATGAAAGAAATTGCTTGGCAACTTGCTCTCCAATCCGTGCTAGAAGACGAAGAGCAAGAAAGGGTTCAGAAAGAAGTTGTGGAGGATGACGAAAGTGAAGCAGGAGGAGTTCTTGATCATTTCCCAGGGGTGATACCATATGAACAAGGAAGGGAGGTTGACGAAGCAATTGGCGTCCAGGCTGAGGACGAAGTTGAGGTGGAAGAGGCCTGCACCGGCCATGAGTTGCATGTGATATCTCCACCAAACGTCGAGGAACTACTTAGCAAGGACCCATTTGCAGTGTCTCTTTGCCAGACCAAGGCCACTTCGACATCGGTCCCTCTTGGTGGACACGATGGTGGTCAATCGATGCTGTCTTATCTGGTTTGGGGCAATGAGACGAGAGAAGAGAAGAAGAGGTCTCGAGGGTGGAGACTTCATCTGCATCAAGTACATGAGCCTTCATCACCTGCCACACCACCTGCTTGTTACTTGAGACTCCACCTCATAGATGAGAACCTCAACTTCAAGGAGGTTCTAGCATGGACCGAAACTTAGGAGCCATCGTCCGGCTCACGACGTGAAAGAAGCGCTTGTTGGGAGGCAACCCAACCAGTCGGTTTGCATTTCTTTCTCTATTTCTCCTCGGTTGAGTCAGTTTTGTTATTTGGTTTTAGAGTCAATAGCTCAACCTTTGTGAGATTTTGTGTGGTGTTTGTGTTCTGATTACTCTCTCTTCCTGGAATGCACCGCCTGCCCCGTCCATCATCATTCACCCTTGATCTGGTAACTTCGTTCTACCCTCCTTATCTTTCCTCCATTGAGGACAATGTCGTGCTTAAGTGTGGGGGGGTGTTCGATTATGTATGCGGGTGAATGTTTGGCTGTTTGTGTGCTTGGAGCCTAGTCCACTGTCCAAATTTTTAAATTTGAGGGCTCCAAGTACGTGTTCCTTGCAATTACCTGCTCAGTATGCTTTGAATTGACAGTCTCTGTAGTGGTTTGCAACCTAGGGAGGTAGTGTAGCACTATGGAGGATGTTGATGCATTTAAGAAGTCTCATTTCTTCTTCATAGTGTGTTGGTTGATTGAGTGAATTAGTGATCTTAGGACCCTTGAATTGTGTGGTGTTGTGGACTCTCTGCTTGTCATGGACTCTTGTATCATGTTTTGAAATAACAGGTGCTCGAAAATGCGCTTTAAAATGACGTCTCCCGTGCGAATAGGGCGAAAGTGTGTAAGGGGAGACGGGAATCCGTTCCCAATTTCCACCTACTACCTCCAGCCCCCTTACATGTCTTTCCCCCGCACGAGGCTCGAGACAACTGCTCCTGGCATGGCCGGTAAGAGCCGGGCTCCCGCAAAACCTTTGCTAGGTGGGAGCCCCCGTTTTCTACAAAAACAGGTTGGAACCCTTGAAAAAAAAAAGAGAAAAACAGAAAAACAAGCAAAAAGAAGAAAGAAAAGGGGGTTCCAACCATCTCCAAAAAGAAAATCGAGCACCTTGAAAAATGTGAGTCCATGATCTTTTGTTTTTGAGAGTCTCTTCATCCACGAATCATTTGTCCTCTGTTCACTATTTGCCATGATGCCGACTCGAGACTAGCGTTCTCGCCGAAGAGGCTATGAGATGACTTGTGCGTCGGTTGACCTCGTAAGCTGCTAAATGATCTAGGAAGTCCGCTACCTACGATCGAGGTTGTTTGTTGCTATAGAGGTCTGGAGAGTTGCATTGGTTTGAGTTAGGTTTGCTTGGGGACAAGCAAACAGTTAAGTGTGGGGGGATTTGATGACTCGGTATTTGCACATGTTTTCCCCTTTGTTTCTTGATTGTTTGAGCTTAAATTACCGTGTCTTTGGCCTATTTTATGCTAGGTTGTGTTCCTTTGTCACATTTCAGGTCCTAGCACATAAAGTGAAGCATAGGCGCAAGTTTCAAGTCAATCAGAGATCAATTGGCGATTCGGGAGCAGAAACTCGGGCATGACCTGAAGAAGAATTGATTTCTACCTCACTTTATGGACAGAGAATCATGCAAGCTTGTTATGAAACGAAAGAGGACGAGACTACAAGCGTCTGGGATCAAACGGCGACTGATTCGGAGTCCGTACGAGGGAGAAACGAAGCATTAAACAGAGGCTGAGCAAGCTGCACGGGCAGACCAGGGAGGCGCACGGCCGTGCAACATATAATTCTGGCCGTGCGCTCTCTGCCGAGGCCTTGCACGGGCAAAATCCAGCCTTGCACGGCCGTGCACCTGGCCGTGCAAGATGGCTGAGATCGATTAAGTGAAACAGTGCGTTTTGAGGGTGCACGGCCAGAATGGTGTTGTGCACGGCCGTGCACCTGGCCGTGCAACTCGGGGAAGCCTGTTTTTAAGCCTAATCCGAGCCAAAAGGGGGGAGGGCTGGGTTTTGGATCCCAAACACCCAAGGGACGAACCCTAGAGAGAGAGAGAGCGACTTGGGAACATTCTTGGAGCTATTTTGGAGGATTTCTTCGCCATTGGAGCTCAGGAATCAAGCTTGGAGATGGAGATTGAAGATCTAGATCAGATTTCTGCAGTCTCTCTCTTCTCTATGGAGTAACTTCCCTTCACTTAGGTTTTGAGGAACCCTAGTTCCATGAGTTAGGATCTTTCTTGTATGAAGTTTTGGATGCTTTATTGTTTGATTATAATCGATTGAGGCATGATTTATTGAGTCAATTGAATCTTGATCAAATTCTCTTGATTTCTGCTTTAACCTATGATAGATAGAATCTGATTAGGTTAAGAGAGCTTCCTTGATTGATAGTAGTGAATTGGTTGTGCGAGAGTCAATCAATTCACTGCTTTGTACTGGAATTCATTCCAGTAGTGGAGATCTGTGTGAATCGCCTTAGCAGTCTATCCCGGTGAAGGCTAGTCGCCTGCCGGGTATTCTGTCTGAGAGGGCTTGGTCAGCTTAAGAGATTCCAAGCTAATTTAGGATCTTCCGCAGTTTAATCAACAGTAGATCAACCAAAGGTAATTGCAACTTGGACCTAATTGAGGAGCTAGGGGGAATCATACCTAAGTGAGTTCCCAACTTGTAATTAGTAGAGTAGTTAGTAGAGTAGTTTAGTAAATCAATCCTTAATCTAGTTTGCTAGATAATGAACTGAAGCTGAGTAATAGTAACTCTAGAGACCCGTGGATTCGATATTTATTACTTGTGCCACTATACTGCAGTCCCTTTCATTGGTTACACTTGGCCATTGTTAGGTGTTGTGTTTTAGCGTGTCAAGTCCCTTCGTGATGCATGGGAGCGGTACATGGGATACTCCTGGCAGTGTCCCCATCATGGCTTCAGTGATGCTTTCACAGTGGGGAACTTCTACAGTGCCCTCACCCTAGACAGCCAGAGGTTGTCGAGTCTCTATGCCCAGGAGGGGATATTCTCACTAAGACTCCACCCGAGCTGAACCAGATGATCAGTACCTTGGCTGCCCGCGATCATTCCTGGGGGCAGAGCAGCAGAGGTAGACATTCCCGAGACCGTGGTGTGCATGCTATGGAGGCCAGATCCGGGTTAGAGCAGCAGGTGGCTGAGTTGGGGCAGACATTGAAGCAGCCCAACAGTCTCCTTCCGGGCCGAGGTGTAGCTCCGCCTCCAGTAGCTCAGTGTTAGTGGTGTGAGAGCCCGAACCACCTGGTGGAAGATTGTCAGTCTATGATGGAGTCCTCTACTCCCCAAGAGCAGGTGGACTTCATCGCCAATGCTCGGCGCCTGGACCCATACAGCAATACCTACAATGAGAGATGGCGCCAACATCCCAACTTTGCCTAGAGCAGCAACACCAACAAACCACCTGGTTTCCCAGCACCAACAGGTGGTTTTCAGCAGAGGCAGCCCTTCCAGGCTAGGCAGGGGCCACCACCACAGCAGCAGCCCTACCAGCCTAGGCAAGGGTAGCTATTCCAGCAGCCCCCGCGCCAGTTTGCTCAGCTTCCAGCAGCCACAGCTCCAGATAATCAGATGGCTGATCTGAAGAATATTTTGCAGGCATTCATGACCACCAGTCAGGTGAATTTCACGAGGATGGATCAGAACATAGCCTCACTGGAGGCAAGCCAGAGGAACCAAGGTGCCATTTTGCAAGATCTACAGAATCAGATTGGGAGCTTAGCTCGCCAGAACACTACCAGGGCACCGGGGACTCTGCCTGCCACCACTGTTCCTAATCCTCGTCACCCTCTCCAGCAGCTGGACGCCATCACCACCAGGAGTGGCAAGACCATCTCTGCTGCTCCTGCCCAGCCCAGGCGAGACGACCCACTACCTGCTTCAACACCTCCAGCTGATACTGCAGAAGTGGGGGAAGGCAGTGAAGAACCTGCTCCCAAGCCGCAGCATGTGGTTTAGGAGCATACACCCCAGCTGCCCTTCCCCACTCGACTTCATAAAGACAAGCTGGAGACAAAGTTTGCCAAGTTCATGGCAATGTTGAAGCAGGTCAACATCAGCATGCCGTTCGTGGAGGCACTGTCGAAGATGCCCAAGTATGCCAAGTTCATGAAAGACCTCCTTACCAACAAGAAGAAACTTGGGGATCTTTCGACAGTGATGCTCAGCGAGGAGTGTTCTGCTATCCTGCAGAACAAGCTGCCCGAGAAGCGCAAAGACACAGGGAGTTTCACTATCCCTTTTGTTATTGGCAGCATGCATGTAGGAAAGTCCTTGGCGGACCTAGGCGCTAGCATCAATGTCATGCCCTATAAATTGTTTAAGAAGCTAGACCTAGGTGAACCTAGAGCTACCAGGATGAGCATTCAGTTAGCTGATCATTCTATCGTGCATCCTAGGGGTATCATTGAGGACTTGCTTGTTAATGTTGGTGCATTCACATATCCTGTTGATTTTGTTATTTTGGATATAAATGAGGATGTGGATGTGCCTTTGATTTTGGGTAGACCGTTTCTCGCCACCGCCAAGGCACTTATTGATGTGCATAGTGGTAAATTGATTCTGCGTGCTGGTGATGAACATGCTACTTTTTCTGTGTCTGAGAATGGGAAGCACTCTCATTTGCATGATGACATAGATTACTGTGATGTGCTTACTGACTTTGAGACCGCACTCGCCATAACGAGTGCGGGTACTGATGATGCTCTTGAGCGTTGTATTTTGCTAGGTGAGCAGGCATCACAGGAGCCGCAGCTGGCGGAGCAGTTGGCCACATTGGAGAGTGGCCCCTTCTTGGAGGGCGACAGGCTATTTAAACCGATCTCATCCTCCATCCGCATCACCACCTCCTTGGAGGAACCACCAGAGCTGGAGCTTAAGCCCCTCCCTCCTCATTTGGAGTATGCATTTCTCCGGGAGGGGAATAAGCTACCAGTCATCATCAGCTCAACCCTCACACCCGAGCAGAAGACCAGACTGGTGGCCTTGCTGAAGAAGTACGAGCGAGCTTTAGCATGGAAGATCACAGACATCCGGGGGATCAGCCCCTCCTTTTGCTCCCACCGGATACTGCTGGAGGATGAGATGCGGCCAGTGAGGCAGCCGCAGAGGAGATTGACACCGAACCTGGAGGCTGTGGTTCGGGCAGAGATCGTGAAGCTGATGGACGCGGGGATCATCTTTGCCATTTCTGACAATTAGTGGGTCAGTCCCACCCAGGTGGTGCCCAAAAAGGGTGGGATGACCGTGGTGCCTAACGAGAAGAACGATCTCATCCCGATGCGCACGGTGACTGGGTACCGTGTTTGCATCGACTATCGGCGTCTCAACGACGCCACTCGGAAGGACCATTTCCCGCTGCCGTTCATTGATCAGATGCTGGAGAGATTGGCGGGGCACGAGTTTTACTGCTTCTTGGATGGGATGTCCGGGTATTTTCAGATCCCTATTGCACCGGAGGACCAGGCGAAGACCACTTTCACCTGCCCGTTCGGCACATTTGCTTACCGGAGTAGTCCATTCAGGCTGTGCAACGCCCCGGCCACCTTTCAGTGATGCATGCTCGCCATCTTTGACCGTCTGGTCGGTGAGATCATGGAGGTGTTTATGGACGATTTCTCGGTTTATGGAGACTCATTCTCTCACTGTCTCCATAACCAGGAACTTGTTCTTAAACGGTGTGAAGAAACGAACCTGCCATTGAGTTGGGAGAAGTGTCACTTTATGGTTCGGGAAGGCATAGTTCTTGGGCATAAGATCTCCAAGATGGGGATTGAGGTGGACAGAGCAAAGATCGAGACTATCAGCAAGCTGCCTCCTCCTACATCTGTTAAGGGGATACGGAGTTTTCTGAAGCAGCTATTCTCCCGGTTCGGGACACCTAGAGCCATCATAAGCGATCGAGGCACCCATTTCCAGGGCCAATTTGATAAGCTACTATCTCGCTATGGTGTGACTCACAAGGTGTCCGTGGCCTATCATCCTCAGACCAGTGGCCAGGCCGAGCTGACGAACCGGGAGCTCAAGCGGATCCTAGAGAAAACGGTGGATCAGTCCCGCAAAGATTGGTCCACCAAGCTCGATGATGCTCTCTGGGCGTATCGCACTGCCTACAAGACACCCATTGGTACTTCACCGTACTGGCTTGTCTATGGAAAGGCTTGCCATTTTCCCGTGGAGCTAGAGCACAAGGCCTTCTGGGCCCTTAAGCTGCTCAACTTGGATGTTCGTGTTGCAGGTATTGAGCGAAAAATGCAGATGTTGGAGCTGGAAGAGTGGCGTTACCACGCCTATGAGAACACCAAGCTATACAAGGAGCGCACTAAGCGCCTACACGATGCACGGTTGCGGGGTCCGAAAGAGTTCCAGGTTGGTGATCGAGTTCTCCTTTACAACTCTCGCCTGAAGCTCTTTCCCGGAAAACTCTGCTCCCGGTGGTCTGGACCGTTCACGGTCACACAGGTGTTCCCGTATGGCACAATCAAAATTGCCAACCCGAAAACTGAGCCGTTTAAAGTGAATGGCCATCGTCTCAAGCTCTACCTGGGAGACGAGGTCGAACGTGCGGAGTTGGTAGTGGAACTCGCGGACCCTTAGTTCCGCCATGGGCGTCCAGCTAAAAGACGGTAAAGAAGCGCTTGTGGGGAGGCAACCCCACCATGGTTTGCATTTCTACCCTTTGTTTTTTTTTTTTTATTTCTTTCATTTTTGTCGGTTTTTGAGTCATAGAGTCTGTCTGGAGTCTGTCTGGAAAGTATTTCGTGCCTCTGGCGGTGCTTTTTAATGTGTGATTGAGTAAATTTTAGAGCCGGGGCACGAATGAGTCTGAGTGGTTTGAAATTGGAACTTGGAAAATAAGGCAAAATAGGCTCGGCAGTGAAAACACGGGCAGCAGAGGTCCAAAACACGGCCGTGTTTTGACCTCTGCCCGCCCGTGTTTTATTCATGCCTTGGCCGAGCCTAATTGCCCTCGGCAGTAAAAGCACGGGCAGCCTGGGGGTCAGAACACGGTCGTGTTCTGCCCCCAGCCCGCCCGTGTTTTAAAGAGGGGGGAACACGGCCTCGGCCATTAAAACACGGGCGGGGCGCGGTCAGAACACGGCCGTGTTCTGGCCCTTCCGTGTTTTAATCCCCCCCTACAAAATCAACTTTTCAGACCATTTCCCCCATTTCCCCCATTTTTTCCCAAACCCTAGCCGCCCCCTCGCCGGAAAATCGCCCCCTTCACCTTCTCCTACGATTTTCCGGCCATAAATCACTCCCCCGACCTCCAAATCAAAAACCGCGACCACCCCCACGCTCCTGGCGTCGAGGAGCACATTCCCCAGAGGGTTGGGCGAGTTTGGCCGAGGTTGGGTCGCCGGCGGTGAGTTCTCCGACGAGTCTCCGGTGAGTTTTCTGGCGACTTGGGGTGCGTTTTGCCACTTTCTTCACCTCTCTCAGGGTATCTCCTTGCGTCTCCAGGTGTGTTATCTTTGCCTTGACTTACATTTTTGGAGAATCGATACCTAGAGTTAGGTGAAGAACTTGTGATTGTGCAAGAATTTGAGAATGATTTGGTAGGCCGATGGCTTTCTTTGCATGCTATATTTTATCTTGGGATTTCAGTTCCTCGGCCTACCATTTGCATGTTGGAATTATTTACGGGTTTGTGGTGATTTTGGGTGTGGTTGGTTGATTGATGCTTAATTGGAATGGATTTGGTGTGTGTTTCCCGGGGGCCTAGTCCACTATCCATATCTTTCGATATGTGGGCTCCCGGTGTGATTTTGACTAACATTGACCCTGTTTGCTCGTGTCCCATTTTGTCCGTTCTTGTGCTTTGCAGGGTCATGGAAGGCTACCTCGACCATTTGAGCATCACCCAGCGCCATGCGCTGCGGACTATCCGTCTCCGCACCATTCCCGAGCACCTGCACCTCGATTTTGAGGTGTTCGATGCACTTCACGCCAGGCCGCAGATGGAGGCCGCGGTGCAGGCCTATGGTTGGCGGCGCCTTCTCTGCCTCGCCGAGCCGACCTACTAGGAGCTCGTCTGGGAGTTCTATGCGTCCTTCCGTCACAACCAGAGGGGGAATGCCGACCATAGTAATGCCGTTCAGTTCACCCTCGGCCATGGCCCGCTACTACGAGGTCGACATCACTGGGATGACCCAGGTCCACGGGCCCACTCCACTCAGCGAGAACACCCTCCGCGCTCAGCACCTGGTGGCCCGCCAAGGGCGTCTTCGCTAGATTGCGCGTCTTTCCCAGCCACCTAAGCCCGCCGCGGGAGACCAGCCAGAGTCCAGCGCCGCTGGATCACGCCGGGTTCCTCGCCGTGCTACTCCTCGTGCCCAGGCTCCCGCGAGGTCCTCCGCTGCACCCAGATCTCCTGCTCCGGGGTTCCCTCCCCCCGTGGTGGTGTCCATCACTGATTAGTTGGCGGCCATCGCTCAGCAGAACGAGCGCATTCTGGCCGGCCAGAAGCGCATTCACACCCGCCTCGATCGTGAGAGGGACCGCGGGCGTCGTCTGATGTCCGTCCAACACTACATCATGTCATTCCTGGGCATGGACCCGAACGCAGTTCACTACCCCTTCGTCCAGTCCCCGGGGTATGAGGACCAGTACCCCCACCTGCCGGCGATGGTGGCGATGACTTCTAGGGGAGAGAGTACCTGGTTATGGCCTTGCTTTCTGTTCCAGACTGAGACTCCAAATTTTTGTTGTTTCGTTTGGATTTGTTTTCTTTTATTTTGGTTTGTAGACTTGGGACTCCGGTTCTATCACCCAGTGTGTGTCTTTTGTTGACTTTAGCTCTGTGCCTCGGACTGGGTCCCCTTCCAGTCTTCTGCTATTGTCTGGTCTGCCTGTCCATCTCCGTTCATGATCTCATTTCACGGTAACATCGTTCCCCTTCCCTCTGCTCCATTGAGGACATTGTCGCATTTAAGTGTGGGGGGGGGGGGGGGTTCTTTGTATTAATTGGAACGTGTGTATGGGTGCTTGGAGCCTAGTCCACTGTCCAAATCTCGAGATTTGAGGGCTCCAAGCACTGCTGCTTGCTTGATAATTGATCGTATTGGCACTGTGGATGTGATTAGAGATTTGAATGGCTTTTGACTCGATGCATAACAACTTGAGTGTGACTAAGATAGCCTATTACGATGACTGAGATGTGTAGTAGAGTTGTGTAGGGGTTCAGTTTTTAACTGTTTGCTTACCAACTGTGACTTGCATTTGATCACTTGCTTTTGATAGTCATTTATGCATCTAGTTCAGGGAATCAGAATGTGAGATAGAGCATATAGGTAGCCATGTGAGATTTGAGCCTGCTCGTTTCTTTCTTGTGCGATAGATCCCTCTTCCATGAAATGTAGCATTCACGTTGTCACTAGCTAAGATGATGGAGGCATAGGATTAGCCCACGACCAAATTGACTGTCCCTTTGTGTCATATCCCCTAGTCAGCCCTTTTAGCCGTGTGTTATCCTTTCTTTCGGTCTACAATGAAAAATCACCCTTTGCATCTTTTAGAAGGTTCCACAGAGTGGTTTTTGCATGTCTTCTGCTGTTTCTGCGGAATGTAATGTGAGGGTTGGAGGTAGTGCTTAAAAGTTGGGCGTGTATCTGAAAATTGTGCAGAAGTGGTGGTCCTCTTGAGGAATGAATAAAGAAAAAAAAAAACAAAAAGGAAAAAAAAAAGAAATCAAAAGAGAGCCACCACCAAAAATCTGAGTAGTGCCCATTAAGTAGTGTTTCCTAGCAGTCTGGCTTGGAAATGCTAACATTCATATAACCTCCTTCGCTCTTGTGCCCTAAAGAATTTGATTAATGCAAAATAGCAGGACGAAAGTCACTGGTTTGCTTGATTGTGGTCTTGTTGGGTTTGGAAATGTGGAACCTTGTGCTATTACTGCAACCATCTAAAAGGCCTTTTCCCCATGTCCAAGACCCTAGCCAGTCTCATTTTCTCTATACTCTTTACCCCGGTGAGGACCTAGACTGCTCGGTCTTAATTCTGGTACCTTGAGCTTTGTGCATGACGTGACTGTTTTGAACAAGTGATTGAGTCAAGTCTATGTTGGTTGGTGAACAGAAGAGAACTCTTCCTTTGCTCGACTATTATTGCAGTCGAATGTCATCTGTGGTGGTTGTCTAGGTTGCCATTCGAGTTGCCATTCGAGTTGCCATGTGTTGATGATCAAAAGCCAGTATGATCCACGTGTTTTGTGCCGATATGATTTGCCCTAAAGCCTGCTTGATTGAAATGTCTTGAGCTTACCTGGTGTCTGACTTGGTTTGCTTAGGGACAAGCAAACGGTTAAGTGTGGGGGAGTTTGATAACGATGTAATTGCATGATTTTATACCCCTATTTCTTATCCATTTGAGGAGTGTAGTTGTGTGTTTTGGCCTATTTTACGCTGGGTTGTGCTATTTTGTCCTATTTCAGGTCCCAGGCGTCGAAGGGAAGGCCAAGCGCGAGTTTCGGATCGTTTGGAAGTCGTTTGGTCGAGCCAGGGCCAAAACACGGGCAGGAGGCCTTCAGAACACGGCCGTGTTCCTGGCCGTGTTTTTACTGCCGAGGCTTCCCACCATAGAGCTAATCCAGCTAAAAAACACGGGCGGGGTCAACCAGAACACGACCGTGTTTTGCACAGAACACGCCCGTGTTTTCCCCAGCCCGTGGCCGTGTAATTACCACGTGGCAGAGGGCACGGACGGGCTGGACCAGAACACGGCCGTGCCCTCGACCGTGTTCTGGCCAGTGATGCCCTTTTAGGCATATTTCAGTCCAAAAGAGAGGGGATTCGAGTTTTAGAGAGACAGAGCGATTCCTAGACAGAGAAAGCGACGAACAAGAGTCTCCAAGTGCCCTAGCTTGATCTTCATCATCATTGGAGCTTGGCTTGAGCTTGGAGAAGTGTCGATCAACGTCCAGAAGCTGAATTCCATCCTTCACAGAATCAGAGTATGGTTTCCGCATCTGATTCTGCTTTTGCTTCTTTCTCCATGGAGTAGTTCTCCCATTCATCTGGGTGTGGGAAACCCTAGATCTGTATGTTAGGATTGATTGTATGAACCCAAGTACTGTTTCTATGATTTGATTATATTCGATTGATGTTTGAATGATTGAATGGCATGAATCCTGATCAAATTCCTGTTGTTTCTGCTTTAACCTAGAATGAGAATATCTGCCTAGGTTGATAGAGCATCCTTAATTGAAGGTAGCGAATTGGTGACTTTAGTCGAGGAGCCAATTCGCTATTCTGTACCGAATTCCCTTCGGTAGTGGAGGTTTGGTTCATTAGGGCCTCAATCTCTTTACTCCGGTGGAGGTTAGTCGCCCGCTAGAGACTCAGATTGAGAGGGTCTGAAGACCTTTAGTCGAGACTTCAGACTGTTTGAGAACCTTCCGCAGTATAACTATCATAGAAATTGAACTTAGTAATTACAATCCGGCTTAACTGCAGTCTAGGGGGAACCATATCCGGGTGACCTCTCTTAACCTGAAAACAACCGTTTAGTTGCTTTGCTTGCTTGTTAGCTTAGATTTTCACTAAAGTTTCATTGCTAGATAATACGAATTCACTGAGTAGTCATCACATCTAGGACCCGGGTTGACAAGAAAACCCAAACCCGCTATACTACGCTTTAGGAAGTGATTTCACTTGGCTATTTTCTGGAGTGACAGTAGGAGTGAGTCAAGTTTTTGGCGCCGTTGCCGGGGACGGCTAGGTTGTTGAAGAAAAGTGATTTCGGTTACTCTAGCATTTTCATATTCGCATTGAGTTTTTGTTCTTTCCCACTTGTGCCTTCACGGGTTTGCATTGCTTCATTGTGTGTAGATAGTGCATGACCCGTAGCCAGTCGGGAGGTTTACTGCCGTTGGATCCAGAGATTGAACGCACCTGCAACCAACTTCGGAGACAACAACGAGCTAGACTGGTTACGGTGGAGCACAGAGACGGCCAATTGAGCAGCGAATCCGAGGACGAGTACGAGATGGAGGGCGAAGACATCTCACAACTGGGGAATGCCCGACAGGCTCCCCCGGTGAATCAGCATCCACCACCACCGCCGGGTCCCACCTTGGAGTACTACTACACTCCGCGGATTGCCGACATCCGCCCGGTCATCCTCTATCCACCCATCCCAGCAAACAACCTCGAGATCAAAGCATGCTGGATTCAACTCATTACATCATCTATCCAGTTCCATGGTTTGAAGGATGAGGAGGCTCAGGCACACCTTTCCCGTTTTCTGCAGCTGACGAACGGGTTCAAGCTGAATGGTGTTCCGGATGACGCAATCCGCCTTCACCTCTTCCCCCATTCTCTGGCGGGGAATGCTAAGAGGTGGTTGGAGACCCAACCCCCATTGTCCATCACTTCTTGGGACGATCTGGCAGACAAGTTCGTGCACAGGTACTATCAGGCATCGAAGACCACGGAGATTCAGCGGGAGATCACTCACTTCCGCCAAGAGCCAGATGAGTCCCTTCGTGATGCATGGGAGCGGTACATGGGATACTTCTGGCAGTGTCCCCATCATGGCTTCAGTGATGCTTTCACAGTGGGGAACTTCTACAGTGCCCTCACCCTAGACAGCCAGAGGTTGTCGAGTCTCTATGCCCAGGAGGGGATATTCTCACTAAGACTCCACCCGAGCTGAACCAGATGATCAGTACCTTGGCTGCCCGCGATCATTCCTGGGGGCAGAGCAGCAGAGGCAGACATTCCCGGGACCGTGGTGTGCATGCTATGGAGGCCAGATCCGGGTTAGAGCAGCAGGTGGCTGAGTTGGGGTAGACATTGAAGCAGCCCAACAGTCTCCTTCCGGGCCGAGGTGTAGCTCCGCCTCCAGTAGCTCAGTGTCAGTGGTGTGAGAGCCCGAACCACCTGGTGGAAGATTGTCAGTCTATGAGGGAGTCCTCTACTCCCCAAGAGCAGGTGGACTTCATCGCCAATGCTCGGCGCCTGGACCCATACAGCAATACCTACAATGAGGGATGGCGCCAGCATCCCAACTTTACCTAGAGCAGCAACACCAACAAACCACCTGGTTTCCCAGCACCAACAGGTGGTTTTCAACAGAGGCAGCCCTTCCAGGCTAGGCAGGGGCCACCACCACAGCAGCAGCCCTACCAGCCTAGGCAAGGGCAGCTATTCCAGCAGCCCCCGCGCCAGTTTGCTCAGCTTCCAGCAGCCACAGCTCCAGATAATCAGATGGCTGATCTGAAGAATATTTTGCAGGCATTCATGACCACCAGTCAGGCGAATTTCACGAGGATGGATCAGCACATAGCCTCACTGGAGGCAAGCCAGAGGAACCAAGGTGCCATTCTGCAAGATCTACAGAATCAGATTGGGAGCTTAGCTCGCCAGAACTCTACCAGGGCACCGGGGACTCTGCCTGCCACCACTGTTCCTAATCCTCGTGATCCTCTCCAGCAGCTGGACGCCATCACCACCAGGAGTGGCAAGACCATCTCTGCTGCTCCTGCCCAGCCCAGGCGAGACGACCCACTACCTGCTTCAACACCTCCAGCTGATACTGCAGAAGTGGGGGAAGGCAGTGAAGCACCTGCTCCCAAGCCGCAGCATGTGGTTAAGGAGCATACACCCCAGCTGCCCTTCCCCACTCGACTTCATAAAGACAAGCTGGAGACAAAGTTTGCCAAGTTCATGGCAATGTTGAAGCCGGTCAACATCAGCATGCCGTTCGTGGAGGCACTGTCGAAGATGCCCAAGTATGCCAAGTTCATGAAAGACCTCCTCACAAACAAGAAGAAACTTGGGGATCTTTCGACAGTGATGCTCAGCGAGGAGTGTTCTGCTATCCTGCAGAACAAGCTGCCCGAGAAGCGCAAAGACCCAGGGAGTTTCACTATCCCTCTTATTATTGGCAGCATGCATGTAGGAAAGTCCTTGGCGGACCTAGGCGCTAGCATCAATGTCATGCCCTATAAATTGTTTAAGAAGCTAGACCTAGGTGAACCTAGAGCTACCAGGATGAGCATTCAGTTAGCTGATCATTCTATCGTGCATCTTAGGGGTATCATTGAGGACTTGCTTGTTAATGTTGGTGCATTCACATATCCTGTTGATTTTGTTATTTTGGATATAAATGAGGATGTGGATGTGCCTTTGATTTTGGGTAGACCGTTTCTCGCCACCGCCAAGGCACTTATTGATGTGCATAGTGGTAAATTGATTCTGCGTGCTGGTGATGAACATGCTACTTTTTCTGTGTCTGAGAATGGGAAGCACTCTCATTTGCATGATGACATAGATTACTGTGATGTGCTTACTGACTTTGAGACCGCACTCGCCATAACGAGTGCGGGTACTGATGATGCTCTTGAGCGTTGTATTTTGCTAGGTGAGCAGGCATCACAGGAGCCGCAGCTGGCGGAGCAGTTGGCCGCATTGGAGAGTGGCCCCTTCTTGGAGGGCGACAGGCTGTTTAAACCGATCTCATCCTCCATCCGCATCACCACCTCCTTGGAGGAACCACCAGAGCTGGAGCTTAAGCCCCTCCCTCCTCATTTAGAGTATGCATTTCTCCGGGAGGGGAATAAGCTACCAGTAATCATCAGCTCAACCCTCACACCCGAGCAGAAGACCAGACTGGTGGCCTTGCTGAAGAAGTACGAGCGAGCTTTAGCATGGAAGATCACAGACATCCGGGGGATCAGCCCCTCCTTTTGCTCCCACCGGATACTGCTGGAGGATGAGATGTGGCCAGTGAGGCAGCCGCAGAGGAGATTGACACCAAACCTGGAGGCTGTGGTTCGGGCAGAGATCGTGAAGCTGATGGACGCGGGGATCATCTTTGCCATTTCTGACAACGAGTGGGTCAGTCCCACCCAGGTGGTGCCCAAAAAGGGTGGGATGACCGTGGTGCCTAACGAGAAGAACGAGCTCATCCCGATGCGCACGGTGACTGGGTACCGTGTTTGCATCGACTATCGGCGTCTCAACGACGCCACTCAGAAGGACCATTTCCCGCTGCCATTCATTGATCAGATGCTGGAGAGATTGGCGGGGCACAAGTTTTACTGCTTCTTGGATGGGATGTCCGGGTATTTTCAGATCCCTATTGCACCGGAGGACCAGGCGAAGACCACTTTCACCTGCCCGTTCGGCACATTTGCTTACCGGAGGATTCCATTCAGGCTGTGCAACGCCCCGGCCACCTTTCAGTGATGCATGCTCGCAATCTTTGACCGTCTGGTCGGTGAGATCATGGAGGTGTTTATGGACGATTTCTCGGTTTATGGAGACTCATTCTCTCACTGTCTCCATAACCTGGAACTTGTTCTTAAACGGTGTGAAGAAACGAACCTGCCATTGAGTTGGGAGAAGTGTCACTTTATGGTTCGGGAAGGCATAGTTCTTGGGCATAAGATCTCCAAGATGGGGATTGAGGTGGACAGAGCAAAGATCGAGACTATCAGCAAGCTGCCTCCTCCTACATCTGTTAAGGGGATACGGAGTTTTCTTGGCCATGCAGGGTTCTATAGGCGGTTCATCAAGGATTTCTCGAAGATCGCCCTGCCCCTAACTAAGCTTCTGGAGAAGGATGCCCCCTTCCAGTTCACTGATGCTTGCACAGCTGATAACGATGTAATTACATGATTTTATACCCCTATTTCTTATCCATTTGCGGAGCATGGTTGTGTGTTTTGGCCTATTTTACGCCGGGTTGTGCTACTTTGTCCTATTTCAGGTCCCAGGCGTCAAAGGGAAGGCCAAGCACGAGTTTCGGATCGTTTGGACGAGCCAGGGCCAAAACACGGGCAGGAGGTCCTCAGAACACGTCCGTGTTCCTGACCGTGCTTTTATGGCCGAGACTTTGCAAGTGTGGCTTGAACCACCTAAAAAACACGGGCAGGCTTGAGGAAAACACGGCCGTGTTTTAGGCTGAGCACGACCGTGTTTTCAAGCTGACCGTGGCCGTGCTTTTAAGCCTGATGCAAAACACGGGCGGGCTGAGGCAAAGCACGGCCGTGCCCTCGACCGTGCTTTGGCCAATGGTGCCCTTTTAGGCAGATTTCAGCCAAATTGAGAGGGGATTCGAGTTTTAGAGAGACAGAGCGATTCCTAGAGAGAGAAAGCGACGAAAAAGAGTCTCCAAGCGCCCTAGATCGATCTTCAACACCATTGGAGCTTGGTTTGAGCCTGGAGAAGTGCCGATTCAACGTCCAGGAGCAGAAATCCATCTTCACAGTATGATTTCCGCATCTGATTCTGCTTTTGCTTCTCTCTCCATGGAGTAGTTCTCCCATTCATCTGGGTGTGGGAAACCCTAGTTCTGTATGTTGAGATTGATTGTATGAACCCAAGTACTGTTTCTATGAATTGATTATATTCGATTGAGGTTTGAATGATTGAATGACTTGAATCCTGATCAAATTCCTGTTGTTTCTGCTTTAACCTAGAATGAGAATATCTGACTAGGTTGATAGAGCATCCTTGATTGAAGGTAGGGAGTTGGTGACTTTAGTCGAGGAACCAACTCAATATTCTGTACCGGTTTTACTCCGGTAGTGGAGGTTTTGTTCTTAGGGCCTCAATCTGTTTACTCCGGTGTAGGTTAGTCGCCAGCTAGAGACTCAGATTGAGAGGGTCTGGAGACCTTTAGTCGAGACTTCAGACTGTTTAAGAACCTTCCGCAGTATAACTATCATAGAAATTGAACTTGGTAATTACAATCCGGCTTAACTGCAGACTAGGGGGAACCATATCCGGGTGACCTCTCTTAACCTGAATACAACCGTTTAGTTGCTTTGCTTGCTTGTTAGTTTAGGCCTTCACTAAAGTTTCATTGCTAGATAATACGAATTCACTGAGTAGTCATCACATCTAGGACCCGGGTTGACATTGAAACCCAAACCCGCTATACTACGCTTTAGGAAGTGGTTACACTTGGCCATTTTCTAGAGTGACAGTAAGAGCGAGTCAAGTTTTTGGCGCCGTTGCCGGGGACTGCTAGGTTGTTGAAGAAAAGTGATTTCTGTTACTTTAACATTCTCATTTGCATGATGACATAGAATACTGTGATGTGCTTGCCGATTTTGAGACCGCACTCGCCATCACGAGTGCGGGTACTGATGATGCTCTTGAGCGTTGTATTTTGCTAGGTGAGCAGGCATTGCAGGAGCCGCAGCTGGCGGAGCAGTTGGCCGCATTGGAGAGTGGCCCCTTCTTGGAGGGCGACAGGCTGTTTAAACCGATCTCATCCTCCACCCGCATCACCACTTCTCTGGAGGAACCACCAGAGCTGGAGCTTAAGCCCCTCCCTCCTCATTTGGAGTATGCATTTCTCCGGGAGGGGAATAAGCTGCCAGTTATCATCAGCTCGACCCTCACACCCGAGCAGAAGACTAGACTGGTGGCCTTGCTGACGCAGTACGAGCGAGCTTTAGCATGGAAGATCACAGATATCCGGGGAATCAGCCCCTCTTTTTGCTCGCACCGGATACTGCTGGAGGATGAGATGCGGCCAGTGAGACAGCCGCAGAGGCGATTGACGCCGAACCTGGAGGCTGTGGTTCGGGCAGAGATCGTAAAGCTGATGGACGCGGGGATCATCTTCGCCATTTCTGACAGCGAGTGGGTCAGTCCCACCCAGGTGGTGCCCAAAAAGGGTGGGATGACCGTGGTGCCTAACGAGAAGAACGAGCTCATCCCGATGCGCACGGTGACTGGGTACCGTGTCTGCATCGACTATCGGCGTCTCAACGATGCTACTCGGAAGGACCATTTCCCACTGTCGTTCATTGATCAGATGCTGGAGAGATTGGCGGGGCACGAGTTCTATTGCTTCCTGGATGGGATGTCCGGGTACTTTCAGATCCCTATTGCACCGGAGGACCAGGCGAAGACCACTTTCACCTGCCCCTTCGGCACATTTGCTTACCGGAGGATTCCATTCGGGCTATGCAACGCCCCAGCCACTTTTTAGCGATGCATGCTCGCCATCTTTGACCGTCTGGTCGGCGAGATCATGGAGGTGTTTATGGACGACTTCTCGGTTTATGGAGACTCCTTCTCTCACTGTCTCCACAACCTGGAACTCGTTCTTAAACGGTGTGAAGAAACGAACCTGGCACTGAGTTGGGAGAAGTGTCACTTCATGGTTCGAGAAGGCATAGTTCTTGGGCATAAGATCTCCAAGATGGGGATTGAGGTGGACAGAGCAAAGATCGAGACTATCAGCAAGCTGCCTCCTCCCACATCTGTAAAGGGGATCCGGAGTTTTCTTGGCCATGCAGGTTTCTACAGGCGGTTCATCAAGGATTTCTCGAAGATCGCCCTGCCCCTAACTAAGCTTCTGGAGAAGGATGCCCCCTTCCAGTTCACTGATGCTTGCACAGCGGCGTTCACCACCTTGAAGGAGAAGCTCACCCAAGCTCCTATCATGGTTGTTCCTGACTGGTCCCTACCATTTGAGCTGATGTGCGACGCCAGTGACTTTGTGTTGGAGCTGTTCTGGGGCAGAGGCGAGATCAACACTTCCGACCTATCTACTACGCCTCGAAGACTCTGAATGATTCCCAGGAGAACTACACCACCACAGAGAAGGAGCTGCTTGCGGTGGTGTTTGCCTTTGATAAGTTTCGCCCCTATCTGGTCTTGTCTCGTGTGACCGTGTAAACAGATCACTCCGCGATTAGATACCTGATGAGCAAGGCCGATGCCAAGCCTCGGCTCATACGATGGATCTTACTGCTGCAGGAGTTCGATATTGAGATCCGGGACAAGAAGGGAGCCGAAAATGTTGCAGCTGATCACCTCTCCCGGTTGGACGCACCCCCTGCGGACACCCTCGTGGAGGAGATTGATGACTCCTTCCCAGACGAGAGGTTGATGATGATGTGCTTGGTGGAGAGTGTCACCCCCTGGTACTCCGATTTTGCGAACTATTTGGTGGGCCAGTAGCTGCCCAAGGGGATGGCAACTCACGCCAAGAGGAAATTTTTCTCCGATCTGAAGTACTACTTCTGGGATGACCCGCATCTTTTTCGGATCGGGGCCGACGGGATCATCCGTCGTTGTGTTATGGAGAGTGAGATGGAGGGCATTCTATCTCACTGTCATGAGGGACCTACTGGCGGTCATCACGGAGGAAACCGCACGGCGAGGAAGGTGCTCCAGTCGAGTTTTTTCTGGCCCACGCTCTTCAAGGATGCAGACGCCTTCGCACGCAGGTGCGACCGCTGCCAGAGGTCAGGTAACATCTCTGCCCGTGATGAGATGCCCCAGAATGTGTTTATAACTTGTGAGATTTTTGACATCTGGGGTATCGATTTCATGGGCCCCTTCCCTCCATCTTTTGGTAACACCTATATTCTGGTTGCTGTTGACTACGTCTCTAGGTGGGCTGAGGCGCAAGCTTTGCCCACCAATGATGCTAGACGTGTTTGTGGTTTTTTGAAGCAGCTCTTCTCCCGGTTCGGGACACCTAGAGCCATCATAAGCGATAGGGGCACCCATTTCCAGGGCCAATTTGATAAACTACTGTCTCGCTATGGTGTGACTCACAAGGTGTCCGTGGCCTATCATCCCCAGACCAGTGGCCAGGCCGTGCTGACGAACCGGGAGCTCAAGCGGATCCTGGAGAAGACGGTGGATCAGTCCCGCAAAGATTGGTCCACCAAGCTCGATGATGCTCTATGGGCGTATCGCACTGCCTACAAGACGCCTATTGGTACTTCACCGTACCGGCTTGTCTATGGAAAGGCTTGCCATTTGCCCGTGGAGCTAGAGCACAAGGCCTTCTGGGCCCTTAAGCTGCTCAACTTGGATGTTCGTGTTGCAGGTACTGAGCGTAAAATGCAGATGTTGGAGCTGGAAGAGTGGCGTTACCACGCCTATGAGAACACCAAGCTGTACAAGGAGCGCACTAAGCGCCTACACGATGCACGGTTGAGGGGTCAGAAAGAGTTTCAGGTTGGTGATCGAGTTCTCCTTTACAACTCTCGCCTGAAGCTCTTTCCCGGAAAACTCCGCTCCCGGTGGTCTGGACCGTTCACGGTCACACAGGTGTTCCCGTATGGCACAATCGAAATTGCCAACCCGCAAACTGAGCCGTTTAAAGTGAATGGCCATCGTCTCAAGCTCTACCTGGGAGACGAGGTCGAACGTGCGGAGTTGGTAGTGGAACTCGCGGACCCTTAGTTCCGCCATGGGCGTCCAGCTAAAAGACGGTAAAGAAGCGCTTGTGGGGAGGCAACCCCACCACGGTTTGCATTTCTACCCTTTGTTTTCTTTTCTTTTCTTTTCTTTTTGTCGGTTTTTGCGTCATAGAGTCTGTCTGGAGTCTGTCTGGAGTGTATTTCGTACCTCTGGCGGTGTTTTTTAATGTGCCAATGAGTAAATTTTCGAGCCGGGGCACGAATGAGTCTGGGTGGTTTGAATTTGGAAGTTGGAAAATCACCATTCTGGGCTCGGCATAAAAAACACGGGCAGCAGGGGGGTCAAAACACGGCCGTGTTTTGCCCCTGCCCGCCCGTGTTTTATCCTTTCACCCAGAGTGCTCGCGGCCTAAAAAGCACGGGCAGCAGGGGGTTCAGAACACGGCCGTGTTCTGCCCCCAGCCCGGTCGTGTTTTTAAGGAGGGGGAGCCCGGCCTCGGCCATAAAAACACGGGCGGGCCAAGGCCAAAACACGCCCGTGTTTTGGCCGCCCGTGTTTTAACTCCCCCCCTATAAAATCGAAATTTTCCCCTTCCCCCCTCATTTCCCCCATTTTTTCCAGAAACCCTAGCCGCCTCCCCTCCCTCCCCTCGCCGGAAATCGCCCCCTCCCTTCTCCTCTTTGGTTTTTCGGCCATTTCTTGCTCCCCCGACCTCCAAATCAAAAACCGCGACCTCCCCCACGCTCCTGGCGTCGAGGAGCACATTCCCCAGAGGTTTGGGTGAGTTTGGCCGAGGTTGGGTCGCCGGCGGTGAGTTCTCCGGCGAGCCTCCGGTGAGTTTTCCGGCGACTTTGGGGGCTTCTTGCTATTTTCTTCACCTTTCTCCGGGTATCTTCTTGCGTCTCCAGGTGTGTTCATCCTTCCTTGTCTCGTATTTTTGGAGAATCGATACCTAGAGTTAGGTGAAGAACTTGGATTGAGCTTGAATGTGCGATTGATTTGGTAGGCCGATGGGTTTTCTTTGCATGCTATGTTCTATCTTGGGATTTCAGTCCCTCGACCTACCATTTGCATGTGGGATTATTTCTGGGTTGTGGTGATTTTGGATGTGGTTGGTTGCTTGGTGATTATGTGGATTGGCTTTGTTGGTTATTTCCCGGGGGCCTAGTCCACTGTCCGAATCGCTTGATTTGAGGGCCCCCGGTGAATTTGACTGTGTCTTTTTTGTGTGATGGGGATGTTTGCTTTTCTCCGGGAGTCTAGTCCTCTGTCCATATCTTCCGATATGAGGGCTCCCGGTGTGATCTTGACTAACATTGACCCCGTTTGTCATGTTCCATTTTGTCCGTTCTTGTGCTCTGCAGGATCATGGAACACTACCTAGAGTAGTTGAGCATCACCCAGCGCCATGCACTGCGGACTATCCGCACCCGCACCATTCCCGAGCACCTGCACCTCGATTTTGCGTTGTTCGATGGCCTTCACGCCAGGCTGCAGATGGAGGCCGCTGTGCGGGCGTATGGTTGGCGGCGCCTGCTCTGTCTTGCTGAGTCCACTTATCAAGAGCTCGTCTGGGAGTTCTATGCCTCCTTCCGCCACAATCAGAGGGGGAATGCCGACCACAGTAACGCCGTTCAATTCACACTTGGCGGGGTCGAGCACTCCATCAGCTACTGGGAGTTCGCCAATGCACTCCGGGTGAATTCCCCCCACGCCAGCGACGGGGTCCTGCGCTTGGACATCACCGATCCCACCGATTTTCCTTGCCAGGCATACTTCCGGCGGATCTGTCATCCCGACTACGTGGATGTGGAGTACGTCGCCAGCCAGACGAGAGGCGCTCTCCTCCGGCCTGAGTGGCGCATCCTCAACCACTTGTTGTGCACCTCCTACACCCCCAGCAAGGGCTCGGCCAACCGGGTCACCCTCCGGACCCTCTGGTTCATTGAGGCGATGGGTCGCTCTGAGGACACCATCCAGCTGGGCTCGGTGGTCGCCCGGACGTTCGCGAAAGCTGCTGCCAGCCAAAGTCGCGCCCTTGTCTGTGGCCCAGTCATCACGGTCCTCGCCCGCTACTACGGGGTCGACATCACTGGGATGACCCTGGTCCACGGCCCCACTCCACTCAGCGAGGCCACCCTCCGTGCTCAGCACCTGGTGGCCCGCCAGGGGCGTGTTCACTGGATTGCGGGGTTTCCCCAGCCACCTGCACCCGCCGCGGGCGACCAGCCAGAGTCCAGCGCTGCTGGATCCCGCCGGGTTCCTCGCCGCGCTACTCCTCATGCTCAGGCTCCTACGAGCCCCGCTGCTGCCCCCCGCTCTCCTGCCCCCAGGTCTCCTCCACCCGTGGTGGTGCCCATCTCCGATCAGTTGGCGGCTATCGCTCAGCAGAACGAGCGCATCCTGGCCGGCCAGGAACTCATTCACACACGCCTGGATCGCGAGCGGGACCGCGGCCGTCGTCTGATGTCCGGCCAGCACTACATCATGTCCTATCTGGGCATGGACCCGGGCGCAGTTCACTATCCTTTCGTTCAGTCCCCGGGGTATGAGGACCAGTACCCACCACCTGCCGGCGATGGTGGCGATGACTTCTAGTGGCGAGAGCACCTGGTTCTGCCCTGATTCCATTTCCAGACTGAGACTCCATGTTATGTTGTTTCTTTTGGATTTGTTTTCTTTTATTTTGGATTGTAGACTCGGAACTTCGGTTCTATCACCCAGTGTGTCTCTTGTGTGACTTTAGCTTTGTGCCTCGGACTGGGTCCACTTCCCGTCCTCTGCTATTGTCTGATCTGCCTCTCGATCTCCGTTCCTGATTTCACGGTAACATCGTTCCCCTTCCCTCTGCTCCATTGAGGACATTGTCGCATTTAAGTGTGGGGGGGGTTCTTTGTATTAATTGGAACGTGTGTATGGGTGCTTGGAGCCTAGTCCACTGTCCAAATCTCGAGATTTGAGGGCTCCAAGCACTGCTGTTTGCTTGATAATTGATCGTATTGGCACTGTGGATGTGATTAGAGATTTGAATGGCTTTTGACTCGATGCATGACAACTTGAGTGTGACTAAGATAGCCTATTACGATGACTGAGATGTGTAGTAGAGTTGTGTAGGGGTTCAGTTTTTAACTGTTTGCTTACCAACTGTGACTTGCATTTGATCACTTGCTTTTGATAGTCATTTATGCATCTAGTTCAGGGAATCAGAATGTGAGATAGAGCATATAGGTAGCCATGTGAGATTTGAGCCTGCTCGTTTCTTTCTTGTGCGATAGATCCCTCTTCCATGAAATGTAGCATTCACGTTGTCACTAGCTAAGATGATGGAGGCATAGGATTAGCCCACGACCAAATTGACTGTCCCTTTGTGTCATATCCCCTAGTCAGCCCTTTTAGCCGTGTGTTATCCTTTCTTTCGGTCTACAATGAAAAATCACCCTTTGCATCTTTTAGAAGGTTCCACAGAGTGGTTTTTGCATGTCTTCTGCTGTTTCTGCTGAATGTAATGTGAGGGTTGGAGGTAGTGCTTAAAAGTTGGGCGTGTATCTGAAAAATGTGCAGAAGTGGTGGTCCTCTTGAGGAATGAATAAAGAAAAAAAAAACAAAAAGGAAAAAAAAAAGAAATCAAAAGAGAGCCACCACCAAAAATCTGAGTAGTGCCCATTAAGTAGTGTTTCCTAGCAGTCTGGCTTGGAAATGCTAACATTCATATAACCTCCTTCGCTCTTGTGCCCTAAAGAATTTGATTAATGCAAAATAGCAGGACGAAAGTTACTGGTTTGCTTGATTGTGGTTTTGTTGGGTTTGGAATTGTGGAACCTTGTGCTATAACTGCCACCACCTAAAAGGCCTTTTCCCCATGTCCAAGACCCTAGCTAGTCATTTGAACCTGTGTCTAAGACCTCCGGATTAGTTAGTGGTGACACCCCCTTATGTGAACTCTAGCATTTAGAGGCTGCATTCATGGTGAAGAGACGTTAGGAATTGAGAGAAGAAGCATGCGCATTTTTCGCATCATATTGTCCTGACCCCACTGGTCGAGAGTGAGCGATTCATTTTCTCATTTTCTCTATACTCTTTACCCCGGTGAGGACCTAGATAGCTCGGTCTTAATTCTGATATCTTGAGCTTTGTGCATGAAGTGACTATTTTGAACAAGTGATTGAGTCAAGTCTATGTTGGTTGGTGAACATGAAAGAACTCTTCCTTTGCTCAACTTTATTGCATTCGAATGTCATCTGTGGTGGTTGTCTAGGTTGTCGTTCGAGTTGCCATGTGTTGATGATTGAAAGACAGTATGATCCACGAGTTTAACGCCGATATGATTTGCCCTTAAGCCTGCTTGATTGAAATGTCTCAAGCTTACCTGGTGTCTGACTTGGTTTGCTTAGGGACAAGCAAACGGTTAAGTGTGGGGGAGTTTGATAACGATGTAATTACATGAATTTATACCCCTATTTCTTATCCATTTGCGAAGCATGGTTGTGTGTTTTGGCCTATTTTACGCTGGGTTGTGCTACTTTGTCCTATTTCAGGTCCCAGGCGTAAAAGGGAAGGCCAAGCACGAGTTTCAGATCGTTTGGAAGTCGTTTGGACGAGCCAGGGCCAAAACACGGGCAGGAGGTCCTCAGAACACGGCCGTGTTCCTGACCGTACTTTTATGGCCGAGACTTTGCAAGTGTGGCTTGAACCACCTAAAAAACACGGGCAGGCTTGAGGAAAACACGGCCGTGTTTTAGGCTAAGCACGACCGTGTTTTCAAGCTGACCGTGGCCGTGCTTTTAAGCCTGATGCAAAACACGGGCGGGCTGAGGCAAAGCACGGCCGTGCCCTCGACCGTGCTTTGGCCAATGGTGCCCTTTTAGGCAGATTTCAGCCAAATTGAGAGGGGATTCGAGTTTTAGAGAGACAGAGCGATTCCTAGAGAGAGAAAGCGACGAACAAGAGTCTCCAAGCGCCCTAGATCGATCTTCAACACCATTGGAGCTTGGTTTGAGCCTGGAGAAGTGCCGATTCAACGTCCAGGAGCAGAAATCCATCTTCACAGTATGATTTCCGCATCTGATTCTGCTTTTGCTTCTCTCTCCATGGAGTAGTTCTCCCATTCATCTGGGTGTGGGAAACCCTAGTTCTGCATGTTGAGATTGATTGTATGAACCCAAGTACTGTTTCTATGAATTGATTATATTCGATTGAGGTTTGAATGATTGAATGACTTGAATCCTGATCAAATTCCTGTTGTTTCTGCTTTAACCTAGAATGAGAATATCTGACTAGGTTGATAGAGCATCCTTGATTGAAGGTAGGGAGTTGGTGACTTTAGTCGAGGAACCAACTCACTATTCTGTACCGGTTTTACTCCGGTAGTGGAGGTTTTGTTCTTAGGGCCTCAATCTGTTTACTCCGGTGTAGGTTAGTCGCCAGCTAGAGACTCAGATTGAGAGGGTCTGGAGACCTTTAGTCGAGACTTCAGACTGTTTAAGAACCTTTCGCAGTATAACTATCATAGAAATTGAACTTGGTAATTACAATCCGGCTTAACTGCAGACTAGGGGGAACCATATCCGGGTGACCTCTCTTAACCTGAATACAACCGTTTAGTTTCTTTGCTTGCTTGTTAGTTTAGGCCTTCACTAAAGTTTCATTGCTAGATAATACGAATTCACTGAGTAGTCATCACATCTAGGACCCGGGTTGACATTGAAACCCAAACCCGCTATACTACGCTTTAGGAAGTGGTTACACTTGGCCATTTTCTAGAGTGACAGTAACAGCGAGTCAACAGCGGCGTTCACAACCTTGAAGGAGAAGCTCACCCAAGCTCCTATCATGGTTGTTCCTGACTGGTCCCTGCCATTTGAGCTGATGTGCGACGCCACTGACTTTGCTATTGGAGCTGTTTTGGGGCAGAGGCGAGATCAACACTTCCGACCTATCTACTACGCCTCGAAGACCCTCAATGATGCCCAGGAGAACTACACCACCACAGAGAAGGAGTTGCTTGCAGTGGTGTTTGCCTTCGATAAATTTCGCCCCTATTTGGTCTTGTCCCATGTGACCGTGTATACAGATCACTCCGCGATTCGATACCTGATGAGCAAGGCCGATGCCAAGCCTAGGCTCATACGATGGATCTTATTACTGCAGGATTTTGATATTGAGATTCGGGACAAGAAGGGAGCAGAGAATGTTGCAGCTGATCACCTCTCCCGGTTGGACGCACCTCCTGCGGACAATCTCGTGGAGGAGATCAACGACTCCTTCCCAGATGAGAGATTGATGATGATGTGCTTGGTGGAGAGTGTTACCCCCTGGTATTCTGATTTTGCAAACTATCTGGTGGGCCAGCAGCTACCCAAGGGGATGTCAACTCACGCCAAGAGGAAGTTTTTCTCCGATCTGAAGTACTACTTCTGGGATGACCCACATCTTTTTCAGATCGGAGCTGACGGGATCATCTGTCGTTGTGTTATGGAGAGTGAGATGGAGGGCATTCTATCTCACTGTCACGAGGGACCTACTGGCGGTCATCACGGAGGAAACTGCACGGCGAGGAAGGTGCTCCAGTCGGGCTTTTACTGGCCCACGCTCTTCAAGGATGCAGACGCCTTCGCACGCAGGTGCGACCGATGCCAGAGGTCAGGTAACATCTCCGCCCGTGATGAGATGCCCCAGAATGTGTTTATAACTTGTGAGATTTTTGATGTCTGGGGTATTGACTTCATGGGCCCCTTCCCTCCATCTTTTGGTAATACCTATATTCTGGTTGTTGTTGACTACGTCTCTAGGTGGGCTGAGGCGCAAGCTTTGCCCACTAATGATGCTAGACGTGTTTGTGGTTTTCTGACGCAGCTATTCTCCCGGTTCGGGACACCTAGAGCCATCATAAGCGATCGAGGCACCCATTTCCAGGGCCAATTTGATAAGCTACTATCTCGCTATGGTGTGACTCACAAGACTCACAAGGTGTCCGTGGCCTATCATCCTCAGACCAGTGGCCAGGCCGAGCTGACGAACCGGGAGCTCAAGCGGATCCTGGAGAAAACGGTGAATTAGTCCCGCAAAGATTGGTCCACCAAGCTCGATGATGCTCTCTGGGCGTATCGCACTGCCTACAAGACACCCATTGGTACTTCACCGTACCGGCTTGTCTATGGAAAGGCTTGCCATTTTCCCGTGGAGCTAGAGCACAAGGCCTTCTGGGCCCTTAAGCTGCTCAACTTGGATGTTCGTGTTGCAGGTATTGAGCGAAAAATGCAGATGTTGGAGCTGGAAGAGTGGCGTTACCACGCCTATGAGAACACCAAGCTATACAAGGAGCGCACTAAGCGCCTACACGATGCACGGTTGCGGGGTCCGAAAGAGTTCCAGGTTGGTGATCGAGTTCTCCTTTACAACTCTCGCCTGAAGCTCTTTCCCGGAAACCTCCGCTCCCGGTGGTCTGGACCGTTCACGGTCACACAGGTGTTCCCGTATGGCACAATCAAAATTGCCAACCCGCAAACTGAGCCGTTTAAAGTGAATGGCCATCGTCTCAAGCTCTACCTGGGAGACGAGGTCGAACGTGCGGAGTTGGTAGTGGAACTCGCGGACCCTTAGTTCCGCCATGGGCGTCCAGCTAAAAGACGGTAAAGAAGCGCTTGTGGGGAGGCAACCCCACCACGGTTTGCATTTCTACCCTTTGTTTTTTTTTTAATTTTATTTCTTTCATTTTTGTCGGTTTTTGAGTCATAGAGTCTGTCTGGAAAGTATTTCGTGCCTCTGGCGGTGCTTTTTAATGTGTGATTGAGTAAATTTTAGAGCCGGGGCACGAATGAGTCTGGGTGGTTTGAAATTGGAACTTGGAAAATAAGGCAAAATAGGCTCGGCAGTGAAAACACGGGCAGCAGAGGTCCAAAACACGGACGTGTTTTGACCTCTGCCCGCCCGTGTTTTATTCATGCCTTGGCCGAGCCTAATTGCCCTCGGCAGTAAAAGCACGGGCAGCCTGGGGGTCAGAACACGGCCGTGTTCTGCCCCCAGCCCGCCCGTGTTTTAAAGAGGGGGGAACACGGCCTCGGCCATTAAAACACGGGCGGGGCGCGGTCAGAACACGACATCCCCCCTACAAAATCAACTTTTCAGACCATTTCCCCCATTTCCCCCATTTTTTCCCAAACCCTAGCCGCCCCCTCGCCGGAAAATCGCCCCCTTCACCTTCTCCTTCGATTTTCCGGCCATAAATCACTCCCCCGACCTCCAAATCAAAAACCGCGACAACCCCCACGCTCCTGGCGTCGAGGAGCACATTCTCCAGAGGTTTGGGCGAGTTTGGCCGAGGTTGGGTCGCCGGCGGTGAGTTCTCCGACGAGTCTCCGGTGAGTTTTCCGGCGACTTGGGGTGCGTTTTGCCACTTTCTTCACCTCTCTCAGGGTATCTCCTTGCGTCTCCAGGTGTGTTATCTTTGCCTTGACTTACATTTTTGGAGAATCGATACCTAGAGTTAGGTGAAGAACTTGTGATTGTGCAAGAATTTGAGAATGATTTGGTAGGCCGATGGCTTTCTTTGCATGCTATATTTTATCTTGGGATTTCAGTTCCTCGGCCTACCATTTGCACGTTGGAATTATTTACGGGTTTGTGGTGATTTTGGGTGTGGTTGGTTGATTGATGCTTAATTGGAATGGATTTGGGTGTGTGTTTCCCGGGGGCCTAGTCCACTGTCCATATCTTTCGATATGAGGGCTCCGGGTGTGATTTTGACTAACATTGACCTTGTTTGCTCGTGTCCCATTTTGTCCGTTCTTGTGCTTTGCAGGGTCATGGAAGGCTACCTCGACCATTTGAGCATCACCCAGCGCCATGCGCTGCGGACTATCCGTCTCCGCACCATTACCGAGCACCTGCACCTCGATTTTGAGGTGTTCGATGCACTTCACGCCAGGCCGTAGATAGAGGCCGCGGTGCAGGCCTATGGTTGGCGGCGCCTTCTCTGCCTCGCCGAGCCGACCTACTAGGAGCTCGTCTGGGAGTTCTATGCGTCCTTCCGCCACAACCAAAGGGGGAATGCCGACCATAGTAATGTCGTTCAGTTCACCCTCGGCGCGGTCGAGCACTCCATCAGCTACTGGGAGTTGGCCAGCGCCCTTGGGCTCAACTCCCCGCGCCCCGGCAACGGGGTCCTGCACCTGGACCTCACTGATCCCACCGACTTTCCCTGCCAGGCGTACTTCCGGCGGATCTAACTCCCCGACTACGTGGACGAGGAATACATCGCCAGCCATACACGGGCCTCCTTCCTCAGGCCTGAGTGGCGCATCCTCAACCACCTGCTCACCAGTTCCTACACCCCCAGCCGGGGCTCGGCCAACCGGGTCACCCTCCGGACCCTGTTCTTCCTGGAGGCAATGTGTCGCCGTGAGGACACCATCCAGCTGGGCTCGGTGATCGCCCGGACAATCGGGAAAGCTGCCTCTCACCGAGATCGCAACCTTGTCTGTGGCCTGGTCATCACGGCCCTGGCCCGCTACTACGGGGTCGACATCACTGGGATGACCCAGGTCCACGGGCCCACTCCACTCAGCGAGAACACCCTCCGCGCTCAGCACCTGGTGGCCCGCCAAGGGCGTCTTCGCTGGATTGCGCGTCTTTCCCAGCCACCTGAGCCCGCCGCGGGAGACCAGCCAGAGTCCAGCACCGCTGGATCACACCGGGTTCCTCGCCGTGCTACTCCTCGTGCCCAGGCTCCCGCGAGGTCCTCCGCTGCACCCAGATCTCCTGCTCCGGGATCCCCTCCCCCCGTGGTGGTGTCCATCACTGATTAGTTGGCGGCCATCGCTCAGCAGAACGAGCGCATTCTGGCCGGCCAGGAGCGCATTCACACCCGCCTCGATCGTGAGAGGGACCGCGGGCGTCGTCTGATGTCCGTCCAACACTACATCATGTCATTCCTGGGCATGGACCCGAACGCAGTTCACTACCCCTTCGTCCAGTCCCCGGGGTATGAGGACCAGTACCCCCCACCTGCCTGAGATGGTGGCGATGACTTCTAGGGGAGAGAGTACCTGGTTATGGCCTTGCTTTCTGTTCCAGAATGTGACTCCAAATTTTTGTTGTTTCGTTTGGATTTGTTTTCTTGTATTTTGGTTTGTAGACTTGGGACTCCGGTTCTATCACCCAGTGTGTGTCTTTTGTTGACTTTAGCTCTGTGCCTCGGACTGGGTCCCCTTCCAGTCCTCTGCTATTGTCTGGTCTGCCTGTCCATCTCCGTTCATGATCTCATTTCACGGTAACATCGTTCCCCTTCCCTCTGCTCCATTGAGGACATTGTCGCATTTAAGTGTGGGGGGGGTTCTTTGTATTAATTGGAACGTGTGTATGGGTGCTTGGAGCCTAGTCCACTGTCCAAATCTCGAGATTTGAGGGCTCCAAGCACTGCTGTTTGCTTGATAATTGATCGTATTGGCACTGTGGATGTGATTAGAGATTTGAATGGCTTTTGACTCGATGCATGACAACTTGAGTGTGACTAAGATAGCCTATTACGATGACTGAGATGTGTAGTAGAGTTGTGTAGGGGTTCAGTTTTTAACTGTTTGCTTACCAACTGTGACTTGCATTTGATCACTTGCTTTTGATAGTCATTTATGCATCTAGTTCAGGGAATCAGAATGTGAGATAGAGCATATAGGTAGCCATGTGAGATTTGAGCCTGCTCGTTTCTTTCTTGTGCGATAGATCCCTCTTCCATGAAATGTAGCATTCACGTTGTCACTAGCTAAGATGATGGAGGCATAGGATTAGCCCACGACCAAATTGACTGTCCCTTTGTGTCATATCCCCTAGTCAGCCCTTTTAGCCGTGTGTTATCCTTTCTTTCGGTCTACAATGAAAAATCACCCTTTGCATCTTTTAGAAGGTTCCACAGAGTGGTTTTTGCATGTCTTCTGCTGTTTCTGCTGAATGTAATGTGAGGGTTGGAGGTAGTGCTTAAAAGTTGGGCGTGTATCTGAAAAATGTGCAGAAGTGGTGGTCCTCTTGAGGAATGAATAAAGAAAAAAAAAACAAAAAGGAAAAAAAAAAAGAAATCAAAAGAGAGCCACCACCAAAAATCTGAGTAGTGCCCATTAAGTAGTGTTTCCTAGCAGTCTGGCTTGGAAATGCTAACATTCATATAACCTCCTTCGCTCTTGTGCCCTAAAGAATTTGATTAATGCAAAATAGCAGGACGAAAGTCACTGGTTTGCTTGATTGTGGTCTTGTTGGGTTTGGAAATGTGGAACCTTGTGCTATTACTGCAACCATCTAAAAGGCCTTTTCCCCATGTCCAAGACCCTAGCCAGTCATTTGAACCTGTGTCTAAGACCTCCGGATTAGTTAGTGGTGACACCCCCTTTGTGAACTCTAGCATTTAGAGGCTGCATTCATGGTGAAGAGACGTTAGGGATTGAGAGAATAAGCATGCGCATTTTTTGCATCAATTTGTCCTGACCCCACTGGTCGAGAGTGAGCGATTCATTTTCTCATTTTCTCTATACTCTTTACCCCGGTGAGGACCTAGACTGCTCGGTCTTAATTCTGGTACCTTGAGCTTTGTGCATGACGTGACTGTTTTGAACAAGTGATTGAGTCAAGTCTATGCTGGTTGGTGAACAGAAGAGAACTCTTCCTTTGCTCGACTATTATTGCAGTCGAATGTCATCTGTGGTGGTTGTCTAGGTTGCCATTCGAGTTGCCATGTGTTGATGATCGAAAGCCAGTATGATCCACGTGTTTTGTGCCGATATGATTTGCCCTAAAGCCTGCTTGATTGAAATGTCTTGAGCTTACCTGGTGTCTGACTTGGTTTGCTTAGGGACAAGCAAACGGTTAAGTGTGGGGGAGTTTGATAACAATGTAATTGCATGATTTTATACCCCTATTTCTTATCCATTTGAGGAGTGTAGTTGTGTGTTTTGGCCTATTTTACGCTGGGTTGTGCTATTTTGTCCTATTTCAGGTCCCAGGCGTCGAAGGAAAGGCCAAGCGCGAGTTTCGGATCGTTTGGAAGTCGTTTGGTCGAGCCAGGGCCAAAACACGGGCAGGAGGCCTTCAGAACACGGCCGTGTTCCTGGCCGTGTTTTTACTGCCGAGGCTTCCCACCATAGAGCTACACCAGCTAAAAAACACGGGCGGGGTCAACCAGAACACGACCGTGTTTTGCACAGAACACGCCCGTGTTTTCCCCAGCCCGTGGCCGTGTAATTACCACGTGGCAGAGGGCACGGACGGGCTGGACCAGAACACGGCCGTGCCCTCGACCGTGTTCTGGCCAGTGATGCCCTTTTAGGCAGATTTCAGTCCAAAAGAGAGGGGATTCGAGTTTTAGAGAGACAGAGCGATTCCTAGAGAGAGAAAGCGACGAACAAGAGTCTCCAAGTGCCCTAGCTTGATCTTCATCACCATTGGAGCTTGGCTTGAGCTTGGAGAAGTGTCGATCAACGTCCAGAAGCTGAATTCCATCCTTCACAGAATCACAGTATGGTTTCCGCATCTGATTCTGCTTTTGCTTCTTTCTCCATGGAGTAGTTCTCCCATTCATCTGGGTGTGGGAAACCCTAGATCTGTATGTTAGGATTGATTGTATGAACCCAAGTACTGTTTCTATGATTTGATTATATTCGATTGATGTTTGAATGATTGAATGGCATGAATCCTGATCAAATTCCTGTTGTTTCTGCTTTAACCTAGAATGAGAATATCTGCCTAGGTTGATAGAGCATCCTTCATTGAAGGTAGCGAATTGGTGACTTTACACGAGGAGCCAATTCGCTATTCTGTACCGAATTCCCTTCGGTAGTGGAGGTTTGGTTCGTTAGGGCCTCAATCTGTTTACTCCGGTGGAGGTTAGTCGCCCGCTAGAGACTCAGATTGAGAGGGTCTGAAGACCTTTAGTCGAGACTTCAGACTGTTTGAGAACCTTCCGCAGTATAACTATCATAGAAATTGAACTTGGTAATTACAATCCGGCTTAACTGCAGTCTAGGGGGAACCATATCCGGGTGACCTCTCTTAACCTGAAAACAACCGTTTAGTTGCTTTGCTTGCTTGTTAGCTTAGATTTTCACTAAAGTTTCATTGCTAGATAATACGAATTCACTGAGTAGTCATCACATCTAGGACCCGGGTTGACAAGAAAACCCAAACCCGCTATACTACGCTTTAGGAAGTGGTTTCACTTGGCCATTTTCTGGAGTGACAGCAGGAGTGAGTCAGTTCTTTCCCTTGTCTTTCCAATGTGGTACTTGGATTGTTCCATAACAATCCTCCCCTCAGGACAAGGACCACGAACTTAGTGTTCTCACCCCAACGATTATCTTGATCCGCCAGACGCCTTGTATTGATGGGCTTCTCGGTACAAGGACCTTACCCATACGCGAATCTCTCCTAGATCCACTAGACAGACGCGGACCTCCCTTGATCCGCCAAAGCTCAAACGTGGATCTCTCCTAGATCCACCAAACAGACGTGAATCACCTTTGACCTGCCAGACAAACACAGATTTCAAATTTCGAGGTCCACCGAATGAGGGTCCACCAACCTGACGTCCACCGCCGCGAACAAAACCAGGTTTCGATAACACTTGTCATAACAGAGGAGCTCAATTAGTATGATATTTTCCGTTTTGGTCAAGCCCGCATGGTTTTACTCTTAGGCGTCCTCCCCAAAAGACGTCGTACTAATTGAGCTAGGTAGACACTTATATACAAGGGTTCCTTCCCTTTTATTTTCCGATTTGCTACTTGGATTGTTCTATAACAATCCTCCCCTCAAGACAAGGACCACGAACTTCGTGTCCTCACCTCATCGATTATCTTGATCTACCAGACACCTTGTATCGATGTGCTTCTCAGTACATGGATTTTTCCCAAACGCGGATCTATCCTATATCCACCAGACAGACGCGGACCTCCCTTGATCCGCCAAAGCCCAAACGTGGATCTCTCTTGGATCCACCAAACATACGCGAATCACTTTTGACCAGATAGACAAATGCAGATCTCAAATCTCTAGGTCCATCGAATGAGGGTCCACCAAACTGACATCCACCGCCCCAAACTGAACTAGGCTTTGATACCACTTGTCGTAACCGGGATGCTCAATTAGTACGATATTGTCCGATTTGGGCCAAGCCTGCACGGGTTTACTCTTGGGTGTCCTCCCCAAAAGGCCTCGTACTAATGAGCTTGGTGGACACTAATACACAAGGGTTCCTTACCTTATATTTCCGATGTGGTACTTGGATTGGCCCATAACAATCCTCCCCTCAAGCCAAGGACCACGAACTTTGTGTCCTGGCCTCAATGATTATCTTGATCCACCAGACGCCTTGTATCGATAGATTTCTTGGTACAAGGACTTTACCAGACGCAAAACTCTCTTTGTTCTGCCAAATCAAACGCGGATCACACTATATCCGCCAAATCAGATGTAGCCCAGATGCGAAACTCTCTTTGATCCGCCATACAGACGCGAATCACTTTTGAATCGCCAGACAAACGCATATCTCAAATTCCGAGGTTACTGAATGGGGTCCCACCAAACTAACATCCACCGCCCCGAACTGAACCAGGCTCTAATACCACTTGTTGTAACCGGGCTGCTCAATTAGTACGATATTTGCGCTTTGGGTCAAGCCCGCATGATTTACTCTTGGATGTCCTCCCCAAAAGTCCTCGTACTAATTGGGCTAGGTGGATACTTATATACAAGGGTTCCTTCCCTTTTATTTTCGATGTGGTACTTGGATTGTTCCATAATAATCCTCCCCTCAAGACAAGGACCACGAACTTCGTGTCCTCACCTCAACGATTATCTTGATCTGCCAGACACCTTATATCGATGGGCTTCTCGGTACAAGGATTTTTCCCAAACGCCGATCTCTCCTAGATCCACCTGACAGATGCGGAACTCCGTTGATCCGCCAAAGCCCAAATGTGGTTCTATTCTGGATCCACCAAACAGACGCGAATCACCTTTGACCCGCCAAACAAACGCATATCTCAAATCCCGAGGTCCACCGAATGAGGGTCCACCAATCTGACGTCCATCGCCCCAAAACGAACCAAACTTTGATACCACTTGTCATAACTGGGGAGCTCAATTAGTACGATATTGTCCGCTTTAGGTCAAGCCCGCACGGTTTTACTCTTGGGAAATGCAGTCAAAAGCGCGATTCTACCTAGAAGCGGAAAAGGGGTAAAATCGTAAAGCATAGAATAAAAGCGTAAAAGCTTAAGTTTTTGACGCATACTGAAAAATAACTAAAAATCTATTAAGTCGGACATATGCTATGCAAAATATGAATGCACAGAATTTAGATAAGTCAATAAATACATGCGATTTGTAACTAAAATAGAACAACTTATAGAGTCGCGGACTGACTCTCGAAGCACGGTCTCGTCTATCCCCATGGTATGTATGAACTGATTGACCCGCCGGCCCCCTTGAGACCCATTTTGCAGGACGACGAGAGATGTGTTGCTTTACCTAGGAGTGTATTCCAAACTCCCAAGATTCACCTGTAACCCCTTTCTTCTTTGTTCTTGGCTTGCGCCTCCAACCAATCAAAAAAAAAATATATTGATAGACCGTTATTTACACATGTTTTTACCCTCGTTCTTACACCGTTTGAGGTGTTGATTCTCGTGTTTTAGGCCGATTTCACGCTAGGTTGTGCTTGTTTGTGATATTTCAGGTCCTAGTACGTGAATGAAGGCTTGGGAGCGAGTCTGGGGTCGATTGGACGAAGATCGGACGAATGGCGAGGTTTCAAGGAAGCTGCACGGGCAGACTAGGGAGTTGCACGGCCGTGCAAGTGAGCAAGATGGCGTGCGGGATTATGCGAGAGCACGCACGGGCAAACCATGAAAATCACACGGCCGTGCAAAGTGCAACCCTGGCCGTGTGGTTTTTGCCGAGGCCGAGCACGGGCTGGACGGGAACCCTGCACGGCCGTGCACCCTGGCCGTGTGAGAAGCCTAAGAACTAAACCATACGCCGCGTTTTGAGCCGCACGGCCAAAGTGGTGATCTGCACGACCGTGCACCCTGGCCGTGCGAGTCGGGAAATCCTGGTTTTAGAGCCTATTCCGAGCCAAAAGTGGGAGAATCGTGTTTTCAGAGCAAAAACAGAGCCCTAGAGAGAGAAAGTACGAAGAACACATCCTATAAGCTGTCTTAGAGCTGAATTTCATCGAATCGAGCTTGGAGATCGTCATAGGAGTGGAAATCATCGTCCCGGAGCAGATTTTCCTCATCGTTATGAGTATGACTAATCCGATTCTTGTTTTCTCTTCTCTCTATGGAGTAGAACCCTTCTCTCACTTGGGTATGAAGAACCCTAGTTCCTTGTGTTAGGGATTTGATTGTAATGACTTGGGATGATATTACTGTTTGATTTTATTCGAATGACGCATGTTTATTGAATTGATTGGAGTCTGATCAGCTTTTCTCAATTTCTGCTGCAACCTGAGATAGATAGAATCTGATTAGGTTGTTAGAGCCTCTTCATTCGATAGTAGGAGATTGGCTATACGAGAGTTAGCCAGTTTACTGCTTTGTACTGGAATTCAATTCCAGTAGTGGAGTTCTGTGTTCATAGCCTCAGCTTTCTATCCCGGTGAAGACTAGTCGTCTGCCGGGTAGTTAGACTGAGAGGGCTTGGTCAGCTTAAGAGATTCCAAGCTACTGTCGGAACTTCCGCAGTCTAATCAACAGTAAATCAACCCAGGGAATTGCAATTGAACCTAACTCAGGGGCTAGGGGGACTCAATCCCGAGTGACTCTTTCCTGACTTTGAAAACCGAACAATTTACTGCTTTCTTGTTGCTTTTGCTTTTCACAACAATCACTCGAATTAGTTTGCTAGATAATAGAGAATCACGGAGTAAGCAGTAGATCTAGACCCCGGGTTGATAATATAACTTGCCTGTTACTGCATTCCCGGACTGCGATTACACTTGGTCGCAGTTTGGTGTTGTGTTTTGGCGTGTCAAGTTTTTGGCGCCGTTGCCGGGGACCCCTCTAGATTATTGGGAAAACGTGAGAATTTTTTACTCTAGCTTTTTATTTACTGCATTTTATCTTTTCCACCTGTGTGCCTTCACGGGTTGCTTCTGCTGATTGTGTGCAGGTAGTGCATGACCCGTAGCCAGTCGGGAGAACTACTACCATTAGACCAGGAGCTTGAACGAACTTGCAGGAACTTCAAGCGGGCTCTAAAGGCGCGACTGGCTGCGGAGGAGGCGCTATCACAGCTGCAGATCGGAGAAGAAGAAGAAGGAGAGATGGGTGTTCCGCAGAACCACGAAGTGATCAACCCAGATGAGCAGACCATGGGATCCTACTGGACCGCTAGGGCTGCGGACATGAGGTCAGCCATTCAACACCCTCAGGTCCCAGCCAACAACTTTGAGGTGAGCACCTCAGTGATCACCATGCTGCGCGATTCAGTGGTGTTCCGTGGTAAGGAGGGAGAGTGCCCTCGATCACATCTCAGGCGATTCCACGAGCTCATCGATGGAATCAAGATCAACGGGGTCCCAACAGATGCCATCCAGCTGAGGTACTTCCCTTTCACTCTGGAGGGGCAGGCCAAGGAGTGGCTAGACACTCGACCTCCGGGCTCCATCACCACGTTTGCCAACCTGGAGGACAAGTTCCTCACCCGCTACCATCCTCCATCCAAGACAGCTGACCTGCAGAAGCAAATTACACATTTTGCTCAGGATGAGGATGAGACCATTAGGGATGCTTGGGAGAGATACACCAGTCTCTTTCTCAGGTGTCCCAATCATGGTTTCAATGATGCATTCAAGGTGGGCACCTTCTATCACGCCCTCTTCCCGGAGGACAAGCAGCTGATCGATTCGGTTTGTGGCGGGAACATGCTGACAAAAACCCCGCCACAGCTGAATCAACTCTTTGAGGAGATGGCGGAGAACGGTTATGATTGGGGCACTGCCAGGAGGTCGAGGAGAGCACCCAGCCGAGGTGTACATTCTGTGGGAGCCCATCCCTCTGATTTGGTGCAGGTAGTATCGAAGCTGGTTTCAGCTATCGATCGTTCCGGAATGATTCCAGGGACCGGGCAGCAGCAGGCGATGCTCTGCCAATGGTGCAAAAGCACCCATCACACGGTGGAAGACTGCCAGGCGATGAAGGAATCAACCACACCCCAGGAGCAGGTGAACTTCATCAATAATGTCAGGCGCAATGACCCCTACAGCAACACGTACAATGAGGGGTAGCGCCAGCATCCTAACTTCTCCTGGGCTGGGCCAAATCCCAGACCAGCAGCTCCCCAGGGACCACCAGGCTTCCAGCGGCCACCATATCAGCCCAGACAGGGGCAATTCCAGCAGCAACAACAGTCTCTCTATCAGCCCATGCAGGGGCATGCTGCTCAATCACAGCCGCAGCCTTTCCAGCAGCCAGGTGCAGCCCCTGCTGCCCCAGTGCAGCATGATCAGATGGCTGAACTGTGGGACTTGGTGGGTTCTCTCGCCAGTGCTAGTGCTTAGAAATTCAACACCTTTGAGCAGTTCATGGAGAAGGCCTCGGGTAAACTCCTGGATCTTGAAGCTGGTCAGAGGAACACACAGGCTATTTTGCAGGATATCCAGACCCAGCTGGGGAGCGTGGCCCAGGCAATGGCTCAAAGGGCTCCTGGTACTCTACCCGGGCAGACCATCCCTCACCCGCCGACCCCGGATGAACGCTGCAATGCCATCATGACCAGGAGTGGCAAGATGACTGTTGATCCCCCTGCTCGGGAACCGGAAAGAGAGAGCCCTGTTGTAGCGTCTCTAGCGGTTGAACAAGAAGTAGAGAAGGAGGTTGAGGTGCCTGCACCTAAACCGCAACCAGTAGTGAAGGAGTATATCCCTAAACTCCCCTTCCCTACTCGGTTGCACAAAGACAGGCTGGAGGCAGAGTTCGAGAACTTCATGGCCATGCTCAAGAAGCTGAATGTCCAAGTGCCCTTCCTGGAGGCACTATCGCAAATGCCGAAGTATGCGAAGTTTCTGAAAGAGCTTCTCTGAAAGAAGCAGAAGCTGAGTGAGCTGGCCACTGTGGAGCTCAGCGAGGAATGCTCGGCTATTCTGCAGAACAAGCTTCCGCAGAAGAAAAAGGACCCAGGTAGTTTTACTATCACGTGCTCTATTGATAAATTGCATGTAGAGAAGTCCTTGGCGGATTTAGGTGCTAGTATCAATGTTATGCCATATCAACTGTTCAAGAAACTAGGCCTAGGCGAACCCCGTGCTACTAGGATGACCCTTCAATTAGCTGACAGATCTGTAGTGCATCCTAAGGGCATAGTGGAAGACCTTCTAGTTAAGGTTGGCAAATTCACATATCCTGTGGATTTTGTTATCCTGGACATCAATGAGGACACAGAAGTGCCTCTTATACTCGGAAGGCCTTTCCTGGCCACCGCCAAGGCTCTCATAGATGTGCATGATGCGACCTTAGTTTTGAGGGATGGCGAGGAGCAAATAACGTTTTCACTTGCTAACACTATACCTGCGTCGTTACCTCTGCATGCTGTATCTCACCAGGAGCACGAGTCTGTCGTGTATCCTTCTGTGCTGCCTATTTTGCAGGACCCGCCTCCCACACCTTCGCCGCCACTCCTGACCACTCCATCACCAAAAATACAGATCAAGGAGGAGTGGCGGCCGAAACTGCAGGCAGCTAAGCCCGCTCGAAAGAAAGCCGGAGACCACTATGAGCTGGTCCCGCCCCCACCTTGGCCATCCGAGTATTCACTCGCTTGCATCCTACCGGATGGCCAAGTCGAGCAGGCAAATGCAGGTGGCCACATTCGTCGCTTGCATGGCCACCATTTGAAGCTGTACCTCAAGAGCGATGTGGATCCGCTCTTGAAGGCACCTGATCCTACACTTCCCTGAGCATCCATACTGGCGTCCAGCTAAAAGACGGTAAAGAAGCGCTTGTGGGGAGGCAACCCCACCGAGGTTTGCATTTTCTTACTCTTTTTCCTTTGATTTTGTGTGTTTTTGAGTCTTGAGACGTTGATCCAGAGTCAAGTGTCGTTTTTGAGTGAAAACAGGTTGATTTCGGGGCTCCAGAATGTCGCACGGCCAGGTCCTCAAGTTGCACGGCCGTGCGGATATCCCCCCTTGGCCGTGCGAGCTCTCGGTAAAAAGCGCACGGCCAAAAGTGCACACTGCACGGCCGTGCAACTCAGCCTGGCCTGGCCGTGTGGCCGACACGGGCACAAATTGTCTCGCACGGCCGTGCGGAATTTTCCGCCTGGCCGTGCGAGCTCTCGGCAATTATGGCACTGCCAAATGTGCCAGGTGCACGGCCTATATATTTGGCCTGCACGGCCATTCTGGTCAGAAATCCCAAAAATCTCGCCGGAATCCTCTGACCTCGCCGGAAAACCGCGACAAAACCACCCCTTTTTCGATTTTTTCGGCCACTTTGGGTCATTTTTTCACCAAACTAACAACAAACCCACTCTTTCTACACCCAAAGCGGCCTATCCCTCGATTTTGAGCGAGTTTGGGCGACGTTTTAGTCACAGGAGGCGATTTCCAGCGAGACTCCGGCGAGGCTCCGACGAGCACTTTCGGCCAGTTTTACGGCGTTTCGTCGCTTCCATTGCCTTCCCCTCATCATCCCCTACACCTCTACTTGAGTCTCCAGGTTTGATTTTGCCCCTAACTATGTTAATTGCGGAGAATTGAGTGTGTAGGGTGTATGTTAGAGAACCTTATTGAATCATGTGATTTTTGTGAAATTGATTGAGGGGAATGCATGGGATGTGAATGAATTGTGTTGGGAAAAGTCCCCTTTGCTTGTTTGAGCCCTTGGGTGCAAGAATTTGGCCAATTTCATGTTTAACTTAATAGTGCACACAAGGTGTTCGATGAAATGCCTGTTTTCCATGCCATGTTGTGGCCACCGGTCGGGGCCCTTAATGATGTAGTTTGAGGGTGTATTTGCTATGGATGTGAACCTTGAGTTGCCTATTTTCTTGTGAATGTGCACCCCCACCCAGATTATGCTTGATTTATCGAGTTTTTGACCCCCGAACTATGGATGAACCCATGGTTAGGCTGTTTTCTGTTCTTAAGTGTGGGGGGTGTGCTTGACCTTTTTCTTTGGCTCTTTTGGTTCCACTTTGGGTTGTTGTTTTGCAGGGCAATGGCGAAACCTAATCTCCAGCACCCGTTCATCCGGGATCTAAGGAGGGGCCCCACCGCAGAGCGCTTCAAGGAGGTCGCGGAAACCCCGTTTGGGTCACACCATTGCTGGTCCAAACGGGAGTTTCGGCAATTACACTGCTACGAGCAACTCTCCGCCACCGTAGCCAACACCGCATGGCGCCGTCTGCTCATCCTCTGCGAGAAGGTCTACTACGAGCCCGTGTGGGAGTTCTACACGACCTTCAAGCACAATTCCACGACCAATTGGCAGGACGGTACAGCCGTCCAATTCAGGCTGGGTGGTGTTCCCCGGTCCATGAGCTACCACGAGCTGGCCGAGGCTCTTGACCTCGACCTCGACGACCGTCAGGACTACATCACCGAGGTCAATGAGCCACCGGAGGTGGACTTTGGGAGGCTGTACACCAGCCTGGCTCGGCCAGGCCAGACGCGTCCCTTCCGGGCCGGGAGGACGAAGGCATCCACCCTGCTGCTCGACAACCGACTTCTCCACCACCTGCTGACGAAGTCTTACACCCCTGCAGCAGCCAGTGCCAGCGCCATCACGAAGAGGACCCTGTACTTCCTCCATTCGATCCGCCAGCGCAACCATCCTCTTCACCTGGGTTCGGTGGTGGCCAAGACCTTCGAGCAGACTGCTACAGAGCTGAAGAGCCTTCACTGCGGCCCCCTCATCACCCGCATGGCCACCTTCTTTGGCCTTTCACTGCAGGGGTGCACCGAGGAGGGGGACACCCTCATCTTTGGCAGCAAGACGATCGGGAAGATGCTGCTGTTGCGGGAGAGGAATGGTGTTCAATGGGTCGATGGGTTTCCGGAACCTCAGATCCCCGCGGTGCCCGAGCCAGAGGCCCAGCCAGAGGTCCAGGAGGAGGCGGCTGCTGATGAGGTGGATCCCGAGGAGGTGGATGCTGCTGCTGCTGATGATGATCCACCACAGACTGACTTCCATTACGGGGGTAGCAGCTCCGCTTTCCAGGGCCAGGATTACTTCGCCCATCAGTTCGAGCAGCTGCGGATCCAGAACCAGCTGATCCTCGACCAGCTGATCCTCGACCATCAGATGCAGTTCCATCAGCAGTACGCGGCAGACCAGGCCGAGTACCGGAACAGGATGGATGCTTATGACGAGCGGCTGAACATGATCCAAACTCAGCAGGGCGTGACTCTCGCCCACATCGAGCGGGAGAAGCGCCGTTCACGGCGCATGCAGGAGGTTCAGCAGCACCTGCTCCAGCTGCTCCCGGGCGAGCCGCCTGTCTGGAGGACTCCCCTCCACATGCCCCGGCTGACGGTGATGACGGTGCTGCTGGCGCTGCTGATGATGACGCGTTCATGAACGAGATCGACCTCGACAATCTTGGCGACGAGTAGGCTGTACTCGTTGCCCGTCTCAGTGTGTTTTCTTTTTCGTTTTAGACTTTTGTGTGTTTGCTCCATGTGTGCGGAGCTTGGACTTAGTGTCGTTTGTTTTTGTTTTTGGTTTTCCTTTGTGGTTTGATGTAGCCGTCTGGGCTAACACTTATCCCTAACGCACAGTGTGCTAGTGTGTTTCTGGTGTTCGATTTGTGCAGCATTGTCCACTCTCCCGTTTGTTTCTCGCTGACTGGTCCACTTCCAGTCCCCCAGCAGTGTTCCAATCCGGTAACATCGTTCCCCTTATCTTTCCCTCTACTCCATTGAGGGCAATGTCGTGCTTAAGTGTGGGGGGGTGCTTTGTATTGGTTGGAATATTTATGATGGTGCTTGGAGCCTAGTCCGCTGTCCGAATCTTACGATTTGAGGGCTCCAAGTACTGTTGTTTGATCATATTGGCACTGTGTTTTGATGGATGAATTGATTGGTTTTCGGATTAATGCATGAAAACTTGTTTACGACTAGGACAACCTATGATGAGGACTGAGATGTGCAGTAGAACGAAGTAGGGGTTCAGTTTTTCATTTTTTTGCTTGCCAACTGTGACTTGGTCTGATTACTTGTTCTTGACTGTCGTTTATGCATCTAGTTCAGGGTATCAGAATGTGAGATAGAGCATATAGGTAGCCATGTGAGATTTGAGCCTGCTCGTTTCTTTCTTGTGCGATAGATCCCTCTTCCATGATGTGTAGCATTCACGTTGTCACTAGCTAAAATGATGGGGGCATAGGATTAGCCCACGCCCAAAAACTGACTGTCCTGATGTGTCATATCCCCTAGTCAGCCCCTTTGAGCCGTGTGTTATCCTTTCTTTTGGTCTATAACGAAAAAATCACCCTTGTTGCATCTTTTAGAAGGTTCCACAGAGTGGTTTTTATATATTCTCTGATGTTTCTGCTAAAGTTTATGTGAGTGTTGGAGGTAGTGCTTAAAAGTTGGGCAGGTGTTTGAAATTTGTGCAGGAGTGGTGGCTCTCTTAAGAAATGAAAAGAAAAATGAAAGTAAAACAAAGAAAAAAAATTGAAAGCAAAAGAGAGCCACTACCAAAAATCTGAATAATGCCCATTTAGTAGTGTTTCTTAGCAGCCTGGCTTGGAAATGCTGATGTTTATGCCTCCTTCGCTCTTGTGCTCTTGAGATATTGAGTAATGCAGAATAGCAGAAAGAAAATACCGGTTTGTTTGATTGTGATTGTGTGTTTGGAAAATGTGGAACCTTTTGCTATGAATACTTCCACCACCTAAAAGGTCTTTTCCCCATGTCCAAGACCCTAGCCAGTCATTTGAACCTGTGTCTAAGACCTCCTGATTAGTTAGTGGTGACACCCCATATGTGAACTCTAGCATTTAGAGGCTGCCATCATGGTGAAGAGATGATAGGGATTGAGAGAAATAGCATGCGCATCTTTCGCATCGAATTGTCCTGACCCCACTGGTCGAGAGTGAGTGATTCATTTTCATTTTCTATATGCTCTTGTACCCCGGTGAGGACCTAGATTGCTCAGTCTCTATTCTGATGTCTTGAGTTGGATGCATGAGTTGACTGTTTTGAGTAAGTGGTTGAATCAAGTCTAGGTTGGCCAGTGAACAGAAGGGAGACTCTTCCTTTACTCGATTTGCTGCACTCGAATGTCCTTGGTGGTGGTTGTCCAGGTTGTTATTAAGGTTGTTCATGTATTGATGTTTGAAAACCAGTGCGATTCACGTGTTCTGTGCCTTTATGACTTGTCCCCAATGTTGGTCGATTGAAATATGTAAGCTTACCTGGTGTCTGACTTGGTTTGCTTGGGGACAAGCAAACGGTTAAGTGTGGGGGAGTTTGATAGACCGTTATTTACACATGTTTTTACCCTCGTTCTTACACCGTTTGAGGTGTTGATTCTCGTGTTTTAGGCCGATTTCACGCTAGGTTGTGCTTGTTTGTGATATTTCAGGTCCTAGTACGTGAATGAAGGCTTGGGAGCGAGTCTGGGGTCGATTGGACGAAGATCGGACGAATGGCGAGGTTTCAAGGAAGCTGCACGGGCAGACCAGGGAGTCGCACGGTCGTGCAAGTGAGCAAGATGGCCGTGCGGGATTATGCGAGAGCACGCACGGGCAGACCATGAAAATCACACGGCCGTGCAAAGTGCAACCCTGGCCGTGTGGTTTTTGCCGAGGCCGAGCACGGGCTGGACGGGAACCCTGCACGGCCGTGCACCCTGGCCGTGTGAGAAGCCTAAGAACTAAACCATACGCTGCGTTTTGAGCCACATGGCCAAAGTGGTGATCTGCACGGCCGTGCACCCCGGCCGTGCGAGTCGGGAAATCCTGGTTTTAGAGCCTATTCCGAGCCAAAAGTGGGAGAATCGTGTTTTCAAAGCAAAAACAGAGCCCTAGAATCGTGTTTTCAAAGCAAAAACATCCTAGAAGCTGTCTTAGATCTGGATTTCATCGAATCGAGCTTGGAGATCGTCATAGGAGTGGAAATCATCGTCCCGGAGCAGATTTTCCTCATCGTTATGAGTATGACTAATCCGATTCTTGTTTTCTCTTCTCTCTCTATGGAGTAGAACCCTTCTCTCACTTGGGTATGAAGAACCCTAGTTCCTTGTGTTAGGGATTTGATTGTAATGACTTGGGATGATATTACTGTTTGAATTTATTCGAATGACGCATGTTTATTGAATTGATTGGAGTCTGATCAGCTTTTCTCAATTTCTGCTGCAACCTGAGATAGATAGAATCTGATTAGGTTGTTAGAGCCTCTTCATTCGATAGTAGGAGATTGGCTATACGAGAGTTAGCCAGTTTACTGCTTTGTACTGGAATTCAATTCCAGTAGTGGAGTTCTGTGTTCATAGCCTCCGCTTTCTATCCCGGTGAAGACTAGTCGTCTGCCGGGTAGTTAGACTGAGAGGGCTTGGTCAGCTTAAGAGATTCCAAGCTACTGTCGGAACTTCCGCAGTCTAATCAACAGTAAATCAACCCAGGGAATTGCAATTGAACCTAACTCAGGGGCTAGGGGGACTCAATCCCGAGTGACTCTTTCCTGACTTTGAAAACCGAACAATTTACTACTTTCTTGTTGCTTTTGCTTTTAACAACAATCACTCGAATTAGTTTGCTAGATAATAGAGAATCACGGAGTAAGCAGTAGATCTAGACCCCGTGTTGATAATATAACTTGCCTGTTATTGCATTCCCGGACTGCGATTACACTTGGTCGCAGTTTGGTGTTGTGTTTTGGCGTGTCATATATATAATGAGTTTGTAAACATAAATTTTAACAATAAGCCACTTTTCCCACTATGCTAATTAATTTGGGAAAAGCCTAGCTGGATAATTAGATTACTCTATCGAAGTTGAGAATGCATCCAAGTACCTTATATGTATCTTTTAATCTCCAATGTATCATATTGTTGGTGATTTACTTTTAAAAATATACTTTTTATAATTAATCTCATGAAAAGAATACCCATTTAGTGAACTAAAAGCGTAAAGCGTTTTGGAGAACTAGAAGCGTAAAACCGTAAGATTTTAAGTTTTGAACAGCCTTCTAAAAGGCGCGCCTAGACCTACGCCTAGGCTTAAAAAGGCGTCAAGATTTAGCAATCGGTGAGTGGGGGTGATTTTGGGGAGTGGATCGTGTCAGTAACTGATGGGTCAGTAACCCATCAGTAACTCATTCTCTGATTTCCACGTGTCAATCCTCTTTTTTATTTAAATTAAATGTGGAAGGGCAGTAAGGTAAAATTGCACTTACACCTATTTTAATACTGACACTGACTTTTGACCAGACCACATCAGCACCCCCTTCTCTCTCCTCGAAAAAGCTTTAAATTTTCTTCTCTTAATCTTTAACGGACGATTTCTCACTCGTTTTAAGTCGGAATTTAATTTTTTTTGCACAGCTAGATCAGATTAATTGTACCCTTCAAAATGATATCCACTTTGATATTTTTTAGACATAAAAAAATTTCCAGTTATTACCAGTCTATACCATATGGTATTGACTGGTATTAAATAAGACCATACCACATGGTATGGTAATATCAATATATATTTCGTTACCACCCAATACCATATGGTATAGTGTGGTAATATCAATATATATTTCGTTACCACCCAATACCATATGGTATAGTGTTGTAATATCACACAATGTCATATGGTATAGACTGGTAATATCAATATATATTTTGTTACCACGCAATACCATACATTACCATAGGGTATAGTGTTGTAATATCAATATATATTTCGTTACCACCCAATACCATATGGTATAGTGTGGTAATATCAATATATATTTCGTTGCCACACAATACAATATGGTATAGAGTGGTAATATCAATATGTATTTCATTACTACGCAATACCATACATTACCATAGGGTATAGTGTGGTAATATCAATATATATTTCGTTACCACCCAATACCATATGGTATAGAGTCATAATATCAATATATATTATCTAAAAGGAAAAAAACAGAAGGAGGGAGAGAAAAAATCGTCTTCTGATGCCTCTCATTTCCTCTTCCTCAATCAAGAACACCAAAATGCCAAAAAAATGAGAAAGATCGGAATTGAGACCAACGAGTTGATGAAGAGAAGAAATGCAATGAAAGAGAGTGACTACAATTTTTATTCGTCGATTGCTAGAGAAAAAAAATGAAGAAGGAAGAGAGCGATCTAAATTTGAAAAGGAGATTGTGAAAGAAAAAGTAAGAGAGAAGGAATAGAGAAAGGATCTCGAAAGAGATTGAAAGAAAGAAAGAGAGAAGGAAGAAAGTTGAGTTGCATAGAAAATGTCATTCTTTCTCTTTCATTGAAAAGTCAGTCATTGAAATGCGGAATGAATAAAAAAATTTAAAAAATACAAAAACGGACAAAAATGCTCCTCCCCACCCCACATCCAGTCCAGCCACACGATTGCTCTATTCCCAAATCTACGGCTCCCGTGTGATTACTGATGGGTCAGTAACCAGTGGTTACTAACCCTATCTTGGACCGTGATTTTGTCAATACAAAACCGTAAGTCTAAAAAGTACGAATAAGCAAAAAATTAATTCAAAACTTTTAAGTTATTATATCCAAACAAAACATTTCAATCTAAATTAGAAAAATTGTAAGAAAGCTAATACTGCATGTCAATATCGGGTGTTAAATATTAATTAATATATATAAAGAAGAAGTTCACTTACTGTTGCCTAAATGTGCAAGCTGATTGGCGGCTGTACATTTGACAGTTTGATACTCCAAATTTAATTTAATTACAACTTAGTCACTATAATGTACATTTGACAGTTTGATACCCTAAATTTAATTTTAATGTAAAATCATTGAACAATTATATTTTGGTATCTAAATTTTAAGAGTTTTTTGTACCTACTATATTTTCTATGGTTAATCAAAAATTTCATTAATCCCTGCGGTTACAAACTGTGAACCCCTCCTCCAAGTACAAATCGTACAGTACCAAAATAGGAACTACTCAATATAGCTATCTACTAAAAACATGCAAAAACAACCTATCTCTGCTTCATTACAGCTGTACGTGGGCAACGGGCCGTGCCGCCCACGGGCTAGCACGGCACGACACGGTTAGAGTACGACACGAGCACGGCACAAAATAAATGGGCCAGCCCGGCACGAGCACGAATAATTTATGGGCCGTGCCGGACCTAAACTTGATGGGAAAGGGCACGGCACGGTATATAAGTGGGCCTTGTCGGGCCTAATATTTTCGAGACTTTATTGAATATAAGAACGAATATGATAGGAAAATAATATTTATTTGATAGAAAATAAATATAAAAAGAATTATAGGTTCAAATATTACAAAACACAAGTAGAAAAATAACTATATGTTATTGTTAGAAGTGTCATAAAGATATATACGTAATTACTAACATAAGTAAAAATGGACAAAGAATTAAACAAAGCCAAATCACACTCGCTATACTTCCAATTTTCTTTCCCTCATGATTTGTTACTTTTCTCAAACATTATCGGTTAATACTATCTTCCTTCGTCCAATTTTCACCTTCTTTTTCATTCTCTCTTTTGTTTTCATCCTTTTCATTAAACACGAATACGAGCAGGGCACGGCACGTATAGGCACGACACGATTCGAACCGTGCCCGAGCCTGGGCCGGGCCTAGCAAAGTTAACAAATGGGCTTGCATGGCACGACACGAAACTGACGGGCCGTGCCAAGCACGACACGAAATAAATGGGCCCGAAGCGTGCCCGTGCCGTGCCGGCCCAGCGCCCATGTACAATTACAGCTTCAGGGTTTGGCTTCAAGTATCCACTTCACTTCCTCTTCAATCATTCCCACTAGCTTACTTGGAGGGGCAAATAACAGCATCATGAGTTCTGCTGCAACGCTCACGCCACACATAACTAATACAAAGAGACATTCAAAACACCCTCGAATAATTTTGTATGTGTAATTAAAACACCCTCAAATAAATGGGTATTCATACCCAACTCATACACATTTAGATTATGAAAGTAAATATGCATACCCTACCCAAACCCATCTACAAACTTTCAAACTCATATATACGTCACCCATATCCTACCCATAATCAATGGGTCTATTTGGGTTTAGATAAATATAATTTATTAGCCTAAATTTTCAAAAATATTTAAATTGGATGTTAACTGCCATATATCTCTTCTCAATCAATATTACTGTCAAGTCAATATTACTAACAAAACTGCTAACAAAAAATAAATTTTTATACTAATAATACTAACAAAACACAATACCGGACCACATAAGACTTGCTCAAAGGCCATCTCCGCCACGCGACAAGGCGCGACATCGCCACCTTCTTGTTTTTTATAACTACAAAGCGACTGTCTACCAATATTGGTATTGGTAAAAAATTAATTATACATCCTATAGTATCCTACTAGTATTAATTAAGATTATTATAAGAATTGGTAATGGGTAAAAACAATATATTAGTCAGAACTATTAAACATCGAGAAATTATAGTCACAACTATCGAAATACAAATTATTAGCCAACCGTTAAGTCTCCGTTACCACTTCCGTTAGATGATGGTGAGTTGGCAGACGCTACGCTGATGTGGAAGAGATTTTCTGACGTGGCAGTCAATGAAAATGCCACATAAACCAGTCAACCTTTATAACTTATTTATTAATTAATTATTAAAAAAAAATCATATCCAATGATTCATGTTCACCCCATCTTTCTTTTCTTCTTCTCCCCTTCTTCTCTACCCAATTTCTTGGTTAGGGTTAGCGTTGGCGGCGACGGCTGAAGGTGAACGACGAACAACAATCTTTCTATTGCCCTTTCTCCTTCTATTCTTAGAGGGGGCGTCTCTTTGTCCCGACTAGGAGTGGGAAGTGGAGAACTGCAGGGAAGGAATCAGTACTGATGGAGCCAACTGAGGAGAAGGAATCCATAGCAGAGGCTTCCAATTAGGTTTCTTGGGAGTTCAGGATGCTAATCAATGGCAATGATCTGGATAACCTCAAGCAATTGCAGAACCTCATGTACGTTTCAAGCTCTCTCTCCCTCCTTCAATTCGATATTCCCGCAAGTATGCCTATTTGGGAATGGGGTTTGTGGGTTTAATTCCACCGATCTGGAGAAGAAGTTTGTTTGCTTCCGCTCCGCGCCCGGTTTTCTCTCTGGATTTGGGACGAGGATACGAACCGGATTGCGATTCTCTGCTCGATTTTCACAGTGATGTGTTAGCTCCTTGTGGTTTTGGTCGTGGTGGCCATTTTCAGGTTCAGGCACTTGAAGGCACTGATGGCGGAGGAAGATCCGACGATGACGTTTGTCTGGACCGGGATTGTAGTACTGAAGCAGGGAGCCGATTCGGTTGGCGGAGGTGGGAGATCGGCGGCGGTGTTTTGAGCGGCGGTGGTGTTCTCGATGGTGCGAAGAGGAAGGGGATAAGAATTAAGAAGGCACTCAGGGCATTGGTCTTCTCTAGTTTTTTTTTTTTTTTTTTTTATGAATCGATGGGATCTTTATTCATCAAAAAAGGTTGTTAGCAACTGCCCTGCTAACTAGGCTTAATCAACCTATAAGTACGAACAAAGCAAAACAAAAATCTATCCAAACTAAATCTCTAAGGCAGATTGATTGACCAAAATATGGAGACCCTCTGCAAACCCAGCACACACTTTATCTCTCCCTTAATAGCTTTCAACAAGACCTGATAATCCCTGGGATTTTTCCAATAATAGCACTTTAAAATTTTTTTTTACAAAAATAGCACACATCCGAAAACATTTACACTACTAGCACCTTTTTTTATGGAACGCACCTTAGAGGTGCGTTTTATATATAGCTCGCACCCTAAGGGTGCGTTTCCTCAATAAAACGCACCTCTAAGGTGCGCTTTATGCCACGTCAGAATTGGAAACGCACCTCCAAGATGCGTTCAACGTTTGGTGGCCAGCGGCCTTACAGTCCGCAGGATTGTGGTGCGATCTAGCGGGCAGGAGCAATGCCATGTCAGCAATCCGCGCCGTGGATCGCAGAACGCAGCGGAGAGGAGAGTTTTTTCTGCCTTGAATAACGGAGCGTCGCTTTTCAGAGCGGTCAGCGCCTCGAGAAGCGGAGAACGCATCGGAAGGGTGCGTTTTCAAAGCTGGCAAAATTACCAGACCGCCCCTGGAGGGTGCGGTCTGTTGGGGTATAAATACCCCCTTCCTCCTCTCATTTCTTCACACCACAATTCATTCTTCCTTCTCTCTCTAGATTTTATCTCTCTAAACCCTCCCCTCCCAAAAGCCTAGAAAATAGAAGTCTGTTGGTTGCGGCTAAGTCCGATCTGCCATCAGAAAATATTTCTTAGGTTTTTTCCACAAAACCCTTCGAGCCGAATCTCTGTCCGTAATTTGGCCTTTTCCTCAAAACCCGTCGAGCCGAGCCGAACCTCTGTCCGAATTTCCAAAAAAAAATGGCCGATTGGTGGCAAGGAGAGGGAGTTTATGTCGATGAATTTCAAGCGGTACGTACTCATTATTCTGCTTTAATTTTTGCTGTTGTTATAAGCTTTTTAATTAATCTATGTACTAACCTCGTTGTTATTTTCTCGTAGGTTGGGGAGGACGTGGATATATACAACCAACGTTATTATCTCGAGCAAGGACCGTTGGATCCAACTGACTTGTACGACCACCCCAACCATCGGTCAAGGGATGTTTGGAACGATCACCCGGTACATACAATTCTTCACCATTTGTCCTTCTTTTATTTTGTTAATGTATTTAGAGTAATATAAAATAAATTTATGTTGATTTTTTAATCGTGTTGGTTGTTTTCAATAATTTAATCGAATACATAGCGCCACTTACTTCGACTCTTTATAAAGAGATGCACGTCTAAGGAAATGGGGTTTTAAGCGATTATCGTATCCTCCCATTACCTGGGAAAATGGGGTATTAAGAGATCCTCGGATCCCCCCTTTTTCTGTCAAAAAGACTGCGTTTCTAAGAAGATGTATACCTCTTCTAAGAGTCTAACGAGTGTTGCTTTGTATTCGATTAAATTATTTAAAACAACCAATACGATTAAATTATTTACCAAACAACCAATACGATTTATTTTTATGTGTAAAAAAAGAATTTTATTAATTTGGAACATTTGAATATGTATGTTTCTATTTAAATTATTATTCATTAACAATATTATTTATGTTAATTAATTTAGTATGTTTTTTTTACGATAATATGTATGTATCCCTTTAAATTATTATTCATTTAGAATGTTATTATGTTAATTAATTTAGGATGTTTGTTTTATGATAATATGATAATATGAAATGTCTTTTTATGATAATAAAATTCTGCTTTAAGTTAAATAATTTAATTAATTTAGTTATAAGAAAAAAAACCCTTACTAATATATAATAATTAACGTGTAAATTTTTGCTAGGAGGCACAAACAATAATCCCCTACAGGGGTACCACCAATGTGCTCCCATTCCACCCAGCTATCTTTGACCGTGTCCAGAAGGACCTCCACCGCCTACGACCTCCTCGGTGTAAACGAACATCTCGGCTTTGGAAAGTTTGTTGGACCTCAAGAATTCGAGCATGGCATCTACCTCATCCTGAGTGGTTATGAGATATTCCTCATGCCAAAATAACCCACTTTCTCTGTTTAGATATCGGTACACCATACGATTAACTCTTCTCGTGCCATCCATGCAAGTAACGCTAGTGCACATTTGATGGAGGTCTTCAAGCAGCGGTCTGGTAGCGACCTTTATCTTCTGAAAATTGCCATCGACGTAGGTGACCCCCTTTTCGGTCTCTTCTGTGTAACCATTCCACCGTAAGCCAAGCGTGAACGGTTGGAATGCCATCTGCGAAAAAACCGTAGTTCAGCTAATATCATAAAAATCATAAATAAAAAATAACAATAAAAAGTAATACAAAATAAACTTAGGAGTTAACGTTAATCGCAAAACTACTAAAGAAATATAGAGCTACAACAGAAAATTGAACAGAAAATTGAAAAGGGAGAAGGAGAGCTGTGAAGAGAAATGGTTTTCCGGGAAGGCTTTTATAGGCAAAATCACTGATGAAAACCGCACCTTAGAGGTGCGGTTTTCGTCTGCCATGCAGGCCCATGCAGACCCACGTATGTTGTTATGCATGGATGTCAGAAATTAATTGACTAAAACCGCACCTTGGGGGTGCGGTTTGAATGGCAAAATCGGACCATGAATATGCGGTTTTCTTTGGGAGAAGTAAACCGCATCTTTATAGTGCGATTTACATAGGCCAGGCCTAAACCGCACCTCGGTCAAGCGGTTTTTGTAGGTCAAACCTAATACCGCTTGGCCGAGAAGAGGTTTTAGACAAGGATTTTAAACCGCGCCATAGAGGTGCGTTTTATATGTAAAACGCATCCCTAAGGTGCGGTCCATAAGAAATGGTGCTATTAATGTAAATTTTTTCGAATGGGTGCTATTTTTGTAATTTTTTTTAAAGGTGCTATTTCTTGAAAAATCCCATAATCCCTAACTTCTCCTGCATACAACTTCATGCATCTCTCTCTCCAAATGTGGCTCACCCACACCTGCCATATAACCTGCCCTGATTCAGCAGCTTCCGTCACTCCACCAAGTTTCCTAATCAAGAAACTCAGCAACCCTTCCCAATCTTGCACCCTAGGCATCTGTAGAAACCTACAAAACAACGCATCAAACAACTGTCTCGAGAACGAGTAGTGAACATACAAATGATCCTTGTCCTCTATCCCTGATTGGCATAGACAGCATGATAGATCACCCGAGAATCCCCATTTCAACATCTTCCTTTTTGTGTTAATGCTCCCACTGACTACCAGCCATGTGATAACCCTGTTTCGCGGAATAGCCACTCCCTTCCACAAGATTTTCCACCATGGTACTCGTTGCTGATAAGGACGAAGTGATTTCCAAACCTTCCTAATTGAGTATCGGGGCATAGCAGCTTTATCAAACAAGAGGACATTATCACGGACTGAAATCAATTCTTCCACCCTACTCCTCATCTTTAAGAGCTTTCTCCAGTTCCATGATCCTGACGTACAGGAATAGGACCAGAGATCCCTGCTTTTCAATTTATATTGAGTGATCCAAGCTAGGGCTGGGAATTCGGATTCAGTTTTATGGTCAAACCGGAAACCGGGCAGTTTAAATTTCCCCGGTTGCAACCGAAAACCAGATACAACACGGTCTGATCCGGATTACGATTTGTCCATATATGGGAAAAACCGTACCAGGTATAATCCGGTTAAAACCGGCAAAAACAGGAAAACTGGATCCTACCTAGCACAGCCCAAACCCGAGCCTAAAGTCCAGCCCGAAACATATATAACCCCCTCAATTCTCAGCCCAGCCCAAAAACACAAACCCTACATCCCCAACCCGCTCAGAAGCCCAAACCCTATCATCCCACTACCTAAGACCTAAGTCAGCAGCCGCTAGCTTCCTCTCTATCTCTCCCAAATTCCACACCTCCCTCAACCCCCTCTCCACCTCTCGATCTCCACTCCAGTCCCTGCCTCAACCTCCCTTCCCAATCAAGTTCAAGACTCGTCTCTCCCTCTCACAACGAAGCACCCAGAAGAAGAAGAAGAAGAAGAAGAAGAAGAAGAAGAGGAACCGGCTCTCTCTCATTGGCGAGGTGGTGGTGACCACGAACCATCTCCCACGAAGCGGCGTAATCGCGCAGATCGAGAGGGAAGAAACAGATTTTGGTGGTCGTTGTGCATGGAAGAAGGGGGAACAGAGGAGACAGCGACAGCGGCGACCGTTCCAGATCTGTGGGCGGTGGAGGTGCATGCAGGGGCGGCGCCGAAAACCCAACCCTGGAGTGAAATCACAGTGGAGAGGAGGTGAGAAGATGAAGAATCATAACCCTAGAGAGAAATCACAGCGGAGAGGAAAGAATCAAATGTGGATGGATGAACTTGGATGATGAATCGGAGAGGCAGGGATAGGGAAAAATATGAATTGTGAGTTTTTTTTTATAAGAGAGAGGCGGCAGAGATTAAGGAGTGGGGTTTTGTAAGGAGAATAGGGATTGGGGATTGGGTGTGCCGAGTGGGAGGTGAGAAAGAGTTTTTTTTATCCAATTTTCTTTGAAACGTCCGCGTTTTGGGGGAGGGAATAAACAAAGCAAGTTTTTGGGTCAAAATCGGACCAAACCGTATTGAATCCAATTCGGTTTGGTCAAAACCGGGTAACAATCCAATCCCGTATTCGGTTGTGGGATTTTCCAATACTGTTTAAAAAAATTGGGTCAATCCGGTCCGGTTTAAACCGAACGGACTGTTTCCCAGCCCTAATCCAAGCCACCCATAGAGAGCCTTCCTTCAATAAAATTAACCAAATGTGTCGGATCATACAGACATGATTCAAGCTATACATATCTCTGAAACCAAGACCCCCCTCTTTCTTAGGGTAAGCCAGCTTCTGCCAAGCAACATTTACTCTCAACTTCACACCACTTCCAATCCCCCAGATAAACTTACTGCAAATCCTCTCAACCTCCTTGATTACTGCCTTTGGAAGCAGAAACACAGACATCCAAAATTGAGTGATGCTGTATAGCAGAGTTCCCACCAGTTCTATTCTCCCTGCATATGAAATAGTTTTTGCTTGCCAACTCTTAACATGGAGGGGTCTACAGGCAGCAACACTTAACTTCCCAGAGATCAGGGGAACTCCTAGATAACGAACAGGGAAGCCCCCAAGTTGGTAACCAAACCTATCTGCCCTCACCTTTCTCCTATCCTTATCTAATCCCCCAAAAAAAATTTCACATTTGTTAGGATTAGATTTCACAAAAGTTCAATTCATACATCCCAGAATTTGAAGCATTAGAGAACACCAAAAGGTCATCAGCAAAACACAGATGTGTCAGCTGAACCTTTTTACACATTGGGTGGTAAGGAAATAGCCCCTATGAAGCAGATTTGTCAATCAAACAAGTTAAAATCTCCATGGCTATAGCAAACAGATAAGGGGATAGGGGATCCCCTTGTCTGAAACATTTTTTTGAAGGAAAATATCCCACCAACCCTCCATTAAAACTTACACTCAACATAGGAGTCTCCACACACATTCTTATCCAATTCACAAATCTCTCAGGAAATCCCATACCATTAAGAACTTGACTAATGAAACTCCAATCTACTGAATCAAATGCCTTCATAAGATCAATTTTCAAGGCACAACGAGGGGAGATGTTCTGTTGAGCATATTTACTAACCATCTCATGAGCTAGTAGAATGTTTTCCCCAATAAGCCTCCCTTTCACAAACGTTGTTTGGTTTTTACTAAGGGCTAATACCACTGGGAAACCCGAACTATTAACTTTGTGCCATTTGTGTCCTAAAGTATTCGATATGACAATTGTGTCACAATCTAAGATAGTTGTGTGTCATTTATGTCCTGACGATTTCGTTGACCGTTATAGATAACGGTCAACCAAACGGAAGTCAACATTAACATTGACTTTTGTTGACGTGGCAGCCACGTAGATGCCACGTCAATGACACCTCATTTTTTAATTCCTCAACCCATCTCCCTCTTTCTCTCTTTCTTCTTCGAGTCATCTGGGAAAATTGAAATCGAAATTGAATCCCTCATTCCTGCCGCCCTGCATATCAACACTCCTCTTCCTTCGTCGGTTCCACAGATCCTCTGCTTCAGCTGCGGCCAGTAAGAAAGTCCGATAATCAACAGATTCAGAAGAAGCAAACGGAAGTGAGAAAGATGTTAGGTGAATTACGCCGGAGGGAGCTTTTGAATTTTCCGGGCGGCGAAGACTACAGAGGAGAGGTAGAAGAGTTATTTATTTTGTATTTTTATATTTAATTATTTGTATTTTGTATTTTTCTTTTTGTTAGTTTATTTATTTTTATAATAAAATAAATAAATAATAATATTCCACGTCGGATGCCACATCAGCGCTGACTAGATTTTCAGTTAAAAACTAACGGTCAATGCCAGTCAACTCTAACGGACAAATAGTTTAGGACACAAATGTCATATCGAATACTTTAGGACACAAAGTTAATAGTTCGGGTTTTCTAGTGGTATTAGCCCTTTTACTAATTAAGGATGGAAGCACTATGCTCAACCTATTTGCAATCAATTTTGAGATGCATTTATACAGTATGTTGCAATAGGAAATAGGTCTAAAATTCTTCATTTCATCAGGGTTAGGGACTTTTGGGATCAGGGAAAGAATAGTAGCATTGACAGGGCGAGGTATTCTATCTTGTTCAAAGCAATAACTAATAGCAGAGGTTACCTCAGGGGCTATCAATGGCCATGCATAATGAAAGAATGCTGCAGAAAACCCATCAGGACCAGGACTTTTATCAGCATCCATCCCAAACATCACATCTCTGATCTGTTCATCAGTGAAACCATCACATAGGCCGGTAGTTTGCTCCTCAGTAAGTTTCCTTTTTAGTAGCCTAGGATATAAATCATCAGACTGAGCCTCAACCTCAATATCAGCAACCCCCAACAGATCGATAGAAATATTCTGAATTCATATCACCAGTTTTCAACCAACTCTCCCTTGACTTCTGTATGAAGAAACTTTCCCCTGCATCCAGTAGAGCTTTATATTCGTTACTCAATCTCCTCTCTTCTTCAAAATTACCCTCAGTTGGATCAGTGAAAGCCTCCAGCTGCATCAAATGAAGGCTAGCCTCCTTTTCCTTAACTCTCTCCCTAATATCAGAGTATTCCTCTTTGTTAAGCTTCCTTAGTAGGTTTTTAAGGTTCTTCAACTTTTTACAAACTCTGATCAGAGGGTGACCAGTCATTCTACCCCTCCAAGCCTCTTCTAGTAGCTCATCAAAATGAGGATGACGAAGCTAAAACTTGAAAAACTTGAAAGGCTTAGGCAGGGATTTCATAGAACTCTCTGTATCAACCATGATAGGATAGTGATCAAAGACACCAGGGGCTTCAAAATGAACCTTGCTCTCTTTAACAGTATCTAGCCAGTCAAAGTTAACCAGAACTCTATCCAATCCTTTGCTATTGGGTTATTTGCTTGTTTGTTCAGCCAGGTAAACCATGGTCCACTTGCCTGATGCTCCCCCATCTCCAAATCAACAATCCAATCCTGAAAGAAGGTCATGCTAGAGTCCACCCTCGGATTATTAGATGCTTCAGTAGGATGCCTAATATCATTAAAATCACCAACACCATCCAAGGCAAATGAGTGACACGAATATGGGCTAGCTCTCTATATAGAATTTGCCTTTCCCTTTCCTCATTAGATGCATAGACCACAATGCAAACGAATGGCTGTAATCCCCCAACCATAAACTGAATAAACTGATATGAAGAGTGAAGAACAAATAATGAAATTTCCTCCCTCCAGAGAAGCCAAATCTTCCCCAAACCAGCTAAGTTGTGTGTAGTCTTGGATTTCCAGTCAGGAAACCTCTTCCCAATCAATTCATCTGCCACAGAGACTCTTATTCTAGGTTCTAATATAGCAACTATATCTATACTGTACTTGTTTATTTTCTTTAATATAGCTTTAAACTTACTATCAGCCTTAAACCCTCTTGTATTCCAAGTGAGTATCTTCATCTCCTACCTCTCCCCCTACTACCTTTTCCTCTCTGTGGCTGATAAGGGACTAAAGGTGAGTCTAACCACACCTTCTTCCCTTTGTCAACCTTTGCCTGCACATTTTCCTTTCCCTTACCACCTTGAGTCAACTGTGCCTGTAAACTCCCAGAATCTGGTGGCTTACCAAGCTCAGTTGAATGCCCAATCTCAGAAAGACTCCCACCCAAAGGCGGTGATCCCCTTACATTTTTGGCAAAACTCAGTGGCGGGATCCCAATTGAGGAAGGAGCTTTGCCATCTTCTACTAAAAGAATAGGCTCAACCTCTTTGCTCTGTATAACTTTGCTTCCCTGAGGATCAGCCACTTCATTGCCTTCCTCATCACTTCCTTGATTACCAATAACATTATCACCTTGTGCCTCTTCCACACCCACAACTACCTGGTCTATAGCTGCATCAGACTCGTCCCTAACAACATGTTTCTCCTCACCAGTACACTCATCTTCTGCCCCAGCCCCTTCTTTGAGTTTCCACTGCTTCTTTGGTTCTTGCTGACAGTTATGCCCAAACACAAAACAAGATAAACGGATTTTAGGGAAGTGCGAATATTCAACCCCCACTTCAAAGTCTGGATCGTTATCAGGATACAACCTGATACGCCAAGGAAACTCACAGTCAGCTGATAGCTCCATATAGACTTTAGAGAACCCTAACTAGTCCCCTCTCGTCTTCTGATCTGTCCATAAAGGCTTAACCAGCGTGCTTGCAACCCACTCTATTCCATCCTGACCCAGATACTCAAGGGGTAATCCCCAAATTCTAACCCAAATCGGCAGCGTCTCCACTCTTGGTGCAATCGGTTGTATCCCCACCTCCCATTTACGAAAGAAGACAGGATTGCCCATAAAATGCCACGGGCCAGACTTGAAAACCCAATCACACAACAAAGACGAAGGAAATTGGAAAACAAGAAGCTTAGGATCGATTAGCCCAAGACTTAGCTCCGCCACCTGAGGACGTTTACTGATGAATTGACCCACCAACGAGTCTTTCCAACTTTCAGCTTCCTTCTCCTTAATCGCCTGCGGGATCCAAAAACCGTCTTTAATCTTCTCCAGTGGCCTGTAGGTGAGACCTCTTTCCGGCGCCACCGAGAACAGGCTCCCCCATGAGGAGCCCTCGCCTGCCGGTGTCCTTGCCGACGGCGAGGCGGCCATCAATTCTAGGTTTCGAATCAGAGAACGAGAAAGGAGAGAGAAAGAAGAGAGAGAGTTGGTTACTTCGGTTTTAGTTTTATAATTTTTGAAAATTATAAAGAAAAATAAAAATTATTATAATTGAGCTGATGCTGATGGGTCCGCGTAACTGGAAATCTGTCCAACAAACCGTTAGGGTTAAACGACTGTTAGCCATATGTTGACCCAAAATAATAGTTATGGCTAATAATTTATATTTTGATAATTGTGGCTATAATTTATCGGTTCTTAATAGTTTTGGCTAATATATTGTATTTATCCATGAAATAAATATAACTAATTCTCGTTCATTACTTAATTATATCATATAGTTGAATATTAAAGTTGCTTCTCATAATACATACATAATCAACCTATAGAATGAAAGAAAATGTCTCTCATATAGTTCAATATGTCCTTTAAGTTTTTCCCAATAGAGAACTGTTGGGTAGGGGTGAACAAACACACCCGCAAACCGACCCACCCGTCCAACCCGACCCAACCCACCCGTATTTATCGCTAAAACTAAGGTTTTGGGTTGGGTGAGGGTTTTCTTTTGTACAACCCGCCTCTTTTGGGTTGGGTTTGGATTTTGGATTACACAACCCGTCGAATCCGACCCAACCCGTGTTCCAACTATTAGTATGAGTTCGTGTACAAAAAATATTTATGTCGTATATAGCCATACTTATAAGAAAATTAAGATATTTTGCCATGTTTTTCTCCCATGGTTTCCCTAATCTAATGCATTCATCGGCTTAAAATTTAGACATATATTTAATATAGCTATGATTCACGTAATCCTTTTTCTTGTGTATAATTTTAATAGAATAACATATTATGGATGCGTTTGTTTATAACCTATTTAGCCTATTTAAACAAATATTGTGAAAAAAACTATAGACATATGTTGAAGTAAATTATATTTTATTAAAATTCAAACAACATTTGTGAATTTCGATATCTTTCACCTCGGTTTATTCGTTTGAAATTTTAATTAGTTATAAAAATATTTTTATGGTGTAGAATAATTACATATTTTGTGTTGGGTTGGGTTTTTACTTAAAAATATCGCCAACCCGACCCAACCCAATTGAAAACAAACTGTAGGGTTTTAATTTTTTTTGGTTGGGTTTGAGTTTAATATTTTCCAAACCGTAGTGCATGGGTCGGGTGATTAAAATGGCTAAACCCGAACCACCCGACCCATGTACACTCCTACTGTTGGGGGTGTTACAAAGATAAGCCCAAGTGAAAGCCGAAGGCGGCCCAATGAGGAGGAGGAGGAGGAGGATTACTCCATTGGCCCAGCCCACGGGTTGGCCCGCGAGGCCAAGCCCAAGTATGATGAGGGAAGCTAGGAGACAAGACTCGGAAGACTCCAAGAGAGTACGGTCTGGGGGCCTTGCATCAGTTAGAAGCCTGGCATGTTGGTCGGGGCGCTCAGCCTGACATAAGTACGGAGCATTAAAAACGATGCTGACGTGGAGCTGGGTTGAAGAAGCCTGGTCCAGGGTTGTATGCGTATAAATAGAGTCGGTAGTAGGGGTGGGCATTAGGTTCGGTTTTACCAAACCGAACCGAACCGAACAAAAACCGACCGAAACCGAGATACATAAATTTAGGTTCGAAATTCGGACATGAATATAGTGTATTTCGGAAACCAGACGCGTTTGAACCGAACCGAATTACCGAAATCACCGACCGAATTCCGAAATAATAATCAGCCCAACCCACTAGCCACTAGCCCACTACCCAGCACCTCCCCAGCCCAATACTCGGCCCACGCCTATCCCACAATTGAATTGGGCCTCACTCCTCAGCCCAACCCACTAGTCTCTATTCTCTAACCCTAGGCCAGGAGATTGAATCCTCTCCTCGTCTCCTCTCCTCCTCGCACTCGCAGACCGCAGTCGCAGACCAGACCTCGACCCTCGGAATCGCGAACTCGAAGCTAGCAGCAGCTCTGTTTGGAAGTCGGAACTCAGAACTGGGAGTGGGCAACGACGACTCCTCCTCCTCCAGTCCTCCTCGACACTCGACAGGCGCCGAATCGCCGCGCCGACTCCTCCTCCTCGGCAGGCGGCGACTCCACTCCTCCTCGGCAGGCGGCAGCTCTGACTCCTCCGCGGCCCGCGCCGTTTCCCTGACAGCCCGACGCCGACGCCGTTTGCCCGACAATCCTCCCCGGCGTCCCCGCCATTGCCACCAGCCACCGAGTCTCCTACACTCCAAGTCTCCAACAGCTCCAAGTCCGAAGTCCAGAATCCAAACCCAATCGACATGACTCCCTCCACGAGTCGGAAACCGAGCAAACAGAAAAATGTTGGTGGCGCCACCAACACCAATACCGACAGTCAACAAATTCCAGTTGAGGAAGTCCATGTTTCGGTAGGTTTAGTTTAAATTTTTTTATAGTTAAATTGTATGGACCTAATTGTATGTTGGAGTGTTGGTTTAGTGTAATCGGTGCAGAATCACCTAGTTAGATTAGATGCTGGCTGCCCTATGTAATTTTTTTATTATTGGTGTTGATTGTGTTCATTTGTGTCCTAAAGTATTCGATATGACATTTGTGTCCTAAACTATTTGTCCGTTAGAGTTGACTGGCATTGACCGTTAGTTTTTAACTGAAAATCTAGTCAGCGCTGATGTGGCATCCGACGTGGAATATTATTATTTATTTATTTTATTATAAAAAATAAATAAACTAACAAAAATAAAAATACAAAATACAAAAAATTAAATATAAAAATACAAAATAAATAACTCTTCTACCTCTCCTCTGTAGTCTTCGCCGCCCGGAACTCCTCCCGATGCTTCTTCGTCTTCTCTCCTATGCTCGCTGCCCTCTTGAACTACAAACTCCCAAACCCAAATCCAGAAAAAATCCCAAAACCCAAACCCATCTTCATCCTCACCTTCGCCGCCGACAACACATCCTCCTCCTGGCCGCCTCTGACGCCGTCACCTGCAACAAACAAGAACAAACCAATATCAAATACCATCTCCAAAAATCCATCCCAAATTCCATCTCCGAAACCCAACCCAGATCTCAATGGCCGTCAGCCAGCTGCTCTTTACCCGAAAAGTACGAAGTTCGAAACTTTCAGGGGTTGGTCAGAGCACCCTTAACATCAACCGCCTCATTCTTCCTTCCCCAGCAACTCTGTGTTCTTCTACTTTCGCTTTGAATTTAACTTCCAACTATCTTCCTCCACCATCCAATCGCCGCTCAAAAGCTCCCTCCAGCGTAATTTACCTAACATCTTTCTCACTTCCATTTGCTTCTTCTGAATCTGTTGATTATCGGACTTTCTTACTGGCCGCAGCTGAAGCAGAGGATTTGTGGAACCGACGAAGGAATAGGAGTGTTGATATGCAGGGCGGCAGGAATGAGGGATTCAATTTCGATTTCAATTTTCCCAGATGACTCGAAGAAGAAAGAGAGAAAGAGGGAGATGGGTTGAGGAATTAAAAAATGAGGTGTCATTGACGTGGCATCTACGTGGCTGCCACGTCAACAAAAGTCAATGTTAATGTTGACTTCCGTTTGGTTGACCGTTATCTATAACGGTCAACGAAATCGTCAGGACATAAATGACACACAACTATCTTAGATTGTGACACAATTGTCATATCGAATACTTTAGGACACAAATGGCACAAAGTTAATAGTTCGGGTTTCCTAGTGGTATTAGCCCTTAGTAAAAACCAAACAACGTTTGTGAAAAGGGAGGCTTATTGGGGAAAACATTCTACTAGCTCATGAGATGGTTAGTAAATATGCTCAACAGAACATCTCCCCTCGTTGTGCCTTGAAAATTGATCTTATGAAGGCATTTGATTCAGTAGATTGGAGTTTCATTAGTCAAGTTCTTAATGGTATGGGATTTCCTGAGAGATTTGTGAATTGGATAAGAATGTGTGTGGAGACTCCTATGTTGAGTGTAAGTTTTAATGGAGGGTTGGTGGGATATTTTCCTTCAAAAAAATGTTTCAGACAAGGGGATCCCCTATCCCCTTATCTGTTTGCTATAGCCATGGAGATTTTCACTTGTTTGATTGACAAATCTGCTTCAGAGGGGCTATTTCCTTACCACCCAATGTGTAAAAAGGTTCAGCTGACACATCTGTGTTTTGCTGATGACCTTTTGGTGTGCTCTAATGCTTCAAATTCTGGGATGTATGAATTGAACTTTTGTGAAATCTAATCCTAACAAATGTGAAATTTTTTTTGGGGGATTAGATAAGGATAGGAGAAAGGTGAGGACAGATAGGTTTGGTTACCAACTTGGGGGCTTCCCTGTTCGTTATCTAGGAGTTCCCCTGATCTCTGGGAAGTTAAGTGTTGCTGCCTGTAGACCCCTCCGTTTTAAGAGTTGGCAAGCAAAAACTATTTCATATGCAGGGAGAATAGAACTGGTGGGAACTCTGTTATACAGCATCACTCAATTTTGGATGTCTGTGTTTCTGCTTCCAAAGGCAGTAATCAAGGAGGTTGAGAGGATTTGCAGTAAGTTTATCTGGGGGATTGGAAGTGGTGTGAAGTTGAGAGTAAATGTTGCTTGGCAGAAGCTTGCTTACCCTAAGAAAGAGGGGGGTCTTGGTTTCAGAGATATGTATAGCTTGAATCATGTCTGTATGATCCGACACATTTGGTTAATTTTATTGAAGGAAGGCTCTCTATGGGTGGCTTGGATTAGGGCTGGGAAACAGTCCGGTTCGGTTTAAACCGGACCGGATTGACCCAATTTTTTGAAACAGTATTGGAAAATCCCACAACCGAATACGGGATTGGATTGTTACCCGGTTTTGACCAAACCGAATTGGATTCAATACGGTTTGGTCCGATTTTGACCCAAAAACTTGCTTTGTTTATTCCCTCCCCCAAAACGCGGACGTTTCAAAGAAAATTGGATAAAAAAAACTCTTTCTCACCTCCCACTCGGCACACCCAATCCCAAATCCCTATTCTCCTTACAAAACCCCACTCCTTAATCTCTGCCGCCTCTCTCTTCTCATAAAAAAAAACTCACAATTCATATTTTTCCCTATCCCTGCCTCTCCGATTCATCATCCAAGTTCATCCATCCACATTTGATTCTTTCCTCTCCGCTGTGATTTCTCTCCAGGGTTATGATTCTTCATCTTCCCACCTCCTCTCCACTGTGATTTCACTCCAGGGTTGGGTTTTCGGCGCCGCCCCTGCATGCACCTCCACCGCCCACAGATCTGGAACGGTCTCCGCAGTCGCTGTCTCCTCTGTTCCCCCTTCTTCCATGCACAACCACCACCAAAATCTTCTTCTTCTTCTTCTTCTTCTTCTTCTTCTTCTGGGTGGTTCATTGTGAGAGGGAGAGACGGGTCTTGAACTTGATTGGGAAGGGAGGTTGAGGCAGGGACTGGAGTGGAGATCGAGAGGTGGAGAGGGGGTTGAGGGAGGTGTGGAATTTGGGAGAGATAGAGAGGAAGCTAGCAGCTGCTGACTTAGGTCTTAGGTAGTGGGATGATAGGGTTTGGGCTTCTGAGCGGGTTGGGGATGTAGGGTTTGTGTTTTTGGGCTGGGCTGAGAATTGAGGGGGTTATATATGTTTCGGGCTGGACTTTAGGCTCGGGTTTGGGCTGTGCTAGGTAGGATCCAGTTTTTGCCGGTTTTAACCGGATTATACCTGGTACGGTTTTTCCCATATATGGACAAATCGTAATCCGGATCAGACCGTGTTGTATCTGGTTTTCGGTTGCAACCGGGGAAATTTAAACTGCCCGGTTTCCGGTTTTACCAGAAAACTGAATCCGAATTCCCAGCCCTAGCTTGGATCACTCAATATAAATTGAAAAGCAGGGATCTCTGGTCCTATTCCTGTACGTCAGGATCATGGAACTGGAGAAAGCTCTTAAAGATGAGGAGTACGGTGGAAGAATTGATTTCAGTCCGTGATAATGTCCTCTTGTTTGATAAAGCTGCTATGCCCCGATACTCAATTAGGAAGGTTTGGAAATCACTTCGTCCTTATCAGCAACGAGTACCATGGTGGAAAATCTTGTGGAAGGGAGTGGCTATTCCGCGAAACAGGGTTATCACATGGCTGGTAGTCAGGGGGAGCATTAACACAAAAAGGAAGATGTTGAAATGGGGATTCTCGGGTGATCTATCATGCTGTCTATGCCTATCAGGGATAGAGGACAGGGATCATTTGTATGTTCACTACTCGTTCTCGAGACAGTGTTTGATGCATTGTTTTGTAGGTTTCTACAGATGCCTAGGGTGCAAGATTGGGAAGGGTTGCTGAGTTTCTTGATTAGGAAACTTGGTGGAGTGACGGAAGCTGCTGAATCAGGGCAGGTTATATGGCAGGTGTGGGTGAGCCACATTTGGAGAGAGAGATGCATGAAGTTGTATGCAGGAGAAGTTAGGGATTATGGGATTTTTCCAGAAATAGCACCTTTAAAAAAAATTACAAAAATAGCACCCATTCGAAAAAATTTACACTAATAGCACCATTTTTTATGGACCGCACCTTAGAGGTGCATTTTGAAACTAAATCGCACCTTAGGGATGCGTTTTACATATAAAACGCACCTCTATGGCGCGGTTTAAAATCCTGGACTAAAACCTCTTCTCGGCCAAGCGGTATTAGGTCTGACCTACAAAAACCGCTTGATCGAGGTGCGGTTTAGGCCTGGCCTATGTAAATCGCACTATAAAGATGCGGTTTACTTCTCCCAAAGAAAACCGCATATTCATGGTCCGATTTTGCCATTCAAACCGCACCCCCAAGGTGCGGTTTTAGTCAATTAATTTCTGACATCCATGCATAACAACATACGTGGGTCTGCATGGGCCTGCATGGCAGACGAAAACCGCACCTCTAAGGTGCGGTTTTCATCAGTGATTTTGCCTATAAAAGCCTTCCCGGAAAACCATTTCTCTTCACAACTCTCCTTATCCCTTTTCAATTTTCTGTTCAATTTTCTGTTGTAGCTCTATATTTCTTTAGTAGTTTTGCGATTAACGTTAACTCCTAAGTTTATTTTGTATTACTTTTTATTGTTATTTTTTATTTATGATTTTTATGATATTAACTGAACTACGGTTTTTTCGCAGATGGCATTCCAACCGTTCACGCTTGGCTTACCGAGGAATGGTTACACATAAGAGACCGGAAAGGGGGTCACCTACGTCGATGGCAATTTTCAGAAGATAAAGGTCGCTACCAGACCGCTGCTTGAAGACCTCCATCAAATGTGCACTAACGTTACTTGCATGGATGGCACGAGAAGAGTTGATCGTATGGTGTACCGATATCTAAACAGAGAAAGTGGGTCATTGTGGCATGAGGAATATCTCATAACCACTCAGGATGAGGTAGATGCCATGCTCGAATTCTTGAGGTCCAACAAACTTTCCAAAGCCGAGATGTTCGTTTACACCGAGGCGGTCGTAGGCGGTGGAGGTCATTCTGGACACGGTCAAAGATAGCTGGGTGGAATGGGAGCACATTGGTGGTACCCCTGTAGCGGATTATTGTTTGTGCCTCCTAGCAAAAATTTACACGTTAATTATTATATATTAGTAAGGGTTTTTTTTCTTATAACTAAATTAATTAAATTATTTAACTTAAAGCAGAATTTTATCATCATAAAAAAGACATTTGATATTATCATATTATCATAAAACAAACATCCTAAATTAATTAACATAATAACATTCTAAATGAATAATAATTTAAAGGGATACATACATATTATCGTAAAACAAACATACTAAATTAATTAACATAAATAATATTGTTAATGAATAATAATTTAAATAATTTAATCGATTAAATTATTGAAAACAACCAACACGATTAAAAAATCAACATAAATTTATTTTATATTACACTAAATACATTAACAAAATAAAAGAAGGACAAATGGTGAAGAATTGTATGTACCGGGTGATCGTTCCAAACATCCCTTGACCGATGGTTGGGTTGGTCGTACAAGTCAGTTGGATCCAACGGTCCTTGCTCGAGATAATAACGTTGGTTGTATATATCCACGTCCTCCCCAACCTACGCGAAAATAACAACAAGGTTAGTACATAGATTAATTAAAAAGCTTATAACAACAGCAAAAATTAAAGCAGAATAATGAGTACGTACCGCTTGAAATTCATCGACATAAACTCCCTCTCCTTGCCACCAATCGGCCATTTTTTTGGGAAATTCGGACAGAGGTTCGGCTCGACGAGTTTTGAGGAAAAGGCCAAATTACGGACAGAGATTCGGCTCGGCGGGTTTTGAGGAAAAAACCTAAGAAATATTTTCTGATGGCAGATCGGACTTAGCCGCAACCAACAGACTTCTATTTTCTAGGCTTTTGGGAGGGGAGGGTTTAGAGAGATAAAATCTAGAGAGAGAAGGAAGAATGAATTGTGGTGTGAAGAAATGAGAGGAGGAGGGGTGGTATTTATACCCAACAGACCGCACCCTCCAGGGGCGGTCTGGTAATTTTGCCAGCTTCGAAAACGCACCCTTCCGATGCGTTCTCCGCTTCTCGAGGCGCTGACCGCTATGAAAAGCGACGCTCCGTTGTTCAAGGCAGAAAAAACGCTCCTCTCCGCTGCGTTCTGCGATCCACGGCGCGGATTGCTGACATGGCATTGCTCCTGCCCGCTAGATCGCACCACAATCCTGCGGACTGTAAGGCCGCTGGCCACCAAACGTTGAACGCATCTTGGAGGTGCGTTTCCAATTCTGACGTGGCATAAAGCGCACCTTAGAGGTGCGTTTTATTGAGGAAACGCACCCTTAGGGTGCGAGCTATATATAAAACGCACCTCTAAGGTGCGTTCCATAAAAAAAGGTGCTAGTAGTGTAAATGTTTTCGGATGTGTGCTATTTTTGTAAAAAAAAAATTAATGGTGCTATTATTGGAAAAATCCCAGGGATTATCAGGTCTTGTTGAAATCTATTCAGGGGGAGATAAAGTGTGTGCTGGGTTTGCAGAGGGTCTCCATATTTTGGTCAATCAATCTGCCTTAGAGATTTAGTTTGGATAGATTTTTGTTTTGCTTTGTTCGTACTTATAGGTTGATTAAGCCTAGTTAGCAGGGCAGTTGCTAACAACCCTTTTTTGATGAATAAAGATCCCATCGATTCATAAAAAAAAATTAAAAAACTAGAGAAGACCAGTGCCCTGAGTGCCTTCTTAATTCTTATCCCCTTCCTCTTCGCACCATCGAGAACACCACCGCCGCTCAAAATACCGCCGCCGATCTCCCACCTCCGCCAACCGAATCGGCTCCCTGCTTCAGTACTACAATCCCGGTCCAGACAAACGTCATCGTCGGATCTTCCTCCGCCACCAGTGCCTTTAAGTGCCCGGACCTGAAAATGGCCACCACGACCAAAACCACAAGGAGCTAACACATCACCGTGAAAATCGAGCAGAGAATCGCAATTCGGTTCGTATCCTCGTCGCAAATCCAGAGAGAAAACCGGGTGCGGAGCGGAAGCAAACAAACTTCTTCTCCAGATCGGTGGAATTAAACCCACAAACCCCATTCCCAAATAGGCATACTTGCGGGAATATCGAATTGAAGAAGGGAGAGAGAGCTTGAAACGTACATGAGGTTCTGCAATTGCTTGAGGTTATCCAGATCATTGCCATTGATTAGCGTCCTGAACTCCCAAGAAACCTAATTGGAAGCTAGTAAATTATATTTATCTAAACCCAAGTAGACCCATTGATTATGGGTAGGATATGGGTGACGTATATATGAGTTTGAATGTTTGTAGATGGGTTTGGATAGGGTATGCATATTTACTTTCATAATCTAAATGTGTATGAGTTGGGTATGGATACCCATTTATTCGAGGGTGTTTTAATTACACATACAAAATTATTCGAGGATGTTTTAAATGTCTCTTTGTATTAGTTATGTGTGGCGTGAGCGTTGCAGCAGAATTCATGATGTTGTTATTTGCCCCTCCAAGTAAGCTAGTTGGAATGATTGAAGAGGAAGTGAAGTGGATACTTGAAGCCAAACCTTGAAGCTGTAATTGTACATGGGCGTTGGGCCGTGCTTGGGCCGGCACGGCATGGGCACGCTTCGGGCCCATTTATTTCGTGTCGTGCTTGGCACGGCCCGTCAGTTTCGTGCCGTGCCATGCAAGCCCATTTGTTAACTTTGCTAGGCCCGGCCCAGGCTCGGGCACGGTTCGAATCGTGTCGTGCCTATACGTGCCATGCCCTGCTCGTATTCGTGTTTAATGAAAAGGATGAAAACAAAAGAGAGAATGAAAAAGAAGTTGAAAATTGGACGAAGGAAGATAGTATTAACCGATAATGTTTGAGAAAAGTAACAAATCATGAGGGAAAGAAAATTGGAAGTATAGCGAGTGTGATTTGGCTTTGTTTAATTCTTTGTCCATTTTTACTTATGTTAGTAATTACGTATATATCTTTATGACACTTCTAACAATAACATATAGTTATTTTTCTACTTGTGTTTTGTAATATTTGAACCTATAATTCTTTTTATATTTATTTTCTATCAAATAAATATTATTTTCCTATCATATTCGTTCTTATATTCAATAAAGTCTCGAAAATATTAGGCCCGACACGGCCCACTTATATACCGTGCCGTGCCCGTTCCCATCAAGTTTAGGTCCGGCACGCCCCATAAATTATTCGTGCTCGTGCCGGGCTGGCCCATTTATTTGTGTCGTGCTCGTGTCGTACTCTAACCGTGTCGTGCCGTGCTAGCCCGTCGGCGGCACAGCCCGTTGCCCACGTACAGTTGTAATGAAGCAGAGATAGGTTGTTTTTGCATGTTTTTAGTAGATAGCTATATTGAGTAGTTCCTATTTTGGTACTGTACGATTTGTACTTGGAGGAGGGGTTCGCAGTTTGTAACTGCAGGGATTAATGAAATTTTTGATTAACCATAGAAAATATAGTAGGTACAAAAAACTCATAAAATTTAGATACCAAAATATAATTGTTCAATGATTTTACATTAAAATTAAATTTAGGGTATCAAACTGTCAAATGTACATTATAATGACTAAGTTGTAATTAAATTAAATTTGGAGTATCAAACTGTCAAATGTACAGCCGCCAATCAGCTTGCACATTTAGGCAACAGTAAGTGAACTTCTTCTTTATATATATTAATTAAAATTTAACACCCGATATTGACATGCAGTATTAGCTTTCTTACAATTTTTCTAATTTTGATTGAAATGTTTTGTTTGGATATAATAACTTAAAAGTTTTGAATTAATTTTTTGCTTATTCGTACTTTTTAGACTAACGGTTTTGTATTGACAAAATCACGGTCCAAGATAGGGTCAGCAACCACTGGTTACTGACCCATCAGTAATCACACGGGAGCCGTAGATTTGGGAATAGAGCAATCGTGTGGCTGGACTGGATGTGGGGTGGGGAGGGGTATTTTTGTCCGTTTTTGTATTTTTAATTTTTTTTATTCATTCCGCATTTCAATGGCTGACTTTTCAATGGAAGAGAAAGAATGACATTTTCTATGCAACTCAACTTTCTTCCTTCTCTCTTCCTTTCTTTCAATCTCTTTCGAGATTCTTTCTCTATTCCTTCTCTCTTACTTTTTCTTTCACAATCTCCTTTTCAAATTTAGATCTGCTCTCTTCCTTCTTCATTTTTTTTCTCTAGCAATCGACGAATAAAAATTGTAGCCACTCTCTTTATTGCATTTCTTTCTCTTCATCAACTCGTTGGCCTCAATTCCGATCTTTCTCATTTTTTTGGCATTTTGGTGTTCTTGATTGAGGAAGAGGAAATGAGAGGCATCAGAAGACGATTTTTTCTCTCCCTCCTTCTTTTTTTTCCTTTAGATAATATATATTGATATTATGACTCTATACCATATGGTATTGGGTGGTAACGAAATATATATTGATATTACCACACTATACCCTATGGTAATGTATGGTATTGCGTAGTAATGAAATACATATTGATATTACCACTCTATACCATATGGTATTCTGTGATATTACCATACTATACCATATTGTATTGTGTGGTAACGAAATATATATTGATATTACAACACTATACCATATGGTATTGGGTGGTAACGAAATATATATTGATATTACCACACTATACCCTATGGTAATGTATGGTATTGCGTGGTAACAAAATATATATTGATATTGCCACTCTATACCATGTGATATTGTGTGACATTACAACACTATACCATATGGTATTGGGTGGTAACGAAATATATATTGATATTACCACACTATACCATATGGTATTGGGCGGTAACGAAATATATATTGATATTACCATACCATGTGGTATGGTCTTATTTAATACCAGTCAATACCATATGGTATAGACTGGTAATAACTGGAAATTTTTTTATGTCAAAAAAATATCAAAGTGGATATCATTTTGAAGGGTACAATTAATCTGATCTACTGTGCAAAAAAAATTAATCTGATCTAACCCATATGCAACACATTTTTTTTTTGTCGCATAATGTAAAAAAAATGGGTAGAGTTTTTTTTTTATAGCCAAGTCAGATGATTAATCGAGACTCAGAAATGGGAAGAAAGAAAAGCGCGGGAGTCGACCAATAGTCGAACTCCCGATGAGAGGGCCTTTTGTGCCACATGATGGGCGGCCCTATTGAGTTGACGGGAAACAAGACAGTAAGAAACACTGGTCAAAGAAGACGCCAAGCTCCTAGCTTCCTCCAAAATAGCGCCACCCCGAACGTGATGCATATCACCTCCAATCATCCGGCGTATCAAGAGTTTAGAGTCCCCATGAACAGAAAGAAAGGAATGAGTTAGACACCAGTGTAAGGCATCACGTAGAGCTAAACATTCAATGATAAATGGATCCTGGATCCCATCATAAAATTTTCCAAAATCAAACAGAACATTACCTGTTGCATAAAAGCCGACAAAACCAATACTACCTCCTTGACCACGCTTGGAAGCACCATCAAACCAAACATTGATAACAACCGCGGATCCTGAAGTCGTAGGAGTGACTCTGGTAACATGTAAACGGGTAGTAGCGGCAGAATCATTACCAACGGAAGGCTGAATCGGAGGATTTTGCCCAACCGCCCTCCACTCGTCCACTTGTCGTTGATACTGCCGAAACAAAGCCAATGGGAGATATTGAATGCCCTCATGGACCGCCCAACATCTCCCCTTCCAAATCCTCCAGAGAATGAAAACAATATTAGCTATTTCAGTTTTTGAAAGATTCATAGAAAAGAAAAGATGTTGCCCATTTACATGGGTAGAGTTTGATGGGTTTGTAGTTGTACACATACCCATTTACATGGGTTGGATTCTTAACAAATGGATTTGGATTTACCCATCCCAAATGCAAATTACAGTTTGGTACCTAAACTTAATAGATATGCATATTTAGTACCTTTTTTGCATATAAGTCCTCAAAATATCGATGGAAAATTATATTTTAGTACCTAAATTTTTTGGTCTTACATTTTGGTACTTAAACTTTTCATGTTTTACAAATAGGTCCAATTTTTGTTTGTGTAGTTAAAACACCCTCAAGTAAATGAATATCTATATCCAACATACTCATTTAGATGATGAAAGCAATATCTATCCGCCCCTTACCCAAACACATCTACAAATCCCCAAACCATATGCACATCACCCATACCAAACCCATTATCAATGGGTTTATTTGGGTTTGGATATAATACCCATGGGTGGATAATTGCCAACCCTATTTTTAGGCCGCGAAATTTGAAATGAGACAATTCCAACCCATGTTTTCCCTTTTTATATTTTGCAGAAGTTTAAAAGACCACTAAAAGCAGTGAAAGGGGTCGCAAAGAAGATGTTGGTCACCATTAAACGAAATAGACTAATTTATCTATTACAGGTTTATATCAGGTAGGACTTAATTATCATGATTTGAATACAGCTAAGGTTCAGGTGCCACCATATTTCATATATTTCAACCTGTTTACGTTTTTTTAAATCCAGTAATTGAGATCTATATCCAATTTAATTTGTTTTTAGCATACATTTTTATTTTCATTTTTCATCGAATGTAATAGTCTTAGGTTCCATGCATGCAATGCAACACTATTTATGTGGCACGTAGCACTTAGGACATAAAAGTGTGTTACATGCCATGCGATATTGTGTAACACGCTACGTTTAATAGGCACCAAGGCATGAAATATTTTTGTTACAAATAATCAAAATATAAATATAATATTTTAGTGTACAATTAATTCAATTTTTCTCAACATAAAATTTCAAATATGTGTGGAAACAAATGATATATGTTTTGTTAAAAAATAATTAAAAATAATTATCACGAGGTTATGTAGGTTGAGTTATTCACATGAGCTTTTTTCTTTTAATAATTATGAAATTTCTTTTAGAAAAATACTCTATCACATTATGTCAATATTTAGTTGGTCTCATTAATTTTCAAGTTATTGGAAGTAGTTCAAAATCCGATTTTATGTCGATCTTTTTTTTCGTTGAATCTATATAGATCTTTTACCGTAATTAATTATGTATATATATTTGCCAATTTATTTTTCTAATTTTATTAAACTTCATCGAGAATAAAAATGTGTCCAACAATAGGGTTGGACTGTCGGGAAAATAATTGTTGTAGTCGTGACGGTTTCCCCTTTTGCCTTTTGGCAGTGTAATTCGTCGGCGACCAATGGAACCACACAAGGCCACTGCATCACGGACAGAATTCTATATATAAGTGTTTTCAATTTAAGCTTTATATTTAGTTTGGTATATTTGTTGGTAATATATATTGAAGTTGTTATGTTTGTGTTACAGGGAAGAAATCGAATGGGCAAGAGAAGGGTACATCCATGGCAAACTAAAAGAGTAGATCTAAGTAAAAGAAGAAGAAAAAAATATGTGTGAAACTTGAATATTGAGAACTATAGCTTGTTTTTCGTCATTGGATAAGGTCATCTTTCTCTTTTATTTAGGATTACTGTGGCTATATCAATATATAACTTTTTGTTTATAATGGTGAATTGCAAGTTTGTGAATAATGTCCATTGTGTTTGGGGCATGAAGAGTTCAGGGACCACTTGTTTTTTGAGTGTTATTATGTGCAGGAGGTGATTGGAGTTGTTTTTCCAACGTGCTGGGATTACCATCCTAGAGAGGGGTGGGAAGCTAGTTTGCAGGAGGCAGTGGAGAAGTTGCAGGGCTGTTGTGTGGGAAGGGTGTTGTGGAACGCGATGATTAGTGAGATTTGGCGGGAGCGATGCTGCAGAGTGTATGTTAAGCAGGCAGTTGAAGCAAGGGATCCAATTGATAAGTTGAGGCAGATAATGGAGGCGATGGTGCTAGGCAATATGCAGTTCGGATTGGCTGTAGAGAAGAGGAAACTTTGGTTCATGTGACCCTGTAGAAATGAAGAATTATAGAAAGTGTAGAAAGATAGAATTGCAGTAGTGTAGGTTTTGCGAAATGTAAATTGTTGTATTATGTAGGAAGGAGAGCAGTATTTGTTAAGACAGTACTTTGATGGAATAAAATTGGCTTATTCATAAAAAAAAATTATTTTCGCTTCAATTTAGCCATGAATACTACACATTTATATAATCTCTTCTGGAATTGGATTCCGGTCATCTGGGGCAACTAATTTATCCCACAACGACTATACAGCTCACTCCTCCCCTATGGACGCAATCCCCATCATCAGCCATGAAGAAGAAGCCATAGCAGCTGCAAGAGTTGCAGCAGCAGATTGGGAAGAGTAGGCAGGTGTTGATAGTTTTATTTAATCTCTGAAAATTGTTAGTTTGAAACTTTGTAGTGTTTTAAGTGATTCTTTGCTTTGCTTATGGGAATTGGTAAGTCTTGGTGTTTTGGTCTCAATTGAGCTTTCCCTAGCTTAAAGATAATTGACCACACTCATACTCAATTGTTTGCTTCTATTCCTTCCTGATTTCTGTATTGTTTATTTTCTTGCTGAATATATGGCATTTCTAGATTGAAGTTTCAGTTGCATTTTATTTTGACTTAGCTTCTTAGTTGGGAGGGAAGATATGATATTGCATGATGTAAATAGAGAGTTGAAGGGGTAGAAACCTCAATAACTTTATTCATCTAATAGCAACAGCTAAATCCACTGGTCTCAACGTTATAGAAATAACTTGGTAACTTGGTCTTTTATTAAAGGATGAATAAAATAACCATTACAATTTAATCGTACGTTATATGTTTGCCCAGATGTGCATTTTGTAAGTTTCTATATATTATATATTTCATTGTATTCATTATGTAATTGGGACTTCGAGCTTGCTTGCCGTATAATGTCATTGATTTTGATTGTATTTCATTATGTAATTAGGACTTCGAGTTTGCTTGTTGTATAATGTCATTGATTTTGATTGTATTTCATTATCAACTGAACAAAACAAAATTCACGTACCGGGTCTATAGCACACCGGCCAATGGGTCGGTCCCAATGCTAATAAATTACAAATGTATGGCGACTTGAATATTTAGGATAATTACCAGAGTGGTTTAAGTACTTTTGGGAAGGTCAAGGTGATGGATGGTTGTCGTACGATCTGCTCAACATACTCGCGGCAGATTTTGCAACTAATGATCCCGTTCCCTTTGTTAGCCGTCACCTCCATACCTTTCTCGTTGCTATCAGCGTCACATCACCATTTATGATATCCACTTTGATATATTTTTTGGAATAATTTATTTTTTTAGTAGTTTAGTACTAGTCTATACCATGGTGGTATTGTTTGGTATTATGTAAAAGCATATCACGTGGCATGGAAACGTATCATGGAGGGATGAATATACGGAGTTGTTGAAGGGTTGAATACGTGATAGTAGGAATATACTAACTGACATTTACTACTTTCAGTATTGTGTACCTCATGATATCACTCCTAAACCAAGTTTGTATTGGGTGGTGTTTTTTGGTCCTATATTTTACCCCTAGAAATTTATAGGTCCAATAGATCATGATGAACTCGTTCATTTTGTGTAAAAAATTTCAAAATCGACTTGAGGACAAATGAGATACCATTTGGTATGGTGGTATGAAATTTTGTTTTCTCGAAAAAATATTGAAAATAGATCTCATTTTGTAGAGTACAGGAAACTCGTTCGATTTGTGCAAACTTTTTTGAAATCCAAGTTAGAACGAAAAACTAGAAAAAATAAAAAAAATCTTTAATTTCCAACCCTTAGATCTGGTGCATACAAAAAATGAATCACTCAAATTTAGTTATGAAAAGTTATGCACCCTATCCGTATCCAATGAAACCCCAAGCAGGCCATTACACTGTCAGTATTGTATGTGGGTGTTGGATCGTGCTTGAGCCGGCACGGGCACACCCTGTGCCGATTTATTTTGTGTCGTGTTAATCCGTTTGTTATTTTTGCTAGACCTGACCCAGGCTCGAGCACAGTTTGAATCGTGCTGTGCCTATTCGTGCTCTTGCCGCACTCATTTTTGTGCTTAATAAAAAGGAAGAACATAAAATAGGTAATAAGAAGGGAGAGAATTGGACGAAGAATGTAAGTATTAACAGAAAATGCTTGCAAAATGTAACAAATAAGGGGGAAAAGAAAATTGGAAGTATAACGGGGTGTGATTTGACTTTGTTTTATTCTTCGTCCGTTTTTACTTACCGTAGTAATTACACATATATCTTTGTGATCTCTTCTATAAATAATAAATAATTATTTTCGTACTTGTATGTTGTAATATTTGAACTTATAATAATATTTATTTTTATCAAATAAATATTCTTTTTATTTCATTTCTGTTCTTACACTCAACAAGATTTCAAAAATATTTGTCTCGGCACTGCCTGTTTATTGACTGTGTCGTGCTCGTGCTCATGAAGTTTAGATTCGACATGACCCATGATTTATTCATGTTCGTGCCGAACTGACCCATATATTTCGTGCGCGCACTCTAACCGTGCAGAACCAGTGGGTGACCTGGCCCGGTGCCCACGTACAATCAGTACTCCATAGTCCATATAATTGTTTTTATATTAGGTTTATTTCTATAGTTCATTCTATTTTTTCCTATTTTATATTGATTTGTTGTGTTCTTATTACAGCGAAGAAATCGAATAACAAGAGAGGTGTACATCGGGTGGGAAAACCTAAAAACTAGACCGAGTAAAAAAAAAAATTTATAAATGTATGGCGACTTGAATATTTAGGATAATTACCAGAGTGGTTTAAGTTCTTTTGGGAAGGTCAGGTTTAGTATAGGGTGAATAACCATTGGTGATGGATGGTTTTCGTACGATGTGCTCAATATACTCGCGGGCCGCGGCAGATTTTGCAACTAATAATCCCGTTCCCTTTGTTAGAGAGGGTGCATGTTGTGTTGTCGAACAATTAAAATAATACCATGCGAAGAAGAATGATTAATTACAAACTACCATCATCACTTAAAACATTAATTATGGATAAAGAATGACAATTACATTACCACCAAGTAGAAGTACTGAATTCGTTGAACAACGAGAAATAAAAGTGATAATCTGAAAGTGCTACAGCTACCTAGCTTCTAATTAAGCTCCGTAAGTAAATATTAATCAAGTCCAGTCCAGTCCAATATCAGTTGACGAGGCTGCAGCTCCTCCTAATCTCGCCCTGATTCCCCGTAAGAACATCAATGGAACCCATCTTCACCATTGCCCTACCGAATTTTCCAGCCCACGCCACACCATACGACCTGGCGTTCACATCCACGTACCCCCTTGTCGCCGGGCTCTCCGCCAACGTCTGGTCCGTCGTCAGCAACCCCCGCCCCGCTCTCAACTCCGCATAGTACCTGTTGTCCAGACGATTGGGCGTCGCCGGGTCCATCGCCACCGTCGGATCACTACCTCCGTTCACTGGACACGTGGCCCTCAGACTTGCCGCGTAGTTCCGGTCAAGGGTCGGGTCTTGAGCTTGCGTTCCATTGAAGTTGTAGAGCCGGTCAGAGAACGACGAGCAGCGGGCCCTTCCGATGGAATGCGCACCGGAGAGCGTGACCATCTCGTCCGCCGACAACCCTTTCCTTGCGAAATTCTGGATGAGCTGGTCGGCCGAGAGTCTCGGGGAAGGGAGGTTTTGCGTGACCTCGTTGAAGCTGGAGACATTGCCGTCGCGGCGCCCGGCCGGGATAGGGTAGTTGATGCGCCCGAGTATCTGGGAGCTGTCCCTGGCGGCGAAAGCGAGGATGTCGGCACAGGAGACTGTGTTGGGGCAGGTGCGCTCGATTCTTCTTTTGGCTTTGGAGATGACGTTGAATCCTCTCAACCCGGGATTGTTGGCCGGGTGATCTCTCTCTGCTTTTGGGCCACCGGGGAGGGATTTCAGCAACACCGAACCATCACAACCCCGGACGAAGCAGTCATGAAAGTGCAACCTAATGAGCCCAGCCCCGATGCCGGGATTGTGAGACACCGCCCTTCTCACCGTTCTTCTCACAATGGATTCGGCGCCTGGGCAAGAACGCGTATAGAAGCCAAACCTGAGTGGCGGGGAACCAGCCGCATGCACCACCGGCACAAATAACATGATCATCAACAGGAAGAGCATCCCGTCCAACAATGCACGGCGGTAACCCTTCATCGTGGTGCACAAATAACGTCCAAACACCAATATATGGTGTAGTAGTCGCTCTCTACGAAGTAACTAGTAAGTAGTATGGAGGTTTTTGGGAGACTGATCACATCTATGTTGGTACTTATAGTGTGGAATTAATGACCTTTTCCTTTTGGGGTTTGGTTAGTCGTTTCTGAAACCGTGTAGGTATAGGTAGAGACTGATCACATTTATATCTTTTGAAATTAAATAAATTTAATCGAATTTATATATATATATATATATATATATATATATATTGTCTTACAATAAACGTGGTACAAAATTTTCTACTACTAAAACTAGTTTTCCGATTTAACTAAGAACTAAAATATTATGATTAATATTATTATAATGAGTTTTAATTAAAATATATATTAACATGATGGTGACCCAATAGAATCAGGATTAATTGAGTAGAGATCCACTCCATATATGAGTGTGAGGAACTTTAATTGATAATATCTTATTCCTTTTACCTCTGATTTTAATTTGCTATGTATAGAAAAATTAAATTGGTTGCTTAAAGAGAATCGACACAGCAGATAATTTATTAATTTATTTTTAATCTATAAGTGATCCAGTTTTGTGTTAGCGGCTAAGATTACTTAATTAGTAATTTTTATAGAGTATTTAAATATAGATAACTAATTACAAATCTAAAAGAAAGTACTAAACATATTGTTAAGCTTAATCAAACATGGCAAAATATTAATAACCATCCTCAAATTTTGCAGGTTTATTGATTGCTCAAATGTTTGATTTTTTCCAATAGATTACTATTTTCCCTTATTTAAATTACAATTTGAGTGTAATTGTTGAGATGTTTCATATTGGATGTCCATAATGTAAATGTGAATTTATGGTAGACAAATTGTGGATTTAATTATCTAACAAATAATTCATCTCACCTTTCTTAACAATTGTAGGGGAAATATTTATGCTCGAATTTCTTAAATAAAATATTTTTATAAATTAATAAAGAACGTATGTCCTCTTATTGATATTTGGAGTTTCTTTCCTATATTAATAGGATACAATGGATCTACATGATATATGTTGAAAGTATATTATGTGGACAACCCCAAATTTATGTGTTATGCATGGGTGAGGATATTTAGGAATATAATTACTAATGATTTCTAATTAATTCTTAATTTCTTATTGAATTTTTTTTTAGGCACTGGGTTTTCCCTTAAGCGTTGTTTCACATAAAATCTTAACTAGGAGAAAAAACATCAATGAAATAATTGTTATGACCAGAATTTTCTTTCACACTAACAAATTACTTTGTTATGTTATACATGCTTTAGTATTATTTGATTAATTAAAGTTAATTCATAATTTTGTTTACACTATGTTTAATATTTCTACCTATCAAAGATATTCCCCATGGAGAATTATCTGATTAGAAAACAATGCTCCAGTTCGGTCTTCATGTAACAAAGGAAAAAAGATGGAATTTTGGTTCATAACCTCATTTAATTACAACTGGCACGAATCTGAAGGGTTACGATTAAGAATTTTTCAATCTTCTATTATATCTCATTCATTTCAATTCGGTTTTAAAAATAATTATATTATAAAAAGTGTATTGATTGAAACATGTCAAAGAACAGTTGAAGATGACCACTAAGATGAGTAGTTAGGTAACAATCTACCTTTTCGTCTTTCGTTCCTATTAACTTCAAACTCATTTATTTCATAAAAGAAATTGTACCCACATAACATAAATTTTTTGACCAAATAGTGTATTCAATTGATGCGTTTTATAGGCTCAGGATTCAGCTCCAAGTTGTGGATAAATTTTAAAAGATTACTTTATTGTTTGGTTAGGATTCTGCTCCAAGTTGTGGATAAATTTTAAAATATTACTTTAATGTTCGAGAATCAAGAGAGCTATATTTTTTGGAATACCTACCCATAAATTATTTGAATATAGTAATGGAATTGGAGGACATTTGCCTCTTCATCCCCTAGAAACTAATAAAGTTGATTTTTCACATCAAGCTCACTTATTACAACATCGTGAACACCATAAGTGAGTATACAGTTTTGAAGATACGCAGGGATGACGAAGAAGAATAAGTTTATACGGAGTTCATGACATAGTCATGGACGAGGTATATTGATTATTGAACTTCTTGAAAATGGTGTTTCACATCTCTAAATATTTGACCATGAAAATTTTGCTTTTAGTGAGATGCTGGAGACGAAGAAAGAGTATGTTAATGGCAAAGATAGTGAATTTAATAATGGAGATAATAGCGTTGTTGAGAAGAAAGAAGAGATTATTAAAGGTGTTTTTTAATTTCAATGATGGGACAAAAGAACGAATCATTCATAATATTTATTAATTGGATGAGGTTTATTCTGCAAGCATGAACATGATGTTTCAAATATCCTAGAATTTCACCACAAAAGTATGGATTTTGGTGAAATAAGGAAGAAACTAGAGATGATAAATATAAAGATTTTATTAACGAAGTTGAACCGCATGGAGAAAATTATGTTTTTGATGGCTGAACAATCACAAAAAGTCAAAAGAAAATTTGCAGTAATTTATGACAACAAATGAAAACTAAATAGTATTTCTATTAACTTTTAGGAATCGATTTTCTTTTGAGTTTTTCACTTTTGATTAGAACTTTGTCCATGAATGATAAATATGTCAAACATGAATTTTTATATTTTTCATAATTGAATAATTTAGATTCTTTCATGATACCAAATAAAATGTAACTTGATTGACAGTTACTATTATTGTTTATATAAAAAATTATTATTATTATTATTTATACTATTGATGTAATTCATCCGGCCAATGGACGAGCTAAATAGATTAGATAGAGGAATTCCTGATTCTAAAATGGAATCTGATTATCTTCCAGGAAGCTAGGGGTCGAATGCCATTGGACAGACTAGGATTAGTTTTAATATAATCATAATACTTGCATAAATAAAAAAAATCCTACACCATTATTAAAAAAATCCTTATACTTGTTGGACAAATTATTATTATAATTATTAAGTCGTAAGTAGAAAAAAATCCGCATACTTAATCAAAACTTTAATACCAATTAAAATTTTATTTTATTTTATGAAAATTGAGCCAACCCATGAGTATTTAACCTAATTCAAATCGGTCAAAATGAGTTGAACCCAGTGTCAGTATGAGTTTTGTTAAAAACTTGACCGTCGACTTGGGATACGGTCAATAATCATTGGTTACCAACCAATGAGTAACTAAATCTTGAAGTTTAGATCTAAGTGGACCCAGAAAATTCAGATCTAAGGGTTCTGAATTAAAGGTATTTTATTTTCGCTAGTTTTCTTAATCGGCTCTTATCTTCTTCGTTCTAACTCGGATTTCAATTTTTTTTGCACAGATGGAACGAGTTCTTTGTACTCTACAAAATCAGATCAATTTTCAATATATTTCGGGAAACTTTTTTATGAACGACATTTAGCTATAGGTAGAGCTAAATAGATTAGATATAATCATAATACTTGCATAAATAAATAAAAATCCTACACCATTATTAAATAAAATCCTAATACTTGTTGGAAAAATTATTATTAGAATTTTTAAGTCATAAGTAGAAAAAAATCTGTCCGCTTAATCAAAACTTTAGTACCATTTAAATTTTTTATTTCATTTGATGAAAATTGAGCCAACTCATGGGTATTTAACCTAATTCAAACCGGTCAAAATGAATTGAACACGGTGTCAGTATGAATTTTCCTAAAAACTTGCCTGTCTTCCACTCAAACCTAAATAACAAAATGGAAGTCGCGGAAAAAGTTTCTTTGTCATTTCCTTGATTACCACTCCAGCAATACATTACTGGTTTAAGCCCAATGCACGCATGCGGCGAATAGACGATCGGCATTAATTAGTGGGCTTCGCAGCCGACGATGGCTGCATTCTTTAAGAAAAACAGAAGGAAAGCATAAATTGATTTGAGAAATCGTATTGACTTTAATCGAGGTGAAATTTTAATATTAGAGCAGAGAGTGGAGTTGCACAGGAGAGAAGATAGGATTATAAGATGATTAAGCTAAGAGTGATTTAACAGAGAGTCAGAGGATTAGAATAAAACAAAATAGAGATTGAGAAGAAGAAAATAATTGTGAATTAGGAATTTAGAGAGATTTGGACGAGCAAGAAGAGAAGAGATGGATAAATTGAAATTACTTTCAACCCGTAAACCTTAATCACTTAAAGCTATAATTTACTAATCTAGCCCTAAGTTAATAATATGTTTATGGTAAATTATCAATTCTTACCGTAATCTTAACACTTGCAGGATAAAGCATACTTGTGTGATAAGAATCGTGTCGAGAAATTTTACAATGCTATATAGTATTGGTGCTATAGGTTTTTGTCTTTATGGTACAATTTAAAATTGTATATTTACGTTATGGTACAACTTTTTATTGTACCTATACTTTTTGTACAAATTCTTTTATGGTACAACTTGAACTTGTACCTTTATGTGATGGTACAACTTCAGGTTGTAAAGTTGTACCATAACATAATGGTATAAATTGTTTTATGGTACAACCTAAACTTATACATTTTATGTTATGGTACAACTTTGAGTTGTACATTAAAGCACCAATGCTATATAGCATAGTAGAAGTGCTCGAATCGTGTCACCAATGACAAACATTATTATGCATGCTTATGAAGAATCGTGTGACCAAAATGACAAACATTTTGTAAGTTTCGTTACTATATTACTAAACGTGTATTTATATGTATATTAGAAATACGAAAAAATTATCTAAATGGTTGATTGTGTGCACCGTATAAAATATGATCACGTGGGCTCCGTACTCCTACAATGCAAAACGTAAGGTCATATTTCAACTCAATTAAAATGTGAATTGATTCCTGCTTGGTGTAGAGCGTGTAAAGGTATTGAGATACCCAACCACTCCAGCCGTTTGCCATCACTATTTCATACCTTAAAACATAATAATTATATAAATATTTTTTGCATCTTTTTATATTGTAGTTGGATAAATGAAATATAGAGTAACTGCACGCAGGCAAAACCAATCAATCATCCAGACGTATGACAAATTTCCCACACTGTTTCTATAAAACACAACAAAATTAAAACAAGATAACCGTGATCCAAAACAAAACATGCGACTCGTGAATAAGAACTTATTTGTGATGCATGGATATATTATGATTCATAAATATAAGAAAATATTCCAAAGAAATGCCATATGCATGAGATGAAGATATAATAAATCACTTTCAGCAATAGGAAATAAGGTTTTGCTCTTGCTAGAATATCTTAAGTTTCTAGTCTTGAAAAGGGAAAATGATTTTGGTTTCATGAAATGTTGGAGGAAATTAAATCGTTATTTCAGCAACACCGAACCATCAGAACCCCGAACGAAGCAATCATGAAAGTGCAACCTAATGAGCCCAGCCCCGATGCAGGGATTGAGAGACACCGCCATTCTCACGGTTCTTCTCACAATGGATTCGGCGGCTGGGCAAGAACGCGTGTAGAAGCCAAACCTGAGTGGTGGGGAACCAGCTGCATGCACCACCGGCACAAAAAACATGATCATCAACAAGAAGAGCATCCCGTCCAACAATGCACGGCGGTGACCCTTCATCGTGGTGCACAAATAACGTCCAAACACGAGGAAGAATCAAGTAGCGCTAGGCCTAGAACGATGGGACGAAAGATAATATATGTAGTAGTCCCTCTCTACAAAGTTAACTAGTAAGTAGTATGGAGGTTTTTGGGAGACTGATCACATCTATGTTGTACTTATAGTGTGGAATTAATGACTTTTCCTTTTGGGGTTTTGTTAGTCGTTTCTGAAACCGTGTAGGCATAGGTAGAGCTTTGTGGTTTTTTTTTTTTTTTTTTTTTTGAACGACGTGTAGCTATAGGTAGAGCTACATAGATTAGATAGAGGAATTCCTGATTCTAATATGGAATCCTTCCAGGAAGCTAGGGATCGAATGCCATTGGACCGACTAGGATTGGTTTTAATATAATCATAATACTTGCATAAATAAATAAAAAATCCTACACCATTATTAAAAAAATCCTAATACTTGTACAAATTATTATTATTAGAATTATTAAGTCGTAAGTAGAAAAATTCCTAATACTTATTGGAAAAATTATTATTAGAATTTTTAAGCCAGTAGAAAAAAATCTGTCCGCTTAATCAACACTTTAGTACCATTTAAAATTTTATTTCATTTGATGAAAATTGAGCCAACTCATGGGTATTTAACCTAATTCAAACTAGTCAAAATGAATTGAACACGGTGTCAGTATGAATTTTGTTAAAAACTTGCTTGTCTTCCACTCAGACCTAAACAACAAAATGGAAGTCGTGGAAAAAGTTTCTTTGTCATTTCCTTGATTACCACTCCAGCAATACTGGTTTAAGCCCTATGCACGCATGCGGCGAATAGATGATCGGCATTAATTAGTGGGCTTCGCAGCCGGCGGTGGCTGCATTCTTTTAGAAAAACAGAAGGAAAGCAGAAATTGATTTGGGAAATCGTATTGACTTTACTCGAGGTGAAATTTTAATATTAGAGCAGAGAGTGGAGTTGCACATAAGAGAAGATAGGATTATAAGATGATTAAGAGTGATTTAAGATAGAGTTAGAGGATGAGAATAAAACAAAGGTAAAATTCATCTGTTTAACCAAAACTTTGACGTTTGTGACAATAATAACTATTTTTGGAGAAATACCAATAATAGCCAGAATTTTGAAAATTTCATATGACAAATATAGCCAAACGTGTTAGAAACTCCGTCAATTAAGTTAACGTTACGCTGATTAGGATGCTAAATCATTACACACGTCAGCGACAAGTCATCAATATCATTGTCACATCATTTTGATTTATCTTTTAACGATTCCAGGTGGATAAATTAATAAATAATTAAAGTTTTTTTTCAAATAGTCTGTTTTATCTGAACTAAATTTTTATTTATTTACGGAAACTAAAAAAAATAATTTTATCTCACATCCCTCTCTTCTTTCTGCCGCCACCCGGAGAGCACCCTCGCAGAGCCACCGCGATCCCTTTCGACAGGTCGGGTTCTTCAGTTTTGAATTCTCTCAAACCAGAACTGCCAGCCTGCCACCACATACTCCCCTTCCTTATCACCACCATCATCTCCATCCGACCTAGAATCAATCTTTGGGGATTATTGGTAGAACTAACTATATTGGATAGAGGAATTCCTGATTCTAAAATGGAATCGAATTATTTTCCAGGAAGCTAGGGGTCGAATGCCATTGAACCGACTAGGATTAGTTTTAGGATTTTGCTACGGTGACATGCATGTCACCGTGACATGGACTTTTCGGTCGACCGAATACAACTTGCGGTCGACCGAATGGGCTAATTCATGTATGTTGGGTTCCTGAAGGCGGTCGACCTCTTACAAAATGCGGTCGACCGTTTTAGTGGTCTAACAGAATGACAGGTCGACCCAAATATCGCATAGGCCGACCCTTGTGCACCTAATATGTCGACCGCATTGTGAAGAGGTCGACCGCCTTCAGACCGTATCCGTATTGGATATGGATTCCAACACCAGAAAGGTTCCACAATTGGACAAGGAAACGAATTGGGTCGACCCATTCACGTCCTAAATCTCTATAAATACGAATATGAGTCCCCTTCAACGCCACCAAGTCTGAATTAGGTTTTTTTCCGACTTAGAGCCTTTGTGAAGAAGATCGTTCGCGGTTGCTGTTGTACGTGTTGGAAGTGGTCGACCAGGTCTAAGGTGAGGTCGACCTAATGTAGCATTCGCCGTCTTCTTTTTTAATGCGTGATTTCCACCGGCTAACTTGATATATTGTTGGGTGCAGAATCCAATTCGGTCGACCGCGACGTCAACCAGGTCGACCTGACGAGACAATTCTTCGTATTTGAATTTAGGCCACAACACTTGTTCTGTACTTGCGAGGTAACCCAATCGGTCGACCTAATGAGTTTCAAGGTCGACCGTATATGTTTTTTTGGTTATTCAACCTGAATGTCGACTTTGGCTTTGTTTGTATGACTATGTTGTGCTTGAAAAGGTCGACCGCGCCAGATATCTGGTCGACCTGTCCTTTTTTCGGTTTAATTTTGAACTTACTATTTGTTTGTAATTGTTATTTTCCTGCTGGATAGGTCGACCTAGGAATAACCGAGGTCGACCTGACGAGTTGTGGTAGTCACTATTTGTCTTACAGGTCGACATAATACTCTGTCAGGTCGACCACGTCTTTGTTTTTTGGTCAATTATAGAAATTTGTACTTGAATTATGATTTTAATTTTTCTTTAAATTGTTTAGACGATGACGCATGATGAGAAACTGCATCAAGATTTGGGTGAAATCATGAAATTGTTGAAAGCCACACAAGAGAAGCTGGTGGTGTGTCAAACACAAGTCGAGCATTTGTCAGTTCGACTGACAGATATGACTGGGATGATGCATGACGGGTTTGAGAGGCTAGAAGGTGCTATCAAAGATATAAGTGCAGAACGAATGGAGAATGGCGGAAGAAATGGTAAAGGAAAGAAATTTGACTTTGGTAAAGAGGAGGAAGGCCATGATGACTCTGAAAATTGCTACCAGAGCATAGACGATTTATTGAAAGAGCACATTTTAAAGGTATCCAAGTATATTCATATGTGATTGAAGATATTAGTATTACTATCATTAGTGCTAATCTGTTTTGTTTATATGTTTGATAGAGTGAAACAAAGAATTGCCGCAAGGGTTCCTCTCCTAATTACAAGAGACCGCGATATGAAAGTGACTCCTACACTACTCCACAGAAGGATCAATTTGTAAGAAAGGGATTATTTAGTGATGATAGCGATGAAGATGAATCTAAGAGTCCTTTCGAAAAGCACGGGGTAAGTTTACGTTACATTTTCATCTATAATGTGTTTTTGTGTTCATATGTTACTTTAATTTTAACTATGATTTGTAGGTCATGAAAGTGGAGGGTCTAGAAGGATTCACCAAAAATCTTCAAAATCCAGTTGAAGACTTGTATTATGTTGTTACTAAAGAGAAGGTTGGGGACAAGAATTGGGACAAGTAAGACGTTTTTCTAGTACGTGTGGTCGACCGGTTGTCCAATAAGGTCGACCGTGTGTCCAATAAGGTCGACCTTGACTGTGTACAGGTCGACCTGTACGTTGCAAAAAAAAAATTGACATTTCTGTTATCTTGATTTTTGCAGTTTGATGATTGTGGACTTTTTTTCTGAAAACCTGCAACGACATTATTTGAGTTCGGTCATTAGCGAGAAAAGCTGGGTTTGCTCATCAGTAAGTACTATACTACTACGACTTTCGTATGAATTGTGCACTATTTATGTTACGATTTACGATGATTTTGTGTTTTATTGTTGGATGGTAGGTAGTGGATTTGTGTGCAAGGGCACTAACAATGTCTGAAAAACATGATGTGAAAGAGCCAAATGTGTGGTATTTTCCAAATATGTTTTCGGTAAGAGCCGTAATGTCAAATTATTTGTCATAACCTAGTTATTTATATTGTACCATGTCAATTCATCTCAACTAAAACATGGTGCAGAAAATGGTACGCGCTAACATGAAGACCAGACAAATTCGTAACAAGTTGATCAATGATGGCGTGGACTTTATGCCGAATGTCAGTGCATGCCAGAAGGTTAGTCTAGTCAATGTCCCTATATCATTAAATTTCGAAAGTGCATTTGTTTGTATTCGCTGTTTATAACATATAGTGAGTGTTTCGTTGCTAGATATTTATGCCAGTTCTTGAAGATGAAGCACGTCATTGGTTTCTGTATCTCGTCAATGTCCAGCAAAAAACTGCATTTTTGCTTGACAGTCTACCTTCAACTATTGAGGCGAATCGTTGGCGTAAATCAGAACTATGCAAGAAATTGGTAAGTGTTTCCTATAATTTTCTGACTACTAAGCGTTACGTAGTATGCTAGAAGTTTAAAATATTCGTTATTTGTGTGTAGTTGTCCACTTTGGATGATATTTTGAAACCAGAGCGCACGAGCAATGTAGTAGTACCAAATTTTGGAGATTTCAATTTTGATGAGCTACCAGTTCAACGACAAAGGAATAGTACTGAGTGTGGTGTGCACGTCATGCAGTGGATGCGCTATGGATCCAAGGATCTTGATAGAGTGGTGAGTATATCGTCAAACAAATAACTAGTATAATTTACACTTTTTTTAGTTGTAACGAAATCTTACATGGCATAATGCAGATAGGAGAAGAACACAAATTACCGGCTCGAAAGGAGATTCTATGGTATCTGGCTACACATTTTGAAAACCGTGCACGAGAAAATCTTTTCAAGGCAGTAGTAGATGAATGCATGGAACGAGGCAAAGAGAGACAGAGTTCCAAGAAAAAAGCAAAGAAATGAAGTCGTTAAGTTACAATGTTGCATTATTTGGACCATACATTTATTTTGTATTTGCGAGATCGTTTCATTTTGGATTTTGAATGTTTATCGTTTATTAGATTTGTTATACAATTATGTATGTGACTGAATTTACGATTTCAATCGTCTAGAACAAGTGGTCGACCACATACTCAAAGCGGGCATACCCAAAGGCAGAGCACAGGTCGACCTCGTGAAGCTTAAGGTCGACCTATGATACTGTAGGAAAGTCAAAAACCATGTAAAATAAGTATGGATACTCGTCTGTTTGTCCTTAATAAAAGTACGGTCGACCATTCTTGTCAAGAGGTCGACCTGTGCTCACATTTATAATCATTGGTCGACCATTTCTGTAAAGAGGTCGACCTGTTTCACATTTAAAAACAACGGTCGACCATTTGTGTAAAGAGGTCGACCTGTTTCACATTTACCCAAGATGGTCGACCATTTGTGCAAAGCGGTCGACCGTGATGATTCCTGTCCTTGTACAATTAGGATTTTGTGTACTTGTCCTTGTCGAATTATGATTTTATATATCTTGAACCAATTGGATAAGGAATTCGTCTAAATTATCTATAAATAGATGGGAGTCTTCAGACATTAATCGTACCACGAAATCTTACAATTTGTTGGAGTGAAGTTATAATCTCATCGCGCTTATTGTGATCGGGTGTTGGTGGCGGTTTATTTTTATTCCGGTAGACCGTACCAATAAGTGGTCGACCTCGTTGCTAAGGTATGCCTCGTATATGCTTGTTAATGGTTCTATGTGGCTAAATTTTTCCCACCATCCGGTCGACCACAAACACCATCCGGTCGACCGTTCTTTCGTAGTTATAGGATTAGGTCGACCTTTCAGTAAATTAGGTCGACCTTATGTTTGTTATTTAGTAATAAGGTCGACCGTCCTGTTCATTGAGGTCGACCTGACGAGAGCTAATTGGGTATGTTTTGACATTAAGTTCGTATTCCGATCGTTGCATGTTTGTTATTTAGTAATAAGGTCGACCGTCCTGTTCATTGAGGTCGACCTGACGAGAGCTAATTGTGTATGTTTTGACATTAAGTTCGTATTCCGATCGGTGCATGTTTGTTATTTAGTAATAAGGTCGACCGTCCTGTTCATTGAGGTCGACCTGACGAGAGCTAATTGTGTATGTTTTGACAATAAGTTCGTATTCCGATCGTTGCATGTTTGTTATTTAGTAATAAGGTCGACCGTCCAGTTCATTCAGGTCGACCTGACGAGAGCTAATTGTGTATGTTTTGACATAAATTTCGTATTCCGATCGTTGCAGGATGGATAACAGAGATGATACAGACGATAGAGATGATGATGAGGTTAACTTCGATGAGGAACCTAATGATGCTCGAGAAGGAGCTATGGATAATTCAGATGGTACAGATAATACCGATGATGAAGTGTTTGGAGATGATTATGAAACCGAGGGTGCAGAAGAAGAATTTATAGATGATGAAGAAGCTACTGAATATGAACAACAAATTCCTTCCATGGAGTTCCAAACATTAGAAGATGCAGAGAAATTTTACGATTCCTATGCTAAAGCGAAAGGATTTAGCGTTCGACGTAGAGATCTTCGGAGGAGTCGTCGAGGAGTAGCAATTGGGAGGACAATGGTATGTTCGAGAGAGGGGACTAGAGGTAAGATGCATATAGATAAAGAAGGTCGGATTCGGCAACATCGTAAGATGACAAGACATTCTTGCAAGGCATCGTATACTGTACGATTTGATCGGAATAAGAAAATGTGGGTTGTTTCTAAGTTTGAGAGGAAGCACTCACATCGTTGCTGCAATGAAGAAGAAACTCAATTCCTTCGATCTCATCGAAATGTGAGTGAAGGAGACAAGGCTCTGGCGATAGGGATGCGACAGTCAGGAATAAAACAACGCAACATTGTTCAGTTCATGAAGAATAAAGTTGGAGGATATGAGAATCTGGGGTACACTCCAAAGGATTTGGACAATGCTGTTCAGCAATCCCGAACAGTTGACGACGATCTAATAGGAGATGTTAACCGAACATTGGGTTACTTACAAAGTAAACATAGCTCTGATGCGGGCAGCTTCTTCAAGTACACAACCAACGATGAAGGTGAATTAGGCAATCTCTTCTGGTCGGACTCCACATCTAGAGCAGATTACCATTTTTTTGGGGATGTCTTGGCGTTCGATGCATGCTACAAGCGCAACAGGTACAATCGACCATTTGTTATGATGGTTGGTATAAATCACCACCACCGTAACATCATATATGGTTTTGCCCAGTTGGATAACGAGACAATCCCCAACTATGTTTGGTTGTTGAATACTTTTCTGGAGTGTATGAACTCTAAGATGCCCACTTCAGTGATCACAGACGGAGACAAGTCTATGCGTGGTGCCATTGCTACTATTCTGGTTGGAGTGCCTCACCGTCTTTGTATTTGGCATATTGAGACAAATGCGACAACAGCCGTTCATAATAAGGAGTTCGTTAGCGCATTCACTTACTTGGCGAAAGCACGAATATCGATTGAGGAGTTTGAGAGGCGTTGGGAGCTTTTGATTAGTCAGCATGGCTTGTCTGCAAATAAGTGGTTGCAGGATTTGTACGCTGACAAATTACTGTGGGCAGAGGCATACTTGAAGGATATTTATTTCGGTGGACTCCAATCAACCTCGCGATGTGAGTCATGTAACCATTGGATAAATGGGTATGTGGGAACTCAATACAGCTTGCAACGTTTTGTTCAGGGCATTGATGAAGCACTGGAGGGGATGCGTTTCACGGAGACGCAGGATGATTATTCTTCTAGGCACACGAGGTTGCTCTGCAAGCATGCCCTGCGCACTTGGGAAATGCAAGCTGAAAGTATCTACACTCATCGTACATTTGCTATCTTCAAGACTGAACTAGAGAATGAAGCTTCTTATGTATTAGCGGAGAGAAGAAATGAATCAGATGGGACAGAGACATTCATACTGAAGAACTACATGAACCCAGATCGGATAAGGCGGTTAACATTTACTACATCCACTCAAGATCTCAAATGCGAGTGTGCATTATTTGAATCTAAGGGGTTTCCATGCAGACACATGCTTACAGTAATAAAAAATATGGGATACACCGCACTACCCTCGACTTGGTTCAAGCTTCGATGGACCCAAAATGCGAAGACACTAAATCGTCATCCTGGAGTTGGAGGTGATGTGGGAGAGAGAGTTGGTCGACTGATAAGACATGGAGGATTGGCTCTAAAGTGTAAGCGTTTATGTGACATCGCGTGTGGTAGTGAATCTGCTTTTAATCATGTCTCTAAGACGTTGGACGACCTTACTCAATGGGCAATTGAGTTCGCGAAGGAGAGAGAAGACAACACCACACCGGCAAACCCTCCAGCACCCCTTCGAAGTGTGAAAGATCCAAAAATTGGGAAGACCAAGGGGACATTCAAGTCAGCACGAACTGCATCGGGCAAAAGTTTGAGAAAGTGTTCGAAATGTGGGAAATATGGTCATTTTCGCCCCAAGTGCCCGAAACAAAGTCCCAAAAAAGGATCTTAAATTTCTTCTATTTTTTTTTAGGAGTTGTTTTATTTTTTAATAACTGTGATTGCATTGTATTATCTTCGAATTATCTTACTAATGTATGAGTTAATTGATTGTGGGTTGAAATAAAGTCATAAACGGTCGACCTCATAAAAGTTCCGGTTGACCGGACCAAAGGCGGTCGACCGAACACTTTAGCGCGGTCGACCGCGCATTTAATACGGCCGACCAAACCGGTTGACCTGACCAGACCACCCACCCAAACCTCCCTTCATCCTCTATTTAAGAAACCCTCCCCCACTCATTCTACACCACAATCAGAACCCTATCCCCCCCCACATCCACTCATTCTTCCTCTCCTTTCCCTTCTTCATCTTCTTCTCCCATTTCCAAAAACACCATTTTCCAAAAACTCTTGAAAACCTTCATCCTCATCACTTAGAAGAAGAACAAGGTAATGCTTTTCACTCTTCTTTTTCATTTGGGTTGATTCTTGTCTTCTTCCTTTTGTTTTCAAAAAATCTAAAGATGGAAAAGAGGGGTTTTTGCTTCTGTTCGTCAGAAGCGGTCGACCTGTTCATCATCGTGGTCGACCGCAACTGACTTGTAATCTAGTTTTCTTTCTGTTTTATGGACTGAGGTCGACCTATGATGATTTTGAGGTCGACCTGTGATGTCTTTCTATTATTTCTGGCCGTGTTTTGTAGATCTGTAGCTTGAAAAAGAGGGATTTTTCCTTCTGTACGCTAGGTGCGGTCGACCTACTCATATTCGTGGTCGACCGCATCTAGCTTTCATTCCACTTTTCCTTTCTGTTTTATGGACTGAGGTCGACCTATGATGATTTTGAGGTCGACCTGTGATGTCTTTCTATTATTTCTAGCCGTGTTTTGTAGATCTGTAGCTTGAAAAAGAGGGATTTTTCCTTCTGTACGCTAGGTGCGGTCGACCTTCTCATATTCGTGGTCGACCGCAACTGACTTGTAATCTAGTTTCCTTTCTGTTTTATGGACTGAGGTCGACCTATGATGATTTTGAGGTCGACCTGTGATGTCTTTCTATTATTTCTGGCCGTGTTTTGTAGATCTGTAGCTTGAAAAAGAGGGATTTTTCCTTCTGTACGCTAGGTGCGGTCGACCTACTCATATTCGTGGTCGACCGCATCTAGCTTTCATTCCACTTTTCCTTTCTGTTTTATGGACTGAGGTCGACCTATGATGATTTTGAGGTCGACCTGTGATGTCTTTCTATTATTTCTGGCCGTGTTTTGTAGATCTGTAGCTTGAAAAAGATGGATTTTTCCTTCTGTACGCTAGGTGCGGTCGACCTTCTCATATTCGTGGTCGACCGCATCTAGCTTTCATTCCACTTTTCCTTTCTGTTTTATGGACTGAGGTCGACCTATGATGATTTTGAGGTCGACCTGTGATGTCTTTCTATTATTTCTGGCCGTGTTTTGTAGATCTGTAGCTTGAAAAAGAGGGATTTTTCCTTCTGTACGCTAGGTGCGGTCGACCTTCTCATATTCGTGGTCGACCGCATCTAGCTTTCATTCCACTTTTCCTTTCTGTTTTATGGACTGAGGTCGACCTATGATGATTTTGAGGTCGACCTGTGATGTCTTTCTATTATTTCTGGCCGTGTTTTGTAGATCTGTAGCTTGAAAAAGAGGGATTTTCACTTTTGTACGCCACGTGCGGTCGACCTTCCCATGTTCGTGGTCGACCGCATCTGGCTTTCAATCGCCATGTCCTTTTGTTTTATAGACTGAGGTCGACCTCTTTAGATTATGAGGTCGACCTGTGAAGTTTTGCACTCAATTGGTACCATCATTTGGGCCATTTTATGCTCGTTTTAATTTAGCCGAGGTCGACCTATGATGGTTCTGAGGTCGACCTATGAAGGCAAAAGTGCGAGTTATTGTCTCATTGTATTTCAAATTGTGCGAAACTACCACTGGTCGACCTCTTCAGATTATGAGGTCGACCGGATCTGTTTTGCACTCAATTGGTACCATCATTTGGGCCATTTTATGCTCGTTTTAATTTAGCCGAGGTCGACCTATGATGGTTCTGAGGTCGACCTATGAAGGCAAAAGTGCGAGTTATTGTCTCATTGTATTTCAAATTGTGCGAAACTACCAATGGTCGACCTCTTCAGATTATGAGGTCGACCGGATCTGTTTTGCACTCAATTGGTACCATCATTTGGGCCATTTTATGCTCGTTTTCATTTAGCCGAGGTCGACCTATGATGGTTCTGAGGTCGACCTATGAAGGCAATTTTGTATTTGAATTGTTACGGGTTTATATCGACCCATTCTCGTTTTAAATTAGCTGAGGTCGACCTATGCTTCTTCTGAGGTCGACCTGTTCTCGTTTTAAACTAACTGAGGTCGACCTGTGTTTCTTCTGAGGTCGACCCATTCTCGTTTTAAATTAATTGTGGTCGACCGCTTTATGGAGTGGTCGACCGCGTATTGTTCATTTCGAAAATTGGACTAATGTGTATTCTTGCTTGTTTGATCGCAGGATGTTTGGCGGCAAAAAGAAAAGAAAGGCACAAAAAGCTGCTGCTTCAAGTTCGGAATGGGAAGAGTTCAATTCGAATTTGTTCCAGTCGAAGGAGCAAAGTGAGAACTACGAAGAGAAGAGTATGCACAACCGCAGGGTGGTTCCGGGAAGGCCATTGACGACGGATGCGTATTCTCATTTCGAGAATTACGGGTTTCTGGGACCCTTCGTCGATCAGGAGTGGTTGAAGGTGATATCACTCAATGTACCATACTACCCAAAAATGGTACAATACTTCTACAACAACATCTCCTACGAGCGCAATGCAAATGGATCCATTCACGCATTCAAATCCTATGTGAATGGGGTGGCGATGCGCATCAGCAAGAATGTGTTGGCGCAAGTACTGGAGGCTCCAAACGCGGGGAGGAGAATCAATTCTTACGGTGCTTGGAATGAAACGCATTACACGAGAGCCAAGCAAATCCAGACCGTATGTGGTCTTGATGAAGAGGAACATGCTGAGGGGCGCAATAGGCCATCGAGTAACCACCTGACAGTTCAAGCCAGAGTTCTTCACCACATGCTTTCCTACAACATTCTGCCAAAGGGTGGACATCGGGAGACAGTCACCTACTTCGACATGGAGCTCCTCACCAACCTACTGTTAAACGAGAAGGTGAACTTGCCATACTTGATCTTTAACCACATGCTTACTGCTGCTGAGAGTTCAAACAGGAATCTTCCCTATGGGATGATCCTCACTGTGATATTTGAGCATTTTAATGTGAATTTAAGTGAAGAGGTGGGGTTATCGATCTCAAGGCAGGAGTTCTATACTGTTTCATCTCTGAAAAAGATGGGCTTTGAGCTGCGTAATGGTGAGTATGTCAGAGCAAACATTGCTCATGCTGGTGGTGGTGATGATGATGATGATGATGAGGATGATGATGGTGATGATGGTGATCAAGGAGCTCGAGACGAGCCAATGGGGGAGGCACAGAATTCAACTCCACCGATCACCTTACAGCGTGTGTGGGAGCGCATGGATGGCATGTACGAGTACATGGGCCAGATGAACACCCAGATGACTGGCATGTACGACTACATGGGGCAAATGAACGCCCAGATGAGCACAATGCAGCTGACCGTGAATGAGATGCGAGATGAGTGGCGATCTTTCAGCGGAAGATACATGCATCCCACCACATCTGACCACCATGCTACCACCACCAATGAAGAAAATGAAGAAAATGTGAATGAGGGAGAGGGGGGAGATGAGTAGTTTTTAGTTTTATTTTTTTAGTTTTATTTTTATGTTATTTTTTTAGTTTTATTTTTATGTGTGAACAATTATGCTATGATGGTTTTTTTAGTTTTATTTTTATGTGTGAACAATTATGCTATTTTATGTGTGTTTTATTTTTAGTTGTTATGCTATGGATTGATGAGTCCTTGTTATAATTGACTAATTATGATGGTTTGAAACATAATTTATACGATTAAATTAACCACACAAATCGACATACATAAGCAAAAAAGACACGGGGCATAGGTTGACTTTCTTGTATTCGGTCGACCTCGTACCGGATTAGGTCGACCGAGAAACCAACACTTGATCTCCATTTTACGTCAAATGATTGGACACTTTGATAGAACACTTATCTTCTATCTGGTCGACCTCTTTCCTTATCCGGTCGACCATTTTGTTAATTACTGCCATCAAGTGGTCGACCTATATATTAGGTGGTCGACCATGTTGTTTCTGACGCCAACGAAATGGCCGACCGAGGTTTTATTCTGGTCGACCAAAAATACCAACTTAAACTAAATGCGGTCGACCGCGTGGTCGTGGCGGTCGACCGCAACGCTTTCTCGTGATGCCCAAATTGGTCAATTCGGTCGACCTCCCTCAGGAATAGGTCGACCGAAAAGTGCATGTCACCGTGACATGCATGTCATAGTAGGCATACCCTTAGTTTTAATATAATCATAATACTTGCATAAATAAAAAAAAATCCTACACCATTATTAAAAAAAAATATCCTAATACTTGTTGGAAAAACTAGTATTAGAATTATTAAGTCATAAGTAGAAAAAATTTTCCATATGCTTAATCAAAAGTTTAGTACCATTTAAAAATTTATTTTATTTGATGAAAATCGGACCAACTCATGGGTATTTAACCTAATTCAAACCGGTCAAAATAAGTTGAACCGGTGTCAGTATGAATTTTGTTAAAAACTTGTCTATCTTCCACTCAGATGTAAACAACAAAATGGAAGTTGTGGAAAAAGCTTCTTTGTTGTTCATTACCATTCCAGCAATACTGGTTTAAGCCCTATGCACGCATGCGGCGAATAGACAATCGGCACTAATTAGTGGGCTTCGCAGGCGAAGGTGGCTGCATTCTTTAAGAAAAACAGAAGGAAAGCATAAATTGATTTGGGAAATCGTATTGACTTTAATCGAGGTGAAATTTTAATATCAGAGCAGAGAGTGGAGTTGCACAGGAGAGAAGATAGGATTATAAGATGATTAAGCTAACATTGATTTAACAAGAGTTAGGCTCAGTTTGGCCCTGCTGTAGCTTTTCCAGAAGCAACTTCTGACTTGAGTTTTTAGAGAAGTACTTTTCAAAAAAGCTGTTGAGTGTTTGGCTGAAAAACTATTAAAAGTGTTTTTTAATATGAGAGGTTGTGTAAAATGACTATAAAGGACTTATAATATAAACTATGAATAATAATTCTAAACAATAAAATGTAGTCAAAATGGATCTTGTTAGACTTCTTTTATATTAAATAATATATTATTATTATTTATTTTATTTTTTAAAAATGATATAAAGGAAATAAAATTATATTTTCTGAAATAAAATTAAAAAATATGGGGGTTAATTACATGGTTGGCCACTGAGATTACAAAAATCGTTCATGTTTGGTCACTCGAAATATTTAATTCTGTTAGTCGTCACTAAAATTAATTTGATGGTTCATGTTTGGTCACTCTCCGTTACCTTCCGTCATTCTCCGTTAACACCGTCAATTTTTTGCTGACTTGGCTAATAGAAGTTGGCTAATAGAAGTGCTGAGTCACTCAATTTTAATAAAAAAAAAATTATAACTCAACCCACCATGTCAGAAAGCCGCCACATCAGCCCATAAACTAACCCAACTCAGCCCCCTAACCCGATGCCTGCTATCCAACCCTTCCGCTTCCCTGTTGAAGTTTTGGGAATGGACATTTCTCGCGGCCATTGGCCATTACCATCATCTTCCTCTTCCCCACCGAAGTGTTGATTCAGCCCAAATCGGCTGTCCTGCCGCCATTATCATCACCCTTTCTCTCCCTCTTTCCACCCCAACCACCACCACCTCCTCCACCGCACCTATTCCTCCACCCCCTTCCAAAGTGTAAAGATAAGTTAGGCATTCCATCCAAGCCTCACTGGACAAGCAAAATTCGGCATCCCATCATCAATTATACGAAAAAATACCAACTTTCATCCATTTCCCCAGAAACCAAACTGAGCATCCAAACCAAAAATGGATTAAAACCCAGGAATTTGAAAAAAAACGGAAAATTGACTCCAATTAATAGGAAATGGAACGGTCGCCGCCTCCAACCCTTCCCTCGCCGATGGCGTCGTCGCCTCAATCATCCCCGTCTTCCCCGACCTTGGGCTGCCTAGCAACAACGGAGTCGCCATTGCAAACAGATCCAAGCCCGCCCATGTCCAACACCGTTCGGATCTGTTGGGCATGGCGGAGGTACTTCAACTGTTGAACTGTGAACCCTAGAAAGTAGAGGGTATTGGGGAGTAGTGGAGCGAGAGTTGGTTTCGTTGGCGATGACAGGAGTTGGGGTGTGGAATCGGCAAATCGCTAGAGGAAGATGCACCCACCTCTGGTTCCGGTGCTGCTGGAACACGGACTCCGCAGCATTCCCATCGTTGATCCTGCGCTCCAGCCTCTTGAAACTCCCCTAGCCGCCAAGCATCGTCGGAAGCCTCCTGGTGGTCAGAGATCTGGCCCCCAGCTTCTTGGTCTGTTTCTTGTTCAGGGAACAGAAGGCGGCGGATGCGTGGCCAGGAGCAAAGAGATTTGTGTTCGACGAGGAAGCCATTTCCTCTCTTTGGGTTAGGGTTCCTCGTCGGCTGAACTAGGGGAAATGGTATGTTTTACAATTTTGTGATTTAATTTGAGTGGGTTGATCCATGGGTCGGGTTTGGTTAAAAGGTTGGGTTTGAGGGTTAATTGCACCGGGTGCCACTTAACTCTTATAATTGTTGCACGTTAACCACTTAACGTAATTTCGTTGCAACTAAACCATGTAAGTCGTATTATGGGTGCACTGTCACCACTTCCGTCAATAAACGTAACGGCAGGTACTAATACTGTAATTTGCCATGCCACACAAGCGTACATGTCAGCATATTTGCTGAGTCATTTGCGGGCCTCACCAAAACCCTGGGCCCACCTATTTTGGACGTTCCTCCTGCTTTATCTTCTTCAAAACTAACCCAAAAACAGATTCACTTCTTCCCAAAAACCTAGAAACTTTTCCTACTCATTCTCTCTTCTTCCCCGAAACATCAATCTCTGTTCTTCCCCTAAATAGTCCTTTCCCAAACCTACATTCCCTCTTCCATTGAAACCATTAATCTGCTCCTGGGTTTCAATTGCAGCTGCCTGTACGCGGAGATTCTCTTATAATTAGAACAATAGTGATATAACCAACTTGGTAAAACAATTATTTGGTTTTTAAAATCTTGGACAAGCTGGCTATGGAACCCAAACAATAATAAACACAGAGTTCTTATGAAGAACAGAGCATCACTCCATCTTCTAAAGATTCCATAACCGACTCACCTACTCTGATACATGAACAACCTATATTCGTCAGATGCTCGTTTCAAATCCCTAGCAACATCATGAAAAGTAAACAGAATATAGAATCAGAGGACGAATGAAAAAATCGAAGTGGCAGGGGCTGGAGTCAAGCTGAATCGGAAACAAAAGCCAAACACCAAGAGGCGAGGTCCACTGAAGACGGCTCTCGGGAAGAGCTGAAGGTTACTTAGCCCGCTGGAATTTTGAGCATCCGGATTTCATTCACCATCGTCGGAATCAATGGTGCGGTTATTCTGTTGCGTCTCTTTTCTCTTGTTGTTCCTATTTTCCGTCCGTGAATGGTGCGATTATTCTCCTTTATTCTCACAATCTCCTTGCTTAACTGGTTCGCTTATGCATCACGATCGCCTTTGCTAATTCGGGTTCTGTCGAAAATTTTGCAGAGAAGAAGGCAAAATACACTTGTATAGCCATAATTTTGCACTTTATGACAATAATAGCCAAATTTTGAAAAATACACAGATGTAGCCACATTTTGAAAACTAATATGACAAATTTAGCCATTTTCGTTAGTAATTTTAACACCGTTAACTCGTAGCTGATGTGGATATACACGTCATCAAATATGGACTATAAGTCAAATTCGAGTCACCTAGGTGGCAAGCCACCTCAGTTTAGATTTTTATTTTAAAATTGATTTAAATTAAGGGTTTTTTTCAATTCTCCTTTCCCCTTCCCACGAGATCTAAAACGCACATTCCTCCGTCAATCTCCGACCTCCGGCCGTCGATACCAGTTCCGGTGCTGAATTTCTTCTTCCCCACATCACTCTCCGTTCTCTCTTTCTTCTCTCCCTACGACCTCTGCACTGCCACCAACTACTGTGAAAAGCAGCTTTTGCGGCAAAGCTTGGAAGTTTGGTCGACTTCATCTCTCGCGAGAATCGCAATCCTTCGATTCAGTACTCGGCAGATTCTCGACTTAATCCCAAAACTAATCTCCTCTTTTTCTCGTTTCTCGTCGCCCAGTCCGATCAAAATACAGATTATGACGACCTTGTAGTAGCAAACCCTAAATCGACCAAACACGTAACCAACATCCGGCTCCCAGCTCGAGTAACCAAGCTTCCTTGTAGGCCGCTGATAGGGTCGCTTTCGTCAAGGAGGTAGAGGATGAAATTTCAGGCAGCGGCGGCGGAATGGTTGATTTAGCGGGCCACCGTTCGAAAGCTTGACGGTGGTGGATTTTGATATCCCCAATCTATATTACCCTAACCTCTATGCCGAGAAACCCCTAATCTGCCGAGATCCGGACAGAGGTAGATCACAAGCTTCTCATCCATGTTGCTGAATCCGTTGACCTCGACCGCTAACTCTGAAACTTGCTCCACTTCTTCTGGAACGCCTGCAGAGAGGTGAAGCTCGCCGCATGGAGTTTTTCCAGGTCGGCTGGCCGTTTAGCGAGAGAGAGGTTCTTTTCTTATTTACTTTACCTTTTGTTTTTCTTTTTAGTTAATTGGACATTTCTAATCTGGCAAATCAAGATGAAAATTTTCCACATCACAAATAAAAAAGTTAGTCTAGTAAGCATTTGTCACGGCGCCGTTAGTTTTATAGACGGAATGGCTATATCTGTGTATTTTTTCAAATTTGGCTATTATTGTCACAAAGTGAATATTTATGGCTATGGAAGTGTATTTTGCCTTATTAAGTGCAGGAATACGAGAAGTTGCGGGTTAAACTTGCTCAAATATTTCGTCCAAAATAGGTGGGCCCAGGGTTTTGGTGAGGCCCGCAAATGACTCAGCAAATATGCTGACATGTACGTTTGCGTGGCATGGAAAATTACCGTATCGGTACCTGCCGTTACGTTTAATGACGGAAGTGGTGACAGTGCACCCATAATACGACTTACATGGTTTAGTTGCAACGAAATTACGTTAAGTGGTTAACGTGCAACAATTATAAGAGTTAAGTGGTACCCGGTGCAATTAACCCTTGGGTTTGACAAGATGACGTGGTGGGTCTTAGTGACGTGGCGGGTCAGATTTCATTATTTTCGAGTTAAATTAGGCTTATTAGACGATTCCGTCTGCCACGTCAGCACTTAACGGTCTTCAGTAACGGAGATGGACGGCAACTAACGGAGAGTGACCCAACATGAATGGTTTCACTAAACTAAAGGACTACCAATGAATTTAAATATTTCGAGTGACCAAACATGAACGTTTTTTTGTAATCTTAGTGACCAACCATGTAATTAACCCAAAAATATGGTAAGGATAATCTTGTATTTTCAAATCAGCTTTTCGCAGAAGCTCCAAATCGGAGCTTCTGCTTTTATGTTATACAAAAACGCTTTTCGGCTTTTCAAAAGTCGAGCTTTTAGAGGTGTTTGGCCCTACTTCAGCTTTTGAAGCCGAAAAGCACTTCTATAAGCCGGACCAAACATAGGCTTAGAGGATTAGAATAAAACAAAATAGAGATTGATAAGAAGAAAAGAATTGTGAATTAGGAATTTAGAGAGATTTGGACGAGGAAGAAGAGAAGAGATAGATAAATTGAAATTACTTTGAACCCCTAAAACTTAATCACTTAAAGCTATAATTTTCTATTCTAGCCCTAAGTTAATAATATGTTTATGGTAAATTATCAATTCTTACCGTAATCTTAATACTTGCAGGATAAAGCATACTTGTGTGATAAGAATCGTGTCACCAATGATAAACATTATTATGCATGCTTATGAAGAATAGGTTTTATATGGATGTGTAACATTTTGTAAGTTTCGTTACTATATTACTAAATGTGTATTTATACGTATATTAGAAATACGAAAAAATTATCTAAATGGTTGATTGTGTGCACCATATAAAAATATGATCATGTGGGCTCCGTACTCCTACAATGCAAAACGTAAGGCCATATTTCAACTCAATTAAAATGTGAATCGATTCCTGCTTGGTACAGAGCGTGTAAAGGTATTGAGATACCCACCCACTCCAGTCGTTTGCCATCACTATTTCATACCTTAAAACATAATAATTGTATAAATATTTTTTGCATCTTTTTATACTGTAGTTGGATAAATGAAATACAGAATAACTGCACGCAAGCAAAAGCAATCAGACATTCAGACGTATCACAAATTTCCCACACTGTTTCTATAAAACACAACAAATTGAAACAAGATAACCGTGATCCAAAACAAAACATGCGACTCGTGAATAAGAACTTATTTGCGATGCATGGATATATTATGATTCATAAATATAAGAAAATATTCCAAAGAAATGTCACATGCATGAGATGGAGATATAATAAATCACTTTAAGCAATAGGAAATAAGGTTTTGCTCTTGCTAGAATATCTTAAGTTTCTAGTCTTGAAAGGGAAAATAATTTTGGTTTCATGAAATGTTGGAGGAAATTAAATCGTTATTTCAAGTCAAATTTAAATCAATGCATCAAAAATTTGAAAAGAAAAAAAAATCTTCTTTTTATTGATTATGGATAGTCAACCGAACCTCCTGCTGATTACTCAATAATCTTTCACGAAGCATTCTAACGACACATGGTAATATTTACAACATAAGTACTTTGAATCTTGAGCAGCTAGCTTCCTTTGCTTGTTTTTGCTTTTCTCCTTAGTTATATCTTAGCAATTAGAGGGTTTTAGAGATAATATGAATCTGGAGCAAGAGACTACAAAATTAGGAAGGAAGAGGTACGTCATGATACTAATTAAATAAATATTAGGTTGTTAATAAAAAATGACTTGATTGTAAGAAATTCAACATCACTCTTTACAGACGATCTTAATTTTGAGCCATTATTTGGATTTGTTAACCAGGTGGTCTCCCTCAACTTGTCGACCAGTAGGGATTGATTCTCCGCTTGTGGGCCATCAGAAACCGATTTTAGCAGCACAAAAACATCACAACCGCGGACAAAGCCATTATGGAAAGTCCCTGACGGCGAAAGCTAGGATGTCGGCGTAGGAGACGGTGTTGGGGCAGATGCGTTCAATTCTTCTTTTGGCTCTAGTGATGAGTGATGACGTTGAATGCTCTCTAACCCGAAATGTTGGCCCGGTGGTCTCTCTCCGCTTGGGGGTCACTAGGGAGAGATTCAACTATACGAAACCATCACAACCCCGGACGAAGCGGTCGTGGAAGTGCAACCGCATGAGCGCAACTCTGATGCCAGGATTGAGAGACACAATATAATTGTTCTCACTGTTCTTCTCACAATGGATTCCGCAGCGGGGCAAGATTATCTGTAGAAGCCCAACGTCAAAGGCAACAAACTAGCCGAATATCAGCCGCACAAACAACATGATCACCATGAGAAAGAGCATCCCGCCAAACAATGCATGGTTGCGACTCTTTGTCGTGGTGTACAAATAACCAAACACGCAAGAAAGGATCGAGTAGCTAGGCCTAGAAGGAAGAATACGAAAAAGAATGCATGTGGTGTATAGTAGTTACTCTCTATGAGGTGATATGGACGTTTATGGATGAGACTAATCAGGTATGTTGGTACTTGACACGCTATGACACAACACCATACTGCGACCAAGTGTAATCGCAGAATGGAAATGCAATATAGTGGAATCAAGTAATAAATGTCAACCCAGTGCCTAGATGTACTGCCTACTGACTCGCTTCTACCGTCACTCTAGAAAATGGCCAAGTGTAACCACCTCCTAAAGCGTAGTATAACGGGTTTGGGTTTTAATGTCAACCCGGGTCCTAAGTGTGATGACTACTCCGTGAATTCTTATTATTTAGCAGTGACAGTGTAGTGAAGATCCAAACAAGCAAACAAGCAAAGCAGTAAAAGGGTTGTTTTCAAGTTGAGAGAGGTCACCCGGATATGGTTCCCCCTAGACTGCAGTTAAGCCGGATTGTAATTTACCAAGTTCAAGCTCAATGATAGTTATACTGCGGGAGGTTCTTAAACAGTCTGCAGTCTCGACTAAAGGTCTCCAGACCCTCTCAATCTGAGTCCCCAGCGGGCGACTAACCTCCACCGGAGTAAACAGATTGAGGCCCTAACGAACCAAACCTCCACTACCGAAGTAAATCCGGTACAGGATAGAGAATTGACTCCTCGACGGGAAATCTAGCTCAGACGCGGAAACCATACTGTGAAGGATGAGATTCTGCTTCTGGCAATCAATCAGCTCTTCTCCAAGCTCAAGCCGGGCTCCAATGGTGATGGAGATTGGTCTAAGGCACTTGAAGAATCAGGTTCATCACTTTTTCTCTCTAGGCATACGCTCTGTCTCTCTAAAACTCGGAACCCTTCAACTTTGCCCTTCTTTTCCCTTAAGAAGCTGCCAATCGCGATCCCCGGTCAGAATACCCGGTCGGGTATTTTAGGTGGCGATCGGGGATTTTTGAAACGCACCGTCTAGGATAGGGGAATAATCCCCGGTCAAGGTCGAGAATACCCGGTCGGGGATTTAAGCTTCACGAACGGGCCCCCTTCTGCTTCTCAAACGTCCAAAAGCAATTTTCCCCAGTCTGATTAGATTAATACCCGGCCGGGTATTTTTGCTCATGGCCGAGCATTTTGCTCCTCCAGCACACTTCAACTCAAACATGCTCCTTTCGACCCGAAACTCATTTCTTTGCCTCGATGCCAACGCCAAGCCCTGAAATATGACATAAACACACAACCTAGTGTGAAATCGGCTTAAAACACGAAAATCAACGTCTCAACAACTCAAGAATAGGGGTAAAAACATGTGCAATCAATGGCCTATCAAATTCCCCCACACTTAACCGTTTGCTTGTCCCCAAGCAAACCTAACTCAAACCAATGCAACTCTCCAGACCTCTGATAGACCAATAATTACACATGTTTTCACCCCATTCTGAAGCCGTTTGAGATGTGGATTCTAGTTTTTTAAGCCGATTTCACGCTAGGGTGTGTGTTTATGTCATATTTCAGGTCCCGGCATTGGAATCGAGGCGGAGGAACGAGTTCTGGGTCAAAAGGAGCGAAGTTGGGACAAAGTAAGCCGCAGGAGGAAAATACCCGGTCAGGTGGCCAATTACCCGACCGGGTATTCACTATTTTTGGGCGCCCGAGAAACAGAGAGGGGCCCATGCAGAAGGCTAAAATCCCCGGTCGGGGATTATTGGAGCAGACCTGGGATTTGCCTTTCAATGAAACGGTGCGCTTCAATTATACCCGGTCGAGACCCAAAATACCCGACCGGGTATTTCGACCAGGTATCGCGATCTGGCAGCTGATAAAAGGAAAAGAAGGCCAACTTTCAAGGGGGCCTAGTTTCTGAGAGAGAAAGCGATCCCTAGAGAGAGAAAGCGATGAACCAGAGTTCCCAAGTGCCATAGCTTGATCTTCATCACCATTGGAGCCCGGCTTGAGCTTGGAGAAGTGTCGATTAAACGTCCAGGAGCAGAAATCCGTCTTCACAGTATGATTTCCGCGTCTGAATCTGCTTTTGCTTCTTTCTCTATGGAGTAGTTCCCCCATTCATCTGGGTATGGGGAACCCTAGATTTGTATGCTAGGTCTGATTGTATGAACCCAAGTACAGAGTTTGTGAATTGATTATATTCGATTGAGGTTTGAATGATTGAATGACTTGAATCCTGATCAAATTCCTATTGTTTCTGCTTTGACCTAGAATGAGAATATCTGCCTAGGTTAATAGAGTATCCTTAATCGAAGGTGGCGAATTGGTGACTTTAGTCGAGGAGACAATTCGCTATTCTGTACCGAATTCCATTCGGTAGTGGAGGTTTGGTTCGCTAGGGCCTCAATCTGTTTACTCCGGTGGAGGTTAGTCGCCCGCTAGAGACTCAGATTGAGAGGGTCTGGAGACCTTTAGTCGAGACTTCAGACTAGTTAAGAACCTTCCGCAGTATAACTTTCATGAAAAATGAACTTGGTAAATTACAATCCGACTTAACTACAGTCTAGGGGGAACCATATCCGGGTGACCTCTCTTGACTTGACAACAACCGTTTACTTGCTTTGTGTTTTTGTTTGCTTGAATCTGCACTAAAAGTTCATTGCTAGATAACGAGAATTTACCGAGTAGTCATCACATCTAGGACCCGGGTTGACAATAAAACCCAAACCCGCTATACTACGCTTTAGGAAGTGGTTACTCTTGGCCATTTTCTAGAGTGACAGTAGGAGTGATTCAAGTTTTTGGCGCCGTTGCCGGGGACGGCTAGGTTGTTGAAGAAAAGTGATTTCTGTTACTTTAGCATTTTCATTTTCGCATTGAGTGTTTGTTCTTTCCCACTTGTGCCTTCACGGGTTCGCATTGCTTGATTGTGTGCAGATAGTGCATGACCCGTAGCCAGTCGGGAGGTTTACTGCCGTTGGATCCTGAGATTGAACGCACCTGCAACCAACTTCGGAGACAACAGCGAGCTAGACTGGCTACGGTGGAGCGCAGAGACGGCCAATTGAGCAGCGAGTCCGAGGACGAGTACGAGATGGAAGGCGATCAAAACCCACCTCCGGTGAACCAGATCCTGGGGAACGACCCCAATCCCCAGGGAGCTGGGGCCCATCATCATCCACCACCACCGGGTCCCACCTTGGAGTACTACTATACTCCACGGATTGCTGACATCCGCCCGGTCATCCTCTATGCGCCCATTCCTGCAAACAACTTCGAGATCAAGCCATGCTGGATTCAACTCATCATTTCCTCTATCCAGTTCCATGGCTTGAAGGATGAGGAAGCCCGGGTACATCTTTCCCGTTTTCTGCAGCTGACGAACGGGTTCAAGCTGAACGGTGTCCCGGATGACGCAATCCGCCTTCACCTCTTCCCCCATTCTTTGGCGGGGAATGCTAAGAGGTGGTTGGAGACCCAGCCCCCATTGTCAATCACTTCTTGGGACGATCTGGCAGACAAGTTCGTGCACAGGTACTATCCGGCCTGGAAGACCACCGAGATTCAGCGGGAGATCACTCACTTCCGCCAAGAGCCAGATGAGTCACTTCGTGATGCATGGGAGCGGTACATGGGATACTTCTGGTAGTGTCCCCCATCATGGCTTCAGCGATGCCTTCACAGTGGGGAACTTCTACAGCGCCCTCACTCCAGACAACCAGAGGGTGATCGAGTCTCTATGCCCAGGAGGGGATATTCTTACTAAGACTCCACCCGAGCTGAACCAGATGATTAGTACCTTGGCTTCCCGAGATCATTCCTGGGGGCAGAACAATAGAGGCAGGAATTCCCGGGACCGTGGTGTGCACGCTATGGAGGCAAGGTCCGGGTTAGAGCAGCAGGTGGCTGAGTTGGTGCAGACATTGAAGCAGCCCAACAGTCTTATTCCGGGCCGAGGTTTGGCTACGCCTCCAGTAGCTCAATGTCAGTGGTGTGAGAGCCCGAACCATCTGGTGGAGGACTGCAAGGCTATGCGGGAGTCCTCTACTCCCCAAGAACAGTTGGCCTTCATCGCCAATGCTCGGCGCCTCGATCCATACAGTAACACATACAATGAGGGGTGGCGCCAGCATCCCAACTTCGCTTGGAGTAGCAACACCACTAAACCACCTGGTTTCCCGGCACCAGCAGGTGGTTTTCAGCAGAGGCAGCCTTTCCAGGCTAGACAGGGGCCAGTCCTTCTCCAGCAGCCCCAGCGTCAGTATGCCGAGCCAGCAGCAGCCCCAGGTCCCGATAACCAGATGACCGATTCGAAGAATATTTTGGCGGCATTCATGACCACCAGCTAGGTGAATTTCACGAGGGTGGACCAGAGCATAGCCTCTCTGGAGGCAGGACAGAGGAACCAGGGTGCTATTCTGCAAGATTTACAGAACCAAGTCGGTGCCATAGCGCGCCAACTTACTGCCCGGGGACTCTGCCTGCCACCACCATCCCCAACCCTCGAGAGCCGCACGAGCAGCTGGATGCCATCTTCACTAGGAGTGGCAGGTCCACATCGGTTGATCTTGCCCCGACCAGGCAGGAGGAACCGCTACCTGCTTCAGCACTTCCAGCCGATGATACAGAAGTGCGGGTGGAGAAGGAAGCCCCTGCTCCCAAGCCACAACCAGTGGTTAAGGAGCACGTACCTCAGCTTCCCTTCCCCACTCGCCTACACAAAGACAAGCTGGAGACTGAGTTTTCCAAGTTTATGGCAATGTTGAAGCAGCTCAACATCAGCATACCGTTTATGGAGGCACTGTTGAAGATGCCCAAGTACGCAAAGTTCATGAAAGATCTCCTCACCAACAAGAAGAAACTTGGGGATCTCTCGACAGTGCTGCTGAGCGAGGAGTGTTCTGCTATCCTGCAGAACAAGCTGCCCGAAAAGCGCAAGGACCCATGGAGTTTTACTATCCCTCTTACTATTGGCAACATGCATGTAGGCAAGTCCTTGGCGGACCTAGGCGCTAGCATAAATATCATGCCATATAAGTTGTTTAAGAAGCTAGACCTAGGTGAACTTAGCCCCACTAGGATGAGCATTCAGCTAGCTGATCGTTCCGTTGTGCATCCTAGGGGTATCATAGAGGATCTGCTTGTTAATGTGGGTGCATTCACATATCCTGTTGACTTTGTTATTCTGGATATAAATGAGGATGTGGACGTGCCTTTGATCCTAGGTAGACCATTTCTTGCCACCGCCAAGGCACTTATTGATGTGCATGATGGTAAACTGATCTTGCATGCTGGAAATGAACAGGCTACTTTTTCTGTGACTGAGTTTGATCACTGTGTTATGATTGCTGTCACACCTGTGCATGCTATTTCTGACCAGGTACACGAGCCTATCGTGTATCCTTCTGCATCTCTCATTTTGCAGGACCCTCCTCTCACTCCGTCCCCGCCACTCCATCCAGCCTCGCCTCCGAACAAAAAGATCAAGGAGGAGTGGCGGCCGAAGTCGCAGGTGGCTAAGCCTGCTCGGAAGAAAGGTAGAGACCACCATGAGCTGGTCCCACCTCCTGCACCACGACCACCCTGGCCATCGGCGTACTCGCTTGCTTGCATCTTGCCGGATGGCCAGGTCGAGCTGACCAATGCTAGTGGTTGCGCCCGTCGGGTGCACGGTCACCACTTGAAGCTGTACCTCAAGAGCGATGTGGATCCGCTCTTGGAGGCACCTGTTCCTGCACCTCCCTGAGTATCCACCATGGGCGTCCAGCTAAAAGACGGTAAAGAAGCGCTTGTGGGGAGGCAACCCCACCACGGTTTGACTTTCTTTCTTGTGTTTTGAGTCGGATTGTAAACCGGTTTGGTTTTGGTTTGTTTTCCTTTGTTTTGGATGATGTATTATTGGGCTGGCCATTGGACCTAACGTATGTGTTTGAGCTCTTTGGTTTCCTTTAGCTGTGCTTGTGTTCCCGACTGGTCCATTTCCAGTCTCCTGCAGTCTGTGCACACCGGTAACATCGTTCCCCTTTCCTTCCCTCTTCTCCATTGAGGGCAATGTCGATCTTAAGTGTGGGGGGATGTTCATCTTTTGACTGCATTAGATCTGTTTGTGTGCTTGGAGCCTAGTCCACTGTCCAAATTTTTAAAATTTAAAATTTGAGGGCTCCAGGACCGTGTTCCTTGCAATTGCGTGCTCAGTATGCTTTGAATTGACAGTCTCTGTAGTGATTTGCAACCTAGGGAGGTAGTGTAGCACTATGGAGGATGTTGATGCATTTAAGGAATTTCATTTCTTCTTCATATTGTGTTGGTTGATTGAGTGAATTAGTGATCTTAGGACCCTTGAATTGTGTGGTGCTGTGGACTCTCTACCTATCATGGACTCTTGTATCATGTTTTGAAATTAACAGGTGCTCGAAAATGTGCTTTAAAATAACGTCTCCCGTGCGAATAGGGCGAAAGTGTGTAAGGGGAGACGGGAATCCGTTCCCAATTTCCACCTACTACCTCCAGCCCCTTACATGTCTTTCCCCCGCACGAGGCTCGAGACACCCGCTCCTGGCATGGCCGGTAAGAGCTGGGCTCCCGCAAAACCTTTGCTAGGTGGGAGCCCCGTTTTCTGAAAAGCAGGCTGGACCCCTTGAAGGAAAAAAAAAGGGAAAAAACAGAAAAACAAGCAAAAAGAAGAAAGAAAAGGGGTTCCAACCATCTTCAAGAAGAAAATCGAGCACCTTGAAAAAATGTGAGTCCATGATCTTTTGTTTTTGAGAGTTTCTTCATCCACGATTCATTTGTCCTCTGTTCACTATTTGCCATGATGCCGACTCGAGACTAGTGCTCTCGCCGAAGAAGCTATGAGATGACTTGTGCGTCGGTTGACCTCGTAAGCTGCTAAATGATCTAGGAAGTCCTCTACCTACGATCGAGGTTGTTTGTTGCTATAGAGGTCTGGAGAGTTGCATTGGTTTGAGTTAGGTTTGCTTGGGGACAAGCAAACGGTTAAGTGTGGGGGAGTTTGATAGACCAATAATTATACATGTTTTCACCCCATTCTGAAGCCGTTTAAGATGTGGATTCTAGTGTTTTAACCCGATTTCACGCTAGGGTGTGTGTTTATGTCATATTTCAGGTCCCGGCGTTGGAATCGAGGCGGAGGAACGAGTTCTGGGTCGAAAGGAGCGAAGTTGGGACAAAGTAAGCCGCAGGAGGAAAATACCCGGTCAGGTGGCCAAATACCCGACCGGGTATTCACTATTTTTAGGCGCCTGAGAAACAGAGAGGGGCCCGGGCAGAAGGCTAAAATCCCCGGTCGGGGATTATTGGAGCAGACCGGGGATTTGCCCTTCAATGAAACGGTGCGCTTCAATTATACCCGGTCGAGACCCAAAATACCCGAGAGGGTCTGGAGACCTTTAGTCGAGACTTCAGACTAGTTAAGAACCTTCCGCAGTATAACTTTCATGAAAACTGAACTTGGTAAATTGCAATCCGACTTAACTGCAGTCTAGGGGGAACCATATCCGGGTGACCTCTCTTGACTTGACAACAACCGTTTACTTGCTTTGTTTTTTTGTTTGCTTGAATCTGCACTAAAAGTTCATTGCTAGATTACGAGAATTCACCGAGTAGTCATCACATCTAGGACCCGGGTTGACAATAAAACCCAAACCCGCTATACTACGCTTTAGGAAGTGGTTACTCTTGGCCATTTTCTAGAGTGACAGTAGGAGTGAGTCAACCTCTATAGCAACAAACAACCCCGATCGTCGGTAGAGGATTTCCTAGATCATATATCAGCTTACGAGGTCAACTGGTCTTCTCAGACGTTCCTTATCTCTCTCAATGCAAGTACTAGACTCAAGCCAGGATCATGAGAAGAAATGGAAGTAAGACAGTCAGTTCATGGATAAAGGGACTCATACCATTCACAACCAAGGACTCATTGTACCGGGGGTGCTCTTTCACTTCATTTCACCGTTGGAACCCCTTTTTTGCACTTTCATTTACATTTCTTTTTTTTTCTTCATTCACTTGGCGGGGGTTCCAACTGCAGTCTTTGCACGGCCGACCCTTATTAGTCGAGCAAGAGCAATTTTTGTACATCCGGCGCTCGCCAGAGTACTTCTTTTAACTCCTTTTCCTCAACTCGTGTGGAGGGTCAATGAAATTAAGGGGGGTCAGAAGCTCTATCCGTGCCCTTAAAAACACATCATCGAGTAGACAAACCGTTCAACGGGTGGAAGTTTTACTTGTACTAGAGACAGCTTAGCTTCACCTTGTAGGAGTACCCCACTAAGGATCACTAAAATCTCTTTCAAAACCCGATTTTGTGCAATGAACGGTGCCACACACGTTGAGCTTACCCCATGTTTAAGATTTCAATGATTTCGACATGGAGGACCAACTGCTTTTCATTTCCCACATGAGCACCCTGTTCAATACACGAGTCCATAACACAATCTAATTAGAGTCACCATTACCACATGAATTCAATGGTCTTAGCTCCACTAATTCACAAAATCAACTGGCACAACAAAGAGCTAGGTAGGAAAAATCTTATACTTCAACATCCTCCATAGTGCTACACTACCTCCCTAGGTTGCACATTACTATAGAGACTGTCAATTCAAAGCATACTGAGCATGCAATTTGCAAGGAAACACGTACTTGGAGCCCTCAAATCGAAATTTGGACAGTGGACTAGGCTCCAAGCACACAAACATATATAATGCAGTCAAAAGAGAAACATCCCCCCCCCCCACACTTAAGTTCGACATTGCCCTCAATGGAGAAGAGGGAAGGATAAGGGGAACGATGTTACCGGTGTGCACAGACGGCATGTGACTTGAAGGGGGACCAGTCTGAGTGAAGAGGACTGGAGAGAGGACCAGTCAGGAACAAAGGCACAGTTAAAGGGAAAACAAAACCTCAGCCACAATACATTAGGTCCAGTTGTCAGCCCAATAGTACATCATCCAAAATAAAAATAAAGAAAATAAAACAACAAACAAGACAGTTTGCACTCTGAAAGAAAAAACAACACAAGACGTGCGACGAGTACAGCCTACTCGAGCCCGGTGAAGTCGATCTGATCCATGAGGTCGTCGACCCCATCTGCATGTGATGAGTGGTCCCACCGGGTGGTCCAGTGGTGATCCTGAGGCGGGTGACAGAACTGGAGCAGGTGCTCCTGGTACTCCATCATCCGGCGGCTACGATCCTGCTCTCGCTCGATGTGAGCACGAGTGACTCCCATCTGAGCCTCCATCTGATCGAGGCGCTCGTCCACAACCGTCATCCGGGACTGGTACTCGGCCTGGTGGGCCGAATACTGCTGGTAGAACTGAACATAATGGTCCATGAGCTGCAGGCCCGAGCTCATCATCATCATCGGCCTCTTCCTCGCCGGAGTAGTCGTCGTCCTCCTCCTCATCCTCATCAAGATCCGCATCCTCCTCAGGGGGCAAGGACAACTTATCCACCCAGGAGCGGGTGCCATCAGTGGCCAGGAGGAGTGCATTGTGAAGCACGTCCTGGCTGAGGGGGTGGAGCCGCCCCGTGCTGAGGAATCCGTGAGTCCCTCCAAGTCAATATCGAAGTGGCGCGCCAGGCGGGTGATCAGGGGACCACAGAAGAGATGGTTGGGTTTTCCGTGGCACTGAGAGAAGGTGGTAGCCAAAAGAACCTAAGTGCAGTATGTGCTCCGGGTACCCCATCGAATACATGCGTAGAGCACCCGCTTCGGGATCTTGTGCGAACTAGTGGCATTGGGGACGATGGACGGGTGATCAACATATTAAGGATGTGCCACTGCGGCCTAAGAGTGCGGACGGATGTCTGGCCGGCGTCGAAGAAGTCCCCCCTGTAGTCGCCCCGAGCTATCTAGCGGTAGAACTCGTCCTGGTTCCAGTCCGTCGGGTTCGGGATCTCTACCTCGTGGTGCGAGAAGGGGTGGTACTGGATCCCCATGGCGTAGGCCAGCCCATCAATTGTCAGCTGCCATGGCCTGCCACCCAGCCTGAAGGTGACTGCGAGGGAGTCCCGGGCCGCCTTGGAGCGGTAGTGGTAGGTGGTGTAGAATTCCCACACCAGCCCTGTTTAGGTGGGCTCCTCGATGGTCAGCAATGTCCGCCAATCCCGGTGGCTGATGGCGGTGGAGATCTCGTTCAAGCAGTGGAGCTGCTCGAAGACTCCCCACTCCAGATGGTGGTGGCGCTGGAGTACTCTGCGGGTGACCTTGCGGAACTGGTTGGCGTAATCCGGGTGCAGGCGCAGGTCCTGCACGAACGGGTGGTCGAGTGACATGATCCTGCAAAATCAGCAAATCAAAGGTGGAGCCAAGAAAATACTCGTCAGGACCACAGTATGGGTTCATCACTTCCCCCACACTTAAGGACCACCTAGGCTAACAGTTTAAGCACAAACGGTTGAATCGCAAGCAACTCAACCGCAATCAAGGCAAGAATCAAACATAACCAACCAATTCAATCACACGGGCAGCACACACACATTAGCCATAGCCATTCATACTCACGGCATCCCTCACCCTATTCTAATTCACAGGCAAACACAGTTCTCGGTCCTAAAATCTACAGTTCGATTTTCCAGACAAAGAACAGCTAACAAGAAATACACCTGGAAACTCAAGTAGAACTGCAGACGAGACGCGAAGAGCGGGTGAGGGAACCAAAATTATCCGGGAAACTCGCCGGAAAATCGGCCGGAAAGTCACCGGAAAATCGCCAGACTGTCGTCGGAAAAACCACCGGCGACAGAGGTGGCGGCAGCGGAGGGCGGCGGTTTGCGGCCGGTGGCGAAGGAAGGCTGTCGGCGGCGCTCAGAGAGGAGAGAGGGGAGAGGAAATGGGATGAAGAGAGAGGGAGATTTTGAAAAAATGAGAGGAGAGAGAGAGGAGCGACCGGGGGTTTTCTTAAATAGCAAAAATCCCACGCCGGGCCTCAAAAATACCTGGTCGGGTATTTTTGAGACGCGGTCGGGGGTTGTGAAACGCGGCATTCCACGATCTTGGAAATCCCCGGCCTTGAGCCAAAAATACCCGGTCGGGTATTTTTGGGTCAAGGTCGGGGTTTTTTTTAAAACGATGCGTTCATGGCTGGGAAATCCCCGTCCTTGAGCCAAAAATACCCGGTCGGGTATTTTTGGGTCAAGGTCGGGGGTTTTTTTTTAAATGATGCGTTCATTGCTGGGAAATCCCCGGCCTTGAGCCAAAAATACCCGGTCGGGTATTTTTGGGTCAAGGTCGGGGATTTGCCCCTTTTGCGCCATGGAAGGCAGAAGGGGTCCCGGCCATGAGGCCAAAATACCCGGTCGGTTATTTTTAGCCACAACCGGGTATTTTCCCCTTTCGGCCAAAAATCACATTCTCTCAAATTTTCGACCTCCCCTGCACGAAAACACCAAACCGAGGCAAAAACTGACGACCGAACTTCAACACAAACATGCAACTGACTCAACACAACACAAAAACACAGAAAAGGGGAAAAAAGAAATGCAAACCGTGGTGGGGTCGCCTCCCCACAAGCGCTTCTTTACCGTCTTTTAGCTGGACGCCCATGGCGGAACTAAGGGTCCGCGAGTTCCACTACCAACTCCGCACGTTCTAACCCGTCCCCCAAATAGAGCTTGAGATGATGGCAATTTATTTTAAACGGTTCAATTTGCGGTTTGGAAATTTCAATCGTGCCATACGGGAACACCTGTGTGAACGTGAACGGTCCAGACCACCGGGAACAGAGCTTTCTGAGAAAGAGCTTCAGGCGAGAGTTATAAAGGAGAACTCGATCACCAACCTGAAACTCCTTCGGACCCCGCAATCGTGCATCGTGCATGCGCTTAGTGCGCTCCTTGTACAGCTTGGTGTTCTCATAGGCGTGATAATGCCATTCCTCCAGCTCCAGCATATGCATTTTGCGTTCAACACCTGCAACAATAACATCCAAGTTGAGCAGCTTAAGGGCCCAAAAGTCCTTGTGCTCTAGCTCCACGGTCAAACGACATGCCTTTCCATAGACAAGCCGGTACGGTGAAGTACCAATGGGTGTCTTATAAGCAGTGCGGTATGCCCAGAGAGCATCATCGAGCTTGGTGGACCAATCCTTGCGGGACTGATACACCGTCTTCTCCAAGATACGCTTGAGCTCCCGGTTCGTCAGCTCAGCCTGGCCACTTGTTTGAGGGTGATTGGCCAAGGACACCTTATGAGTCACACCATAGCGAGACAGTAACTTATCAAACTGGCCATGGAAATGGGTGCCTCGATCGCTTATGATGTCTCTAGGTCTCCCGAACTGGGAGAATAGCTGCTTCAAAAAACCACAAACACGTCTAGCATCATTAGTGGGCAAAGCTTGCGCCTCAGACCACCTAGAGACGTAGTCAACAGCAACTAAGATGTAAATGTTGCCAAAGGATGGAGGGAAGGGGCCAATGAAGTCGGTACCCTAGACATCAAAGATTTCACAGGTTATGAACACATTCTGGGGAATCTCATCACGGGCAGAGATGTTACCTGACCTCTGGCATCGGTCGCACCTGCGTGCGAAGGCATCTGCGTCCTTGAAGAGCGTGGGCTAGTAAAAGCCTGATTGTAGCACCTTCGTCGCCGTGCGGTTTCCTCCGTGGTGATAGCCAGTAGGTCCTTCATGACAGTGAGATAGAATGCCCTCCATCTCACTTTCCATAATACAACGACGGATGATCCCGTCGGCTCCATCCTGAAGAGATGAGGGTCATCCCAGAAGTAATGCTTCAGGTCGGAGAAGAATTTCCTCTTGGCGTGAGTTGTCATCCCCTTGGGCAGCTGCTGGCCCACCAGATAATTCGCAAAATCGGAGTACCAAGGGGTGACACTCTCCACCAGGCACATCATCATCAGTTTCTCATCAGGGAAGGAGTCGTTGATCTCCTCCTCGAGGTTGTCCGCAGGAGGTGCGTCCAACCGGGAGAGGTGATCGGCTGCAACATTTTTAGCTCCCTTCTTGTCCCGAATCTCGATGTCGAACTCCTGCAATAGTAAGATCCATCGTATGAGCCTTTGCTTGGCATCGGCCTTGCTCATCAGGTATCGAATCACGAAGTGATCTGTGTACACGGTCACATGGGATAAGACTAGATAAGAACGAAACTTGTCGAAGGCGAACACCACCGCGAGCAGCTCCTTCTTCGTGGTGGTGTAGTTCTCCTGGGCATCATTTAGGGTCTTGGAGGCATAGAAGATAGGTCGGAAGTGTTGATCTCGCCTCTACCCCAAGACAGATCCAACAGCAAAGTCACTGGCATCGCACATCAGCTCAAATGGTAGGGACCAGTCAAGAACAACCATGATAGGAGCTTGGGTGAGCTTCTCCTTCAAGGTCTTGAATGTCGATGTGCATGCATCAGTGAACTGGAATGGGGCATCCTTCTTAAGGAGCTTAGTCAGGGGCAGGGCAATCTTCGAAAAGTCCTTGATGAAACGCCTGTAGAACCCTGCATGGCCTAAGAAACTCTAGATCCCCTTAACAGATGTAGGAGGAGGCAGCTTACTGATAGTCTCGATCTTGGCCCTGTCCACCTCAATCCCCATATTGGACATCTTGTGCCCGAGAACTACGCCTTCGCGAACTACAAAATGACACTTCTCCGAACTAAGTGCCAGGTTCGTTTCTTCACATCGTTTAAGGACGGGTTCTAGGTTATTGAAATAATGAGAGAATGAGTCCCCATAAACCGAAAACTCGTCCATAAACACCTCCATAATCTCGCCGACCAGGCGGTCAAAGATGGCGAGCATGCATCGCTGAAAAGTGGCAGGGGCATTACAAAGCCCGAATGGGATCCTCCGGTAGGTAAATGTGCTGAAGGGGCAGGTGAAAGTGGTCTTCGCCTGGTCCTCTGGTGCAATGGGGATCTGGAAATTCCCAGACATCCCATCCAGGAAACAGTAGAACTCGTGCCCTGCCAGTCTCTCCAGCATCAGATCGATGAATGGCAGCGGGAAGTGGTCCTTCCGAGTGGCATCGTTGAGACACCGATAATCGATGCAGACACGGTACCCAGTCACCGCGCGCATCGGGATGAGCTCGTTCTTCTCGTTAAGCAGCACGGTCATCCCACCCTTTTTGGGTACCTCTTGGGTGGGACTGACCCACTCGCTGTCTCATATGGCGAAGATGATCCCCGCGTCCATCAGCTTCACGATCTCCGCCCAAACCACGGCCTCCAGGTTCGGTGTCAGTCTTCTCTGTGGCTGTCTCACTGGCCGCATCTCATCCTCCAGCAGTATCCGGTGGGAGCAGAAGGAGGGGCTGATCCCCTGGATATCAGTAATCTTCCACGCTAGAGCTCGCTCGTACTGCTTCAGCAAAGCCACCAGTTTGACCTTCTGCTCGGGTGTGAGGGTCGAGCTGATGATGACTTGAAGCTTATTCCCCTCCCGGAGAAAGTCATACTCCAAGTGAGGAGGGAGGGGCTTTAGCTCCAGCTCTGGTGGTTCCTCCAAGGAGGTAGTGATGCGAGGTGAGGAAGAGATCGGTTTGAACAGCAGGTTGCCCTTCAGGAATGTGCCACTCTCTAGCGCGGCCAACTGCTCCGCCAGCTGCGGCTCCTGCGATGACTGCTCACCTAGCAAAATACAATGCTCAGGATCATCGTTAGTACCCGCACTCGTTATAGCGAGTGCGGTTTCAAAATCAGCAAACACATCACAGTAATCTAAGTCATCATGCAAATGGGAGTGTTTTCCATTCTCGGACACAGAAAAAGTAGCTTGTTCATCACCTGCACACAAGATCATTTACCACAATGCACATCAATAAGCGCCTTGGCGGTGGCGAGAAACGGTCTACCCAAAATCAAAGGTACATCCACATCCTCATTTATATCCAGAATAACAAAGTCAACAGGATATGTGAATGCACCTACATTAACAAGCAGATCCTCTATGATACCCTAGGATGCACAATGGAATGGTCAGCTAACTAAATGCTCATCCTAGTATCTCTAGGTTCACCTAGGTCTAGCTTTTTAAACAATTTGTGGGGCATGACATTTATGCTAGCGCCTAGGTCCGCTAAGGACTTTCCTACATGCATGCTGCCAATAACAAGAGGGATAGTAAAAATCCCTGGGTGTTTACGCTTCTCGGGCAGCTTGTTCTGCAGAATAGTAGGACACTCCTCGCTCAGCATCACTGTGGAAAGATCCCCAAGTTTCTTCTTGTTGGTGAGGAGATCTTTCATGAACTTGGAGTACTTGAGCATCTTCGACTGTGCCTCCATGAATGGCATACTGATGTTGACCTGCTTCAACATTGCCATGAACTTGGCAAACTTAGTCTCCAGCTTGTCTTTGTGTAGGCGAGTGGGGAAGGGGAGCTGGGGTACATGCTCCTTAACCACTGGATGTGGCTTGGGAGCAGATGCTTCTTTTTCCATCCCCACTTTTGCATCGTCAGCTGGAAGTGTTGTAGCAGGTAGTGGCTCGTCCTGCATGGTTTGGGCAGGAGCAGCAGATGTGGTCTTGCCACTCCTGGTAGTGATGGCATCCAGCTGCTGGTGAGGCTCACGAGGATTTGGAATGGTGGTGGCAGGCAAATTCCCCGGTGCTCTGGTACTATTTTGGCGAGCTATGCCACCAATCTGATTCTGTAGATCTTGCAAAATAGCACCTTGGTTCCTCTGGCCTGCCTCCAGTGAGGCTATTTTTGGTCCATCCTCGTGAAATTCGCCTGGTTGGTGGTCATGAATGCCCGCAAAATATTTTTCAGCTTCATCATTTGATTATCTGGAGCTGCAGCTACAGGCGTTGCGCATACCGGCGCTGCGGCTGCTGGAATGGCTGCCCCTGTCTGGGTTGGTATGGCTGCTGCTGTGGAGCTGGGCCCTGCCTGGCCTAGAAGGGTTGCCGCTGCTGAAAACCACCTGCTGGTGCTGGGAAACTAGGTGGTTTAGTGGTGTTGCTGGTGTTCCAGGAGAAGTTGGGATGCTGGTGCCAACCTTCATTATAGGTACCGCTGTAAGGATCGAGGCGCCGAGCATTGGCGATGAAGTCCAATTGATCCAAGGGTGTAGAAGACTTCCGCATAGCCCTGCAGTCTTCCACCAGATGGTTCGAGCTCTCACACCACTGATGTTGAGCTACTCGAGGTACGGCCAAACCTCTGCCCGAAATAAGACTGTTGGGCTGCTTCAATGTCTGCACCAACTTGGCCACCTTCCGCTCCAGCCCGGACGTGGCCTCCATGGCGTGCACACCACGATCCTGGGAATTCCTGCCTCTGGTGCTCTGCCCCCAGGAATGATCTCTGGCATCCAAGGTACTGATCATCTGGTTTAACTCAGGTGGAGTCTTAGTGAGAATGTCTCCTCCTGGGCATAGCGACTCAATCACCCTCTGGATTTCCGGAGAGAGATCACTATAGAAGTTCCCCACGGTGAATGCATCACTGAAGCCATGATGGGGACACTGCCAGAAAATTCCCGAGTACCGCTCCCATGCATCACGAAGTGACTCATCTGGCTCTAGGCGGAAGTGAGTGATCTCCCGCTGAATCTCTATAGACTTCGATGCCGGATAGTACCTGTGCACGAACTTGTTGGCCAGATCATCCCAAGAAGTAATGGACAATGGGGGCTGGGTCTCCAACCACCTCTTTGCATGCCCCGCTAGAGAAAGGGGGAAGAGGTGAAGGCGGATCGCATCATCGGGTACACCATTCATCTTGAACCCATTCGCCAGCTGGAGGAACCGGGAAAGATGCACCCTTGCCTCCTCCAGATCCAACGGCAGTAAACCTCCCGACTGGCTACGGGTCATGCACTACCTGCACGCAGTCAAGCAGCAAACCCGTGAAGGCACAAGTGGGACAAAGCAAACAAACAATGCTAAAAAGAAAAGCTAAATTAACAGAAACCAAGTTTCTTCAACAACCTAGCCGTTCCCGACAACGGCGCCAAAAACTTGACTCGCTTCTACCGTCTCTCTAGAAAATGGCCAAGTGTAACCACCTCCTAAATCATACTATAGCGGGTTTGGGTTTTATTGTCAACCCGGGTCCTAAGTGGTATGACTACTCCGTGAATTCTTATTATTTAGCAGTGACAGTGCAGTGAAGATTCAAACAAGCAAACAAGCAAAGCAGTAAAAAGGTTGTTTTCAAGTTGAGAGAGGTCACCCGGATATGGTTCCCCCTAGACTGCAGTTAAGCCGGATTGTAATTTACCAAGTTCAAGTTCAATGATAGTTATAATGCGGGAGGTTCGTAAACAGTATGTAGTCTCGACTAAAGGTCTCCAGACCCTCTCAATCTGAGTCCCCAGCGGGCGACTAACCTCCACCGGAGTAAACAGATTGAGGCCCTAACGAACCAAACCTCCACTACCAAGTAAATCCGGTACAGGATAGAGAATTGACTCCTTGACTAAAGTCGTCAATTCACTACCTTCAATCAAGGGTGCTCTATCAACCTAGGCAGATATTCTCTTTCTAGGTCAAAGCAGAAACAACAGGAATTTGATCAGGATTCATGTCATTCAACAAATCAAACCTCAATTGAATATAATCATATCACTGAATTCGTACTTGGGTTCATACAATCAGACCTAACATAAAAATCTAGGGTTCTTCATACCCAGGTGAATGAGAAAGTTACTCCATAGAGAGAGACGGGAAATCTAGCTCAGACGCGGAAACCATACTGTGAAGGATGAGATTCTGCTTCTGGCAATCAATCAGCTCTTCTCCAAGCTCAAGTCGGGCTCCAATGGTGATGGATATCGATCTAAGGCACTTGAAGAATCAGGTTCGTCACTTTCTCTCTCTAGGTATACGCTTTGTCTCTCTAAACTCGGAACCTTTCAACTTTGCCCTTCTTTTCCCTTAAGAAGCTGCCAATCGCGATCCCCGGTCAGAATACCCGGTCGGGTATTTTAGATGGCGACCGGGGATTGTTGAAACGCACCGTCGTGGACAGGGGATTAATTCCCGATCAAGGTCGAGAATACCCGGTCGGGGATTTAAGCTTCACGACCGGCCCCCTGATAGACCATCAATTGCACATGTTTTTACCCCTATTCTTGAGCCGTTTGAGATGTTGATTCTCGTGTTTTAAGCCGATTTAACGCTAGGTTGTGCGTTTATGTCGTAATTCAGGGCTTAGCGTTGGCATTGAGGCGAATGAACGAGTTTCGGGTCGAAAGGAGCATGTTTGGGTTGAAGTGTGCTGGAGGAGCAAAATACCCGGTCGAGTATTATTTGGAGCAGACCGGGGAAAATGTGTTTTGGACGTCTGAGAAGCATAAGGGGGGCCCGGTCGTGAGGCTTAAATCCCAGGTCGGGGATTCTTGGCCTTGACCGGGGATTTTCTCCTGTTCCCCGATGGTGCGTTTTGGTAATACCCGGTCGCCACCCAAAATACCCGACCGGGTATTCAGGCCGGGGATCGCGACAGACAGCTTTTTAAGGGAAAAGAAGGGCAAAAGTGAAGGGTTCCGACTTTTAGAGAGAAAAAGCGATTCCTAGAGAGAGAAAGTGACGAACCTGATTCTGCAAGTGTCTTTGATTGATCTCCATCACCATTGGAGCCCGGCTTGAGCTTGGAGAAGAACTGATTGAGTGCCAGAAGCAGATTCTCATCCTTCACAGTATGGTTTCCGCATCTGAGCTAGATTTCCCATCTCTCTCTATGGAGTAACTTTCTTATTCACCTGGGTATGAAAAACCCTAGATTTTTATGTTAGGTCTGATTGTATGAGCCCCAGCGTCAGTATGCCCAGCCTCTAGCAGCTGTAGCTCCAGATAATCAGATGACGGAACTAAAAAATATTTTGCAGGCATTCATGACCACCAGCCAGGCGAACTTCACGAGGATGGACCAGAACATAGCCTCACTAGAGGCAGGCCAGAGGAACCAAGGTGCCATTTTGCAAGATCTAGAGAATCATATTGGTGGCAGAGCTCGCCAAAATACTGCCAGGGCACCGGAGACTCTGCCTGCCACCACCATTCCAAATCACGTGAGCCTCACCAGCACCAGCAGCTGGATGCCATCTCTTTCTCCAAAAACCTGAAATTGGGTTAATATGCAGCTGGCCGCGATTGCACTGCCAGGCCGCACGGCCGTGCAACCCCCTTCCCTGCCCGTGCAACCCAAAAAGCAGAGTTTCAATTAATTCTGCGAGGGGAGTGCATGACCATTGCATGGCCCGTGCAATCAGAGCGCCTGGTTGTGCAGCCTCTCGCATAGTTCATCACGACCAGAAAATACGCCATGCACGGTCGTGTGAAAACAGGGTGAGGCAGTGCAGCTTCTCGGTAAATCCCACACGACCAAAAATGCCACCATGCATGGCCGTGCACTTTCTCGTACTGGCCATGCAACTTGAATGCTCTCCGTCCCTAGTCCCGATTTCGCCCAATCGACCCCAAACTCGTGCTCAAACCTTCATTCACGCATTAGGACATGAAATGTCATAAACAAGAACAACCTAGCATAAAATCGGCTTAAAACCCGAGATCCGAGCCTCAAGCAGTATAAGAATGGCGAACAAAATTAAAACATGTGTAAATATCGAGTCATCAGTACTTACAGTGTGAAATTAACCAGCTTCCATTTCAGATTTGGGAATTTTTTGTTTTTTGGATTGTTTTTTGTACCCATACCCATTTACTTTGGGTTGGGTTTATAACAAATGGATTTGGGTTTGTACCATGCCCAAATACAAATTACAGTTTGGTACCTAAACTTAATAGATATTCATATTTAGTACCTAAATTCAATTTTTTGCATATAAGTCCTCAAAATATCGATTGAAAATTACGTTTTGGTACCTAAATTTTTTTTGTCTTACATTTTGGTACCTAAAGTTTTCAATTTTTACAAATAAGTCCAATTTTTGCATGTGTAGTTAAAACACCCTCAAGTAAATGGATATCCATATCCAACCCATACCCATTTAGATAATATTCATATCTAACCCAAACCCATATACAAACCCCAAACCCATACACACATCACCCAAAATCCTACCCATAATAAATGGGTCTACTTGGATTTGGGCAAAATTATCCATGAGTTGGTAAATTGCCATCCCTACTCAACCCCGCGCAAAATAGCCAAACAGATGGCGGATTCATGAGCATCCCTCGCCTTCGCCACGCCGCAGTTGGTCCCCAAATTTGCGGAATGGAATCCTAATCTCCCAATCGTACTCATCGACAAACTCGGTAAAGATCCGATTCGTCTCTGCAACTTCAAAATCGTCTCAAAATTGAGCGAGATGGTGTCGTGTTAGAAAATGAATATGAGAATGGTTGGGCTGATGTTCCATATCTATGGACTGGCGGTTGGTTCTGTCGTCTTGTCGAAATTCGAGATGGACGAGATGCTGTCGGTGATGGATCTGCTACGAGGGCAGAGATTTTCCCCTTCATTTTATTAATTCTTTGATATAATTTTAATTAAAAACTGAAAATCATGATATGCCGACCGCCACGTAGGAAGCCAACTCAGCTTCGTCGTGATTTGTCAACATTACTAACAGAAAAGTTAATGGGAGTTCATATTTGACTAATTATTAATAATTTAATAGGTTTGACTAATGAAAGAATGTGTAAAATATCTGATTAATAATTAGTATTTATCAAAAAGTGAGGACATATATCCACCCAATACAAGAACTCGAAATATTTTTGAAATAATATAAACAGAGCATATATTTAGAAATTTACATACAATCAAGATACAGATGCACATATACTTTGTTCAAAAAAAAAAAATACACATATATACACAGAATAATTTTTCAGACGACTACTAGTTGGGCGTTGCTAGCACAGCCTGGGACTGGCGTTCGTAGCGAAACCCATTAGCCTTGGAATCATCAGCCGACCAAGCAAAAATCCCCTGCAGCTTCCCCTGTTTCTTCAGCCTGTCGCACGCCTTAAAGAACCCATCCGCAGGGGATAATCCGCCGCTCCCATCACTTATGAAACTTACCAACACCTTCCCGCCGTCGTAATTCGAACTCTGCTCATCGTAATACTTCAGAAACTGGTCCACGGTGGTCCCCTGGTCGTAGGCGTAGAACTGGAAATTCACATAGTCAATCACATTCCCATACTTGTTCCACAGAGCCTGATAATGGCTCTGCACCTCGGGGTCGTCAAATGGAGCAATCGACGCAAACGAGATGACCCCGTTGCTCTTCAGAGTGGTGATCAGCCGGCCGATGCACTCGGCGAAAGTGTCAGGGTCGGATTTGAAGTGCTCGTAGTCGATGTCGATGCCGTCCAGGTTGTACTTCTGGATGACGGCGGTGAGCGAGGTAACGGCGTTGGAGACCCAGGAGTCGACGGATGACGGCGTGAAGTAGCAATTGCCGTTGGAGACACTGTCTCCGCCGAGGCTAAGGGCAACCTTGATTTTGAGGTTGTGGGATTTGATGGAGGAGATTTGGGAAGCGCCGAGGTTGTCGGTGTCCCAGAAGACGTTGAATTGGCCGTTGGTGGGGGATGGGGAATCGGAGGTGTCGTAATCGATGGCAAAGGCAAGAAGGAAGTGGAAGTCGACTTGTGGGTTGACTGGGACGTCGGTGAACTTGACGTTGTTGAACTCGGCGCCTATGTATTCCCGGAAAAGGTCCGCGGTGGGAGCAGCGAGGTTGGGCAGAGCTTGAAGGATGGTTATTAGCAGGAACAGAATCATGATTTGCTTCGCCATTTTGTTTCTACGTTTTATGTGGTGTATGGATTGATGATGAAATGGAGGTTTGGCTGCCATACTATTTATATGGTTCTACCTACGTTTTGTGATATGGTGGTAAACAAAATTTAAGGTTGGTTGCCGTGAACGTGATGCGATGTTTCTTTTAGTTAGAATCTTAATTTGTTGGTGTTTAGAATGTTTTGGGTGGAAAGCTAAGATTTCTAATCTAAAACATTTTATGTGGTTGAATCTAACCTTGTTCACTAGTGAAATCCCTCACACCACAAGACTATATATGACATTTATGAGGGATTGTTATTGAGAATGCCCTACCAAAGTTTCTACAAATAATAAGTATAGTTGATTATACGAGGGGTGTGTTAGACCGTTATAAGATTCATAGTCAATTTTCTCCCAACAACTCGAGTGTTTGGGAGAGGTTCTTGTATGATACTCAACCACTTACTTACAAGTCCTCTTAAACGAAAACTAACTCATTTGGTTGAAGTTTTCTCTGATAACATATCAATATATAATCAATATTGGGAGTCATGAGTACTTGAACTGGAGGACAAATCATCTCTGATAACATATTATAAACCAACTAGTCTCAATAGTTTGAGTTGTTGAGATCCATATATGGTACTTAACCACTCTCTTACACAAGGTATATGGTAGAAGGGATCCAATTAAAAGTGGTCCACCAAAATCCATCCCATCCTAATCAGTCATACTATTTCTTCTTTATCGACTGGAAACTGTGGTGATCTGTGGATGAAGTAATCTCAAAAGTGGATTCGAGAAGAAAATCTTTCTTTGATGGTGTTGATGTACTGCTATCTTACCCGCCCTCAAGATCATCAGAAGCTGTTTCATAGTCTCTGTTTAGCGTAAGATGTTTAGCTTGAGTGATTTTAGATGAGGGCTCGATCGTCCGAGGATTTTTCTTCATTAAATATCATTTTTTTAGTTTCATTTACACTAGGCAGTATAATGTTTCAACACAGTTGACGATAATTGAAATCCTATGTCATGAATATTGAATCAAATCGCTGTTATGGTTCTGCTCGACTTCCCATACAGATACAGTAGTTGTGATGCTTCATGCTAGCCATCATTATCATGTTTGCTTTCGTTCTCTTTAATTTATAGTGCCTTATTGTTGGTTGCAAAAGGAATGGAAGATTAGCGGTAGAGGAAGGGCATGTGACAAATGAAAAGTCCACCTAATATCCAGTAACAATACAGATGATTTGATCATTGCCCCAAAAGTGTTGTATTTTCAACTATATTTGCATTTGCATTTGCAGAATTTTGTATTCTGTATGTATCAAATTAATTAAGATATGCTTACTCTATCAAGCCTGTAAAATAACCTTACTATAATGTTTTGAAAGTAATCATTGTGCTACTAAATTCGCTTATAGGTTATCTATGATATTTATTGGTGTTTGGTGTTTTTTTTTTATAATCATTAAGCTACATATTTTCCTGCAGAACACTCTTTTGATGCCAAAATAAGTACTTTTATTAATTTCAAATTCCGATGCGGAGCGCGGACAATGAAAACTAATAATAGTTAAAAAAGCTAAGAGGAAAAAACTCGGTCAAAACTTTCAACTAAGGGGTCGTTTGGATTAGAAAATCTGTGCAGGGATTCTACTACAATTTCTAATCATTAGGGATTTTATCATAATCATTCGTTTGGATAGGAATAAAAGAATTAGCTATTTTAGCAATAGGAATTTTGAAAACCTTGATGTTAAGAAATTTGAAATAGCTAATTATCCCCAAGTATTTCTAAATCCCTCATATTATTTTATTTATTCCCAATCTCTGCCCCTCTTATCCCAGTTCCTCCTTACGATCCTTCCCTTTTTCTTTCTGTCCCTGTACGAGATAAAGCAAGCTCGTCGCAAGGCTGCGGCGCTCATCTCGCCGGCGATTTCAGCGGAGTTTGACTAGCTCCGATCTACAACAACAATGGCGGCCTGATTTGGGGGATCTCCTCAAATCGATAGAGGGATTTTCTAGGTGGGCTGTTTCGGGTATTTCGACGACGAAGAGAGGGGAAGGGAGGCAGATCTAGAGCTACCGGTGCAGCCACATCTCTCATCACTGGTTATTTGCGACGATGAGAGTCGAGAAAGAGGAGAGTGAGCGAACGTCTCCCAAATCTGATTCTCACCGGTGCCGCTCTCCGTAGAATGGGTTCAAGGTGTTCCTCTGCCGGATTGAGTGAGTTCACCAGCCTTAGCATAGTCGCTGGTCCTCCGCGAGTTCACTGTCCATTAACGAAGTCACCGGTGGTCGCCAAATTATCAAGGTCGCCGGCCTTCCAGTCAATGTTTCGTTCAGAAAGCAGATATCGGGAGAGGAGGAAGAAGATAAGTGGGTAAATGATCTGTACACATTTTGGGCCCAAATTCCTCATGTATTACCAAACAAGTTAATTGGCCCAAATTCCTCATTCAAATTATTCAGGTTTTTAAATCAGAGATTTGAGCTCAAATCCTTGAAAAATCCCTTAAAATCAATTTCCTGATCCAAACGACCCCTAAGTGGATTCTTTTATGCCATAGATTCAACCTAAAGTAACTAGCACCAATGATTTTTTTTTCAAACTATGGGCTGTAGTGTACTAGCTAGACTGACAAAGATGGGGGAAGGATCATATTGGGCTAGAGGCCCATAGCCCATTGTTTCCTAACAAGGCCCGTTATTTGTTTGCTTCCAGCGGGCTTCAGTTCTTATTCTTCTCATTTTTACAATGCGACGATCCTCAATTATTACTTTTCGTAATTCTTTTACGTGGTTTAATAGTTGATCTAACATTCTGAAACTTTTCTCGATAAAATACTGTCCACTTTGAGCCCATACTTTCACGGTCTTGTGACTTTTTATAGGATAATACATCCTTGTAGTATTTCATGCCGAGCATGTTTAACTTCGAAATTCTCACAAGAACTCCTACATTTCACACAAAACACGTCTTGTCAGTTTAGATCGGTTTCTTACTTATTAACCATGGATCTCTCTCCTACTTTGTTGATATGACATTCGGGTAAAGTGTTAGCATAGGCGGAGCCAAGGGGGTTGGAATGTGCCCCAGGACAAAGGTGATTTTTGGGGTAATTTTTTTTATCCCATATATGTATAAACTAAATATTGAATTCAGGATCTCTAGGTAATATAAGAGGGTTGGGACCTCCTATATAGTAACTTGGGTATAATTTCAAGTAAGATAATTTACATAGATCTAAACCGCTAAAATCGATCAAACTTATTTTAAATCATTGATTAAAGAAATAAAAAATAAGAAAACAAATAAATGGCATAAGGGGTTGCCGGTCACCACCTTCATAATTAACCTTTTTGTTTTTTCTTTTCCTTGTTGGTTTTCCTTATTTTAACCTTTCTTTTTTTAATTCTTATTGAATTAAAAGTGTTACGTAAAGCTTCTGTAACGACTTAGCTCTTTACGTAACAGGACATTAATACTCATTACGGAAAGAGACCTTCCATTACGTAAGCCTTCCGTAATGATAATTTACAACTGTTACGTAAAATACACATTCATTACGTAAAGGTTACGGAACTATAGTTATTTCTTACGTAACGTTAAATCGGAAGAGTTACGTAAGGCTTTCTTAATGACTTAACACTTTACGTAATGCGAGGTCAATACTCATTACGTAAAAAGACCTTCCATTATGTAAAGGTTACGTAACGACAGTTATTTCTTACGTAACATCTAAATAAGTAGTGTTACGTAAGGCTTCCGTAATGACTAAGTATTTTACATAACGCGAGGTCAATACTCATTACGTAAAGACACTATCTATTACGTAAGCCTTCCATAATGAACTTTTACAGTTGTTACGTAAGATTACCATATGTTACGTAATCATTACGTAATGTCTATTATATTTTACGTAATGAGACTGTGAAACCTGCTATAGCAGGTAAATAAATTCAAGTTATCGTAGGAAATCCCAAGACTGTTATACCACTAAACTACAATACACTTCTTGTTTAAAAGCTGACATAAATGTAATTTAACTCAAAATATGAAAATGTGTCATGGTTGTTAATGAAATAATTCTATTAATTGGTTATTCTTTAATATATAAGAATGAATTTTTTGGATATTATTAATTTTAATTATATTTAATATGTGTGTATTTTGAAAAGAGGACATAGGTACTTACAAGTTTCAAATACTGACTCCGCCATTAAGTGTTAGGACATACATATGCTAGATGTTTTCTTTATTTCACTTTTTTATGAATTATCACACACATAATGTTTTCCGGCGAGAAAAATTTGTGTTGAAATCAAATTGAATGCACCTTGACTTCTTTGAACACCGTTCAACTTAACACGGTTCACACCTCCTCAAACAAAGTTCGAACGAGGGTGTTCGATGTTTACACGACTCACGAGATAAAATCTACATTAAATTAGCACTTCTCCTACGGAGGTTCTGTGAGAGCTCCACATCTACGACTACGGCTAAAGTTTGTAGAGGAAAGATAAAATGATAAACACTTGTAGAGGTTATTGGCTTCTAAAAGCCACTTATTGTTTTCTGTATATCTATGGAAACAGATGTCCTATTTGCATCGGACGCCTCTGTCTCTAATTCCTTTTAGAGGCAACTATAGGAAATAATATTTGCATATAATTCAGGAATTGGAAACAAATTTTTTTGTTTGTAATTCTACTTTTAAACACTTATTTTTTTTATCTATTTATTTGGTTCTAGAGACAAATGCATTTGCTTCTAACACATCTTATGGCAGCAAATAGTCTTGTGTCGAATGAGTACATTCAAAACAAAATAATTTTATTTCCAATTTTTATAATTTCAAAATAAATATTATATTTTCTCGTGGCACATATACTTTTATAATTTTTTACTGTATATCACATGCTTTCTTCTCTGTGTTAATTATACTTTAAATACATTATTGAAAAAGAAAAAAAATACCAAAAGAATACATGAATTGTTGAGGGAAGTAGCAGATCGCATCACCATTTGAACAACCCTGCAAGAAAGGCAACATAAGGAAAGGTGACCAATTGTGCAAATCAGAATCAGGCAAAGAAGGAAAGAATAAGTTGCTTACTTGCTTACCTTCACCAGACAAGATGGAATTGATGGCTCATCTCCAACGGCTCTATATTTAGCAAAGAGTATATAGTACAAGCTAGGATCAGTAGAGAATCAAGTTTTTCTATGCGATTAAAACAAAAGAGAGTGCTTGTGTGAGCTATAGTCTTTTGTGAGAAAGAATCGCTAGAGCGAATCGGTGAGATTAGCTGAGAAAAACAAGGGTGTTTCGACGGGGAGTTTAAACACCAAGATCAAGTCCCGGTCCATCAGCAGGGAGTTGATTCGTTGTATGCCAAGCCTTGTAAGAAGGAAACAATTGTTGAGTGAAGTTTGTCAATGAAGGAAACAATCGGAGAAGAAATCAAGTCACATAAGGCAACTCTCAAGGAAGGAAAGGAAGAGCAGAATTACAGGAAATCAAATCATCATTCAGCAACGGCTAGGTCGAGAAAAGGAGAACTATAAAAGCTCATACAAACAGAAGCAATGTGTGGTTCTCGGGAGAAATACTCAAACAGTGAACTGAGTGTATCCAGAGTGTTTGAATTGAGAGCCTAAGTAAGCTAATCAGGGAGATAGCGAGGGTCTGAGGTTGTTTGATCAGGGAGGTTATTCACCGTAGTTTGCTAGACTGAAAAGCAGGGAGCTGATCTGTTCTAGTTGAGTCAGGATAAACAAGAAACGAGAAATCGTTCTAATGGTTAAGTAGGGATTCTCAAGAGGAGATATCCCTACCGTGGATTAGTCGATATTGGGATACTTATTCTCCCAATATCGGATACCACGGAAAAGTGTGTGTGCATTGTTCATTTACTGCTTGTTGTGTTTTTGTTGTTGCTTTGTTTCAATTTTGGTTGTTCAGGTTCAGTGAAGCACCAGAAGCAGAGGAGTGATCGTGGTTGAAGAAGAGAAGTCATCAGCAGGCTTGGGGATTGGTACAAGGCCAAGCCCATCACCGTTGGAAATAAACATTTGGGCCTCAAGCCCATTGTGATAGCAAATATCTAAAGTCTTGATCCGATTCATTTTTAATCATTTCGTATTACAGCTTTGAAGCAAGAAACTGAAAAATCGAGTATCAAAACAATATCTCTTCACTTGGCTGGCGATTGTGCCGATTAGGGTTTTGCAGGTGTTGAATATCATCGCCCAAATCCAGAAGAAGTAGGCAGCTGGTCTCGCGCTCGACCTATCTACACGTGGTATCAGAGCCCGGCTCCGACGTCTCAGGCTCAACCGCCTCCGGAGAAGATGAGCTCGGGATCGGCATCAGCTGGGATCTTCATGGCCGATGGGTTTTCACAGACTCGTCCACCGCGTTTCGAAGGAGTACACTATGGTTACTGGAGAAACCGAATGTAGCTGTTCATATGTTCCACTGATCCAGATCTATGGAACATAGTTTTGGACGGTCCGCTTGAAGTCAAGGAAACTCGTGGGAAGTGAACAGAGGAAGATAAGAGGAATTTCCAGCTCAACTCAAAGGCAACCAATCTAATGTATTGCGCTCTAGGGCCAGAGGAGTATCACAGAGTGACGGGATGCAAATCAGCAAAGGAAATCTGGGAAAAACTGCAGATTGCACACGAAGGAACATCTCACGTCAAGATCTCAAGGATAAACAGTCTCAAACAAGATTTTGAAGCATTCGTTATGAAGCCAGATGAATCGATCAAGGACATGAACGAGAGGTTCACCACCATTGTGAACAGCCTGAGAAACCTGGAAGTAGAATATACTAGTGCCGACTTGGTTCGCAAAGTTCTCTGGGCGCTACCCAAGAGATGGACACCTAAGGTCATAGCAATTGAGGAGTCCAAAGACCTCACCAAGCTCAGTTTGGACGAATTGATTGGGTCCCTGATTACTCATGAAGACAAGCTAAGAAGAGAAGAGCTAGAGGAGCCAAGAAAGGAGAAAAAGGGGATAGCTTTTAAGGCTACCACTCAAGACGAAGAATTGGACTGTTTGGATGAAATGGAAGATGATGAGCTTGCTATGCTAAGCAAGCACGTGGCAAAGCTTCTCAAACTTCGAAGAGAGAAGAAACGAGGGGTTTTCTCCAGCCGATCAAGGGATGGTGATTTTGACAGAGAAAGCAACAAGGGAGGAAGGCAAGGACTCAGAAATCGAAGAGATGGAGGAAGCAATGAGAAGCCACAATCCCAAGCTGGCTGCTTCAAATGTGGAAAGACAGGGCACATTAAAGCCGAGTGCCCACTAGGTAAGAAAGAAAGAGCTTATGCCGCAACCTGGAGTTGCAGCGAGGAAGATGAAGAGGATGATGAAACCATCCCCAAGTATAGTGCATACATGGCCATTGACGAGTATGAAGGAGAAAATTCTCAGGTAACTGCCTATTACTTTGACTCTGGTAGTGATGATGAACTACTAGATGAAACTATCAGAAACATTCAAAACGAATTTATAACTGTGAAAAACAAGTATATTTTAATTAAAGCCAGTCATGAAAATCTACTGAATGAATCTGAGAAAATAAAGGACGAGAAGATCATAGCAGAACACGAGGTTCAGAGTCTAATGAAAGAAAATAATAGGCTGAAAGAGCAACTTGATGCCACTAAGGCAGAACTATCTAAGATAAAAAATCGTATCAAACCAAAGCCAGTATTCATGAGAAAACCAGAGGTTCATAGAAGTCATGAATGTTTTTATTGTCATCAAACTGGTCATTACATAGAAAACGGTAGAAAACGTATCACTAAGGAAAACAGAATAAATCAAGTTAGGAACAAAAGCTCTGAAAATGCTCATAACATAATAAATCAATTTAGGGACAAATGCTCTGAACATGCACATAATGTTTACACAAACTTAACTCAGTCCAGAAAAGCAACTAAGCTAGTCTGGATACGTAAATCTAAATAAGTGTATTCATTCTTGCAGACCTGTCTCCAAGTGGGCATGGAGGGCAGCGTTTAGATACTCGATAGTGGTTGCTCACACCACATGAGTGGTAATAAAAATCTCTTCTCAAAACTAACTTTTGAAAACAAAGGAAAAGTCTTTTTCGGGGATAACTTCAGCACAGAAATACTAGGAAAGGGTATAGTAGGTACTGTTCCATCTATTAGCAATGTGCTACTAGTAAAAGACTTAAAACACAATCTTCTGTCTATTGGACAGCTCGGTGGAAATGAAAATAGGGTAGTTTTTGAACAAGACAAATGTTTTGTGGAAAACATAGTAAGTCACAAGCCTATACTAACTGGGAAACGAAAGGGAAAACTTTTCACAATTGATCTTGAAGACAAATCTGCTTTTAATGAGACATGTCTTGTCTCACTTGACAAAAATGATCAATTTGAATGGCATAGGAGACTTGGACATGTGAGTATTGGAGTCTTGTCAAAATTAGTAAATCTTGGAATTGTTAGGGGGATTCCAAAACTTCTGAGCAAGAGAGAATTCTTTTGTGATGCCTGTGCAAAAGGAAAACACTCCAGAACCTCTTTCAAAACCAAACAAGTCATCTCTACATCCAGACCCTTAGAATTACTTCACCTAGATATGTTTGGTCCTAGTAATGTCAAGAGTCTAGGAGGTAAGCACTATGCCTTTGTAATTGTAGATGATTACTCAAGGTACACTTGGGTACTGTTTCTCAATACAAAGGACGAGGCTTATAAAAACTTTAAAGATTTTGTTAAACGTGTAGAAAATGAAAAACTCTCAAAAATAGGAAGTATAAGAAGTGATCATGGAGGTGAGTTTGTCTCTGAAAAATTCGAAAGGTTTTGCAATAAAAAGGGGATAACTCACAATTTCTCTGCACCAAGAACACCACAACAGAATGGTGTGGTAGAAAGGAAAAACAGAACTCTAATTGACATAGCTCGAACAATGCTAAATAATTATGGAGCAGCTAAGCAATTCTGGGCAGAAGCTATTAATATAGCATGTTATGTCACCAATAGAGCCCTTATTAGGTCTAAGCTCAATAAGACACCTTATGAGCTCTGGAAAGATAGAAAACCCAACCTAAGTTACTTTCACCCCTTCGGGTGCAAATGCTTCACCTTAAACACCAAAGATCACTGGGGAAAATTTGATTCTAAATCTGATGAATCAATTTTTTTTGGGTATGCTGTAAACAGCAAGGCTTATCGCATCTTTAATAAACGGACCCTCAAAGTGGAGGAGTCCATTAATATGTTTTTTGATGAGACTTTTAGCAAGTGTGCAGACAGTATTGATGAGGATGATGACCTGGGGCTGGGGACATCTCACATGAGCCATAACAATCCAACAGTTCAGGAACCAGAAACCCTACAACCAGTGGAGGAAAACAGCACAGAAGAGAAAGATCAACATCCTCAGGCACCACCCCACATTGTTCGAAGACATCCTCCATTTCTCATCATTGGAGATCTTAGTTAAGGTATGACCACTCGCTCTAGAGCCTATGCTGAGCATACTGCATTTGTAGCCCAATTTGAACCTAAATGTGTTGATGATGCCATTAAAAATGAATACTGGTCAGCTGCTATGCATGATGAAATGAACCAGTTTGCAAGAACTCATGTATGGGATTTAGTTCCTAAACCTAAAGACAGAATAATCATTGGAACTAAATGGATTTTTAGGAATAAAACTGATGAACTTGGAATCATAATTAGGAATAAAGCTAGGTTAGTAACTCAAGGCTACTGTCAGGAAGAGGGGATTGATTTTGATGAAACTTTTGCCCCTGTAGCTAGACTAGAAGCCATTCGATTACTTTGTGCTTATGCAGCTTCTAGGGGTTTTAAACTTTTTCAAAAGATGTCAAGAGCGCTTTCTTAAATGGGGAACTAAAAGAAGAGGTTTATGTTTCTCAACCTCCTGGTTTTGAGGATTCTGAACATCCAGACTATGTTTTTAAACTTTACAAAGCACTGTATGGACTCAAGCAGGCTCCTAGAGCCTGGTATGAGAAACTTAGTCACTTTCTAACTGAAAAGGGGTTCCATCGTGGGCAGGTGGAAAAAACTTTATTTATTAAAAATGAAAATGAACACACTCTTCTGGTTCAAGTCTATGTTGACGACATAATTTTTGGCTCCACAAGTCAAAAATTATGTACTGAATTTGAAAGTGATATGAAAAATGCTTTTGAAATGAGTCTGATGGGGAAATTGAATTATTTCCTTGGTCTGCAAGTAAAACAAACAAGTCAGGGGATCTTCATAAGTCAGTCAAAGTACTTACAAAACATGCTGAAACGTTTTGATCTTGGGAACTTAAAAGCAGCTTCCACACCTATGGGATCTACAGTTAAGTTAACTCAGGATGAGTCTGGAAAACCAGTAGATAGCAAAAAATTTTGTGGTATGATTGGATCTCTTTTGTATCTCACTATCAGTCGACCAGACATCATGTATAGCGTGTGTGTCTGTGCTAGGTTTCAAAGTAATCCCAAAGAGAGTCATATGTCATCCATAAAAAGAATCTTTCGTTATCTGGTTGGAACTCCTACTCTAGGTCTTTGGTACTCTAGTTCATCAAGCCTAAACTTAGTCAGTTAAAGTGACTCTGACTACGCTGGCTGTGTAGTGGATCGAAAAAGTACCTCTGGTGCATGTCACTTTCTAGGCACTTCACTAGTGTCATGGTTTAGTAAGAAACAGAGCTCAGTAGCCTTATCTACAGCTGAGGCTGAGTATATTGCTGCTGGCTTCTGCTGCGCGCAAGTGCTCTGGATGAAATACCAGCTTGAGGACTATGGTCTTCAAATGGGATCTCTGCCTATCTTGTGTGACAACACAACTGCAATTAACATAACCAAAAACCCTATACAACACTCTCGTACCAAATACATAGAGGTTAGGTATCATTTCATAAGAGAATTAGTCCAAGAGGGTAAAATACACTTAGAGTTTGTTGGAACTGACTCACAGTAGGCTGACATATTTACAAAACCCTTGCCAGTTGATAAATTTTCACCCATTCGGCGAGAACTTGGACTGTTTTCCTTAGAAGAAATAGAGGAAATTATCTAGGATTTCCAGCATTCTTAATTTCCTTATTCTCCTAAGATTCTTGCCTTATCACCATCACACAGTCTCGATAAATCAGTTGTCATTCACTGAAATCAATGAGCAATTGATTTGAGCACTTAATTCACTTACCCTCTCAGTTCTGGTCATCTCTGCTATAAGTAGGGATCTCCTCTCCTCGTCGCTCATACTTCATCACTCACTTTCACCTCACCAAAAATGGCTTTCAATAACGCACAACTTCGAACTGTGGTTGTGTTCAAAAATCAAGGATTCAGGAATGCTATCTGCTATTCCAGATACCTTCGCTGCTATCGCGATCGTCCCATTTACCCATCATTCACCATATCCCCTTCTGCCTTTTCCAAGTATGATATGGACATTCCTTCATTCCTTGCTGGTCTTGGATGGACCTCGTTGACAGAAGATCAATGATTTCTGCACTGTCCTGAGGCTGTCAGGCTATTCTATGTTAATATTCATTGTGATAGGGGTGTTGAACCTCGTTCCTTCACCACCATGGTCTACGACCATGAGATCCGGGTCACTCCTGACCTACTTGCCTCAGTCCTTTCACTGCCTCATTCTGGCCTTCAGGCTAGCTTTGCTGGTGACTTTGATAAGCATGGGATTGACTTTGCTACTGCCCTTGCTCGTTTGACTAAAGATATTGGGCTGTTCTTCCCTAATCAGTTATCTGCTGGTCGTCTTCCTGACGATCTGAAGGTTCTTCACTTTTTCATCACTCGTTGTCTTCTGCCTCGTGATATCAATGGTGCTGGTTTACTTCACTCCTCTGATCTCTGGATCATGGCAAACGCACGAGTGCGCTAGCCCATTAGCTATGCTTCTCTCGTGTTCGCACACATGATTCAATTTGGAAATGGTTCCCTCAATGGGGCCTTACCATTTGGACCTCTCATCACCCGCTACCTGTACCGTCTCGGTATTGACCTCCGTGACAAAGTAGCTGTCTGCAATGTTCATGAAGATCTTCGTCCAAATCATGTCCTTGTACGTCTGAATGCCAATGTCGGGCGTCGTAAGCTTGTCTCTGCCTCAGGGGGAGATACCTGCTATTCTCTTTTCTCTCCTGGTCGTCCAAGTGATCCAACTACTGTGCATTTGATTCCTGCACTAACTCAGGCTGCTGTTACAGCACTTGATAGTGAAATCAAGCGTAGGAAGACCACTAGTCTTCTTGTGCACAAGGAACGTCTAGAGCTGCTGGAAGCTGATGAGGCAAGACCAGCCCCAGATGACTTCGATCCTATATCCTCTGACTCAAGCTCTGATGATGACATATCAGATTATGAATCACCTCCTTCCTATCCTTTCTGAATAATGCTGCTGCTCAGGGGGAGCTACTTGTGTCCAGTTAGGAGATCTTGGTAGAATAAGTCTTGGTAGGGTTGTGTCAGTCGTATGGTAGAGTCAAGTATGGTTTCGTCTTGCTAGAATGTTGATTTGAAGTCAATTGTTGTACTCTTGAACTTCATGAAATAAACAGCCTTTCTGGTTTATGCCTTATGTTTGGAGCAGACTACACCTACTGTGCGCTAAGTGTGTGCAGGAAAGAAAAGAATATAGCAAAAAGAGTCATTGACAAGCTTAGGGGGAGCATGTTGAGTGAAGTTTGTCAATGAAGGAAACAATCGGAGAAGAAATCAAGTCACATAAGGAAACTCTCAAGGAAGGAAAGGAAGAGCAGAATTACAGGAAATCAAATCATCATTCAGCAACGGCTAGGTCGAGAAAAGGAGAACTATAAAGGCTCATACAAACAGAAGCAATGTGTGGTTCTCGGGAAAAATATTCAAACAGTGAACTGAGTGTATCTAGAGTGTTTGAATTGAGAGCCTAAGTAAGCTAATCAAGGAGATAGCAAGGGTCTGAGGGTGTTTGATCAGGGAGGTTATTCACCGTAGTTTGCTAGACTGAAAAGCAGGGAGCTGATCTGTTCTAGTTGAGTCAGGATAAACAAGAAACGAGAAATCGTTCTAGTGGTTAAGTAGGGATTCTCAAGAGGAGATATCCTTATCGTTGATTAGTCGATATTGGGATACTTATTCTCCCAATATCGGATACCACGTAAAAGTGTGTGTGCATTGTTCATTTACTGCTTGCTGTGTTTTTGTTGTTGCTCTGTTTCAATTTTGGTTGTTCAGGTTCAGTGAAGCACCACAAGCAGAGAAGTGATCGTGGTTGAAGAAGAGAAGTCATCAGCAGGCTTGGGGATTGGTACAAGGCCAAGCCCATCACCGTTGGAAATAAACATTTGGGCCTCAAGCCAATTGTGATAGCAAATATCTAAAGTCTTGATCCAATTCATTTTTAATCATTTCGTATTACAGCTTTGAAGCAAGAAACTGAAAAATCGAGTATCAAAACAATATCTCTTCACTTGGCTGGCGATTGTGCCGATTAGGGTTTTGCAGGTGTTGAATATCATCGCCCAAATCCAGAAGAAGTAGGCAGCTGGTCTTGCGCTCGACCTATCTACAACAATCGATAGTGATTATGTAGGAGATCTCAAGAAGAGAGTCTCCTACCATGGATGATTCGGTGTTGGGTTTGTTAATCAGCTAACACTGGATACGACGTAAAAATTCTGTGTCTGTGTTGATCTGTGTTTTACTATGTTTATCAACCCTGTTTTTGTAGTTTCTTGTGTGTTCTTCTCTGGGTATTTGTCAAGTGTTTTTGCAGGTTCAGTTTAATTCAACAAACGCAAGAGAAGGTGAAGTAAAAAGTGTGGGCAAAACGCAGCGTGCAGTGGAGAAGAAGTGCGCTGAACATGCAGTCTCATATTGGAGATAGTTGAAGCCCAATTCAAAATGAGCCTACCCATCTGTCCGCTGTCGTTTAACAAACACGCAAGGGAATCCATTTTCATCTGAACTAGATTGTACTCCGGCTCCTTGGCCGGTTGCAATTTGATAATACTAATTAACAAAATTTCAAAAATCTAATTTTAATATTTTTTTTTAATATTTGTGTCATGATTATATTATATGCCAATGTCATATAAATTAAGAAATAATGGTACCAGTTTTACAAAATAGCAAGACAGTTTCTTAATTTTTACGATTGAGAAAGTCTAATTTTTCAGGTTGCTTGGTAAATAGAAAATGAGCATTCATAAAAATGATTATTATCATTGTAAACAGTGCATTCTATACAAATTATTGTTGAAATTAAAAAGATTGAACTCATGCAAGATATATAAACTTAATTAAATGATATTATAGAAATTCCAAAATGACCAATATCAATACTTCTTTACTATTAAGAATCTTCACCATCAACTTCACTATATATTCATCATCAACTAACACTTCTCTTACTATAACAGATTTCTGACAGGAATGTTGATAATTTTTCCATATACATAGCATTTGCCTTTAATAAATAACACATTTTCTTCTTGGTAATTTTGTCGATGATTAATCAAATCTCTTGAACTCTGTCTTGTGTTCATTAATTTCTGAAATTTTAAAATGGATAGTAATAATTTTGTAAAGTCAAGCAATGTGAAATAGCTAGAAAGATTATAAACAATTGATAGGTCATAAATGCTCATACCACTATAAAACTTAGCGCTTCACATAGAGACCAATGATAGTCAATCACACCTTTTGGTGGTATGAAAATGATTATCTATTTTTCTAAATCAAGCGTGACACGAACACACATTAAATTGTAAGATGTATATACTTAAAAATTATCTATAAAGAATGAAAGTCAAGCACAATATTTCATTGTTTGGATGATTCTCTAGGGGAAATATTTCTTTGAAGCATTGAACTACAAAAATTAGTAGTCATAAAAAATATTAGTCTAAATAATATAAGTAAAATAGTTGATGATGGAGAGGGTTCTAACATGAACATGGAAACCCTAATTAATTACTTAAATCTAGGGATGACAATTTTGCCCAAACTCATGAGTATTTCAAACCTATGAGATCAAAATAGATGATAAATGGGTAGAGTTTGATGAGTTTATACTCATACACATTTATTTGGGTTGGATTGAATTTTTAATTTATGAATCTGAGTTTGTACTCATGCCCATTTGCAAATTATAATTTGGTACCTAAACTTAATAGATCTGTAAATTTAATTTGCATAAGTCCTCATAATATTGATGATAATTACAATTTAGTAGCTAAAATTTTTATGTGTTACATTTTCATACCTAAACTTTTAAAGTTTTACAAATAAGTCCAATCTTTGTATGTTTAGTTAAGAACAACCTCAAGTAAATGGATATTCATACCCTAGTTAGAGTATGAAAGCAATATTCATACCCTACTGAAATCCCCTCCAAACACATATATAATTCACTCATATCCTACCATAATCAATGGGTTTACTTGAGTTTGAATAAAATTACCCATGGGTAGGCAATTGACATCACTACTTAATCTCGTCTAAATCTCTAGTATAAATGCAATTAGTGGAAAAAATTCATACCTAAGACTCCAAGTGATTAAGTTTATGGTGTCTAATATATAAGTGCAATTAGAGAACATGTTCCTCCTTTATTTTCGCTGCCAACTATAGGCCCGTCTGAATAAAAAAAAAAACACGAAAATAAAGAGGCCCGCTGCCTGGAACTATAGAGGCCCATATTATTAAACCCAAAATAAAAAAGCTCGGCTGAATTAAAGATAAAGAAAGAAGGAATTCGCATAAAAAAAAGAGAGAAAGAAGGAATTGACTAAACTCCCCTTCCGTGCTTTGCGCAGGATTAAGGAAAAAGGGATTTAAGTGGGTTCTGCCGTAGAATGTACTTATATGAATGGTTTGATTGATGATTGATTTGATTTGAATGATATTCGATCATTCATCTTTACCGTCATTCGTCTCACTTGCTCTTGTCAAAGGAGTTCAATTAGGGTTTTGTAGGTTTTCGATTATCTTAAGAAACAAGGAGAATCATCGCCAGAGTCTCGCGCTCGACTCAACCAACATGAATATCTATTTGAATACTTTGAAAAATACAAGCAGAGCACGTATGGCATCGTACAAGGTCAGCACAATCCCTTTACAGTTTACTCTTATTAGTGAGAAATTACAGTAAAAGCACAACTCCATGAATGAATGCTCAAAACTTAATTAGAAGTTGATGTTCTAACCACAACGTTGAACATCTAGATCCTTCGATGCTGCACTCCTCGATCACCGTCGGAGCAAATTCCCCACCCAACAACGATCTTATTGAAGGACGGTTATAAAGGATAGCGATCAGGGGTTGGTCGGGTATTTAAGGATCTAGATCTGGCCGAGGAGGATGATGGATCTGGTTAAATCCCTTCTTGTCGCTCGCACTCTGCTTTCCCATCTTAGATTGGTGCCCGCTGCTCTCGTTTGTTGAGGTGATTGCGGAGATGGCGATTTGAGGGACGGCGACAACAATGAAATCTGAAAACGCAGAGAAGAAAAATCCAATCAATTAGCCGATAATAAACTGAATCGTAGGAAAAAAAATTATATTTACCTGTGAAATCCCAAGGGTCGTGCTTATAGAGATTGATTTCAGCGGTAATCCTAACAAAAATCGGCTGGGAGGCGCACTTCCGTCGTCGATGTCATCGTCCCTCGAATCAAAGGCCTTTCAATGTCTTGGAAGGTTGGTTCAGAAAGGTTGAGATGATGGTTGCTTGAATGAACAGTCACGATTATAGAGAGATGTCTATAAGAGACATTTGTATTTGTCTCTAAATACTATTATATTTGCCTCTATATGAAATAGATATAAGGAACATTTATATTTGCTTCTAAAGACTAAGGAATTTTTCTCTATATGACATGATTATAAGTGGCATTTATATTTGCCTCTAAATACTATAAGATTTGCCTCTATATGATATACTATAAGTAACATTTGTATTTGTTTCTAAAGGCTATTAGATTTACCTATAGAGACAAATAATTTCTCCTATTGAAACAAATAATATTTCTGGCCCGAAAACTTAGTTATAGATACCAATACATTAACTGTTTCTATTTACTTGCCTCTATAGGTTGGTTTTCTCGTAGTGTTCATTCTCCAGAATTAGAATATTTTTGTTTTCTTTGAAGTGTGATTCGCAGCAGGACTTCTTCCTCGTGTCCATAGCCCCTCTCGTGACACGTTCGTGGACCTCCCAATCATGGACATGACTCTTCTCTTAAGGCGGCATGGCCTTCTCATACTAAGTTTTTTCAATCATTGCGTGTGCCTCTTCTCTCGCATCCATGCTCATTCTCCTCACTCGGCATGGACGTCTCATCTTGTCTCGCATTCATGCCCCTTCTCGTGAAGCGACACGTGCTTCTCCTTGAAGGAGCATGTACTTCTTTCAGACTTAGAATATTTTCAATCATTCGGTCTTGGCGTGGGTCGGCATGTGTTGTCTCTTGTTAGCATCCATGGCCCTTCTCATTGAAGCGGCACATACTTCTCCGGTCTTAGAACATTTTTGTACATCGGAAGGGGCCATGATCACGTCCATGATATCTTCCTTGAGATGGCATGTGCTTCTAAATTCTAGATGGACATGGTCCTACTCGTTGAAGCGGCACGTCACTCTCCAGACTTTGAATATGTTTGTGCCATCTTGTGGCACGACATGGGGATGGGATAGCGTCACTTCCCTTGAGGGGATGTGAGTTTCACATCCAAGGGCAATTTGGGTATGACAAAAAAATAGAATTTATTAATTAAGTTTTTGTATTAATTACACCATGGGAATTGAAAACTCATATTAAATACACGTTTTTCCTTAAATCTAAATCCTAAAATTAATACATTTATATATCTCTCTCCATCTCTCTCTTCCTTTTCCAGCGATCTCTCGGGTTAGATCCAGTCCTTAAGCCATGTTTCTTAAGAAGAATCTTAAACTTTTGCCAACCAATAGGAAGAGGAGAGAGATAATTATAATTAATCATTGGCTAACTACCTACAAGGGTAAAAATGAGATATAATATAAAATTAGTAATAAAAATGAAAAACAGGGAATTAATCCCACGACACATAACGGGCGCCATTTACTATTTTCAAAAATTTATTCTCCTCCCAAATCTAAAACTTTCCACCGTCGCCATCCTCTCCGCCGTTGTAGATCCCAATCGCTCCGTCCCCGCCTTGTCTCCTTCCTTCGTAGCTGGCGAGCGGTGGACGACGCAACCGCCGTCAAGTGCTCCGACATCCCCAGCCTCTTCGGTGGTCCGCTAGCCCATTTTCCGACGACACCTGTGCACTTGCGGCGCCACTACTCCACGACCACCGTCTTGTGGATGACAAACATCCCGATGACGCTACAGTTCCCGTATCTCCAACATCCCGATGACGCTACTTTCTGCGACGCCACCATCCTGCTAGCACACCCGACCATCATCATTAAAGCTCTTAGACTCCCGTTGAAAAGTGACAGTATTTTGTTAATAATCACAACGTAGTTATTCGTAATTTGGTGTGAATAGTGAGTGGTAGTCATTATCAACTTTATAATGTGAAAGTAGTAATAATTTTAGAGGTTTTGTTAACGTTATATGTATCAATGCTTTTTACTCGAATGACAATGTTCTAGTATGTCATTATTAACGAAACATTTGTTATTAATGATTTAATATGTAATCATTAATATTTTATTATTATATTATTTGTTTGACTTATGATTGCAATTCAATAACATTATTAACAAAAATTGTTTCAATTATTAACATTTTAACATAAGAAAACGGTGGTAATGTTTTTGTATATCGTTGAAAAATCATATTATAAAAGTTGAAAACGTTATCTTGGATTTTTAACATGTAATTGGAAAATGTTTTTGAGGTGGGTGGAACAAAAGTATCGCTCATAACGGTGTTCTCTTTATTTTTAGTATCAAAAAGCCGATAATAGAGACGTTACTAATGATTATTTTTCATTGATAGTGGGGTGAAAATCGTTAAGAATGAAGCCTCTATCCAACCATTATTACGGATAAATTTATAATTAACAACTGCCCCAAAAAAGATTAATAATGAAGTCTAAATTTATAATAATATGGGTTTAAGTTATGAAAATATGATCAAAATCATTAAAACGGAGCAAAACATGTTAATAACATTAATAATAAAGTACCTTAACAATGGGGAGGTTATTAAACTCACGGTCATTAGAAAATAACAAACATTACAAAACTCGCATATATATATTTAGAGTGGGTTCTCGAATGCTCTACATCATCAACCAACAAATAGTACGATGCTTGTGGATGTACCTCACATAGCACGTTGGGGACTCATATTTTTTACCATCTTCAACACTAGGGACATATTGCACATGGGACTGAGCCTATCATCATTATTGCTCTCTGCTTCGGTTGCTCGCACTCTTAGGTTGGTTTATAGGAGGAATAGTCTTAAGTGACGTATTCTTAGTTTGTGTCATGTTGTTAACCTACAAAAAGATAAAATCTCCATAAAAAACGTTGACAAACATAATATAAACAATTAATGACATATATGTGTTTTGTAGAAAATGCAAGCAGAATCATTGATAATGATGCGGCCTAGTGGTTAATAATGTTAAAACAAATTGTTGATAACTCTCTTCGGAAACAATGATAGCTCCCTTAAAAGACATTAATAATGCTACTACCACACAACGGTTAATAACTAACATGAGTACTTTCATTGGAAACGCAACAAAAAACTTTGATAGCAATGAAAACTAATGGTTATTAACGTTATTAGACATTATTAATATCTTATATGTCAAAGATTGATAAGGCTTATTCATCAAACGTAGAATAGTGATTGTATAGAAACTGTAATCATGGTTTGCATAGAAACTTTATAGTTGTATAGAAACTTTAATAAACACAATACTAACGTTAATAATGAAATAATAGTTGATAGCAAAAAAGGTTAATAATGCCATATGACATTCTTAAAAAACTGGTCAAATATCATTAATAATTAATAATAAGACAAGAGAATACCATTATACCAACAACGATTTTTTTTGGGTGAAAATTATACCAACAACGATGTCACTTAAGAGTTAAGAGATGATAATACCGACGACGGAAGGAAGACACGACGGAAGGGACCGACGCAAGAGGGGAATGGGACAGGAAGGAATTGCCGCCGGACGAGAGCGACGCCAAAATCCGGGGTGAAGTCGATGTTGACAGAACTAAGGAGCTTGCTGTTGAGGGAACTCAGGCAAGCGACAGGCTAGTGGGCCGACGACGGCAAAGGGGAAAGGACGGGAGCGACGCTGCTGTTAGTGAACTCGACGGCAAGGAGGAACTTGACAACCGAAACGATGGACAACTACGATAGAGAAACGCCGGCCGCACAAACGAGAGTGACGAACGCCGGGATCGTGATTAAGGGACAAACGACGAGGGAAACGAAAGGCAGCGACGGAATTTGAGGAGACTTGCGGTACGGCTGGGTACGAATGAATACGTGGGCAAATAGGTTATTAGGGTTAATTATTATATTTTAATATTAATTATTATTCCATAAATACCCTTACTAACTAATTAACTTATAACTTCCTAATAACTAACTAAAAACTCAGCAACCAATAGGATTGCTTTAAGTTTCTCCTTAAAGAATAGGCTTTAAGGACCTGAACTCAGGCCGCAATCTCTTCGCTCCGATCGCCAAACTTTCTCCAACCAGCAGGCTTTTTCCTGGTGAAATCCTCCAATCAGAGTCGCTCCGGCGATATGCAAAAAAACCACTCCGTCGGTGCGCTAGTGGTACTGATTTTCGTCTAGTGGTATGGTACCAGTGGTAGTGGTACGCTACCACTACCACTAGTAGCGGAGGGTGCGGCAATGATGGGAGGCGGAGGGCGCGACGGCTTCGGCAGGAGGAAGAGATGGAGGTGGCGACGACATGGAAAGACGGAGGGGGAGGAGGCGGCTCGGGTTTTGGGGAGAGGGAAGAGAGGGGAGAGAGGACGTGTGTGAGGGGGGAGAGTTATTTTTTTTAGTGAAAATAGATTATATAGAAATGAGAAAGGATCATGTGTGGTAATATTTTTTTCATTCCAAAAATACCTTTTTGTAATACTAACCATCAATTTGAAAAAAGAAGAAAGAGACATAAGAGATGGCTAGGAAGTGGGTGGATAATCTCACAACCCCCTGGGGGTTGAGACACATGTCCCTCATTGAATCATGTTCATGCTCATTAATCACTAAGTGGCTTGGACTTAAAATCAATATTCATGAGGTCCAACTTAAATATCATTAATTGTTATAATTAATGTGGCCTTATAAACTCATTGATTATCTTGTAACTCACCAATTTAGTACAAGACAAATTTTATGATGTAAACACAACGATAACTGATATATGTGTAGCCAATTAGCCAGTAGCTAGTGTTTATGCAGGGACAATAATGAGAAAGTCTTGTTGTTTTCCATGAGTGATTTAAAGAAGAATGATTAATTACAAGCTACTCACCAATCAAACCATGATTCTGGATAAAAATGATGATTACATTACGAAAAATAAGTACTGAATTAGTTGAACAACGAGAAAGAAAAGTGATAATCTATCATTTATGAATAGCTAGCTCCTAATTAACCATGCTGCACCTCCTTCTAATCTCGCCCTGATTCCCAGTCAGAACATCAATGGAACCCATCCCCCTAGCGAACTTGCCAGCCCACGCCACACCGTACCTCGCGTTCACATCCACGTACCCCCTTGTCGCCGGGCTCTCCGCAAACGTCTGGTCCGTCGTCAGGAACCCCCGCCCCGCTCTCAGCTCGGCGTAGTACCTGTTGTCCAGCCGATTGGGCGTCGCCGGGTCCATCGCCACCGTCGGATCACTGCCTCCGTTCACGGGACACGTAGCCGCCGCGTAGTTCCGGTCCAGGTACGGGTCTTGAGCTTGCGTTCCATTGAAGTTGTAAAGCCGGTCCGAAAACGACGAGCAGCGGGCCCTACCAATGGAATGCGCACCGGAGAGCGTGACCATCTCGTCGGCCGACAACCCTTTTCGGGCGAAGTTTTGAATGAGCTGTTCGGCGGTGAGTCTCAGGGAAGGGAGGTTTGTTGAAGCTGGAGACGAGGCCATCGCGGCGACCACTAGGGACGGGGTAGTTGATGCTTCCGAGTATCTGCGAGCTGTCCCTGGCGGCAAACGCGAGGATGACGGAGCAGGAGACGGTGTTGGGGCAGATGCGTTCGATTCTCTTTTGGCTCTCGCGATTACGTTTAACCCTCTCAACCCGGGGTTGTTGGCCGGGTGATCTCTCTGATTTCGGGCCACCTGGGAGGGATTTCACCAACACCGATCCATCACAACCCCGGACGAAGCAATCATGGAAATGCAACCTGATTAGTCCAGCCCCAATACCGGGACTCTGAGACACCGCCCTTCTCACAGTTCTTCTCACAATGTATTCGGCGGCTGGACATGATCGTCTGTAGAAGCCCACCTTGAGAGACGACGAACCAGCTGAATGCACCGTCAACGCAAACAACATGATCATCGAGAAGAAGAGCAACCCATCGAACAATGCACCGCGGCGACCCTTCATCGTGGTGCACAAATAACCAAACACGAGGAAGAATGAACTCGCTAGGCCTAGAAGGATGGGTCCGAAAGAGAATATATGGTGTAGTAGTCGCTCTCTACAAAGTTAACTAGTAAGTAAATGGAGGTTTTTGGGAGACTGATCACATCTATGTTGGTACTTATAGTGTGGAATTAATGACTTTTACTTTAGGGTTTTGGTTAGTTGTTTCTCAAACGTGTAGCTATACGTATAGCTTTTTGTTTATTTTAACGTCGTGTAGCTATCGGTAGAGCAAACTAGATTGGATAGAGGAATTCCTGATTCTAAAATGGAATCGGATTATTTTCCAGCAACCTAGGGATCGAATGCCATTGGACCCACTAGGATTAGTTTTAATATAATCATTATACTTGCGTAAATAAAAAAACTTGCTATCACCATTATTAAAAAAACTTCTAATACTTGTTGGACAAATTATTATTAGAATTATTAAGTTGAAAGTAGAAAAATCCATCTGCTTAATCAAAACTTTTTACTAACATTTAAATTTTTATTTTATTTTATGAAAACTGAGCCAACCTATTGATGGGTCTTCAACCCAATTCAAACTCGTCAAAATGAGTTGAACCCCGTGTTGACCAATTTTAGATTGACAATGAGTGTTACTATTTTTGTAATCGGCGAATATATCTGTATGAATTTTATTAAAAACTTGCCCGTTTTCCACTAAGACCTAATCAACAAAATGGAAGCCGTGGAAAAAATTTCTTTGTCATTTCCTTGATTACCGCTCCATCAATACTGGTTTAAGCCCTATGCATGCGGCGAATAGACTATCGACATTAATAATTAGTGGGCTTCGCAACCGACGTTGGCTGCATTCTTGGCAGCCAAAGCTTCATTGAGGATTAATTCTCCCTTCCCCTTTTAGAAACCCTCATGGGCCTCATCGATGGAGCTCTTTGGTGGATCGATCGAGATTGGGAATGGCGGCTTCCAAGCGGGTAGTGGTTGGTGCTTGGTGGGTTCTTTTCCGGTGAAAGCTTTGCTCATTAGGTATGTAATGTTGTGGAGTTAATCAAAACTTCACTTATATTGAATTTATCATTTTATTTACGTTTGTTACTAAAATATTTTAATTGTATTATTATTTGTTAATTTTGAACTCCCATTTAGTCGTTGACCTTTAAATAAATGACATGATACTTAAAAAATAAAATGATGCCCCAAAATCTTCTCCACCAACTCACCACTTCCAAAAAAAACCCAAATTATAATACTCATCATAGCTACTTGCTTCCCCTCCAAAATTTTATTATCATTTTCTTATCATTAAATTAAGCCATATTCTGTCATGTAAGCATTGTTAAGCTAATGAACTAATAGCTAGTGTCGGCGAGTGTTTTATTTTTTGATCGTTCGATTTGTCATGGGAATTAGCTCTTTCATTATTTTTTTGCAATGCTTCGTATGGGCTTTAAGCGAGGTGAAATTTTAATATAAGAGCAGAGAGTGGAGTTGCACATGAGAGAAGATAGGATAATAAGACGATTAAGAGTGATTTAAGCGAGAGTTAGAGGATTAGAATAAAACAAAATAGATGTGAATTAGGAATTTAGAGAGGTTTGGACGACGAAGAAGAGATGATTAAATTGAAATTACTTTGAACCCCTAAACCTTAATGACTTAAAGCTATAATTTACTAATCTAGCCCTAAGCTAATAATATGTTTATGGTAAATTATCAATTCTTACTGTTACGGTAATCTTAATACTTGCAGGATAAAGCATACTTGTGTGATAAGAAATTAAGAATCCTGTCACCAATAATAAACATTATTATGCATGCTTACGTAGAATAGGTTATATATATATATATATATGTGTAACATTTTGTAAGTTTCGTTACGATATTACTAAATGTATATTTATACGTATATTAGAAATACAAAAAAATTATCTAAATGGTTAATTGTGTGCACCATATAAAAATATGACATGTGGGCTCCAACTACAATGCAAAACAAAAGGTCATATTTCAACCCAATTAAAATGTGAATCGATTCCTGTTTGGTCATGGCGTGTAAAGGTATTGAGATAGCCACCCACTCCAGCAGTTTGCCATCACTATTTCATACTTTAAAAATAATAATTGGATAAATTTTTTTCGCCTTTTTGTACTGTAGGTAGATAAATGAAATAAAGAATAACGGCAAGCAAGCAAAACCAATCAGACATTCAGACGTATTACAAAAGTTCCCACACTATTTCTATAAAATACAACGAAATTAAAATAAGTTAACGGTGATCCAAAACAAAACATGCAACTCGTGAATAAGAACTTATTTGTGAGGCATGTATATATTATGATTCATAAATATAAGAATAGGGATAAATGCCACATTTGGTCACTGAGATTACTAAATTGGGTCATGTTTAGTCACTAGAAAAATTTAATATCAATTTTGGTCACTCAAATTATCGAAACTGGTCACATTTAGTCACTCTCCCGTTAGTTTCCGTCCAAGTCCATTAATGTAGTTAGACGGAAACTTTTGGGAGAGTGACTAAATGTGACATGTTTCAGTAATCCGAGTGACTAAATATGACATGTTTCAATAATTCAGGTGACCGGAGTTGGTCAGAGGCTACAGGAGAGTGACCAAATGTGACCTGTTTCAGTAATTCGAGTGACCAAAATTGATATTAAATTTTTCTAATTACTAAATATGACATGATTTAGTAATCTTAGTGACCAAATGTGGCATTTACCCTATAAGAATATATTCCAAAGAAATATCATATGCATGAGATGGAGATATAATAAATCACTTTCAGCAATAGGAATAAGGGTTTGCTTTTACTAGAATCCCTTAAGTTTCTAGTCTTGAAAAAGAAAAATAATATTGGTTTCATGAGATGTTGGAGGAAATTAAATCGTTATTTCAAGTCAAATTTAAACCAAGGCATCGACAATTTGAGAAGAAAAAAATCTTCTTTTTATTTATGATGGCTACAGTACAAGAAAAATCACCTTTAGCGGCAAACATTGGCGGCACATAAAGTAATTGTCTCCTTAAATACATTTTACACGGTGCTGAGTTGGAATCACATTCTAACTAAGGATTCTTGTGGTTCCGGAGGATCCAGCTACAAGAAAACCAGGAATGGAGATCTTCCCCCCAACTCCTTTTTTCCTCTCCACTCTTTGGTCTTAAGAATACTAGTTTTAAGAATGAGCAATTGCATTTCTCCGAGCCTTACTGCCCAACCTGAGAGCGGACAGCTAATGCGTTCCACTTAATTATTGAACAGGGTTCTATGGTCGGTCTGTGAACCCTGAATGCCGAAGGCGTCCCTGGGGTGATCTCGTAGTTCATACGGGGTGGAGACGATGGGGTCGGTTCATGTATTTTCCTTCCTTTTGCCGCATTTGCCTCTAAAAATAAAATTATGTGCCTCTAAAATGATTATCTTTTTATAATTTGTTTTAACTTTATTAAAATCTTTCATAAAGCGGCACATTTTGTGTAACTATCTTTTAAAGTTTTGCCTTGTTATATACGAAAAATGAATTTTATTATTATAATTATATTTAATAATTTTGGAGGCTGAAAATATTCTGCCGCTATATAAATAATTTTAGAGGCTACTCTTATTGTCGCTAATATTTGTCCTACTATTATTTAAACGAAAAACCTTGTATGAAAAATAGAAAAACAATCCGTTGATTTTAATTGAAATACCATCAAATAGGATTGTCCCCGCAAAACACATATGTGCCTCCAATTAAAGGATATAATTATTATAATTCCGACTCCGTTTATGATTTAAATAACAAGTAAATTGTTTTATGTTCTCTAAAAAAGGGAAAATGTTATTTAACCGAGGCAAGAGCCATCCTTCAGTTGTACTCTAACTCCCATTATAATAAACTAATCACATGTAGTTTGGAAAAAAAAAATTGAGTACACATGGTGGCAACAGCTGGCATAGAATGATAATGAGAAGCGTATATAAGTGACTCCTTATTTAATTGTCCAACTCGTAAATTGCTATTAATTAATTAATATTATAAATGAGAATGTTGCAATCGATTTCTATTTTTTATTTATTGTGTTAAAAGCGTTGATTTTTTATTTTTTGTTCGACAAAATAAAAAGGAAAAAACAGAACGACGAAAGAGGCTATTGGAGACACCTCACCTCACCTCCTTCTTTGCCCTGCATCTTCTCTCCAACTCCGCAAGTCACGAATGCTACCAAACAATGAATTGAGCAATTGATTTGTCCCGCCAAAACCCAAGCATAGAATCAAAAAGAAGGCCAGATAATTATAGGCGCCATGGCGGAGGCAGGATTTGAAACTATTCCTGTTTTCTTTTCATAATATAAATATATAAATATTTAATTAATAATTATTTAATAAATAAAATTAAAACTAATTATATCCAAATAATTCATTCACATATAAAAAATAATTGACTAATAAAATCACTATTTTCATAAGCAACCACGACGGAATTTTATATTGTGAAAAAAACACAAAACATTAGTTGTCTACAATGTCAAGTAAGCCTCTTTTAATGTATCGCACTAAATAATCATTAGCAAACTGGTCGCCAATTCGACTTCAAAACTTGTTCTTAATAAGTTAATATAACTCAAAGCTGAAAATGTTCTTTCTGCACTTATAGTTGCAAATTGGTAGAATCAAAACTAGTGGAATTGCCGTTGCCGCTGAAAAATTTTAGGATTGTTGGAGAAAAACGAATAGACATAAGGAGAAAAAAGATTTTATTAGGTCTTTATTGCAATTAAAAGTTCGTTTATAGTATAATAAATTAATTTTAGATTAACAAAAAAGATTCTCATACTACGCCCGACTCCTCCTTCCACCTGAATCATCTTCGCGTGTATTATCCCGGCGACGGCAAGTTCGTCTTCTTTCCCTGAAGTCCCCGCGCGACAACTCGCAACACCCCAGGTTAGTTTTCGTTGTAGTTCACTTGCGTTTAGGGTTAGTTCACTTCGGTTCTAGTTGAGTAAAGCCAGCGACCTTTTTGTTCGTGTAGCTTTGGTGGTGCGTGGCCCGGTGGAGCAGTTGTTTCAACAGGCTTTTTTTTACCACCTATTAATTACAGTAGTGGATATAGATTGAGTTTTGAATAGTTGTCATGCTGAAATAGTTCAATCTTTGAAATAAGGAGTTGGCAGTGCAGATGTTGTTGATTTTAAAGTTAGAGAGTGTCACAGCAGAGGTGGTCTAGCCAACTGACTATTGAGATGGTGTATTGTTGTGGTAATGTGCATGGTTTTCCCTCACTAATATACTGTGCTGCAGACGTCTATAGCTAGAAAATCGCAGGTGTATAGGTGTAAGACTACTTTGTTTCCTGTCTAGAAAATTGGGGGTGGCTAGAAAATTGCATAGGAATACTTTGTTTGCTGTCTGCTGCATTTTTAAGAATAGGTGTATTGTTGTTTGCTGTCTGTTGCATTTGGAATAGGTGGATTATGAACATCTAAGTGCCATTTACAGGTGGATAGAAGAGTAAAAATAGAAAATTCACTACTTTCTTGTGAAGATGAATCGACTGTTCATGCCTCAACGAACGATTGAGAAGAAAAAAGGAAGAGGGCCAACTATGTGCAAGGATATTTGGGGTTTACCTCCGGGTCAAAAGATTTTCGTGGCCATGATTGATGATGGACAGCCAGTGGGGGATGGTCAAAATAAGCTAGCTAACTTCTTGGTTGTTATAGCTACAAATGATCCATATGTTCCATCCAATATGATGACTGGAGGAAAGTTCCTGATTCTTACAACACAGAAATCTGGAAATTGATACAGGTAGAGTATATATATGTAACGTATATGTCTATTAACAGTATGGGGTACTCTTCCCTTCTAATTTATATTCATTTATTACAACCAGAAAAAGTTCATCATTGATCCGCTAACTGAACCATGGGTAATGACATCATTTAGGGGAGAAGATAGTATAACAACACCCAGTATGTTGTTACGGTAACAACAAGGGTATAAGGGTAAACTTACAAGAAAATTAAAAAAAACTAGAATTAAAAAAATAATAAAAAGTGTGTTTCTGTTTCTCCCTCTTCCCCTACCAGACCTCTATCTCCTCCGCCGCCATCAGCTTCTCCTCCCCTTCCTCTTCACAACCCCATCAAACTCCTCCGCCACTGCTGCTAGACCCGCCGCCGGCGACGCAAAATGGCAGAATCTCTGCCACTACTATCAGGATGCCGCCATCAGAATCTCTCCTCCGTACACTCTCCCAGCGGCGGATCCAGGATATAGAAGTGCACTGGGCCGGACTCGAACATAAAATTAGATACCGTAAACAAAAAAAGTTATAGTTTGCATTACAATGTTAATTGTACACGACGGTCTTTTAATTTAGCAAATTCGTCAATAATTGAGTCTTCATCCATACCAATAACATACTCTCTCACAAAGAAAATAGTTAAGCAATCAGCAAGAAATTCATCGCCCATCTTGTTGCGCAAATTAGTCTTCACATGTTTCATTGCTGAAAAGGATCTCTCTATAGTAGCCGTTGAAACAGGCTATGTCAACACTAGACGAATCAACCGACAAATCAATCTGTACCGTGCCTCCATCCCTGTTTCCACCAGCTTCTCTAGTAATTTGGCAAGGGAAGAAACATCATATTCCTGACTATGAACCACATGATCGGCATAATATCCTAGCTCATTCTTCAAACAATTCATCTCATTGCCTTCAAAGTCTCGAGGATAAAACTCTTCAGCAAGTCTGTAAATATTTTCTTCATCAAAAGACCGGAAAGAACTTTTAGGGTCTAGTGCACCACTCAACTGAAGCAATCTGACTGATGACTCATTGAATCTTGAATTCAATGTTCCCAACTGAAAATCTATGCATTGATTAAAGTATTCAAAATGGTAGCGGTGCTCAAGAGTTGTTTGCTTCTCACCACGTCCAAGTGTAGCATTCATATTAGGTACCTTTATGGCATGTTTTGAGCAAAAAGATTTTACCTCTTGGAGTAGCTTGTCCCATCCTTCATCCCGTAGCTTTTGAAGTTTACCTTTTGCCATGGAAACAAATCCAACTGCAGCTACAATGTCAACAGATTCTTGTTGAAATGCTTGACAAAGAAAATCCGTGATATCCATAATCCCTTTCATCAAGTGAAGATTGAACACAAACTCAAAAGTCTTGATATTTTTTGAAGCACCTCTGGCTTGAGCTCGTTGTTCTCCTTCTTTAGAACGACAAAGATCCTCTAGCACTACACATGTTGCATTGAACATGTTTATAATGCTCAATATGGAATGATAATGAGATCCCCAACGAGTTGGTCCCGAACGCTTTAAGGATGTCATTTGATTAGCTCCTTGTCCATATTGAATTTCTCCAGCATCCAACATACCATCAAGATCTTTTTTGTGAATTGCTTGCATCTCCCTGATCCGTTTAGGAGAAGCCTTCACAAAGTTTATGATACAATCCAATATGGAAAAAAAATCCCATATAGGATCACATACCTTTGCAGAAGTAATCAATGCCAACTGTAATCTGTGAGCAAAACAGTGGACAAAATAGGCATATGGGCAATCTCTAAGAAATAATGCCTTGACTCCATTAAACTGTCCTGACATATTACTAGCACCATCATATCCTTGACCTCTCAATTTTTCAATTTGAAGGTCATACTGAGAGAGAACGTCACAAATAGCTTGTTTTAGTGTTTCTGCAGAAGTATCAGCTACACTCTTGAGAGCAAACAAGCGTTCAGTTACTATACCAGAAGAACTGACATACCTCAAAATAATAGACATCTGTTCCCTTCCTGCTTCATCAACTGCTTCATCAACAAGAATAGAGAAACAAGAATCTCCAATCTCCTCGCGTATCTTACAACGCACTCTATCTGCTATGATTCCCAATATCTCCTTCTGAATGCTTGGTGAAGTGTATTTCGCATTTCCTGGTGCGTTACGAAGAACTACACTATTGATTTGATCATTCAACTTCGCTGCAAAACCAATCCAAGCTAGAACATTCCCTGGTTTCAAAGAATCATCAGATTCATCATGCCCTCTAAAATAACTTCCTTGTAAAGCCAACTGTTTGACAACCATAATTGTTGTTTTCAACCGCAATCGATGCTTTAGAACTTCTTCTCCACCAATTCTGTGCATCACTTTATCAATATGACCGGAGGGTTTCATCAAGGCATCAGCCGCTGTAACACATTTATTATGGCTTGAAGAAGCTGATGAACCAACATGAACAAGGAACACACATTTCTTACCATTAACCCTCTTCCAATTATCAAATCCATTTTGCACTAGTGCAGAAGTTTGATTCCCATTCATCTTGTCTCTAAACAAAAAACATGGGAAACAATATGCTTTATGTGTTGCAGGAGAATACTCCAACCAATCAAATTGTGAATACCATGCTTCTTGAAAGTGATGAATTTTATCTGGATATTCTCGCGGCTTATAGTATGCGAGTTTAGGTTGATAAGCCTTGTGTATTAGGTATTTTCTCCTAACCTCATCTCTCAACTCAAGAGCCCAATCACATATTTGTTTCCTCTTTCCTGGATCTCTTTCAATTTCAACTCCACTATCAGATGATGGAAGTAGATTACCGGATATAGGAGAAGTAGATGATTCATTCTGAACTGGAGAGGAAGATGGTTGACCTTCATTAGGAGGGACTTCTTCGGTTTGACATGATTCAGATTCCTTACGTTGATAGTAAGAAAACAATGTTGTTTTCGCCTTTTTATTTGGTGGTTGAGAAGATGTCATGATGAAATATCTTGAAATCTGCAAAATCAATTAAACATATACACAACGCAGTCAAACACTAAATTCTAAGTAATAAAGTAAATTTGGATACAAATTCTACCGAGTATGATAAATGAGAAATCCTAATATGAAATTCTATGTTAATGTCTTAATGAATAATTGCATTGTAAAAACTTAGTTTCTAAGTAAATAAGACAAAGTAGTAAGTAACTAGGACCAATTAGGCAATTACCTTACAAGTTGTTGTTGCTGTTGTCGTCTAGTTGGAACACCTAAATTTACAGCAACAAGCAACAATTATATCTTATATCAGGCTAATGAATAATGATCCAATCAAGTTCCCCAAATCTCTATCCAGAACCAACGTCCACGATCAAACCGTCGCAGAGAAACCACAAACCAGGACGGCCTACTCTACTGTGAGTCTGTGTCTCTGTGATAAGGGATTGGCGGGCGGAATTTCCTTGGCGCCGCCGCGGAGAAAAAAGGAAGGCCAGGGGAGGGGATCGCCGGCGCCGGGTCAGGGTCTCGGGAAGGCGGAGGCGGAGAGCAGCAGGTTTGTCCGTCTGTTCGTTCTCCCCTTTGTTTATTTTTTTTCCCAGACTTGCTGCCTGCTGGGAAAGGCTAAAGTGGGCGGGATTTCAATTTCATTGGCAATTGGGATTTGGGGCTGGGTCTTGGGAGGGTTTATATTTTTATGTTGGGTCATGGGGCGAGGCCCAAATAATCTGTAGTATAATTAGGATGGCTCTATCTTTGGGTTGGGTCTTGGGGAGGCAGGGAGGGCTGGGCCCGGGCCAAGTCTGGCCCCCCTGTATCCGCTAATGCACCGAAGCCGACGGCTTCTCCTCCTGTGCGCTCTCCTCCGCCGATTTCTTTTTTATGGAAGAAACTGCAATAAAATGGAGTAACTGCCGTCGAATCCCATCCGGCGGAAGGTTGACCAGCAGCCGCCGCCGCCTTTGCCCATCCTCCCTCCAAAACTCATCGACGAAATCTTCACCTGGTTACCCGTCGATTCGCTGGTTCGTTGGCAGTGGCTACAGATGCTAGCTTCAGCGTGAAGCTGATAATCGACAAAAACGAAAAGAGGGTCTTGTGTGGTGAAGCAGGAAAAGACTTTGTGGATTTCCTGTTCAATTTCCTGGCAATGCCAGTTGGTGCCATCGCCAGGCTCGCAACAGATGATCATAATAATGAAACTGGTCCCTCAAGTACGCAGACGACGACCACAATATTGCCAGGCTGCATCGAGAAACTGTACGAGAGCGCTCGTAATTTGAATCGATCGTTCTTCAAGAACGCGAACAGCAAGGACAACGCTGCTGTGTCTCAATTCGCATGATTCCGTAGCTTAGAGAATATTGTTGTTGTTTGTATCTCGGTTGCTATCATGCTTCTGTAAATGGGTTTCAGAAATTAGTTGACTTGACCTTCTGGTACTCAATTTTAGGGCTTTTAAGCGCTAAAGGGATTGAAATGATTTGGTTTGGCAATGCACATTTACTTTAGATGTAGTAAGCCCTACGATTTTCGCTTATAAATTGCTAGTATGGCTCATCTAAAAAACTTGTAATTGCTAGTATCACGGTAAAACAAACCAGAAAATATTTCTAAAGCACATCAGAAACCCCCTAATACAAACGACAAACACGGTAAAGCAAACCAAACACGTCCTAATGCAGACCACAAATATATTAAAACAAACCAGAAACTTCGCAAACCAAACCACAAAATTTTCGAAAGCACACCAGAAACTTCTTAATGCAAACCAGAAACCTCCTAATGCATACCACAAATCTCCTAAAATAAACCACAAACCTCACAAAGCAAACCACAACATTTGCGAAAGCACACCAGAAACCTCCTAATGCAAACCACAAACACAGTAAATCAAACCACAAAAAAGCAAACCAGAAACCTCCTAATACATACCACAAATCTCCTAAAACAAACCACAAACCCCTCAATGCAAAACACAAATTTTTTGAAAGCAAACTAGAAACTTCTCAATGCAAACCACAAATGTGATAAAGCAAACCAAAAAAGACATACAAAAATGTGAGAAACCAAACCATAAATCTCACAATGAAGACCATAACATCCGGTGGTCGTTGACCGTTGACCGGTCAACGAAGTTCGTTGAACGAACTCCGATGACCGTCAGTGAGCAGATTCCGACGTCGATAGGCATATTCCGGCCCTGATGACTATATTCCGACGCCGGTAAGCATATTCCGGCGACGGTGGCATATTCCGATGAGGAAATAGCATATTCCGGCGACGAAAAGCATATTCCGGTGATCGGCGACCAGATTCCGGTGACCGGTGGCCGAATTCCGGCGACCAAAATTTTGGGCAGAAAATAAAAAATATTTTTTATTTTTTAATTATTATTTTATTTTTTCATAATGACAATTATACCCCTACTTTGATTTTACACTAGGTCAACTCAACTAATAAAAAGTCATCACAATCCTAGCTTTTATTTGTTGGGACTAGTGTTGTTACAATAACAACAAAAGGAGTGTTGTTATAGTATCTAGTCCCATCATTTAGGAGAAATGGAAGGATTTCAAGGCAGCGGTGAAAGCAAACTGGTTGGAGAATGGTATAAAAGATACGAGAGTATCTCCTGCTGATTGGGAATGGCTGCTGAACTTTTGGAAAAGTGACAAGGCTGCAGGTATGGTTTTAGGATTTCAAGGAACCTCTGGTTTGTTTTTACTAGCCTTTTTCTTTTTAATTATGAAAGGTTGTAGGTAGTATTATGTTTATTTACAACATACCTGCATGTAGTGGAAGACCTTCGTCGTACATTGAACTTGTTTCAATCATTACAGCATAGAGAAGAAGTAGCAAAAAATAACTGAAGCCAGATGACATCAACACACATTGGGATCATCTGGTTATGCTAACAAGAAGGAAGAAATGATAATGTCAACATTGCATACATTCACTCTTTAATATGCGTGTTTAATTATATGACTAGTAATTAGTTTGTGGTATATTGTGTTCTCCAGAAAGAATCCAGACCAGATAAGTCAGAGCCAACTGAAACTGAGGTTTATGTTGCTGCCCATGTACATCATAATGGGACTCCATTGATTGCAAAAGTGATAGAGGTCATTGTAAGTATCATGTTAAATTTGACTTATCTCCTTGTGGTTTAATCATAATGAATTCATTGTCAAATGTATTAAACATGTTTTCAGGAGAAAAGTGCTGACGGTACAGGAGGAGATGACCCTCTTACACGAAAATAAGTGTAAATATCGGCCTAGGATATTTGGATTAGCACCAGCTTGGGGTGTGAGAAACTCTCGCAAGTCAATCATAAAGACGGCATTGGAGGTCCAAAGAAATGCATATGAAAAAGTGGTGAAAGTACAAGAAGATATGAAACAAATGGAAGCTAGGCATCAAGATGAAATGAACCATATGAAAGCAGAACAAGTTAGAATCTTCACTATCCTTGAGAAGATGAATCCAAATGCACTATTGAATTCAACAAGTGATTTGAATACTTCACCTAATGTTGTTGGAGATGAACCGAGCTTGGTAAAACTTCGTAAGTTGTCTACTTAAATAATGTGTCCTATTTATTAGTACAACTAGTACACATATCCATTTTTACTTTCACTTTATTATGTGTGATAGGATCACACAAGACATGTTGATTATGAAGGCATTCACAATGATGACTCATCTACCCAGGTTAGTGTTCCATCATTCAAAGTATCACACAAAATTCAATTTTCTATTATTAATTGATGCATACTACTTTGATTCGGTTATTGGATGCCTACAATTTAGGAGTTGGTTCATTCCTCTCGGTGTTACAATCTCACTACAAAAAAGACTGGCAAAAGTGACCCGAACCTTCTGACGACACAGTTTTTTCTTTGGAAATAATCATTTTTGTGACAAACTTTTCTTTGTCTCATAAATCCTTATGTTATTTCCGACTAATAGTTAAATTCATCAGAAATGTCTAAATCATTCCTCATTAAAGGTAAATTTTACATATATGAGGAAGGTTGTGTCACTTTTACAGACGATATTTTAATTTTCGTCAATAATGAATAACATTACTCACTAACTTACAAAAAAGTCGGAAATAGTTATTGTTTGTGACGCCAGAAAACTGGCCTACGGTTCATAACGATTTTTGTGATGCCAAAAAGATCTCCTCGAAAAAGTATAGTTTTGTATAATTATATCTGCAAGGATTTTATTTACTCTTCAGAAAAACTATATTTTTTTCGACAATCATAATAAGGTCGTCTATAAAAAAAAGGTTAGAACAAATGCACACTACATGTAGCTACCTGCCCTGTCTTAATGACTACATATTTTTCATTGGTAATGAACAGTTGGTTTGAAAAACTTAAAGAAGAAAACTTTTTTGAATTAATCCTTTTTACCCTTCATATCATCTTTTCCAATTGTTGATATGAATTCGTTAGAAATAATTAGTCACAAATATTGATTTCACATACAGTAGATTAGTGGGGTTGGCGTCAAAAAAACAACTTTAAAAAAAATCTAAGATAAATATTAATTTCACATACAGTAGATTAGTGGGGTGGGGTTGGCGTCACAAAAACAACTTTAAAAAAATCTAAGTTATTGATGCAACTCGAACCTCGGACCTCTTGTTCATAAATGAGAGTCCACACTAGTTACTCTACATACAATTTGTGTGGTTTTGATGTTTTTGTTTCTAATTATTGTGTAACAGAAACATATATGCAGAGAACTCTCCATCTTCTGCAGATCAATTCAACGCTAGGTTCTTCCCCTGCAGAACAATAAACGAATATCAGGTTGTTCATCCCCTGCAGACCAATTAATTCCGAAATTACAATAAATGGTAACGATACAAATGCATCAAAACTGGAGTTCGTTCGTTCACATCATCCTCTTAATTGCTGCCAAAGGGAGAAAGGGGGAAGAACAAATCAATCGAACATGAACCTTTATAAAAAACCAATAAGAAGAAAGGACGATTATGCAGTTTCCCCAATATCTGAAATAGCAAATTGAGAAGACTGCACCGCCGATTACCCACCGCCAAACTGCACCGCCGGAGTTACCGTTTCTCCACCGCCGGACTGCACTGCCGGAGTTCCCATTTCCCCACCGCCGGACTGCACCGCCGATTGAGAAGACGTCTGGAACTTTGGAAGTCTAGAACGATGCCTGGGAGATGTCTGGCTATCAGCTATGGTTTTGGGACGATTGCGAAGAAAGGTAAGCAGTTCGTTTTATGTAAAAAAATTCCAATTTTTTTTATTAATTTATTGGTGTTTTTAGGCATTTTCTAGTTGTACACCATACATGTGCAATTAGTTTTATTGTTAATTTGTTATTTTATTGAATGTGATTACGTCTTAAAGTGGTAGCAGTTAAGTTTTCTAGTTTTTCTTGAATTAAAATTAAATTGAATGTGATTAACTATTTGTTTGTAATTAACAATTATTTCTAAATCAATAATTTAATTTACATGAATAAGTTAGTTTTACTTTGTTTGTAATATTTTCTAACAATGTAAATTTCCTATATCTATAGGTATGGAACCTATAGACAAAGCTTGGATACAATTGAAGAATCGGGCATGTACAGAGTACTTTGCGGGAGTGGAAAATTTCACGAAGTACGCAACAGACCATGTTAAAGACGATGATGTGCTGCAGGCGTTTGGGGAGTTTCATGATACAAGCTACTTACCGGATAGTATTACTCATGCTTTTATTTGCCTAACTCCGAAAGTGGATACTGTGGAAACTGTCAAAGACCTCAGGCCGATTTGTTTAATGAACAGTTTTAATAAACTTGTGAGTAAGGTGTTGATGAAGTGGCTGAGCTTTGTTCTCCCTAAGCTGGTCACTCATAATCAGCATGCTTCTGTTCGCGGGAGACACATCTCCGAAGCTACTCTCATTGCAAACGAGTTGGTGGACAGCAGAAGAAAGAGTAAGAAGCCTGACTTATGTTCAAACTAGATATAGAGAAGGCCTTTGATAATGTCAGCTGGGAGTGCATGTTCAGTGTGATGGAGAGCTTGGGTTTCCCAAGTAAATGGCAGCAGTGGATTAAAGGTGATCTTTGTTCTCCTATGACGTCTATTCTGGTTAACGGGGAAGCCTATGGCTATTTTCGGGCTAGTAAAGGGGTTCGGCAAGGCGATCCTCTTTCCCCTAGGCTCTTCGTGTTGGTAATGGATATTCTGTCATTTATGATCTCGAAGCTTCGGGGGGTGAATGGGAATTCTGGCTTCTTCATGGATGAGAATAGTGGAGGAGGTGAGGTTACACATCTCCTCTTCGCTGATGACTCCCTAATCTTATGCGACGCCTCTGCTGATCAGGTTCTTAATTTACTCGCTACTTTTGTGTGTTTTTAGTCGGTCACAGGGCTCAATATTAATCTCGATAAGTCTATGATGTTTACCGTTGGAGATGTCCCCGAGCCTTGCTTCCTTGCTGCAATTTTTGGGTGCAACTGGAGTAGCGAGCCTACGAAATATCTTGGTCTTCCTTTGGGGGATCGCCCGAACTCCATTTCTATTTGGAATCCTGTCATTAGTAAATACCATAATCGGCTGCAGGGGTGGAGAAGCAGATTCCTTTCCTTGGGTGCTAGGATCGTCTTGAATCAATCCATTCTCAACAGTATGTCTGTATACCACTTCTCTCTGTTGAAAGCTCCCAAAACAGTTATGAATACGATGGAAAAGATCCAAAGGAGGTTCTTATGGTGTGGAGGAAACCAGGAAAAAAAAATTCATCTCATTAGATGGGATACTTGCAAAGCATCAAAACATAGGGGTGGCTTGGGTGTGGTGGATCTCGAAAATTTTAATATGGCCTTGCTTGGGAAGTGGTTGTGGAAATACGCTACTGAGAGAGAATGTTGGTGGAGGCAGCTCATTGGTGTGAAATATTCTAGCACTGTTTCGGAATGGAAAACCAAAAGGAGTGGGGAAGGGTTTAGCAGTTCGGTTTGGGCAAACATTAGTAAGGTGGGTGACTTGTTTTGGCAAGGGGCTTCCGTCGAGCCAGGCTCTGGCTCTGCTGTATCTCTATGGCACGACGTCTGGATCCTGGGTGTTCTGCTGGCCAACTCTTTTCCGCGGGCTGCTGTTGCTGCTGCTCATCCGGATGCTAGCCTGCTTGACTCCTTCTCCCGTTCAGGTGATGATTTAGTGTGTGATATTTCCTTTTCTGTGTCCTTAAGGGGTGGGGCTGAAATTGAGAGAGTGGGATGTTTAGAAAAAGTTATTGCTAATACTCACAGAATCACTAATAGTCATAGCCGTATGGTGTGGAACCTGAATGCAGATTGTATGTTCTCTGTTAGATCGTTTTACAGGTTTCTTGTGGATGGCAAATTTGATGGGAACAAGAAATTCAAGTACAAATCCATTTGGAAAAGCATGATTCCTGCAAAGGTTTGTGGGTTTCTGTGGCTTGCTTGGCACAAGAAGATTCTCACTCTCGACAATTTGAAGAAACGAGGTATGCAGCTAGCCAGTCGGTGTGTTCTCTGCTACAAGAAAGAAGAATCTATCAACCACATCATGGTGGAGTGTTCCTACACTAGGCGGGTGTGGGATGAGGTGTTTAGAAACATCACTTGCCCGGATTTGTCTTCGGGAGACATAACCAGCATCATTGACCACTATGATCCTAATATTGAAGGCGTTGTGGACTGGTTTGCAACATGTGCCATTCACGCGATCTGCTAGTTTGTATGGAAAGAAAGAAATCAGAGAATTTTCCAGGAATCTTGTTGTCCTCCCATAACTGTCATCAAGAAAATCACCAGGAACATCGTTAACTGGATTGTGGCGCATAAGAAGATTGACGAACAGCAAGGGGCGCGCTTCATTCAGGATCGATTCAGGATTTGGGGGCTACTGTTGGGTGATAGGCTCCTGGGCTTCTTCACGCTTATTTTCTCTTCTTCGATCTTTTCGTTCTCTTCTTTGGTCTTTTGACAGTGTTGTGGCTTTTGTAGCTGCTGCCTATCTGTTCTTTCTTGGCCCACTGCTCGTGGGTCTCTGTCTTGTACTCTTTGTTGTTTTCATTTAATAAAGTTATTCATCATTATAAAAAAAAGACGATGATGGTCTAATAAGGTGTCCTTGCGTGGAATGTGGTAATGTGCGTAGAATGATAGTGAAATAGGTAGAATTACATCTTCTTTATAAGGGAATGAGAAGCGACTATACTAAATGGATTTACCATGGCGAGCTCGATGAAGAAGATGATGATGATGAAGGTCCAGAATTGGGTGATGATAACAATTCATTTACCTAGTTGGTCAAGTATATTTGGGCTGTATTTCCTATGGCGCAATCACTTCCGAAGAATTACTATGAAGCAAAGCAGCTTATGAAAGCTCTTGGGCTACACTACGAAGAAATAGATGCATGTGAGGACGATTGCGTCCTATACTATGCCGAGCTGGCAGATGCGACATCTTGCCCCACGTGCAGAAAAACAAGGTGGAAGAAAGTTTATGAGGATAAGAAGGACAGAGATAAGAAAATTCCGTGCAAAATTATACGATATTTTCCCATCAAACCACGACTAAAAAGATTATTCATGTCGTCCAAAAATGCTGAAGATATGGTATGGCATGCTCTAAACTGCTCGAAAGATGGGATCTTGAGGCATCCATGTGACAGAGAGGGTTGGACTGCTTTGGACGAGTTTGACCCATGTTTTGGTTATGAACCCCGCAACGTTCGTTTGGACTAGCGACTGATGGTTTCAACCCATTCGGCAATATGAACAACAAGCACAACACGTGTGCGGTCCTTCTATTCCCGTATAATCTCCCTCCTTGCAAGTGCATGAAGAATCCTTTCACCTTCCTGACATTGCTCATTCCTGGCCCAAAAGCTCCGGGTAATAGTATTGATGTTTTTTTAGACTTGCTATCGATGATTTGAAGGCTTTGTGGAATGAAGGCTTGTTAACTTATCATGCATTCAAGAAGGAGAACTTCATCATGAGAGCTGCATTGTTGTGGACCATCAACGATTTTCCGGCTTACGCTAATCTTTCTAGATGGAGTACGAAAGGTAAATTAGCTTGTCATTCGTGTGCAGGGGAAATAACACATTTGAGGTTGACGAACGGGCATAAGGAGTGCTATATGGATCATCGTCGATTTTTGCCATTGGATCATAAGTGGCGCAACCAAAAGAAGCAATTTAACGGTAGAGTAGAGAAGAGGCCCAGACCAAGGCAATTGTCATCACTCGAGGTATCAAATCAGATCCACTCATTCAATCAAATTGTGTTTGGGATCAAAGGAAAGGGTAAAAATATCGATGGATTTGGTAAAGAACATAATTGAAAAAAAAAATTCCATTTTCTTTGAATTGCCGTATTGGAGTTCACTTAAGTTACGCCACAATTTAGATGTCATGCATATTGAGAAGAACGTGTGTGATAGTGTTTTGGGTACAATGATGAGTATTGAAGGCAAAACCAAGGATAGTCTAAATGCCCCCAAAGATTTGCAGGAGATGGGACTGAGAAAGGAATTACATCGTGTAGAGATGAACGGGAGAACAGTGTTACCTCGAGCTTTATATAGCTTGCTGCCAGCGCAGAGAAGGGAATTCTGCGAGCGGATATCAAACTTAAAGGTTCCATATGGTTATTCTGCCTATTTGAGGAAGTGTGTGAATGTTCAGAAAGGGAAGATTTCAGGAATGAAAACTCATGATTGTCATATCATGTTGGAAAGATGAATTCCTCTTGCAGCTAGGGACTTCTTTTCGAAGGCTATAGCGGGCCCCTTAATTGAGTTTGGCAATTTCTTCAAGAATATATTTTGGAAGGAGCTAAGTTTGAAAGAGTTATCAGCCATGGATTCTGAAATCGCCATAACCCTCTGTATCCCCCCGGCATTCTTCGATATCATGATTCATTTGGCTATCCATCTACCTTGGGAAGCAAAAATTGATGGACCCGTCCAATATCCTTGGATGTATCTAGTGGAAAGGCATGAATTTCATTATCTTTAATTTATTGTTTTTCGTTTTTTACTAATTATTGAAACATGTCCAAAAGTTTATTGTTTTCCGTTTTTTACTAATTCTTGAAACATGTCCAAAAAAAAATTGTTTTTTCTTTTTTACTAATTCTAGAAACACGTCTAAAAATTTATTATTTTTTTTACCAATGAAGAGGATTAATTATTAATCTTTCCTACTTTTTTAACTATGTATCTGAAGAAATTGAAAGGTTGGGTTCGTAACAAGGCAAGACCAGAAGGATCTATTGATGAAGTATACGTGATTAATGAGTGCGTTACATTTTGCTCGCAGTACATGACGAATGTGGAAACTCGATTTAATCGTCCTGAAAGAAATGATGATAGTACTGCAGAGGGAACCGTTCACCCACATAATTTGTCCATGTTGCCACGTGTCGGTCGTTTTATTGGTACATTCATCATGAAGGACTTTAATGATGATTTGTTCAAGGCTGCAACGTTTTATGTCTTGCAAAACTGTGACGAAGTTGAGGATTTTAGGCGGCACGTACAATTTATACCAATACTGTGAGTATTGCTACAATAATCATTATTTTAAGAATTTGAATATGTACGTATACTATATATAGACAACACAAGGAATTTTTGGATGAACGCGGTGTGAGAATGGTTGAGAGAGTGCATAGGAAAGAATTCCAAAAGTGGTTCGCTATTCAGGTAACTATTTGGACACGAAAATTTTGAAGTGTTGTCGTTTATTATCAATTTTAATTTTGTTAAATATATACATTATGGTATTTTTATTTGGTCAAAATTATTCATATATATTAGAAAATTCTGACATATTGTATAGTATTGAAAGCTAAAATATCTATATTCATAAAAAATATTATGTGTATTAGAGATAAATTTATTAATATATTTAAATCACCTATATTCGAAAAAATTGGGTTAAATCGCCCAAAAAATGATTTGGGTTAAATATAACTAAGGATACTCGTTATCCCTCTTTTAAATATGACCAAAGATAATCGACGATGGTTTGCGAAAAACATCACTGTTATAAAAAAAATTAGAAAGACAACACCACATATTCCAACACAAAAAACGGCGCCGCATGATGATATGCATCGAATGGTGGGTGTGAAAGAGGGGAAACTACCCTCCGCCTCTTTTCTATTCTCATTTCAGACGATCGATCGAGTTCCCCAGACTTCAATCGATCGAGTTCCCCAGACTTCCCTTGAATGGAAATCGCTATGGATAGTGTAAACGGAGGTGTCAAAGGTCGCGTCCAACGTTTAATTGAGCGCAGCATTCTGGAAAATCTCGCCGCTTTAAGCCTGAGTGAAGGAGACAGCGGAGAATCCATCATCTGATGGAGAGGCAAAAGACGCGAGAAGGCTATCGAGATTGATTGTTGCGTTTCTGGGAGATACGAAGCATCTGGATTGATTTTGATTCAATGAATTAATAAAAACATGCATTTCTTTCGATAATAATTGTAAGTTGCTCGTTACTTGATTCATCCGAATACTATGTGTAGGCTGAATTGAAGAATAAGGAGGCTGAGAAGTTGAGTCAAGGGGAAGAGGTGAACCAGTTTGCGATTTATGGTGAGGTTGTAGGAAAGCAGCCTAGGAAAAGTGTGTTGGGAATGGGTTAATGGGGTAAGTGGTGTGGATGTGTTTGGCCCTACCTCTGGTCAGGGCTGCAGTAAAAGGTGCGAAAAGGACCGAAAGGCAAGAGAAGGCGAAGAATGATGAGATGGTAAGAATGCTGAAAGAAGAGATAGTGTAGGTGAAGAATGGAGTTCCTCATATTGTCAAGGACACATTGAAGAGGCTAGGAGTTACTTTGCCAGAGTCCTCAAGTGTAAGTGTTTGTTGTTGTTTTTGAGTTGGTTGAGCATGATTAATGGCTTGAACCTTATCATGATCTATTTAACTTTGTAATTTAGGCTGGAGACAAGGGGGTGAATGATGAAGATGAAGATGGAGACGAGGAAGTGAATGATGAAGATGCGGACGGTACTGATGATGAGAACAGCTCCCCCTGATGATGATGATTACTAAGTTTACAGCGCTGGGACGAAGGCAGCAGTAGGAACTTTGCAAGTTCGAATTTTCAATTGGAAGTTTGCCGCGCTAGGAAGAAGGCAGTCGTAGGAACTTTGCAAGTTCCATTTTTCAATCGGATTATGTTTATGTTTTGTTTTGTTTTGTTATGTGTTTGGTTGTTTTGTTATATGTTTGAACGAGTGTTGAAGGTGGTTTCTGTGTGCGTTTAAGACAATTTTGGTGGTTAGGCCACCTAATTTTATGGAGAAGTTTTTTTTTTTTGCTAATATATTGCATTCAATAATTTTTTTATGATTTTAAGAAATTACCGGCAAAATACAATTTATTATTATTATTTTCAGTTTTCATCAAAAATAATATATAGTAAAAATATTTAAAATATCGGACAAAATTATAGTTTTAACGGTATAATTTGGTTACAGTAGAACGAAATTCAGTTAGAATTGTCGAGTTGCTTCCCACGAATATTTTGTGTTGCAAATATTCTATATGTAATGCAAAAAAATTGGTTAGATTTAGTAAGTCGTTTCCGACTTTGTGTTACAAATATTCTTTTTTAATACAACAATTTGGTTAGATTTAATATGTTTCTTCCGACAAATATTTGTGTTACAAATATCCTATTTTTAACGCAACACGTGAACGCAAAATTTGGTCTAATTTAATAAGTTTCTTCCCATGAAAATTTTGCGTCACGTATATTCGATATTTTCTTCTGACCTTATTGTCTCGTTGGAAACTAAAATTACAATTATTACGAATAGTTTTTCGTGACGCATGATAGTCATTATAAATACCACAGGCTTGTTTTGGGAACATAATTACCTCTCACAAAAAATGTCCTTTTATGACAAACAACTGTGGTCAAAACGTATAAAGGGTATTTTCGGGGAAAAATGTCATTTTTTATTAACAAAATTTTTCTTTACTGACAAACTCGTTTTCCTCATTTATAGTTTATCTAACAAAATGCACTCCTCACAAATAATATTTCACCCCTTAAAAATAGATTTGGTCAAACAATTTCGTTAAGTACATTTCTTTTCTGATCACGATATTTTGCATAAGGACAAAAAATAATTGTCACAAATGTATGATTTTCTGACGCAAGTACATTTAAACTATTAGCGTGGAACCTTTACCCCACGACTCACCAACAATCGTATTTCGTCAAAACAACCCTATTGTGATGAGAAAAGGCTTTTTGTGATGCTAATAGTCTGGTAACATCTACCAGTCTTTTTTGTAGTCTCCACCTAGAAGAGTTGAGACTACACCAAGAAATGTAAGCACTTATATACAAGTACATTGTTTTATTTAGTCTAAGCTAAGTGTTGACTACTCAACCGCTTAAATGTTGGAAAAGCTAACCTGCTTTTCAAGATCTTCAGAAACGAAAATACTTTTCTACCAAAAAAAAAAAGAAACGAAAATACTTTGCTAAGTTAATTGGCTTTGTCAGCCACCTGTTTATTATATATGAAGTGCATATATATAAGCAAGGTATGTAGGCAATAAAAACTACGAAACTAATTTTATCAGCACTTGCTCCAATGTACGTAAGTTAATTTTCCACTAATTTTCATTTATTTTCAATGTGAGTGTGTTGTGTGTTTAACATTGGGTTAGCATTACCTAGTAAAGAACGCATGGCTAAATGTTTGTTTTACTGAAGGGGTAGTTAGGAAAGAGTCAACACCATCAGCCTCTTTCCCATATATTCATACTGCCTTGACAGACATGTATAGTTAGTCATATATATTGTATACAAATAGATCTCTTGAATAGCATTAACTTTTTCATCATCTTCAGATTAGAAGAATCCCATTTTTAAATATAGGCTTAAATGTGGTCTGCTTTGTTAGTCTCAGGTGCTGCCAAATATGATTCTTGAGACGTATATACCCCAGTTTCGTGGTTTAGCTCCAAATGGGAGCACTTCTCGAAAAGACAGCTGCTTGCAAAAGGTATATGTGATGTTTAAATTCTATAGAGGTTTATTTGTGCAAGTGAACTGAATTAATTTGTGTACACGTATAGGTACCAAATAGGAATGCTAGCCGTACTGATTCACCGCTACATCTCTCTCCCCATCTGTTCCAAATGCACTTTCCATAGGAAGATCAATGGAAATGTCAAATGTTGGTGGAGTGCGCATTTCTGAAGTAAGAATAGTTAGTAATTGTCTTTTGTCCTTTCTTTTTATGTTCCCCATGAGCACCAAACCAAATTTATCATGCACACCTCATTTTTTCAGAGTTTGATTTCATTTCAAGGGAATGAGTTTGAAAATAATGTTGGTGGATTTGTTGAGTCTGGTCCTTGTAGTCAGGTAATATAAATTGTCCCGCCTAGTTATTCTGCTAACTTGAAAATTCGTTAGTATATACTAATTAATATCCAAAATGTATGAACTAATATCCAAGTCTGCTGAGTATCTAGATAACACAAACTAGTATTCAAAACATCACAAACTAGTATCCAGGTATCAGATTCCAACTAATATCCACAATCAACCAACTAGTATTCAATACAGATACTCTTATGTGTTATCTGGATACTCTTATGTGTTATCTGTATACTAATTATGTGCTGTATGAATACTATTATGTGTTGTCTAGATATTATTTTGTGAATTTGGGATAATAGTTGATTAATGATGGATAATAGTTAGCAAACTTTGAATACTAGTCTGTGCTCTCTAGATACTTTAGTACTTGGATACTAGTTCATGTATTTTGGATATCAGTTAGTATCTGCTAACGAATCTTCAAGTTAGCAGATTAACTTTTCCCGCCAAGGCAATGAAGAGGCAAGAGGAAATTGTCACTTTTAAACAAGCTGAGGATGAAAGTCTGACCGAGGCATGGGAGCCTTATAAGGAGCTTTTAATGAGATGCCCGAGCCACGGTCTTGAAGATTGGAACGTGATCTCCATCTTCTTCAACGGAATCAGAAGACAATTCCGAGATGCTCTAAATAATGCTTCCCGGAATGGTTTCACAAGAATGGAAGCACCAGAAGCATATGAACTGGTGGAGAAGATATGCTCTGAAGATACTGAATGGGGTAGTGAGACCAGCATTCGAAGAAGAGGAGGCTTGCATGAGATAGACAGAGTTGCAAGTCTAGAAGCAAAGATTGATGCTAAGCTGGATTCCAAGTTCGATGCACTCGAACGAAGGCTGGCTAAGTTGGCTCTTGGTAGACAGGAGGAGGTTGCTTATTGCGAATTATGTGAAGGTGCTCATCATAGGGATCTATGTCCACTGGTGGATGATCAGATGGAAGATGTGCACTATATCAACAATCAGCGAAATCAAGGCCAGGGTGGCATGTATTCGAATACCTACAACCCACAATGGAGGAAGCATCCTAACTTTTCCTGGGCGAACAACAACCCAACTGGTGCTCGCAACATTCCACCTCCGGGCCTGCAGAAACAACAACCTCCACCTCAACCAGAGAAGAAACCACAACTTGAAGAATTGCTTCTGGCTCACATGCAGAAAACCGACAATAATCTGAAGGGCCTGGATCAATTTGTCACTCAACAGCTAGCCATCAACAATAATTTACAATCGTCTATGCTAGCTATGGAGAGGCAGATGGGACAGATGGCTCAAACCTTGACGGATATGCAGGGCAGGATTCCTGGGACATTACCGGCTAATACCGAGAGGAATCCAAAAGATGCTAAAGTTGTGGCGGTGACATTGAGGAGTGGAAAGGCCTTGGAAGACCCTAGCAGCTCGAAAAAGGCACCAGAGGCAGAAGAGGAAGCACCGGGAGAAAGAGCTTGTGCAGAAAATGAAGAATCAGCCTTGCACAGACAAAATGAAAGCAGTTTGCCTGTGCAAAACCAACAGGGGAAATGCAAAGAGGGAGGAGCTAAAACCTTATGACCCACCCACACCATTCCCTCAGAGGTTGATGAAGCCCTTGGAGGACCCGAACTTCAAAAAAATTGTGAATCTCTTCAAGCAATTGCACATCAACATTCCGCTAGCTGAAGCTCTTGAGCAAATGCCTACATATGCCAAATTTCTTAAGGAATTGTTGACAAAGAAGAGAAAATGGACTGATTTGGAGAAAGTTACACTCACACCAGAGTGTAGTGCTGTGATCCAAAATAAATTGCCAGAGAAGAGGGAAGATCCAGGGAGCTTCACCATCCCATGTATTGTTGGTGAGACAGAGTTTACAAAGTCGCTTTGTGATCTTGGAGCCGGCATAAACCTCATGCCATATTCTGTTTATAAGAAGCTGGGACTCCAAGATGTGATCAGGCCGACTCGAATTACTCTACAGCTGGCTGATCGATCAGTAGAGGTCCCCAAAGGCGTGGTGGAGAACGTGCTAGTCAAGGTGGGAAAGTTCATCTTCCCCGCCGACTTCGTCATTCTGGAGATGGAGGAGGATAGGGAAGTACCTCTCATTCTTGGGAGACCCTTCCTAGCTACGGGTGGTGCTCTCATAGATGTCCAAAAGGGCGAGCTGACATTCAGAGCCTGTGGGGAAGAGGTAAAATTCAACGTATACCATGCAAGTAAGTACCCTAATGACTCTAGTGATGTGTTTGCGGTGGATGTCATAGAATCATGCACTGATGCGGTTTTGAACAATGACTATGATGCTGATTCTGAGTTTGATGATTCTGATAATGAACTTGATGAGCTAACCGTGTCAAAGAGGGCACAAATGCTCGAAGCATTGCCTATGCAGGTGGAAGGTGATGAAAAGGCTGGGTTTCCAAAGCCAATAGTTCCATCTCGGATCCAGCCTCCGGAATCGGAACTAAAAGCATTGCCTAGTCACCTCAAGTATAGATATTTGGGTAAGGATTTCAATCTTCCTGTTATTATTCATTCTTCACTGACACTGAAACAGGAAGAGTACTTGCTTGAGGCGCTACAGTACCACCTACGCCTCACTAAAGGGTCCAACATGCAAGATAAGAAGGTCATACCAAATTTTCGCACACCTGGCCCTGCAGAGGTGACTCATATGTTGGATGGAGGTCATGCGTTCTATCATTGCTCGGGAGGGTATTCTGGACACCTTTCCATACCCATTGGTTGAAAGATCCATGAACGTCAGGCTGAGGACGTTAAACAAGTGCTTCTTGGGAGGCAACCCAAGGTAAGTTTTCTTTTCTTTATTTTTTCTTTTTGTTGTGTCAAACCCGTGCATGTTTAGAGTAGGAGTTGAACATTAGGGACAATGTTCCATCCTGAGTGTGTGGTGGTGAGTTTTAGTGTTTTTTTGTCCCTATTGCATGTGGTAAAAAAAAACCAAAAAAAAATTGCCATTAGGTTGAGCACAGCCAAACTGCATGCAGTTTGCCTGTGCAAAAAGCAGTCTGCCTGTGAAAAGCTAATGGTCAAAAAAACACCCAAAAAATCAGAAAATTAAAAACAAAATCTTGTACTCTTGTGGTAACATGATGTAAATGACCGGGATGCCTTGAAAATGAGTTTGTGCTTGAATGAAATCATCAAAATCACCCCACTAGTGTTGAATTGCATAGTTCTTCACAATGAGCTTGAATGTTTTGACTGACTTGATATGCTTTGACTGAACAAACTCTTTTAGCAACATTCTCTTTTTGTGAGGACAGTGTAATGACTTGTGGTGAAGTAGTTAGGTGGAGAACATTGACCATTCGATATGTTTGGATACCGTGATTACTTGCATCAATTGTGAGCTTTTGATTTTGCAAAGAGTCTCTCTGTTTTGATGGTTTTATGATGGGGTGAACTGTATCTTTATAAAAGAAAACACTACCCGACAAGTAAAATATAAGGAAGTTGCCATAATAATTAAAGTGTGGGTAAAAATGCCAAAATCGTGTGAGGCAATCACTCATTGCACATGGGGATGAGGAAAGATTCAATTGAGAATCGGTTCGCGACCGTACGATGTTGCTTATCAAGTACGATCCCCAGTTGAGTGAAGTGCCATTTGAGGATGTGCAATGACCCTCCACACGGACCGAGGAAAAGGAGTTAAAAGAAGCCCTTATGCGAGTGCTAAGAAGTAGAAATTGCTCTTGCTCGGTCACCGGTAGTAAGAAACAAATCCCACTTGTACTAAATACGACCTATCGGCAAGCAAAAGCAGAAAGAGAGAAAGCCTCTCCTTGTCATAAAAGGTAGTGATGTGCTTAAAGTTAAAATCTTGTTTGCGAAAGGCTTCCCCCATTAGTTTTTGAGACTCATGCTTAATTAATTTCTTATGTTGGTGTGAGTAAGCCTGACTGTCCTCACGAGATATGCACCTCACTGATGTGGTTAGATTCTCCTAATAATTGTTGCACCATAAGTTGTTAACCACCCACTACCGACGATCGAAATTGAGTGTTGCTAATTGAGTTTTTTTTTTTGTGGATTTGAGTCAGTCAATGGTAATGGTTGCAAAGAGCTTGAGTGTGGGGTGAAAGGTATGATCATTAAAGCACAACTCATCCTTTAAGAAAGAAACTGTTGATTATCACAAGAGTGCAAGGAAAAATATTTGGTGTTAATGTTGTGTATTGTGTGTCGTGGATTTTGTGTCTTGAGCTAGGTTGCTCCTGTGTGGTCTGTGTTTCCTCCAAGTACTGTTCTCTTGCCTGAGTCGTTGCTTAGGGACAAGCAACAATTGAGTGTGGGGTTGTGATAATCGGCTTTAATATATCTGATTCATGAACTTTATGTGATTATCTCATGGTATGTATAAGCCGATTGGTGCTATTTTAGGGCTCGCTAACCCGGGAATGGTTGAAAAACCATTACTGCCTAGTGCCATGAGTTTGATATGTTACAGGTGGAGAAAGCACGAAAAAGAAGCGAGTGCACAAGCAATTAATTGGGCCCATATCGCTTTGTCTCGGAGAGGAGACGCAATTGGGCCAGGGAGAGTACCTGGGCCACGGAAATTGCTGGAGGAATTATTTGGACACGTTTTTGGAGAGTGGACGAATTTTGGTGGGGCAGAAAATTCTTGGGCGGAAGAATTCTTTTGGGGGGAATTATTTTGGGCTAGGGATTTTTCTTTGGAACGAGAGGGACACACGGGAAGGGGAGCTGGTGGGGAAAACGGAATTCTTGGGACGAGGAAGAAGAGCGTACGAGCAGCGCTTGGAGGCGGCGACTAGCGACCTGGGGAGCGCAGCGAGCTATCCAGCAAAGCAAAGCAAACAGACAGGCGATCGGAGTAAGAAGGATTTGGAGCCGGATCGTTCGACAAATTCAGTACTCTTTTCCTTTTGCTTTGATTCGTGACATGATGATTATGAACATGATTATATCTTTTGATTTCGTCATGAACTAAACCCCAATTTCTGGGGGAAACACCATAGGATGTAGCTATTTCATGATTTGATGGATTGATTCGTATTTCTTTTTTTCCAATCTCTATTGCATGAAATTACTTAATGCGTTGTGTTGACTGGCCACCAATACAATGATTTGTAGTTAATTAGGTTATTAGCGATAGTGAAACCCTAATAACTGAACATATTTCATGTGACATAGTAACTTATCGAAACGACAGTGGATTAAATAAGGTACTATGCGGTCTTAAATGGGATATCGATCTCCAGGCTAGATAATTAAGTCATTGAGCTACGACAGTAGGATTTGATTTAATTGTTTAGTACGTAGTAATGCCCGACAGGGATAGCTAGCACAGTAGAGATATCCTGGCTGTAGAGTTATGGATTAAATTGATTGGAATATGTGAATTAATCTAGATAGGATAGGTAGCGAGTCCCGGTGTTTCTCCCAGAGCTTTCTCCCATTGATTTAAACCCGACAAGTTTACTTTGTTTAATCAGTTTAATTATTTTGCTAGTAGTTAATACTCTCATTCAACCATTTTCACCTATAGTTTGCTCTACAAAATTGATAGAACTTAAGGTTGTACCAGTCCCTGAGAGACGATACCCGGACTTTCCGGTTTACTACGAGATAGGATTTAGGCATTACGCTTTTGCCCTATCACCCGTCTCAACACCAATGGCGTTGAACGAGAAATTGCAACACAATGATGGAGCTAAAAAGGTCGATGGAAAGCTGTACAGAAGTCTCGTCGGGTCACTTATTTACCTGACACATACCAGGCAGGATATATGTCATTCAGTAAGTCTTATATCAAGATTTATGAATGAACCTAGCAAACTTCATTTTGCAGCAGTCAAAAGAATTTTGCGGTATCTTCAAGGTACAAAGAAATTGGGATTGATGAACAAGAAAGAAGCAGAAAGCAAGCTGAATGGATTTACCGATAGTGACTGGGCAGGATCACTGGATGATCGAAAAAGCACATCGGGGTACATATTCTGTCTGGGTTCAAAACTCATTTCCTGGAGTTCAAAGAAGCAGAAAACTGTGGCATTATCTTCAGCGAAAGCAGAATATATCGCAGCTACATATGCAGCATGCGAAGCGGTATGGCTAAAAAGATTAATATCTGATTTGCAGCAAAATGAAAATGGTCCAACCATTATTCATTGTGACAACATGTCAGCCATAGCCATGACACAGAATCCAGTATTTCACGCAAGTTCGAAGCATATCGAGTTGCGTCATCATTTCATCCGAGACCTCGTGAGAAGTTCGAGAAGGGGGTCACTCGTGAGAAGTTCAAGAAGCTTCTCCAGATTGCAAATTAAGAGGGGGTGTTGATTGATAATTTGCAATCAAGTCTCTCTCAAGCACCTCACATGGTATGTCTAAGTTCATTAATGGATCAATTATCAAATGAAGGCTTAAAGGTTGAAATGAAAAGAAGGCACAACAACCAAATAATTAAGTTAATTATCAATCAACATTCATAGCAGATGGACAAGATAAGAGACATAGCTAGTGTGCTCAAATGAATGCATGGGCCAAGGTTCATTATTGATGGTTAATTGTGAGGGTGGTGTGTCGTCTCTACATGGCAAATGAAAGAAAAGCCATGTGATGTATTAATATTATGTTTTTCCATATCCAATTATATATATGTTGTATGGGCTGGAAGTTGTCAATGAAAAAATAAAAGAAAGAGTGGGCAACAAAAGAGTTGTCGTGTATGTGTTCTCTACAATTTGAGAGTTCAGAATTATAGCCAAAGTATAAGGCTTATGTAAGTGTTTCCTAAAGTGAGTGATTAAACACCAATTATTTTTTTTATTTTGATCCTAAATTACCACTACTTCTGCAAATACTCAACAAGCCAGCCGATGTACTCGGCGCAAGTGTCAGGGTCGGATTTGAAGTGCTCGTAGTCTATGTCGATGTCATCCACTCTGTACTGCCGGATAACTGCGGTGAGCGAGGTGACGGCGTTGGAGACCCAAGAGTCGACGGATGACGGCGTGAAGTAGCAGTTGCCGTTGGAGACGCTGTTGCCGCAGAGGCTGAGGACGACCATGATTTTGGGGTTTTGGGATTTGACGGAGGAGATTTGGGGAGCGCCGAGGTTGTCGGTGTCCCAGAAGACGTTGAACTGGCCATTGGTGGGGGACGCGGAATCGGAGGTGTCATAATAGAGTGAGAAGGCGAGTAGAAAGTGGAAGTCGACTTGTGGGTTGACTGGGACGTCGGTGAACTTGACGTTTTTGAACTCGGCGCCTATGTATTCGCGGAAAAGGTCGGCGATGGCGTCGTTGGGCAGAGCTTGAAGGATGATTAGCAGGAACAGAGCTTGCACAAACATCATTGGCTTCGCCATTGCCTTCACTTCTATTAGCGGTGGCTATACGGTCCGGTCCGGTTAAATTGGCTCGAATTGATCTTCTCCGGGTCCGATCTTTTCGAGAATATAAGGACCAAAAATTGGATTGGATACAGTCCGGTCTTGATCTGGTCTGGTCTTGAACCGGTCCGGTCCCAATTCGGTGTTGATTTTAGATTGAGCTTGTGGAGATTTGAGTGGCCTGAAGTGGGATTTGAGTGGCCTTACTTGAAAGGGCGAGGAGCTTAAATTTTGGGTGTTGGGCTCTCTTACCCGGTCTTTATCCGGTTTTCGGTCCGGTCCCAATTCCCAAACGGTTTTTTACCTCAAATCTAGGTTCCAAGATTGGATTGGATTGGATTGGATTGTTTGTTATCAGGTCCCGGTCCGGTCTCGAACTAAATTATACGATCCGGTATCGATCTGAGTTATACGGTCCGGTTTCGAGTAAAACTAAAAATTCCGGAACAAATAGCCGGCCCTAACTTCTATGTCTGATTTAGTCTAATGATGAGTGTAGTGGATTGATGATGAAATGGAGGTTGGATGCCACCCAATTTATATGATTCCAGCTATGGTTTTTGATAAGATGGTAAATAAATTAGGGGTTGGTTGCCGTGAACGTGAGTAGGGGTGGCTATACGGTCCGGTCCGGTTAAATTGGCCCAAATTGATCCGGTCCAGTCCGGTCTTTTTGAAAATATAAGGACCGAAGATTGGATTGGATACAGTCCGGTCTTGATCCGGTCCGGTCCCGATTCGGTCTTGATTTTACATTGAGATTGTGGGATTTGAGTGGCCTAAAGCCTTAAAGGGTGAGCAGTTGGTTAAGTTTTGTACTAAGTGCAAAGGTTTGTGACCGTTTATGCAAATTACCCTTAAGTTTTGGGTGTTGAGCTCTCTTATCCGGTCTTTATCCGGTTTTTTACCTCAAATCTAAGCCCAAAGATTGGATTGGATTGTTTACTATCCGGTCCCGGTCCGGTCTCGGTCCGGGTTATACGGTCCGGTTTCCGGTTTTTAATCCGGTCCCGGTCCAAATAGCCACCCCTAAACGTGAGTGCGATTTTCTGTGAGTTGGAATCTTAATTTGTTGGTATTTCGAATGTTGTGGGAGGAACGCTAAAATTTCAATGTAAAACATTTTTGTTTATATGTCGTTGAACATAACCTTGTTCACTAGTGAAATCCCTTGCACCACAAGAGCAGATGACATTCCAGATCCATTGGCAGGAGAGGAGATACGCCGATGATTAATTTGCTTTAGAGCATAAGAGAGATTGTTATTGAAAATGTCTCACCTAAACTTATATAATAAGCTAATATGGAAGTCCGCGTTTCGCTGTGTAAACTGATTCTGAAAGCAAATCAACGAGGGTTCTTAATTTTGTGAAAACGTTTAGAAAGATACATAACTGCACAGATTTTGTTAGAAAGACATCAATTCAATAGCATGAGTACCTAACAACATAAAGCTACTTGTTTTATTAACAATGGCAACGACGTGATGCAACAAAGTGAAAAATATAAATCTGTCAGAACTGGAGAAAATTGGAATACTAAAACCAACCATTCTAACGAGAAGAAAACAAAGTTAAAGACCACCGGTAATTGCGAACATTACAACATTCACGAAAAAAAGGTATTGGAAGAAATCTGGTTACACAATAACCATGTTTTCTTAAATATCAAAATGCATGTCCTACAATGCTGACGCACATGCTAACCATGTAAAGTACATTCCAAAATCTCCAAATTAGAATCCTTAAAAATGTAATTGGTTGGTCTCTATTAATCCACACCCAATCCACCAATTACAAAAGTGGGTAAATTCGCTATTGTTCAAAACTCGTTAACAGCAGGTTCTACTCGCTTTGACTGGGTCGATTTTTTTTTTTTTTTCGGGTCAGATGGAATGCATACCAAATTTTTAACCAAATCCATACCGGCAAAATACAAAAGCGGGTAAAACTCATTTTTGACCCAGAACTCGTCGACACAGGTTAAACTCGCTTTGATCGGGTCGAATTAGGTTGGATATACTCGTCCATAAAATTATTATTTTTTGGCAAGTTGCCAAGGGGACAGGTTATGGTGGATACTTAGTGTTAGTAACCACTGTGGTTACTAGGGATAACAAGGGTATTTGGCTTCCATCCTAATTCAAACTATCATTTTAATTACGCAATTAATTAGGGAGAGATAATTACGGTAACCAATTATTAGGTAGTTTAATCAGCGTAGGGCTTTTCAAAGTCCTCGATTTTTTGCCGGTCCCTATTTCTGCCGTGTACACGTTATCGGAGGGGAGAAATGGCGATCGCCGACGTCGCACCATCGCCGGATGTGGTAGAGGATAGAAGGCTAGCAATGGAAGTCTTGTTCGGAGTAAGTCCTATTTCTGGTGGCGAGGAAGAGGATATGGCGATGCAAAGCGACGACGGTAAGAATCTAACTCATTCATGATTGTATGCTTTTGCTTGAACGACAATATATGAACATCCCTTTTGGTCAGAAACCCTTGCAAAGGGTCAGGTATCGTCGAAGATCAAACTGTGGAAGAAGGCATAGTAGGCGACGCTTGTGACAATTCTGACGAAGGTGAAGGTGAAGTTTTCCACGTTCATGTTACTGATGTGTTCGTTACGTACTTGTTTCGGATTGGTATTGTTACGTACTTGTTTAGGAATAATGGTAGTCTTTACATTGATATATGTTGGATTGTTATTGATAGTTCGTATCGCAATGGTATTTGTTTGATTGGATTGGTATTGGTTCTGACTTTTGTATTAGCTACTACAATGGTAGTGATTATTTGGTATATTTGCATCAAATGGTAGTGCTTTGTTAGTTGTAGTATGAGTTATTGGAATGGTAGTGATTAATTGTTGTTTTACAAATTGCAGATCAGGCGTATAAAGTTGTCCCGGACGACAAATCGACATGGCAGCATTTGAGATTTGAAAATAGGGAAGCATTTGTCAAGTTCTACAAAGACTTCGCACACTGGAGGGGTTTTGGAGTAAGACGTATTGGAGAACAGACTCGAAAACCCAAATATCTTAAGGAACGGAACGTGTTTTCCTTTGGAGCACGGTGCAACAAAGAAGGGTTCAAAACAGGAAGCACGCTGGATCCAAAGAAGAGGAAGAGGGGCGAGACACAGAACCTAATAAGAAGAGGAAGAGGGGCGAGACTCGGTTTGGATGTAAAGTTGTGGCTAGGTGCCGTTACGAACCTAGTAGCGGTAAATATGAGATATATCAATGGAAGGACGTCCACAATCACGAACTCCACACTAAGAGAACAAAACGGTTTATCCGTACGATGAGGGACGTTAGTCAGGAGTTTGCATATTATGCAAAACTCAATGATGATGCCGGTATTTCTGTGCGAAGCAGCTATGCTTCATTTGCCGCGACAGCTGGGGGAAGGAGAATCTTGGATTTCTACAAACGGACCTGAAAAACTGCATACAGAAAGCGAGGACCGGAAGCATGGAGCCCGGGGAGGCAACCATGCTGCATTGGTATTTCATGAAGAGAGCAAGGAGGGACCCATTATATTTTTACGATATGCAGGTAGATATTAACGACGAGATTGCAGGTATATTTTTGCGGATGGGAAGATGCGTTTGGATTACGAGTGTTTTGGAGATGCGATCAGCTTTGACACTACCTACAGAACCAACCTAAACTATAGGCCTTTAGGTAAGCCTTGACATGTTTCTAGGTACCTTCATGTTCGTAAATAATTGTATGACCACTGTCATTTGAATTTGTGAGTGTAGCATTGTTTGTTGGTTTTAACAACCATAGGGAGCTGTGTATTTTCGGGGGTGCACTTCTATATGATGAAACATCGGCGACATTCTCGTGGTTGTTCAATACCTTTCTGACATGCATGGCAAACAAACACCCGAAATCCATCTTCACTGATCAGGCAAAAGCTTAGCTTGTGGAATCCGGGACCAGTTCCCTTCGTCGTTTCATGGACTCTGCACATTTCATATCCACCAAAATGGGTTGACAAATATGGGACCATCTGTGTACAAGTCGGGCCAGAAAGCGGAGGTGAACATACTAATGTTCAATGTGGAGACTGAGGATTAATTTGAGCATGTGTGGAAGAGAATGATTGATAATTTTTTCCCAGAAAAAGGTCCAGAGGGTCACCCATGGCTTGCAAATATTTATAAATTGAGGTACAGTCAAGCTGGTTGGTGTTTATTTGGTAGTGTATTTGTTAGTATGCGCATTGGTAATGGTTATGTAACGAAATGGTTTTTTAATGTGCATATAATGGTAGTCTTTATTATAACTATGGTTGCATTAATGTGCAGACACAAATGGTCGAGAGTTTGGCTTCGAGAGCACAGAACCTGTGGGATGAGGAGTTCCCAGCTAAGTGAAGCCTGCAACAGTAGCCTCCGACACTACCTGAAAGCCGACCATAATCTATCTCAGTTTTTTGTTCAATTCGATCGACTAGTTGAAGATAAAAGGGAAGTAGAACTACAGAATGACTTCAAACTGGTGGATGAGGCGCCACCTGTAAGCTATTCTAAGTGCCATTTCACTAAACAGGTGCAACATCTGTATACATATAACGTGCTTAAGTTATTCCAGAATGAGATCGGAGAAAGTTTTCCATATTGCATTGATGCTAATCCAGAGAAGGATGAGGATGGGTGGGCTGCGTATGACCTATTCAAGGAAGAAGATGATAGAACTAGAATCGATGAGAGGATAGTCCTAGTCGAGAAGGAAGCTTGCAAGTTTAGATGCAGATGCCACCACTTTGAAACGTGAGGTGGTTGTGCAAGCATATTTTGAAAACAATGGACCACTTTGGGTCGAATTGGCCAACACGTCACCTTCGACAAATCCACAAGGACTACATCCTCGGACGCTGGACGCGTCATGCAAGGGAAGGTATAAATTTTGACTTATACCAGCCAGAAAATACAGAAGAAGGAGCATTTGGGAATAGAGTGAAAAAGTTTACTGGTATGATTAATCTGGTAGCAACCAGAACGTGTGGACATGATGCAATATATGAGATGCTTTTCAAGGGGGTCCATGCACTTGTTGAGACGGCAAACACAATGCTAGCAGACACAACTCGTAAGTCTTGCTGTACTATAAAATCAATTTGGGATCGGTATGTATGTCGATGCATTTTGTATCATGATTTTGGTCACTTCTTGTAGGTCTTCCACCGTCTAGCTCAACTGATGATGATACGATACAATCCACCCCTCCTACTAATCAACCAGCACTGAAGGGCAAGTCGTTGAAGCAAAGAAAGGAGCCGTCTAGGATAAGGAAAAGAAGGAAGGGGTTTGGCGAAAGGTACGGAGAGAAGTCGAGGAAACATCTAATCAATGAGATGAACAAGGCTGGTTAGCAGAAGTTTTGTCTACTATGATTGAGTCATTATTTATCTTTGAAAGTTGAGTTGCAAATATTAGACACAGTTGAGTACTTATTTGGTAATGGTTTTTGTTTTAATTATGTTTGATTGGAATGGTCTTGGACGAACAGGTTTTGTAATTGTGTCTTGTTTATTTGACGGTAATGGGTTGATTGGTATTAGTATTTACTTTAATGTAATTTAAAATGGTACTGGTACCTTTACTTGCTTATTTGAGAGTGCAGTGTGTTTATAAACACCAGATTCACATGTATGCAGAAAACTACCACTGCATGAAAGGAAACTACTATTCAGAAAGGCGAATAACTACCATTCCAGCATAACACTACCATTCCACATTAAAAAAAGCACGGTTTCAGAGACTGGTGGAAACTACCATTCACATGTATGCAGAAAACTACCAATGCATGAAAGGAAACTACCATCCCAACAGAAAAACAAAAAAAACTACCATCCCAACAGAACACTACCATTCCACATCAAATAGCACGGTTTCACAGACAGGTGGAAACTACCATTGCATGAAATGAACCAAACATTCGGCAACCTGAAAGCTACCATTCTAACAGAACATTACCATTCCACACCACACATGGAAAAGTACACGTGGAAAAGTACCCAAAGAGTTTGTATTGAAACAAATATTCTGATGATGTTTGTAGAATGGCAAAGTTATAAAAACAAAATTCCTGATGATGTTTGTAGTGGCAAAGTTATAAAAACAAATATTCTGTCCACGAGGAAGTAATATTTAAGTCAATAACTCAAGCATGAGATGACGACGGTTCATGTTGAGTGTAGCCTCGTGCCAAATCTTCATGGTTATCAACAGCATGCTCAGTCAGCTCATCTAACAATATGTTGCTGTCATCCTCGATTATGCTTTTCACCAACTGGACAATCCTAGAGCTGAAGTAGGAAGCCCCTTGCCATTCATTCTTCCATTCGAATAGCAGCATCCCATTCCATAGTTCACACACGTTTAGGCACACAAGTCCACCTGTTTTATCTTTGTACTGTACCCATACAGGAACATTGCGCCATAGAAAAGAGTCGAAGGAGTAATCCAACTTCAACTTTGCACGAATATATACAGTGGCATACTTCACGACCAGCCTACCAATGAGCTTGTAGTGCTCCGTAAATTTCCCGCCACGTGGGTTGAAGAACTCAAACTTCTTGTCACGTAAATTGACACAATATAGAACATAATTCGAGTCATACTCATACGGGAAAAACCACTGCAAGAAATCGGAAATAATTTTTTATAGAGTTAGAAACGACATATGACTAGTGTAATTGCATGTGTGCGTAAAAGTATGGGATCTCAGTCACTTGCAGTCAGCGAATGACAGATCATTAACAAATGCGCACTCCTCAATTAGATGATATGTCTCGCCCAAATATTCACTTTGGGTGCTCTCCGCCGTTGAGTCCTCAAACTGAAGTACTCTACCTTCCAGATACTGAAACAATGACAAAGGGTCGGATGTCTACCATTGCCGTGAAACAACGAGTACTAAAAATAAACTGTGAGTTAGAACTTACAACAAACCGTGTCGGGAAGATCCACCGGGTCAAGTTTCTAGACTGACAAATCTTTTGATTCAAGATTTGGACATAGCAATCAACGAATTTCCTAGTAATGACACTAGGGCTGGCAGAATGGTTTTCGGTTAGCAGTTAACCGGTCGGTTTCAACCGAATCGACCGGTTTTCGGCTAATCGAAAAACCAATTCTGTAAACAGCGGTCGGTTGGCAGTGGGGGATAGCAGGGGACTGGTTAGCCGACTTACCGGGGTCGGAAACCGTCGGATTAACCGTGTAACCGACCCCTTCCTTCTACCCCCAAAACGACGCCGCCCCACTGATAACTAACCCTAAGCAGGCAGCAGCTCCACGCGGACCACGCCTCCACCCTCGCAGAAATCGCGCAGCCCTTTGCCCCTTCCCCTTCATGTCGACCTTCCCCTTCCCAAATCAATCGACCTTCCCCTTCCCCTTCCCCCTCCACCATCATGGACGTTCCACCTCGACGCCTCCACCTCGACGCCCCGCCGCAGCTCCGCCAAAACCAGCAGCAGCTCGTCGCCCCGCCATGGCGCCGCCAACACCAACACCACTATCAACTCCAGCAGCAGCTCACCTCCACAGACACCACCACCAGCACCAGCCGCCGCCCTCCCCTGCCTCCTCCGCTCCCCCTCCTTCCACCGCCACCACAACTTCCTCCACGGCCATCGTTCCTGGTTTCGCCGGCGGCGAAACCAACGGCGCGCTCGCAGTGAAGAAGCCGCCTCGACGACCTCCTCCTCCCCGGCGCCGTGCCTCGCCGCGCATCGCCGCCCGTCGGCGCCCCTGCAGGCTGCAGATCTCTTTCCATGGAGAAAGAAGGTGAGAGAAGAAGAAGGAAGGAGAGAGAAGAGGTCTGGTGGAGGAAGGAAGGAGAGAGGGCTATAATCCTTAACTTAATCTACAATATATGCAATAACTAGACTCCTTGCTACCAGTGAAATTGTGAATAGACCATAGACGATGAATAATGATGAGAAATGATGGAGAAATGCTAATGAACACATCTATCCTAGCATACATCCTCGTGAGAGGAAAGGCAGCTGGCAATTCCGCAGCAGCAACAGGTGTTGCCTCCTCCTTAACGATGAAATCGGCAGAGGAGAGGAATTGAGAAGGAATATTGCAGCGGCAAAAAGAAGCCAGGTGGCGGGAACCAACGTTCAATTCCAGCGGGAACCACCGGTCACCTCTTCCCTTGACTCTAGTGTTTATTCTTTTAAATACCACCTTTGTTTTAATCAGCACGTTCCAAATCCCACGATTTGCCTCCTTCATCTCTCTGAAATCTTTTTTCCCAGATTCCCAGTGTTCCCCTCTGGCTCATATCCAGCGTAACCATCATCACCATCATCCTCAGGCTATGGAAAATGAACACGGAAGGTAACTCCCGCCCGTGGAAAGAAGGCTCAACCTTCGAACATCGAACATGGTTCATCAAAACAAACAAATCCACCGCACCTCCTACAAGCTGCCGGAATCTTCCCATCTTCTCCGAAGACCGCCGCCATCTGCAAAACACAATCAATACATTAATTATCAGAATTATTGCAGCCTTACCGTTTAACGGTTATAGAGTACTAAACTCTAAAACGGCTCTCGCCGAAAAAGCCATAATTGGGCTTTCAAATCGTCTAATTTATGACGAGTTAGAGCTATTTAGAGCTCCAAAAAACAGAGATGTATGTAGTCTCTGCACCAGTCATAATGAAAGGCGGAAAGTAAGGGGAAATTCAAATCTGAGCACAATCAAAGGGCACAATAAAGGCTGGCTACTTCAATTCAAACTCAAATTAGTGAGCAGCATTTCAGCTTGTACCGGAAAAGGAATAAATGTGTTCTTTAACAACCACAATCCTTTTGGGAACAAGCTTCTCTTAAACCATCAATTCAGAAACTTCCTAAACCTCGGTAGACAAGAGGCAAACGACAAATCAAACACCCTATTAATGATCAATCATCTTCTAAACGTTTCAAATCGGGTGAATTATGGGATCATTGCTAGCATAAGTTCAGGCACTAATCTACCTCTCAATAAGTGCTCCATTCATCTAATAGCTTCCTTTTATACCCAACGGATACAGAGAGCTCTCCACCATCCTCAATCGACCAAGTTTCTCACGATTTTCCCTCCACTCATCCCTAGCAAAAACTTCTACCCAAAGGAAACTTTACCAACAATGGCAGCCCCGATTGAATTCAATGATGAAGTTCTCGAGGCAGGACATACCAGAGCTGGGCTAAGCTTAGTTGGTCGATTGCTCTGCTCCTCCCATCCTTCTCGAGTTAGAGTTCAGCATATGGCCAACAACCTCTGGGCTAAAAGAGCGTCGGTGACTGTTCTGGACGCAAAGCACGAGCTATTCCAGCTCGTTTTCTCGAATCAAACCGACAGGCAAGAAGCTCTGAAGAAGGCACCGTGGTTTATCGACTCCAAGATCTTCACTTTCAAAGAATGGGAAACGCCATCAGAAAGTCTATACCACGACCTCGCCCGAGTTCCATACCAGGTCCAGTTCTGGAATCTCCCAGAGGAGTACAGAACGATCGCACTGGGAAGGTTGCTGGCTTCTCGTCTGGGCACAGTGGAGGAAGCGGGGATGTATGCCGTCTGGCAATCGCCAGGATGTGTGTTCAAGGCCAAAATCCTGATTGATGTCTCCGCTCCCCTTGAACACAAATTGGAAGCAAGAAAACGAGGTGCAGATGGCACGGTAGGAGAGACCTTCCGGGTCAAGCTCAAATACGAAAACCACAAGGTGGTTTGCTTCAGATGTAGAAGAATCGGACACAACCAGGAGAGCTGCTCCTTCGAACTGGTGACTGGAGACGACGGCTTTGGCCCTGAAGTCTTTGGAAAGCGAACTGGATCCAAGTTGAACGAAAATTCTTACACTTCGGCGAAAATGGAGAGGAAGAACTAGTCCAGCAACGTATGGAGAAATGATGTTGGACCTGCTGTTCCGTCGCGTCCAAAGCCACTCCTTCTTGAAGGTCCCAATCGTCGACAGTCTTCCAGCCGCCGAGGAAGAAGCTCCGGAAACCCTCCAGCGCAGTCGGATGCGAAATCTCAGGGGGAAAAATCTCACAAGACCTCCGAACCCAACCCTAATCTGAACGGCCAAATCCCTCTTCTCATCAGGCCTGATTTGGGTGTCAATAGGCCGAACCTAAATGGGCCAAGTCCGAAAACAGGGAATCTTGGGGAAGGGCCCAGTAAGCAACATCTCGCACAAGCCCAAGAGCCTGTCAAAGAAAAGATTATGGTAATGTGTCATGAAGCAAATGATGTTCGACCTTTGCAGTTCCAAGCTGCCTCTCCGTCATACGATTTAGGTAATCTATTCTGCAGTGAAGATCCTAGTTTTTTGTTTGAAAATATGGGAGACTCTCACCTACTTGTCATGCAAGATTTTGAGCGTGAATTAAACAAAACAGGCAACAAGGAAATTTCCACCGACTCAGCACAATCTTGCTCTCCAATCGGCCGCGTTATAGAAGGAGAGTCTAAGGGAAAAGCAATTTTGGTAGAGTCATCGGGATCTCCAAAAGTCTACACAAGGAGAAACAATGGCATCAGTATTCGAGAGCCGGAGGAAGATGTAGTGGAATCAGCCCCAAAACGTCCTAAAGTGATGGAAGATGAAAGGGTGGAGGTAGCCAACCCAAAGTGGCCCCAACCCGACAAATGAATGTCTACGCGTGGAACTGTCAAGGAATAGGCAGCACCTTGACTTCCCATACGCTTAAAGCTTGCCGCAATATTTCCAAGTCATTCTTGTTTTTGTGTGAAACTATGTCACCAAGTGATAAAGTCAGATCCTTCATCTCTTCGTTAGGTTTTTCAGATTGTCATCCTGTTGACCCTACCGGCATGTCGGGGGGTCTAGTCTTCGCTTGGCCACCATCAACTTCAGTCTCGATTCTGGGCTCTTCCCCTAGCTATATCGCCATTTCAGTCATTAATAATAATATTCTTTGCTATGGAGAATGTCCTCGATTTGTCCTCATAGGAGTTTATTTATCCTATATCGTGACCAAGCGTCGATCTCAACTAGAGGAAATTGCTAATTTCTGTGCTCGCCTATCGGATCCATTCTTAGTTATTGGAGATTTTAATAGCTCCTTATATCCCCTTGATAAGGCAGGAGGATCCCCATGGCGAATGGATAAAGCCCGCCCACTGTGGGACTTTGTTAATCTTTTAGGGCTATTTGAACCAAATTCCCAAGGCCCCAAATTTACTTGGACAAATCGGGGAAGGAATGGAGTCACGATTGAACAAAAAATAGATAGAGCCTTCGTCTCTACAACATGGATGAGCATATGGCCGTCGACGGCAGTATATCATCTTACGGATATAGGCTCGGATCATAGGTTACTCTACTTACAAACAAATCCTACAATGGCTAGAGCAAAAAGATTATTTCTATTCGATCTCAGGTGGACTCAGATGCCGGAAGCAGAGCTAATAATCACGTATGCCTGGAAGCTAGAGGTAGCAGGCTCAATCCAATACTGCCTATTTAGTAAGCTACTACGAACTAGACATGCGTTGGTTGGTTGGTCTAAAGGAGGAACATGTAACTCAGCTAGGCTAATAAACGACCTAAATCGTGCACTAGAAGTAGCTAGATCTAATGCTCCGGTTAATTGGATCCTAGTCAAATCCCTGGAAAAAGAATTGAGTGTTCAATATAATCGGGAAGAAATTTTTTGGAGGCAAAAATCCCGTGCTAATTGGCTACAAGGTGGGGATAAAAATACCGGGTATTTTCATATAGTCACAGCAGCCAAACGACAAGCCAATACAATTTGGGGACTAGAAAATGCACAAGGGTCATGGTGTACTGCAGAACATGAGAAACTGAACATTGTTGTGGACTACTATAAAGACCTTTTCCTAACGCAATGTATGTCCACGATCGATTTATCCAACCTTTCGGTAGAAAAAACAGTGGACGAAAACCAGAATCAAAGCCTGATTGCTCCAATCTCTCAAGAAGAAATTAAGAGAGCGGTGTTCAGCATAGGCAAAACTCAAGCCCCGGGCCCTGATGGATTTACGGCAGGCTTCTACCAAAATTACTGGGAATTAATCAATCAAGATGTGGTCCAAGCAGTTCTGGCTTTCTTCCACTCTGGGCATTTACTAAGATCTTTCAATCGTACTTGGATATCACTGGTCCCCAAGGTAAACAACGTGAGAACCATGAAAAATCTAAGACCAATCAGCCTTTGCCAAGTGATCTACAAAGTCATAGCAAAAATCTTAGCAGACAGGTTGAGTAGAGTGTTACCCAAGATCATATCCCCAACTCAAAACGGGTTTATCAAAGGGCGTCAAATTTCAGATAATATCCTAATCAGTCATGAAATGGTTCATCATCTCAAGACTTCAAAATCCAAGAATAAAAGGTGGATGGCAGTGAAACTAGATATGGAGAAAGCATACGATCGAATAGAATGGCCTTTCTTGTTCGAAATGATGAGAATTCTTGGTATACATCCTAGATTTATCTCTTGGATAAAAGAGTGTGTCACTACAGTGTCATATTCGATACTTATTAACGGATCCCCATCAGAATACATTAGACCTTCAAGAGGACTAAGGCAAGGAGATCCCCTATCGTCTCTCCTTTTTGCCATCTGTGCCGAAGGATTTTCTAGCATGATTAGAAAAGCTACCTCCGTAGGATACCTTGAAGGAGTCAGAATCCGCCCTAGTTGTCCGGTAATTTCCCATCTATTTTTCGCGGATGACTCATACCTATTCCTGTCCGCCTCGACAGAGTATTGTACGTCCCTCCTCTCCCTTCTAAAGGCCTACGAGGAGTTGAGCGGTCAACGAATAAACTTAGCAAAATCAGCTGTCCTTTTCAGTCACAATACAGACCCCTCTCAAGCTCAAATTATGGGGGCTCAATTGGGTGTTGGAACCATAGGAGAACATGACTCCTATTTAGGTCTACCTGCCATCTTATCTAAATCAAAAAGGGATACATTCCAGTTCATGGAGGAGAAACTTATTAAGAAGTTACAAGGCTGGAAGCAACGTTCCCTTTCGAAAGCTGGGAAAGACATTCTTATTAGATCATCGGCCACTAATATACCAGTATTAGGAATGTCATGCTTCAAGCTCCCCAAGGAAAACTGTAGACGACTAAACAGTCATGTTGCAAAGTTTTGGTGGGGCACGGCACAAAATTCAGATCACCCAATCCACTGGGTGTCTTGGAAAAGCTTAGCTCACAGTAAATTCCATGGAGGTCTTGGATTCAGGGACTTTGAAGCCTTCAATCTAGCGTTGCTGGCCAAACAATGCTGGAGAATATGGACTAATCCAAATTCACTCCTATCCCAGATTTATAAGGGTCGATACTTTACCCAATGTTCGGTGTTGGAAGCATCAATCGGTTCAAATCCTTCGTGGGGGTGGAGAAGTCTACTCTTTGGAAGAGATCTGCTCATCCAGGGATTAAGGTGGCAAATAGGTAATGGACAAAGTACTCGGGCGTTCATTGATAACTGGATTCCGGGGGATAAACCCATAAGTCCGAGTACACGACCCCACATTCAAAATGGATCTCATATGGTATCTTACTTTATAAAAGAAGGCCGAGGGGAATGGGACGTTCCAAAACTTCAAAATTACTTTGAACCTCAGTCAGTTGATCTTATAAGGAGAATTCCGCTTCCTCGTTACTCACAACAAGACATTAGAGTGTGTCACTTTTCCAAAGATGGAAAATACACAGTCAAATCGGGTTATCACTTAGCTTTGGAAAGAATATTGGCACCAAGTCGAAAACCGATAGTGCAAATTATCGACCCTCCTATTTGGAAAAAGACTTGGAACATCCAAGTTCCACCTAAACTCAAATTCTTCATATGGCAATGTCTCAAAGTCATACTCCCAACAGTAGTAGCTCTGCAATCTCGTGGAGTTAACTGCCTTAACCGATGTCCTGTCTGCTGGAGACATCGAGAAAGTATCGAACATTTATTTTTCAGATGCCCCCTAGCCATCAGATTGTGGTCTATAGTGGGATTGAGTAACTTTATTGAGACCGCCCAGACTGTTAACTTTAGTCTATGGTGGCGACATGTCATGGTCTCCGAGACCTCCCCATTCCACATTCTCCAATGCGTCTGTTTACTTTGGAGAATCTGGAAGTCTAGAAATGAAGTGACATTTGAATTTACCCAACCTCATATCCGTTCCTTAGCCAGACAGTTCTACAACCAGGTCCTCGAATTTTCCAGTATCCTTCCCCCCCCCCTTCCCCCCGCAGCTCTCGTCTCCCAAATTTTTCAGCCACCGCTTGGATCCCCCCACCAGAAGGCTTTTTGAAGATCAACGTCGACGCAGCGGTTAGTGCCTCCGGGTGTTCGACTGGGCTTGTTATCCGAGGCTCAGACGGGCATGTGAGGTTGGCGGTTGGGTTGCAGCATAAAGGAATAGACAACCCTTATCTGGCAGAGCTTCTAGCTTTCAGGGATGCTATCTCCTTTGTAGCCTCAAGATCCTTGTCCCACGTGATTGTCGAAGGCGATTCCGAAGTGGTTGTCAACCAAGTCCGTCAAGGCATCTCAGAAGATTCGATTGGTGGTCCGGTGCTACGAGAGTGTATCCAGATCCTTAGCTCTTTGTCTATTTGTATAGAGTTTAGGGCGGTACCTAGGTCCGCCAACAGTGCTGCCCATAGAGTGGCGCGTAAAGCACTGCTTTTATCTCTTGTAGAGTTAGAATCTTTTGATTTTTTGGGGGTAGCCTCAGCAGAGTGTCTTTAAGGGGTCCTGGGTAGAACTGTAAGTTTAACTATTTTATCTCATTGATATCACTCAGAAATAAAAAAAAAGGAAGGAGAGAGGAGGAGATAAGGAAGGAGTGGTGGAGATTTTTCTGTTTTATTTGATTAATTTTTAGTTTTTTTTGTGGAAAATGTATTTTTTTCGGTTGGCCGGCTAACCGAGCCTAAACCCGAAACCGACCGGTCGATTGGCCGGCTAACCGTGACCTCTCTTCGGTCGGTAGCTATAGGGGGTGGCTCGGTTTAACCAATAACCGGGTTTCGGTTTTTGGTTAAACCGAAACCGACCGACTGCCACCCCTAAATGACACGTATACGTGCTAACTGAGCATCTTTCCGCTGGAGAATCACTAGTCTTTCTATGTCTGTCCGCAAAACTTCTTCTGGATCCCTAAAATTAATGTGACAAAATTTCCAATGATGTAATATAATACGAGAATAAAGTTTCCGGTATTGATGTGAAATTTAGAAAGTTAAAGTAATCATACCATCCATCCCCATCTACCCATGCATACTCCACGCGCAACCAGCTGAGGACATCAGCAGGCAGATGCCTAATACCTGAAGGAGGATTTGGGGGAACAGTGACAATAACATCTGCTGGTATTGGGTTTTTTTTTTTTTGTCTTCCTTCAGATCACTAAGTCTACAGTAAGGTGATATTAAGGCCTTACCCTTCTGCCTTTTCTTACGGAGATTATAAGTCTGCAGCATTGGGGGCCTTGTCTGGAAATCATCGTATGAATTCAGTTCTAGTTCAGCTTGTATGGAATCAAGGGTGCTTGAAATAATCTGCCCGCTTGGATCGTTAGTCCCTAGTACAGGTATGACAGATCCGGTGTTGTACAGAACAATCTCTTTCCCATGAAGATCTAATGGATCGGCTGAAATTCCAACACCTATGGCTACTAATAAATTTGTAACCCCAAACACTACCAATGCATGCTCCAAACTCTACCAAATGATAATACAGACACTACCAAAACGTATTACAAACACTATCAAAGCGAAATCAATTTTTCTACCAAAACAAATACTCTACAATGTAAAAACTACCATTGCAGTTTAAGTGCTACTATGTTATCAGAGGTGGCTCTGGTGTAGCCTAATAAAACTAATAAATTTGTAACCCCAAAGCGGGACAAATACAAAAATAAAATCACAGAAGATACAAATATAAAGGACCACCATTACAAAAAGAACACAACATATAAAGGGAAGAGTTTAACAGGAGATAGCGTAGTAGTTTACATGCCGAATTTAGAGGTTTAGTTACAGGCCGCTAATAGTCACAAGAGATACAATTTTTGAAAAGTAAGATAATAGCCCGTGAGGAAGGTAAGACAAAAGTACACACAAATTCTGCGCACAAATTTTATGCGTCATTACCTTCAGAAGCAACCCCCTTTGCTGGGTTGGGGGTTGTAAAAGCTGAACCACCACTGTCACCTGCATGAGTGTGAAAAACGAGCAAAAGTAAAGTTATGTGTCTGGGAACTACAAATGTAAATGAAATAATACTTTCAATGCATAGTTGAAAAACTATCAAAGCAAATGCAAACACTACCAATGCATGCTCCAAACTCTACCAAATCGTAATACAGACACTACCAAAGCGTATTACAAACACTACCAAAGCGAAAGCAATTTTTCTACCAAAACAAATACTCTACGCTGCCATTGCAGTTTAAGTGCAAAACCAAGATATAAAAATGAGAATGAAAAACAACTGCCATAATTACGCAAATAACACGAGCATATAGTAACACATTATTACCTGGAGTTATTTCAACACCAGTATCCTTGTTCATACTTGCATCTCCTGTGTCATCCTGGTTAACGGTAGCATCCATGTTCGCAGGGCCTTAACCATCGCCTGAAGTTCTTTGTTCAACAGCATGGTCTTCTCCTTCTAACCAAAACAACAATGAAAGAGGTGGTGGCAATGATAGTTAACAATATGTTCAAATTAACATCGAAATAAATTATTAAACCTGCGTTGTAACTGACCTTCTTCATCCTCAGACGACCCATCTTGACTTCCTTCCCCCTTAGACGACCCATCTTGACTTCCTTCTTCCTCAGATGATGCATCTTGAGCTTCTTCATCGTCCTCCTGTCCAGAATCAGCATCATCGTACATCTGTCCAGAATCAGCATTATTAGCATCGGAATCAGATGCATCAGTAGCAGTTACTCCTTCCTCTTGATAGTCGCCGGCTTCCTCACTCGATTGGTTGACTACAACATGATCAAGTGGTTCAGCCTTCAGCTGTGCTAACCGCCTGTCGGAGTGTCCAATCTTTAGTTTGATATAGCCCAACATATCCTCCAGACATTTACGAGTTGCCAATAACTAGAAGCATGGACATTAAATAGTATTAGTTTTATAAACTATGAAAAGAGTGAAAGATTGACTAAAGAAATACATAGTAACAGCAGCAAATAGCTCAATTACCTCAACAATACCCATATCCCCAATCGATGGGTCACTTATACACAATGCAGGACTGAATGTAGGGGCTGTTTTTGAAGTTCCAGCTTCACTGACTTTGGTCTTCTTTTTCCTATCTTCCATCAACCTCACAATAGAGTCTGAGGGATTCCTCTTCCTGGGCTTAGTACCGATGTGGATGTATGGCACCCGATCTAAAACCATATGCTTTTCCAATATTCCAACTCTCCTCTGGTACACCTCAGTATGGTCATAATGCTTGCACGATGGCAGGTCGGTGGTGATGTTAAGGGATTCAGATGTCCGGTCCCGGAACCAACATGTCAGGAGGTGCAGATCCCCATTGGCATAGGACGCTATCTTGCTACCCATGCGACACTTCTTCAGCTTCTTCCAAACATACGTACACCAGTCATACTCAGAGAAGATGCTAAAACTGTTGTCTTCAAGGAATGCCAACACTGATATTGGACCAAATGCAGAACTTGTAGGTTCCAGCACGTATCCAAACACCAACATTACAAACATCCGGATCCAGAAGTTGTCCTCAGTCACGTTGGGTAACTTTTTTGCCAAGGACCAAAGCTTGTTCCAACCCTTCTCTTTTGAATCAATCTGCAACAGCTGTTCCGGTAGGGTCTTGCACTTATTAATGTTGATATTGTGTACCTGCTTTTGACCACGAGGAAGGCCATAAACCCGTTGCACATCATCAACTGTAAGGACTAGGTGACGTCCATCAACCATCTGAATTGACATGGTGTCACCATTGAAATGGTCAATCAACCAAATAAGCAGCTCGCTGTCAAACCTATTCATCTTCATGTGGAATACAAAATTCAATCCGAGCTTCTTTATTAGTTCTATCCTTGCATTTGTTATACCATTCTCGACAATTGTTATAATCGATGCGGGGCTGAACTTCTTCTCAGGTGGTTTAGATTTACCCATATCCTTCTGCGGAACAGCTTCATCAAGGGCAGAGGTTTGCCCACTTCCAACTTGAACCTGACGACTGCTGTAGGTAATAGGTTCCTTGTGTTTTAAAGCCCTACGATTAGGGTTCTTGGTTCTTGCCATTCCTAAAATTGGGAAAATGGAAGATAGTAACATTAATCAAGCATCACAACCGTTGCATGGATAAAAAAACTACCATTCCAAATGAAGACAACCAATCCACATCAAACACCAGATTCACATGTATGCAGAAAACTACCACTGCATGAAAGGGAACTACCATTCAAAAAGGCAAAAACTACCATTCCAGCATAATGACTCGCTATGACACAACTCCTAACAATGGCCAAGTGTAACCAATGAAAGGGACTGAGTATAGTGGTTCAAGTAATAAATATCGAATCCACGGGTCTCTAGAGTTACTATTACTCAGCTTCAGTTCATTATCTAGCAAACCAGATTAGAACTACTATAACAAACTACAGTTATAGTTAATCTAATTACAGGTTGGGAACTCACTTAGGTATGATTCCCCCTAGCCACTAGCCAGATTAATGATTGATGATCTCTAACATGTTTCACTTTCATTCACAATGCGGAGAATCCTTGACTAGACCTTGAGTCTCGACTAAAGGAACAAGGCCCTCTTGAGTCAATTGCCTAGAGGGACGTATCCTTCTCTAGAACAACCGATCATGGCGTTCTGAACTAGACTCCCTCTATCGAAAGAGGTTCTCAATCGATACAAAGTAGTGAATCAACCCTCGACTAAAGCAATCGATCCAATACTATCAATCTATGGTGCTCTATTGACCTAATCAGGTATTCGCTCTCATAGGATCAAAGCAGAATCAATAATCTAGACTAAAGCAGAATTGAATCATCAAAACATGCATAGATTAAATATGAACTCAAGGTTATCAAGTCAGAGTACTCATACAATCATCCAATCAAACAAACATAGCTAGGGTTCCTCGAAACCTAAGTGAAGGGAAGTTACTCCATAGAGAAGAGAGAGACTGCAGTAAGAATCTTCAGATGATCAGTCTTCAAGTCCGGGCTTGTTCCTCGAGCTTCCAAGGCGAAGAAATCCTCCAATTCCACTCCAAGAATGCCCTCAAATCGCCCTCTCTCTCTTTTGTTCGTCCCTTGGGTGTTTGGGATCCAAAACCCAGCTCTCCCTTTCCTTTGGCTTCAATCTGCCTAAAAAACCCGATTCTGGGCAAAACATTGTCGCGGACACGGCCGTGTTTTGCTTTTGCCTGCCCGTGTTTTGCCCCGTGTTAAAAACACGCCCGCGCGCGTCGTCCAAAACACGGTCGTGCCTAAATATGGACACGGCCGTGTTTTGATTTAGGCGCGCCCGTGCTTTTACTGCCGAACCTGTTCCCCTATATTCAATGCTTCGTTTCTCCCTCATCCGGACTCCGAATCAGTCGCCGTTTGATCCCAGACGCTCGTATCTCGTCCTCTTTCTTTTCATGACAATCTTGCATGATTCTTTGTCCATAAATTGAGGTAGAAATCCATTCTTCTTCAGGTCATGCCCGAGTTTCTTCTCCCGAATCGCCAATTGATCTCTGATTGACTTGAAACTTGCGCCTATGCTTCACTTTATGTGCTAGGACCTGAAATGTGACAAAGGAACACAACCTAGCATAAAATAGGCCAAAGAAGCAATAATTAAAGCTCAAACGATCAAGAAACAAAGGGGAAACATGTGCAAATATCGAGTCATCAAATCCCCCCACACTTAACCGTTTGCTTGTCCCCAAGCAAACCTAACTCAAACCAATGCAGCTCTCCAGAACTCTATAGCAACACGCACCCTTGATCGTTGATAGAGGATTTTCTAGATCATTTAGCAGCTTACGAGGTCAACCGATGCACAAGTCATCTCATAGCTTCTTCAGCGAGAACGCTAGTCTCGAGTCGACATCATGACAAATAGTGATCAGAGGACAAATGAATCGTGGACGAAGAGACTCTCAAAAACAAAAGATCATGGACTCACATTTTTCAAGGTGCTCTTATTTTCTTTTTGAAGACGGTTGGAACCCTTTTTTTTCTTTTCTTTTGTTCTCTTTGTTTTTTTTTTTCAAGGGTTCCAACCCGATTTTCAGAAAACGGGGCTCCCACCTAGCAAAGGTTTTGCGGGAACCCGACTCTTACCGGCCATGCCGGGAGCGAATGTCTCGAGCCTCGTGCGGGGAAAAGGAATGTAAGGGGGCTGGAGGTGGTAGGTGGAAATTGGGAACGATTCTCGTCTCCCCTTACACACTTTCGCCCTATTCGCACGGGAGACGTTATTTTAAAGCACATTTTCGAGCACCTTTAGAGAGTCCACAACACCACACAATTCAAGGGTCCTAAGATCACTAATTCACACAATCAACCAACACAATATGAAGAAGAAAGGAGACTTCTTAAATGCATCAACATCCTCCATAGTGCTACACTACCTCCCTAGGTTGCATATTACTATAAAGACTGTCAATTCAAAGCATACTGAGCAGGCAATTTGCAAGGAAACACGTACTTGGAGCCCTCAAATCGAAATTTGGACAGTGGACTAGGCTCCAAGCAAACAAACAGCCAAACATTCACACGCATTCATAATCGAACATCCCCCCACACTTAAGCACGACATTGTCCTCAATGGAGGAAAGATAAGGAGGGTAGAACGAAGTTACCACATCAATGGTGAATGATGGTGGACGAGGCAGGCGGTGCATTCCAGGAGGAGAGAGTAGTCGAAACAAAAACACCACATAAAATCTCACAAAGGTTGAGTTATTGACTCTAAAATCAAATAACAAAACTGACTCAACCGAGGAGAAAAAGAGAAAGAAATGCAAACCGACTGGTTGGGTTGCCTCCCAACAAGCGCTTCTTTCACGTCGTGAGCCGGACGATAGTTCCTAAGTTTCGGTCCACCCCAAAACCTCCTTGAAGTTGAGGTTCTCGTCGATGAGGTGGAGTCTCAAGTCACGAGCATGTGGTGTGGCAAGTGATGAAGGCTCATGCACTTGATGCAGATGAAGTCTCCACCCTCGAGACCTCTTCTTCTCTTCTCTCGTCTCATTGCCCCAAACCAGATATGACAGCATCGATTGGCCACCATCGCGTCCACCAAGAGGGACCGATGTCGATGTGGCCTTGGTCTGTCAAAGAGACACTACAAATGGGTCCTTGCTAAGTAGTTCCTCGAAGTTTGGTGGAGATATCACATGTAACTCATGGCCGGTGCAGGCCTCTTCCACCTTAACTCCGTCCTCAGCATGGACGCCAATTGCTTCTTCAACCCCCCTTTCTTCTTCATGTGGTATCACCCCTGGGAAATGATCAAGAACTCCTTCTGCTTCACTTTCGTCATCCTCCATAACTTCTTTCTGCACCCTTTCTTGCTCTTCTTCTTCTAACACGGATTGGAGAGCAAGTTGCCAAGCAATTTCTTTCATGAGATCTTCTTGCATCTCCTCACTCATGCCCACCTCTTCAAAGCTCGGTGTGGGATGTGGGAAGGGGTGGTCGGCTACGACAGGACATTCTTTGATCATGATCTTCACGGGAGCTCTCCGTGATAACTTCTGTTTGCTCCACAATGTCCTTGTAGCCTTCTTCTTCCTCCTCCTCCTCTAGTATGGTAGCAGACGGGTGATCTTGAGCAAGTTGTGCACAAACTTGCTCAACCCGCACTGGTTGCTTTGATGAGTGTGAAACAGTCTCCTCCGATTCACGGAGGGATGAAGAGTTAGGAGGAGCAAAAGATGAGAAAAAGAGGTTCATCTTGCGATTGCGTCTCTCGGAGTCCCGAGCAAACTGCTCCATGAGAAGCCTCAATTCATAGTTTGGATCTGGCTGTGGAGTGTAGCATGGCTCTGCAGAATGGCCCGTGAAGGCCGCCATGGGTAACTCCAGCGCTGATGGCCCTTCTGGTTGTGGGAGAAAGTCTTCTTGGTAATGAGATTGTTCTTGATATGCCCAGGGGTCAGATTGTTCTCCATAGTAAGCGGGTTGGTACTGGAACCCCAATCCATAGTCTTCTCCTCCTTGATTGCTCCAGGGGGTCTCGGGGTAATACCACTCGGACGGTGGTGGATACCCCCAATGATTGGAGAAGCCATGAGGATCCATGATTCATATCTGCACCAACAAAAACATAAACACCCAAGTGAAAAGCAAGGGTGGAAAAGAAAAGAAAAGAAAAACGCTAAAGTAACAAACTTCTGCCTTTCCTAATAATCTAAAAAGTCCCCGGCAACGGTGCCAAAAACTTGACTCGCTATGACACAACTCCTAACAATGGCCAAGTGTAACCAATGAAAGGGACTGCAGTATAGTGGTTCAAGTAATAAATATCGAATCCATGGGTCTCTAGAGTTACTATTACTCAGCTTCAGTTCATTATCTAGCAAACCAGATTAGGATGAAAGAACTAAAACTACTCTAACAAACTACAGTTAAAGTTAATCTAATTACAGGTTGGGAACTCACTTAGGTATGATTCCCCCTAGCCATTAGCCAGATTAATGATTGATGATCTCTAACATGTTTCACTTTCATTCACAATGCGGAGAATCCTTGACTAGACCTTGAGTCTCGACTAAAGGAACAAGGCCCTCTTGAGTCAATTGCCTAGAGGGACGTATCCTTCTCTAGAACAACCGATCATGGCGTTCTGAACTAGACTTCCTCTATCGAAAGAGGTTCTCAATCGATACAAAGCAGTGAATCAACCCTCGACTAAAGCAATCGATCCAATACTATCAATCTATGGTGCTCTATTGACCTAATCAGGTATTCGCTCTCATAGGATCAAAGCAGAATCAATAATCTAGACTAAAGCAGAATTAAATCATCAAAACATGCATAGATTAAATATGAACTCAAGGTTATCAAGTCAGAGTACTCATACAATCATCCAATCAAACAAACATAGCTAGGGTTCCTCGAAACCTAAGTGAAGGGAAGTTACTCCATAGAGAAGAGAGAGACTGCAGTAAGAATCTTCAGATGATCAGTCTTCAAGTCCGGGCTTGTTCCTCGAGCTTCCAAGGCGAAGAAATCCTCCAATTCCACTCCAAGAATGCCCTCAAATCGCCCTCTCTCTCTTTTGTTCGTCCCTTGGGTGTTTGGGATCCAAAACCCAGCTCTCCCTTTCCTTTGGCTTCAATCTGCCTAAAAAACCCGATTCTGGGCAAAACACTGTCGCGGACACGGCCTTGTTTTGCTTTTGCCTGCCCGTGTTTTGCCCCGTGTTAAAACACGCCCGCGCGCGTCGTCCAAAACACGGTCGTGCCTAAATATGGACACGGCCGTGTTTTGATTTAGGCGCGCCCGTGCTTTTACTGCCGAACCTGTTCCCCTATATTCAATGCTTCGTTTCTCCCTCATCCGGACTCCGAATCAGTCGCCGTTTGATCCCAGACGCTCGTAGTCTCGTCCTCTTTATTTTCATGACAATCTTGCATGATTCTTTGTCCATAAAGTGAGGTTGAAATCCATTCTTCTTTAGGTCATGCCCGAGTTTCTTCTCCCGAATCGCCAATTGATCTCTGATTGACTTGAAACTTGCGCCTATGCTTCACTTTATGTGCTAGGACCTGAAATGTGACAAAGGAACACAACCTAGCATAAAATAGGCCAAAGAAGCGATAGTTAAAGCTCAAACGATCAAGAAACAAAGGGGAAAACATGTGCAAATATCGAGTCATCACATAGCACTACCATTCCACATAAAAAAAAGCACGGTTTCAGAAAACTATCAATGCATGAAAACTACCATTCCAGCATAACACTACCATTCACATGTATGCAGAAAACTACCAATGCATGAAAGGAAACTACCATTCAAAAAAAACAAAAAACTACCATTCCAACTGAACACTACCATTCCACATCAAAAAGCACGGTTTCACAGACAGGTGGAAACTACCATTGCATGAAATGAATCAAACATTCGACAACCTGAAAGCTACCATTCTAACAACCTAAAAACTACCAATGCACTAGAGGAACCTACCATTCCTAACAACCTAAAAACTAAATCACTACCAAAAAATATACAAAAATAAAAATAATACCATTCAAAACAAAACCAAATCCACAATACGTTTAAATTTGAAGATTAGGGTTCTGGCAGGAGACCAACCTCTGAACAGTAGCTCACAGCCGAGACGTTCTGACAACGAAAATGGATGTCGGAGGAGCTAAAATGAATGTCGCCGGTGCGCCGTCGGAGTGGAACGAACAGGAACCCTAAACAGCGTAGGGAGACGCCGAAAAAGCTCGTTTACCCACCAACTAATAAAGAACCAGTCGCCGGGAACCCTAGCCAGAAAGGAACGACGGTGGCGACGGTCCAGAAAAGCCTTCTCTGTTTGCGCGGGGGAGGGAGACCACGGCAGCAAAGAGAGAACGCGGCGACGGAGAGAGAATGCGGCGCCGGAGAGAGACCACGGCGCCAGGAAAAGAACGCGTCGACGGGGAGAGAATGCGACGCCGGAAATATCTAAGGTCTGCCGCGAAAGAAGCTTCTGCTCTCTGCAAAAGGAAAAAAGGAAAAGGGGTTTTGGGAGCTGCGTTGATAAGGAAAGACAATCAATAAAGAAGGGAAGCGTAGGGCAAGGGAAATCTCGCTCTAATTTTGGGCCCAGTAAGGAAGGAGATGATCGTGTGGGTCCCTTCCGAAAAAACCCTTCAGCAAAGTGGGCCCTCGGATTGGATCTACATAATCTGAATGGCCAAAAAAGAGGTAGCTATGGTGGCTACTTAAAAAAAAGAAACCAGGCTAACGCATTCCGGATGAAAAACAATCAATTTTTAACAAATATCTACACCCAACCCAACATTTACAAAAGCTAGTAAAATAAGCTTACGACCCAAAACTCGTCAATGCCAGGTTGAACCTGCTTTAACCAAGTCAATTGTTTTTTTTTTTTCCAGTTCGATTGAAAGTGGAGTGAGTTTTTATCTAAAACTCATTCTCATTGAAAACTCGTCAACGCCAGGTTCAACTAACTTTGAATGGGTTGGATTAGGTAGGATATCGATGGGTTTGGATTAAATTATATGCGACTCTAAAGAAAATTAATACATGTGAGTAATTAAGAAAGAAAGATAAGACTATTAAAATGATCAAGCCCTCAAAATTTCATTAATTACAAAAAATGCCAATAAAAAGCCGGTAAAACTTGCTCTCGCATCAAAACTCGTCAATAACGGGTTCAAACTGTTGTGACCGAGTTGGATTAGATTTGATATCCATGAATCTAGGTTCCATTAGAATTTTTAATATAAACATACCACATACTTATAAATGGAGAAAATAAAAATCTAATGTCTATTTTGTTCATTAATCACTCTATATCTAATGTCTATTTTTGTGGTGATGCCCAGGTACTCATCCGCGTGGTCAACGCGAACGATTCAGCTCACGTATTGGGAGGTGTCATTCTAAAACAGGTTCAGGTGCTGAGAACATCCCTCCAACGTGTCTCGTTTCATTTCGCGCCGCGTAGGTACAATAGGGCTGCCCATATTGTGGCAAAACAAGCCCTCTTATCTTTGGCTCAGCGTCTCGTTGACCAACGTTCCCTTCTTATTTATATTTGATTTTGTCCTGAAAGAGTCATGTATATTCGTATCTGGCTTATTCCTTCCGGAATATCTATGATAAAAAAATTGGAGAAAATAAAAATCATTTTTTTGCCATTAGATAACTCGTATTACCGAGAAACAAAAGATACAAAGTCCAACACAACTCAGAGTGATCGAAGCCAAGCAACCAATCGAAACCCACCAACAAAGGCAGACTCAATGAAAGGGCTTTCCTTGCCACCAGATAGGCAACCCTGTTTCTAGAACGACCAATGAAAACACAATCGAAGTGCTGGAACGTCGAATGGAGAATCTGAACTTCCGTAAGAAGAGCGCCCCCCCACTGCATCATGCACCTCCCCATCCATAATCCTCTTAAACACCACCTGTGCATCTCCCTGAAAGACGACCAACGTCCACCCTCTATCAGCACACCAACGAACAGCATCCCGCAAAGCTAGCAACTCAACCAAAAACGGCGGACAAACACCAGAGTATTGTCGCGCCGCACTAGCCACCAGCGAACCTGCCGCACCCTGAAGAACCCAACCACCAGCTCCATGCGAGTTCCGCTGAACTTCACCATCAACAAAACAAAGGAGAGAACCCAGGCCAATACTAGAATGAGTCTCCGCGGAAAGAGGAGGAACCGGACATGGGGGAACTTCCAGAGGGTTATCAACCCACTCAGCAACCTGCAGAGAAAATTGAAAGGCGATAGAAGGAGGCAAGAATTGAACAAAATAAAAAACCACCCCATTTCGCGACTTCCATAAACGCCAAAAGAGAGAAACCAATTGCATTAGCTCAAGGGGACCATAGCCCAAGTTCTCCAGCACCCTACGCCAAAACATAGCAATACTCCCTGAAGGCATCCCATCCTGCAAATGCTGCAATCCCGTCAATTGCCAAAGGGAAATGGCAACCGGACAACGAAAGAAAAGATGCTACATCGTCTCCTCCTCCTCTCCTAAGAAAACCGGACACACCCACCCATCCCCAATCCCCCGCACCCGGAGTGCTTCCCCCATTGGAGGCACTCGTCTCAGCATTTGCTAGACAAAAAAACAGAGCTTGGGGGGGGGGGGGGGGACGGGTAGGCCCCAGACTTTCCTCCACAGACCCCTATCAAAAGGGGAACAAGAATCCCGACAAACTCGAGGGGGACGCCGAGATCGAGGACTCCAAAACCAAATGATACCCGGACTTAACAGAATAAACACCGGATGCCCCAGGATGCCACACCAAACGATCGTTCATACGAGAAAATAAAAATCATGAAAGTCTAAAATAATTTAACTATACAAATAGTTAATATAAATGACAAAGATTAAACTCTCCGGTCAACGACTAGGATAAATAGCTAGTTTAGTTATAAAAAATTAAAGCACAAACCAATCATACGAGTTCAAAGTGGAAGTGTTTGTTAAAGAATAAAACATCAGGTTTCTTATTAAAAAATAAATCACACGAGTTCAAAAAGAGGAAGTTTTGGTTTTTGGTGACCACACACATAAGTAGCGACAATAGTTAGGACTCGGTCAAAGCTTTCAACTAAAATTTACCCAGAGAAAAAAAAAAACTTTCAACTACGTGGCTTCTTGTACGCCATCGATTCAGCCTAAATTAACCAGCCACCACTGATTTTTTTGAATTTCCGTTTCCGACTTTCCAGTTTCCGCGCCATTTTCTCCCTGCTCCCTCCTTAATTTTAGACAAATTAGTTTTTTTTCTTTTGATATTTAGGCCAAGGGAAAGCAATCGTCTTCTCCTATCCCACCCCACCGGAATAATTCTCACTCCCAATCTCAGGCGGACGAACTTATCATCACCGATTCTCTCTTCTCTCTCCCCTCCACGCCGGCCGCCGGGGAAATAAAATCAAAATAAAAACCCCATTAACGATGGTGAAGCAACAGAGATCAATCCGCCGGGAAGTGGCACCTGCGCTCCTGAAAACCCGCCGCCTGCCCAACAACTGCACGCCCATCCTGGAAACCATTCAAGAAGAGAGTCCCCGCCCGCGCCGCGGGAACACAACCGCGTTGTCGCCGTCGACGGTGACGACGGTGGGAAACAGAGGGATGGCATTGCTTCTCCCTGTTTTCATCTCGTTGGTCATCTTCTTCTTCTTCCACAGGGACGCTGTCTGCTTGGTGGGGAGGGGGGCCGAGTAAATCTGGTCCATGACGGAAGGAAGTCAAACTTGAATTTTGGCAATACCCAATCTGTCGATCGAGAGAGAGGTGAGCTAGGGTTTTGAGAGAGATTCGATTTTTTTTTTTGTTTCATTTTTTTACCGTCTTGTGTTTCGGGTGGGGTGGAATACTGGAAACGGCGTTTTGATAATGAGTTCAAAATTGGTTATTTTGATCTTTTTTTAAGTTCCGAATGTCAGATCATTTAATTGATTGTATTTGGGATTATAAAATGCAGGAGTTTAATGGACTTCTTTTATTGACACCTTCATGTAAGAGTCAATTATTTCATAAATAATTGGATCTACTCGCTCAATATAGGTTGAACTGCAATTCTTGAAAAAAATAATACTAATGATATAATGAACCAACATTTGCGGTGGGCTGTGTATAAAAAAGTCGGACACTTTTTTATTAGATTTACAACATGGAAGTGTTCTAGTGCAAAAAATGAACTAAATACTTACTTGATCATGCTACACAGCTACAGTATAAAAACTTCAACCAAATACCAAGCTGATCCTACCAAATTAAGAGCAGGCATTCCATTGAAATGGGTCCAAAAGGGAACAGAAACGTTAACCAAACATAATGCCCCTGGTGAGATTCGAACTCACGGCTGCTTGCTTAAAAGGCAAATGCACTGCCACTGTGCTACAGAGGCAACTGACAATAAATGTTGCCAAACATTTTATTTGACGTTTCATTTTTCATTTCCATCACATCTCACAAATATCATAATAAATAACGTATAATTAAACAATTGACATGAAAATGATCATCTTAACCTGAACCGGCTAAAAGAAGAAAAATAACAAGCAAAATATATTCAACTGCATGTATATTTAATTTGTTTCTCTTAGATAGTTTAGGATCGTTTGATTCATGGATTTGGGTGATATATTTGGTATCCGAATCCAATTTATCATGGAATGAAGGAAATTCTTTTTTATTTTTTTTTTTTGTATTTTTTTGAGATATCAAATGCGTGGGACCATGAAATTTAAGAGTTCAAATTCGTAAACTTCACGGACTAGTTAATCTTATATATAGGTGTGAGATTTGAGACATAGTTAACCAATTTGGAAATCTCATATATAGGTGTGAGATTAGGGACATGACCCTAAATTCATGATGATTATTTACTTTCATATCCCATTCAAAAATAAAAATGCTTCAAGTTAAGGGCATTAAGATAATTTATATTTAAAAAATATCATAAGTTCATAACAACAAAATTCATGAACAAATCCAACAAACAATCACTTAATATTATACTAGCTATAGAGAAACAATATTAATTATTAAAAATTAATACTATAACATTCTCTTTTACAATATCTCCTCAACGAAAGATCATCTCATGAACTTGAAGAAGAAATTTTGAGTTTACATTTTAGATACTTGTTTGACATATGTATACACATTTTTAGATATTTGTTTTTCTTTTTTTACAAAAGATAATCATATATTGATTCAAAATAGGCAGATAATTACATCCTGGAATACAGCCAGGCCTGAAAATTAAAAGAACGACACTTAGACGGGTACAAAGAAATGGCCTTTCTAGCCACCGCATGGGCTACCCTATTGTTATTTCGTCCTACAAATCGTAAGCTAAACCCAGAGTGACTTGCAATATACTGCCTAATTTCCGCCAAAATCATCCCAACCATACTCTCTCTGGTATCCGCTCGATTGTTCTTGTCGATGATGACCTTGGCATCGCCTTCAAATCTCACATCTAGGAACCCATTGGTGTCACACCAGGAGATAGCTTCCCGGAGGACGAGGGTTTCCACCACCAGAGGATCATCAATAGACCGAAACTGGATCCCTTGAGCTAGAAGGATGTCCCTATGAGGGCCAAGAAGAACCATCCCGCCCGCCGAATGAGACCCATCTCTCGTAGCCCCATCCAACATACACACCATCGAGGGACCCGCAGGCAGCCCTGCTTGATGGAAAATATGATTTAGACCCGGAGTCACACTTTATGCAGGCAAACGCTCCCATTCCTCACATTGCTGGTGATATTGGCGCATCAAGGCAGGGAATCCAAATTGCTTTCCTTCAAAGACAACACAATTTCGGGATTTCCAAATCCGCAAAAGAATAGCCACCACAGACAGGACAACAGAGGGCTGATGAATTAGGGAAAATAGTCGCTTGAGAAATAGGAGAAATGTTTGGCGAGGCAACCCTTGCCCGAGATGTTCCAGTCTCGCGTAGTCCCACAGGGCCCGAGCCACTCGACAGTCCAGAAACAAATGCTCCATTGTTTCCGATTCCCCCCAGCAGACCGGACAGCGAGGATGAACAGGGACGGTTTTCTCAAGGAGGCCGTCTGTTGTAGGGAGGATACGATGGGAAATCTTCCAGACAAACACTTTCAACTTATGAGAAATATCAGCCTCCCAGAGCCAAACCCAGCTGGCTCTATCCATCCAGTTAGCCGTAGACCTCCAGCAACCAGTTCTCTTGTCCAGGTCGACGGCTAAATGATAGGCTGATTTAACAGTGAACACGCTATCAGTCATGCCATGCCAAATAAGTTTGTCTACCATAGTCTGCCTCAAAAGAGGAATAGATTGAATCACACGGAAGGTGGGTGGCTCAAACTATTGACTCAGTTTAGTAGCACACCAACCCCCCCCCCCACCACCATATTTTGCTCGATAACATCCACCACCAGTGGATTGCCCCCCTCCGGGAGCACCTGGGGATTAAACACTGGTAGGTTAGGATGCAATCGAGGGATCCAATTCGAGAAGAGCAGTGATGTCGAGTGTCCATTGTCAATTTGCCAACGTAAGCCCTTTTCTAGCAACTGCCTTCCAAAAAGAACACTTTGCCACCCCCAGGAAGGGCGCGGGCGCTTGGGCTTGAAGAAAAGTCTCATTCGGGAAATACTAACCTTTGTAAACTTGAGCCAATAGGGACTGGGGCTCCTAGAGGATTCGCCATCCGATTTTAGCCAGTAAAGCCTGATTAAAATGCTCAAAACGACGGAAACTCATTCCCCCTTCATGTTTACTCCGGGACATATTTTGCCAGGACATCTAGTGGATCCTTAACTGATCAGTAGTCACACCCCACCAAAACGAGCTACGTGCTTATCCAGAAGCCTACAAAGGGACAACGACATCTTGAAGCAAGACATAACATGCAACGGTAATGCTAAAGCAATGGATTTAATCAATGTATCCTTCGCCGCGCAAGATAATGTACGCTGCTTCCACCCTTTCAATTTCTCAAGTAAATTTTCTTCCAGGTAGCGAAAGGTAGCCATTTTTGAGCGAGCAATCAGAATCAGGAATCCCAGGTATTTATCATGGACTCCCACCGCTCCCACCCCCAGAATCGCAGCCAGAAACTCCTGGTCTTCTCGAGCTATATTTTTACTAAAGCAAACAGCTGACTTAGTTCACCCGTTCGCCACTCAGCTCGTCATACTCGTTCAAAACTTCAATCAGATTCTCACATTTCTGGAGATTAACTCGCAGAAACAAGTAAGAATCATCTGCAAAGAACAGGTGCAAAATACGAGGAGCATGAGGAGCAACTTTCACACCTTCCACTCGCTTGTCCGCTATTGCCTTGTGAAGAATAGAAGCAAAGCCTTCGTACAGAGCACAAACAGTAAAGGAGAAAGGGGGTCCCCTTGTCGAAGCCCACGGGAAGGCGAGAAGTATCCTGACGGGGTGCCATTCTTAGAACCGAGAATGAAGTTGAGCGAAGGCATTCATGGATCCATCCTCTCCACACGGAGTTAAATCCCATTTTCTCCAAGACAGCTAGCAGAAACGGCCATTAGACTCTGTCATAGGCCTTTTCCATGTCAACCTTTAGAGCAATGTACCCTTTCTTACCGCGCATCTTTTGATTTTCAAATAGTGCATCAACTCGTGACCCACGAGGATATTCTCTATAATCTGCCTCTCGCGAATGAAAAGATTCTGTCCTTCAGAAACAATTCTCGGTAGGATATCAGCCAGCCTAGCAGCCATAATTTTAGTAATAATTTTGTACACAAATTGACACAAGCTGATAGGCCGTAGATACATATATATATATATATGCACATTTTATAATCACGAATCCATATATTGCGCGAGACTTTACCTCATTCTAAACTACATGGAATTAAACTCCACTTCTGCGAAGGGGGTGTAAGCTTCACCTGGAAGCATAGTTAGTAAAATACGGTACAGGAAAGTTACGTATAAGATATGTACGAGTATTTTACTTCGTCTTTAAGCTAATGTTACATTTAATAGTACGTTAATAGTTAAAAATATATAAAATAATTATGTTTAAATATAAAAATAATAATAAAGTTAACCATTTAATTCATTAAATACGGATATTAAATGTGTTATACGGGTTTTATACGTGTTTAGTACGGGAACAATCAAATGAACGGAGTATTTACTAACTATGCCCGGAAGATCCACTGACCCGTTCCGATCTGTCTCGTTCCTGAGGGTCGAGACGGGTCAGTTTGTCTACAAGGTTAGATTAGGGACATGTTATTTGTTGACGCTGTAAGAGACGGGACAGGTAGGGACAATTTAGGACGGGTCACTTTTTGACCCTGTGACCCTTAGCAACAATAAATATCTCATACCACATAGTACCTTTTTGTAAAGTTTAGGTTCTAAATTATAAAAATAAAAAAATTTTGTGTACCAAAATGTAATTTTACCATAAAAAATTATTGACTTATTTGGAATAAAAAATTATGTACTAAATTGTACGAAAAAATAATTTTGGGTACCAAAACGTAATTTATAAAAAAATAATGTGTTGATTAGGGTCGACCCACTTACTCGACTCGTCCCGACCCGTCCCAACCCTTAAGAGTCAGACAGGGTCAAGAAGAAGACAGGGACAGGACGTGTCAGTTACACATCTTGAGTCTTGACTTTTCAGGAACGGATCTAACAAATTCAGAGACGGGTAGGACCGTAGGAGCATTTTTCAGCCCTACTTGTGTGCAAAAGAAACTTTATGTAACTTGAATGTGGAATAGAATTTTGACACCCATGCATGATGATTAAAAGAAGAAGAAATTTCAGAGTTTACCATTTTTCTTTCTTGTACGATATGTGATGGGTAAGTAAATCATTTTCGTTTTGTTATAGCTAAAATATAATGTAATAAGAGGAAAATCTTAAGTAATTTGACTAAGATTATATGTAATATAGGCAAGAACGGGTCGAGAATGGGTCGGGTCTGGGCAGGTCGGGTCGATGAGAGATACTCATGCCCGCCCCGCCCCAAAACAGGTCAAACAGGTCGGGTAAATTGGGTCAGGTCGAAATTGCCATCCCTTTTTCAGCCCTACTTTTGTGTGCAAAAGAAACTTTATGTAACTTGAATGTGGAATAGAATTTTGACGCCCATGCATGATGCATTAAAAGAAGAAGAAATTTCAGAGTTTACCATTTTTCTTTCTTGTACGATATGTGATGGGTACAGAAGTAAATCATTTTCGTTTTCCCTTACATAAACATTCTCTTTTCCTTCATGATAATTAACAACGAATAGTCGAATACTTGCTTCTGCGGTACTAGCTAGCTAGCTTTCACTAGTTCGTTGGCTGGCTGGCGAGAGATCCCTTATCACGAGGAAGAAAGCAAATATAGTTGTGTCACTAATAAGTACGTAATACTATACAAAACCAAAACCATTCACGTGGTTCCCTCCCTCCACCATCACCAAAGGAATCAATTCACCAAGCTAGGACTATACGTACAGCAGGATTATCCCCCACTCTAGGATAGACGACTGATAGTAAGTCCAATGTATAAAAGAGAGGTACAGCGAAAGGTCACCAACTATGTACGTACGTACTTGAACTACAGCCTTGCAATTGAACTATGGCTCTCGGCCGCACGCTACCTTCACGTACACTCGTAATCAATCAATATTACTAATTACGTAAAACCCCAGCTCTGGGTGAAGGAGGAAGACGCCGAATTCCGACTTGCCAGAAACAAGTGCACGAGGCCGTCGTCTTTGGTGGCAACAGCCGCCGGCGACAAGCACTTCTTCTCTCGTTACCATCCTCGGATAATCATATATAAAGTTCTTCATAGTAATTGAAAATTTTCTTAAAACACAAATGTTACTGCACGTTAAGACATTGTTTATAAAAGTGGGAGAAAATGGAAAAGAATTTTATCTAAGATATAATTATAATTTTTAAGGAGTATGAATCATTCGGTGTTGAACCTAGTGAGTCTAAATTTTATAGGTTTAGACTTTTAGCACATATCTGAGTGGATTTGCGGTAGATAGTTAAAATACCAAGCCCCCACGACAGACCCATTATATATTCTCTGTCGAGTAAAAAAAAAACACCAAAGTTAATATTGATTGAATTTTGACTTATCAAATTGATTTGGATTCGATTGATTGGATTATCCCCAACCAAATTGATTCGAATATGTTGGATACTTTCTCATCTCTACTAACAATTTCTACAACATCAAAGCGTGCCAGTGTAAAAAGAAAATATTCAACCAAAAATGGAAATAATGCCCCTGGTGAGATTCCAACTCACGGCTGCTTGCTTAAGAGGCAAATGCACTACCACTGTGCTACAGAGGCAACCGTTTTATCTTCTTGCCAAAGTTTCTATTTGTATATAGAGGTTCCCATCACCATCACAATAGAATATGAATAATAGTCCATAATTTTAAATTGAAATGAAACCGAACATCTTAGCCTAAACCAGCTAGAAATGAAGAACAGAAAAATGAAAAATACAAACTGTATATTTAATTTCTCCTCCCATAACTAGTTTAATGGCTGGATTTGGACCCACAATTTATAGTTACAAAAAATGGCACAGAAAATTGAAAACCAAGTAACGATTTAAGGTTATGAATAATTAGAAACAATACATTAAGATAATATCTTAGGATAGGTTTCCAATAGTTCATCATCTTGCACTTTTATATACGTGAGTAATATATGTATGCACATATCAGATATCACGATCTCAAATCCAATCACGAAATACTAAACCATCTTCACAACTACACATAACTCGTTCCAACAGCAAAAGAAATTTGTGATTTGAATGTGGAACAACATTTGACATGCATTTAAATAAAATAAAAATTTCAGTCAAATTTTGATGTACGATATGATATGTGTGTGATGGGCATATAGAAGTCAACCATTTTCGGTTTCCAGCATATGAAGTTTCTCTCTTCCTTCATGATAACAACGAATACTTGTTTCTGCGGTACTAGTTCGTTGGCTTGCGAGAGTTCCCTTATCAATGAGGAAGAAAGCAAATATAGTAATTTCTTTCCTTATCAAAACAAAACCATTCATCCATCACCACAGAAGTTAACTTAGTACTACGTACACCAATTATTCCCCACTCTAAAATGGGCATAGCTAGTGATATAACAAAGTCCAATAAAAAAGAGGGACAACGAAAGGTCACCAACTACGTACGTACGTACTAATTAACTACAGCCTTGCAAATTGAACTATGGCTCTCCGCCCGCGCGCTAGCTAGACTAGTCGTAATTTAATATTTCACTAATTAATTACGCAAAACCCCAGCTCCGGCTGAAGGAGGAAGACGAGGAGCCAGGCTGCCTTCGAACTTGCCAGAAGCAAGTGGACGACGAGGGCGCCGTCGTCTTTGTGGGCAACATCATTACTGCCGCCGGCGACAAGCTCTTCGTCGCTTTATCATCAGTAGCAGCATTGGTCAGTAGTAGTGGTACAACAACATCATCATCATCGTCCATGTCAACTTCTTCTTCTTCTTCGTCTTCTTCCAAGATGGTCTCCAAAGCAGATTCGACCCGGATCCGAATCAGACGAGTGGTGAGGGTAAGAGAGAGAGGCGGTGCAACTGCAGAGAAAGGAGTCAAAAGTAGAGGATGGACGATAAGTTTCTTTTCCTCGGCGGCAGTAGTACTACTGGAGAAGTTGTGGATAATGCATTTCTCTCCAGGGTGGCATGATAATATTGTTTCGGTTGTAGCCATGAAAAGAAGAGAGGATTGTGTCTGGCTAGCTAGGGTTGGATTTTGGCTATACGGAAGAGAGAGAGAGAGAGAGAGAGAGAGAGAGAGATGGGACGATTTTAAACTAGAGGGTGGGCTTTTGACTTATATAGCCACTGACAAGAGAGAGCTGCAAACTAGTTAGGTATGTTAACTAAAAACGGTGGAATATATGTCCATCCTTCTTAAAATGAGTCCAACGCATTAAAAACAATTGAGTTAGAACTTTGGTTATTGAATTGTAATTTTGTTACAATATTGTATCAGGATTATAATGGGTTTCATGAATTTCTAGCTAGTATGCATTTACAATAACATTGTCTTTTTTTTTCTTCTAAGATATGAATTTCTAGCTGGTATTTATGCTTTGTATTTATGCTTTGTATTTAGCCAATACATGTAATGTCAAGAATAATTCATTTTCCAGGGTTAAATCTGAGATAGAATACATGTATTAACTTTTTTATGGGTCCAAAATTAGTAATTTTTCAATTTCTACCAAAAGGAGAGATTGTTAACAAGATCATATTCTACTTGATTTTTCTTTATAATAAAACCAAAATTTAAACCTCCAAACAAAGATATTTTTCAAATTCATACATTTGATCAATGCATCAAATTTGGGTTCTTAGAAAAAAGAGAAAAGTAAGTAGGATAAAAATCGAAAAAGAATTACAACACACAAATTGATTAAATGCATCAATTTGAAGAATCCAAACCAACGAGCCCAAAATCATATAACTCTAGTTGATAACCACTATTGTAGTGTGAATAAACACCAAATTGGGTAAATTAGATGTGAGTGACGGCTTTAGAGACAACAAATCTTTCTCTACGTAATCAATCTTTCATAACATCAACTGGTCAAGTCTAACGTCTACTCCTCCTAGATACTGATCACCACGTTGTGTACGTAGTCCCAATAATAAAGTGGAATCAATGCCAAAAGGCTTCTACTATCTTCTTCTATGCTAGCTTTTCGGGTCGGTGCTCCGATCCCTCCTGGAGAGGGTAGAAATAGCTGTCTACAAATCGAAAGTGACACTCAATCAGTCAGGTTAACAGTACTTCTTGCTACCTCCCTCCCTCTATAATATTAAATTCCGTCGAAATGCAATAAGCTGCTTCTCCACGGAACCGTTCTAATCGATTCTCCGATCCTGGTTTTGCGTACTTCAATTGGAATCCAAAGTTTTCTTGGAGGAATCAGAACCACTGGTGGTTTAATCAAGGTCTACTTATAAGTCTAACAGTACTTATATAGCACCAAATCGAAATGGGACAAAGATGGCAGCTGGGAACAGGATTAAGCAACGTGAATGCATAAAAGTAAAAGTAGATCGCTGGACCATCCTGGCGTGCAGTTTTAAATGCGAGTTGGAGCTATGTGGTAATAGTATACGATCTCCATCTGCAGGGTTTGCTCCTCGTCAAACTTCGTGGACCCTTCTCTGGATCTAGAAGACGATATCGTGTGGAGGTGAAATTTTGAAGGGCCACCGGTGGAAAGGGGAGTGGTAGCTAGCTAGAACGTCGACGGGTTGCTTTTTTGGTACGGCCGTCGAGCCGTCCGAATCCTGTCCTGACCCGACCAATATATATTATTTTCGTCGATTGATGAGATCCATAGGTGGGCGCAGTCCGATGGGTTTTCCGCCGCCGTAGAGGGCACGGCACACTGCAATGTGTCTGTGTGTGAGTTTATAGCGACGTGATGCATGCTTTCCAGTTTCCACCCACCTTCCTTCTCTCCATGCTCGGCTCACCTAATTTGCTTTGGTTGGTGGCGTCATATTTAATTTCCACACGCATATTCCAGTATATCACATTAGCTTAAAATCATTGAAGAAACATTTGTTTGGAAAATATCCTTTGTCCAATAAACTACGGTAAATTATTTTCAAAAGGAAAAAAAAAAGTATGGTTAAATTTCAAAAACGAAATGAATTAGTCCTTCTATCAACTTTTCAGGTCGATTCATCCCGACAACATAACATAATTCAGATGGGTATCCAAAACGATATTTACCGTAATTTTTCTGAGGGACAAAATACATATGGGTAAGGAGGACAATTTTAACAGAAAATATAGTAGAGATATCTGTCAAACTATACGCAAACTGAAAGAAAACTTGAACACACATGATTTACGTGGTTTCCTCAGTTAGAATAGCCGAGACTAGTCCACGGAGAGGGAGTCTCTTGAGTCAGTCTTATTAGGTTATCAGCCACCAAAATCACTTACATACAACTCGGTCATTCTCTCTATATTTATACCAGCCGAGACCAAGCCCTAATACAAATTAGGACCATATTAGTAATTAACCTTGATAAATGGGTTAATTACTAAATACATATACCAACGTCAACACCCTCCCTCAAATTGATGATGTTGTCGCAACATCAATTTGTGAGCCAGATACCAATGTCGAGCCTTGGAGACAACCTTGGTCAGTAAATATGCCGTCTGATCTTCCGATGTGATGTAGGAGAGTGTAATGAGACCTTCTGCTACCAACTACCGAATATAGTGGACATGAACTTCAAAGTGTTTGGTGCGTGACGTACCGGATTCGTCGCTATCCGTATGGCACTAGTATTATTGGCAAAGAGACGCATCGACACCTTACATTCAACACCAAAATCGGCCAGCAGCCTACGCAGCCATACATACTCGGAGGCGACTTCGGACATGGAACGATACTCGGCCTCTGTGGAGGACTTCGCAACCCTCTCCTGCTTTTTGCAGCGCCATGAAACCAAAGAAGGACCGAACTTAATGGACCAACCTGATGTGGAACGACGAGTATCAAGGAAGCCAGCATAATCAGCATCAGCATATGCTTCAAGAGTAAGAGAGTCGACTGAGGGAAATAAAAGACCAATGTCCTGAGTCCCCTTAAGATACCGCAGAATACGGTGAACAACAGTGAGGTGATGGGCGCGCGGGGCCGTGATGAATTGGCTTACCACCTGAACTGCATAAGAGATATCAGGTCTTGTGTGAACTTAATATAACAGGCTGCCCACGATACTACGATAGTGAGAGCCATTAGGAAGCAACTCCCCATCAAACTGTCGAAGCCGGAGATTCTGCTCCATAGGAGTGGAACAGGGAAGACATTCATCCATATTAGCCAATTCCAATAGATCAACAATATACTTCCGTTGGCCCACCAGCAAGCCCTCTGGACGTCGTTCAACTTCAAGACCAAGGAAATATGACAAGTCACCCAACTCCTTTAAGTTGCACGCCGTCCGTAGAACCGGAGTAAGTTCCTGAATACCGGTCTGATCATCTCCAATAATCACCATATCATCCACATAAATGAAAAGAACAGTAAGACCCCATGCAGTGCACCGCAGAAATAAGGAGGGATCATTCTCACTCTGGACCAGACCTGCCTGAATAACCGTAGACTGAAACTTCTCAAACCAGGCACGAGGTGCCTGTTTGAGACCATATAAAGAGCGACGAAGACAGAACACCTGAGAAGGATCGCCCTTCGTATAACCTGGTGGACACTCCATGTAGATGGTTTCTTTCAGAAACACAACATGACACGAAATTCGAATCCGTTGATGCTCAATATCGTAACACACGTAGACGTTACGTCTCTTGTTGTACCCCTGTTTACCACTAAATAAATCACTCAATACCACATTGATTATTTTCAAGGAGTGGTAGTGATTTATAAGGCCAACTTAACCATATTAATTAAATTGATTTAAGCTGGGCCTAAATGATGGTATTTTGGGTTTCATACTGATAGGGCAAAAGCGTATGCCTTAATCCTATCTTGTAGTAAAACCGGAAAGTCCGGGTATCGTCTCTCAGGGACTAGTACAACCTTAAGATTTACCAATTTAATAGAGCAAACTATAGGTGACAATGGTTTAATGAGACTAATTATCTAAAAGCAAAATAATTAAACTAATTAAGCAAAGTAAATTGGTCGGGGGAAATTCAATGGGAGAAAGCTCTGGGAGAAACACCGGGATTCACTACCTATCCTATCCAGATTAATTCGCATATTCCAATCAATTTAATCCATATCTCTACAGCCAGGATATCACTACTGTGCTAGCTATCCCTGTCGGGAATTACTGCGTACTAAACAATTAAATCAAATCCTACAGTCGTAGCTCAATGACTTAATTATTTAGCCTGAAGATCGATATCCTATTTAAGACCGCATAGCACCTTATTTAATCCACTGTCGCTTCGATAAGTTACTATGTCACATGAAATATGTTCAGTTATTAGGGTTTCACTGTCGCTAATAGCCTAATTAACAACAAATCAATGTATTGGTGGCCAGTCAACACAAAGCATTAAGTAATTTCATGCAATAGAAATTGGAAGAAAAGAAATACGAATTAATCCATCAAATCCAAAAATAGCTACATCCTATGGTGTTTCCCCCAGAAATCGAGATTTAGTTCATGACGAAAATAAAACACACAATCATGTTTATAATCATCATCAAACTTATCACGAGAAAAGAAAATACTGATTGAATTATGCCCGGCGATCAACTGCTCTCGTGCGCAACTCGTCGCGTCGCGTCGCTGCTGCTATTCCCAAAAGAATTCTCGTCCCAGCTCCGCGCCGCCAATCCTCGTCCCAGCTCGTCCCCCGCTTGTGCTGCGCCCTCTCTTTTCTTTTCCCAAAAGAATCCGCCTCCCAAGAATTTCGTTCCCAATTCTCTCTCAAGCTTGCGTGTCCAAAAAATTCCCAATAATGGCCCCCTCTTTTAATTCTCTGTCCCCAAAAACTTGTCCAATCCCCCTGAGGAGCAACCCTCGGCCCACATCATTTCCTGGCCCATGTTATTAATCCCCAGGCCCATGTTATTAATCCCCATCTAGCTGGGCTTTAAGCCCAGCATTCGAGAATTGTTTGCCGGTGTAACTTCTTTTTCGTGTTTTCTTCACCTGTAATACATCAAACTCATAGCACTAGGCAGTAATGGTTTTTCAACCATTCTCGGGTTAGGAAGCCCTAAAATAGCACCAATTGGCTAAAACATACCATAGGATAATCACATAAAGTCCAAGAATCCGATATATTAAAGCCGGTTATCACATACCAGGTACCTCAACACACACCACTTGACCCAGCAAACACCCACCTCTCATCCCAGAGGGGTTAAGTGTCAAGCGTTGACACCCTTCAACATCAACCACCCAAGTCGGCATGATGTGGGCAAAATTTGGCTAAGTATGGAGACCCACCACAAGCATGATGTCATGCAAGAGGGGTCAAGTACCATGGCTGCCTATCTACCGTGCACTCGGGGTATCAAGCATGATGATGTGCAAGAGGGGTCAAGCGTTGATACCATCCAGGGGGGTCAAACATGACATCTTCCCAGGTGAGTCGTGTATGATGGGGAGCAAAGGGGTCCCTAGACCGTGGTGGCAAAGAAAAGCAAAATTTGGCTAAGTGTTGAGACCCAACCACCAGGGGGGTCAAGCATGACATCATCCAAGGGGGTCAAGCATGATGTCATGCAAAGGAGTCATCGCGAGTACCCCCCAGACATGATGGATAAATAAGGCGAAAATTGGCTAAGTGTTGAGACCCATAGCACAAGGGGGGGCAAGCATGACGTCATCCCAAGGGGGTCAAGCATGATGTCATGCAAGTGGGGTCAAGCACTATGCGTCTACCTACCTTGCGCTAGGATGTCAAGCATGATGTCGTGTAAGTAGAGCTATCACGAGTACCCCTAGACGTGATGCGGCAAAAGAAGGTGAAAATTGGCTAAGTATGGAGATCCAACCACAAGGAGGGTCAAGCAAGACATCATCCAAGGGGGAGTCATGCATGATACCGTCCAAGGAGTTCAAGCACTAGATACCAAACACTAGGGTGTCAAGCATGATGTCGTGCAAGGAGAGTTGCTTTGACACTCACCTCTCAAGTACCCAAGCAGAGCAGGCATGCTAGGTCTCATGCAAGGTCATCAAGTTTCTAAGTGGACAGCCATGTATATCATCACATGGTAGACCACCTTGCCAAGACACTGCAAGCATGATGCCACCCCAAGGGGGTCAGTGTGCATCCATCAAACCCTAAGCACCTTGGTATCGAGCACGACGTCATGTCAGGGTGGTTAGCACGAGTAACACCAAGCGTGAAGCCTTCACTCACCAAGCAAGACACCTCCATGGCACGAGGGGCTAGCTATCAAGTGAAGTCATCAAGGTGCAATGTATTAAGTGGCAAGCACGTAAGACAGTCAAGGCATCAAGCAAGCTACATCAAGCACCAAGCAGAGGAGAAGCGGTTAACTTGAGACGGTTACAAGAGATGGCTATAAATAGGAGAAGCAAAAACGAAGCAAGGGTTCCACAACCAAACATTTGACAACACATGTCAAACTCTACCTTTTTCTCTGCAATGTAGTCATAGTCATAGGCTTTAGTTTACGGAGCTCTCACTGAACCTCCATAGGAGTAGGAGTAAAGTAACGTAGCTTGTTCCCAAAAAACCATCAAAAATATCAAACACCCTCGTTCGAACATTGTTCGGAGAGGTGTGAACCGTGTTGATTGTCGTTGTTTAAGAAGTCAAAGGTGCAAGCATTAATTCAAACACAATAGATTTTCCTCGCCGGAAAACCACCCCACAAATACACACTTGGCGGCTGTAGGAGTGAGCTTGGTGCGTTCCCGCACTGGAAGAAGGACCTAGCAAACACAGTCAAACACCCGAAGCCACTTTTAGTTAGGAAGCTTCGAATATAAAGCCTGGTATGGGCTGCTCTGTGTAAGGACCGGCGTTATCTGACGATTAATCAAATAAACCACTGTGTGAACAGCTTCGACCCGGAATCGAGAAGGAACCTGTGAGTGGAACAGAATAGCACGAACTAATTCCAGAACATGCCTATGTTTGCGTTCCAACAGACCATTTTGCTGTGAAACACCGGGACATGATTGTTGCGCGAGAATACCCTGTTCCCGGAAAAGTTGTTGCAATGGGTTCGAGGTAAACTCACCTCCGGAGCCAGAACGAATATTCTCAACCTGCTTACCAAATTGAGTGCGAATCATTTGAAGAAATTCTCGGGTTGCTGACAAAAGATCAGACTTCTTGCGTAAAAAATAGACCCAAGTGACCGCGTGACATGATCGATAAAGAGAGCGAAATATCGGAACCCCAAACGAGATGTGATCGAACACGGACCCCAGAGATCCGTGTGAACTAGATCAAACGGATCGAAATACACAATAGTACTAGCAGAAAATGAGTGTTGAGCAATCTTTACCTGTATACACTATTCACAAACGTGACCGGGATACGAAACAATATGACTAGAGAGCCATTTATTCTTAAACATATTCGAAAGTCGAGAAGAGTGTGGGTGGCCTTAACGTCGATACCAAAGTTTTCATTCCAATAAACCAACAGAATAAGTCAAACCATGAGAAGCAGTGAAGCACAAGTACAACTCATGAGAGTGGGAGTTGTACGAAGACTAAGAGAACAATCCAAATCACATGTAACATCTTGATCCATGACAGCAGCCGCCAAATGACCACCTCCCTTGTCCGCCACGCCACCATGCACCCCATGCACACGAGCTCCGCCCCCATCAATGCCACGTGAGAAGGTAGTGAGCTCAAACACCCGGCCCCATTTAGTCCCTCTTCCTATCGCCTTCCCCGTTGTCGTGTCCTACACAACACAACCGGAGGCATCAAATGTAATACGACATCCATTATCGGCCAGTTGTCTCCCAGAAATAAGATTGGGAACCAATTTGGGAACATAGAGAGTGTCCTTGAGAAGCAGCCCCTTATCACACACAGTCCTGATCCCAATAATAGAAAGGCGTGAGCCATCCGCCACCTGTAATGCTACACTAAGACTTGGACGAATATCTCGAAATAACTGAGGTGAGCTCGTCATATGATTAAAAGTTGCAGAGTCAATATGCCAAGAAGAGGAGGAACCAGAGTGCATACCCGTAGAGAACACCGAGGTTAATGCGCTAGGAAGAACATCCTTAATAACATCTTGAACAAATTGGCGAATTTCGACCGGGGACATGGAAGGAGTCGGTGAAGGCGCCACCGATTCAACAGCAAAAGCGAGCGCCAGGAAGGGACCAGTGTTAGAGCGAGCACCACCTGATCATCCTCCTGAACCACGATTGCGACCACGACGAGCTAAAATCGGACAATCAGCAATCAAATAACCAGATTCCTTGCAATAGTTACAGACATTCTTCTTCTTGCAATGAAACTGTATATGACCGGGCTCTTTGCAGAAATGACATATGACTACTCCATTAGGTGTGCGCTGAAACTAAGGTCGATTCCCTTGAATAGAAAAAGCATTACCAGGATCGGAAGAGTGAACATCCAGCTGAGCTTGACTCCTCGACCTGGTTTCTTCACGAAAAAGTTCCCCAAGGGTCTCTTCCATAGAGGAGACGTTGCGGTGAAGCAAGGAAACCCTTATACTCTCATATTCAGGCCGCAGCTTCATCAAAAAGGGAATGAGGCAAGTACCCTCCCTTTCTTTCAGCATCGCACCCGAGTCAGCAGTCGGAGTCGAGGATGACAGCAACAGATCCTGTTCCGTCCACAGATGTACCGCCACCTGACAATAAGCCCTGATATCTTTGTCTCCTTGCTCCAGACGAGCAATGGCGGTCTCTAGCTCAAACTTCCGAGAAGCATTAGTTTGAGAATAAATCCTATTCAGATGCGTCCACATACTATGGGTTGTAGAAAGCCCTCGAAGACTCAAGGCAATTCCGGGATCAACTGACGACAAGATCCAGAAAATTACCTGAGCATTACTAGCCTCCCAGTCTGCCTTCTCCTTCCCACAGCAGTATCAGCTAGCTGCGGCACAGAATCATCCAATATGCCACTCATCCGCCGACCTCGAACATAGATACGAAATTGGAATTCCCATAGAGAAAAATCATGTCCCGTCAAGCGCACAAAAAACCCATCAACCTTGTTATCCATGGACCTCATGAGCAACACGGAACGAAGGTGCAACACAAATTATAATAGCCAAAACAAGAGTACACCAAAGAGAAGCACACCCGAAACCACAAATCACCAACCAAAGGGAGCTGTTACCAACCAAAAGAAGCTTGAATATACCAACCGAAAGCAACTGTACTAGCACCACGAGACAGCCGCCAACAACCAATCCAAAACCCAAACGCTGCACCAAGCCGCCGAACGTGCAGCTCTCACACAAAGCCACGATTAACCCAAGAAATCACGTGAAGGCTTGGATATCATGTCAAACTATACGCAAATTGAAAGAAAACTTGAACACACACGATTTACGTGATTTCCTCAGCTAGAATAGCCAAGACTAGTCCACGGAGAGAGAGTCGCTCGAGTCACTCTTATTAGGCTATGAGCCACCAAAATCACTTACATACAACTCGGACATTCTCTCTATATTTATACCAGCCGAAATCAAACCCTAATACAAAAGACCATATTAGTAATTAACCTTAATGAATGGGTTAATTACTAAATACATATCTAAACCAATACTATATAGATTTTCTCCTTGAGCACCCCATGAATATCAATTTCTCTGGCTCCTTGCGCAGAGCACGGAGGGCCATTTAAGTAAAAACAAAGTATTTTAATTCACATGGCCGTGGACAGTAAAAGGAGGAATGGGCTTTAACTTATGTGGGCTATAGTTCCACAGGAGACGAGGAAAAGAATGGAAATTTTCGAGTTTCGGATACGGGTGTAGAAGTGTTTTGGTGATATAAAAGTGTAAAATGTAAGCTTTTAATCTTCATTGCTTTAAAAGCATAGATTTTGACTATACTTTTAAGTAAAAAAGCGTACCTAAAAATGTAAAAATATAAGTTTTTAAATTATAAAACATGATCCTTTAGTTCTCTAGGTGATCTATTACATGAACATTTATATATACGTACCATTATTGCAAAAACAGGGCAAACAAACTAATGATCAGTGCTCACCCTTTTTTTCCGAAAGATCACTCTTCACTCACTTAAGATCAATTATATATACGTACCATTATTGCAACAACAGGGCAAACAAACTAATGATCAGTGCTCACCCTTTTTTTCCGAAAGATCACTCTTCACTCACTTAAGATCATTTATATATACGTACCATTATTGCAACAACAGGGCAAACAAACTAATGATCAGTGCTCACCCTTTTTTTCCGAAAGATCACTCTTCACTCACTTAAGATCATTTATATATACGTACCATTATTGCAACAACAGGGCAAACAAACTAATGATCAGTGCTCACCCTTTTTTTCCGAAAGATCACTCTTCACTCACTTAAGATCATTTATATATACGTACCATTATTGCAACAACAGGGCAAACAAACTAATGATCAGTGCTCACCCTTTTTTTCCGAAAGATCACTCTTCACTCACTTAAGATCATTTATATATACATACCATTATTGCAACAACAAGGCAAACAAACTAATGATCAGTGCTCACCCTTTTTTTCCGAAAGATCACTCTTCACTCACTTAAGATTTAGACTAAATATATTTTTTTGGAAGGCTACGCTTTTGTAGTTCTATACCTCGAAGAAATACGTCACATGAAGAGTCATCCAAACAACCAAATAATGTTTCAATTCGTTCGTTAAAAATTGAATGTAAGTACAAGTATTTTTATTAGCATTATTATATATATCTTACAATTTAATATTGTCATAGTAAAGACATTTCGATCTACAAGAGATAGACTGAATAATACCATTTTTCAGCAAGTTGAAATTAAGTTTCTTCTAAACGAGAAAAATATCAAAAAGTGACCCAATGTTTCATATTATAACAATGAGGATGCAGATGGATATAATGAGAAGATTGTGACCCATTGTGTTTATTACAGTTATATACTCCAAACAAGACTGGAATAATCAAACACATTGCTATTGTATGGAAAGTTATTCCAACAATATGTTATTAATGCATATGCATTGGTTGAGGCTGAGCGTTTGGATTGAATTAAAAACAATAAAAAAAGTTGCAACAACATTACTACCAATGTCTTTTGGATTCTTACTTGAGAGGCGGTTTGAATATTAGATTAAGTGAAAAACATGTGATTTTAGCTTCATCAAATGCATGTAGTCCCGGTATAAGTATGAAAGTTTCCAGGATGCTATGACAATTTATAGATGGCAGGATATCCACATCTTTTTATTACATATACATGTCTTCACACGAGTTTTCAAACTGAAGCTATTGAAGGAGATTTTGAAGAAGAAATTTTTGGGAAAACATGTGCATGTAAGTTATATTCTATAGTTCTACTTTTAAGCATCGATGATTCATTATTTTTATGCAAACTAATATTTTACAATTTTAATAATGATGATAATTTTTTCACGGCAAATGTAATGGTCATTGAATTTCAAAAGCATGATCTACCTCATGCTCATTTATCAGTTTTAGTTAATGCGGAAGATAAATTATATAGTCCTTCAGAAATATATTCAGTTATATATGCTGAAACCCCAGATCCTTATTAAGAAAATTTAAAATTAGAAGATTGTTTCTCTTGGTTGGGAAACCTAAATTAACAATCTATGGTAAAAACTAAGTGCAAAGGCATGATAAGACTATGGTGTTATTTAAATGATTGGAAAATCCTTAGTTAAATCATAAAATTTAGTATGTTAGTGATACAACGTATTGAGTAAAATTGATAATTTTCTCTAAGAATTAACTTATATTTAATGAATAACCATTAGCTAAGAATTGTTTTACTAATGGTCACTTAGAATGATAAGAAAGATCAACTTAGGCCGAGAACCTTCCCCAAGAGGTCTCTAAACTAAAATCTATTACCCATATGGTGTAGTACCTTGATTGGGAAATTTTGACTCAAGACTCAAGAGTATAGGTGAATGAATGATAAAGCTTTGTTATCGGATTAGGATGTTTAAGTCAAGGTTAAATAAACTTGGATACAAAACGAGGATGCATGTATGAAATATTGCCTTACTTTATTCATCAAATTTGAAAGAGGATATGGTTTCTTGGAAAGTAACTAGGAAATCAAATCGTTTTGGCTTAGTATTTTTCACGGGCCATCATTGAGAGTTAGAATAAGGAATTTGGTTATCAGGTTTTTGTAAGGACCGTTGTTACAATGTTGTTTGTCCTACTTTTTTTTTTGTTGATAACGATAATATTTAAAATTTTATTCTCATTTTATTCTCATGGGACTTTTAAAGTTCTTTAATAATAAGATCCAATTCAATATGTTTTTGGTGTTTTTAATTTCAGAAAACAATGTGCGTATTAAATACACAAATGCTCAACACATGTAATTTGAATATTCATGTCTTGAAAACCATTGCAAAATGAATATTGATAAATGTTAAATGTGCCAAAGAAGATAAGAATTATTGGTCAAGAAAATATTAAAAAATTATTTTTACAAATGTTGTTTGGAAAATGGATATAGTAAATCGAATTGTCATTTGATAAACCGATTAGTTGTATGCAAACTCTATATTATATGTTTTTTTTAATTAACTATACTAATATTAATACTGTTGATCAAATGCATCCGGCCAACGGGCCGGGTACCAAACTAGTACCAAGTACCAACGTCAACAATATTAACCCATTTCGGGGGGAGAGCGAGTTCATCATCTTTGTGGAAAGATGAATTTAAGTTTGTAGGGCTTTTCACTTGCGGGCCTCGCTGGTGGTGGGCTTTGTACGAGCTTTACCATTTCTTTTATGGGCTCAATAACAGACTTCATTTTCTTCTATGTTTTATGGCCAATACTACAGTGCCGCTGTAAAATGTGCGGCACCGGTGACGCGGCTTTTCATTGGTCCACATGGAGATGATGTGGCATTGATTTTGTTTAATTAAACCCAACCAAACTCATGTGACCCGTTAGAATGGCCCAAACGGCCTGGCCCAAAGTAACGGCGTTAAGATTCTCCGTTCAATGCTTTGTTTTCGTTTTTCTGATTAATTAATTAAATTAAAAATCATATAATTGCTTTTTCAGGAAAATCAGAAAACATAGAAAGGATCGAAACCAAACAAACCAGAACCACAATTCATCGATCTACCTCACCGCCGGCCTCTACATAATCACTCTCGGCGACTTATCCATAGTAGATCACATATCCCCGGTCTCCCTATCGATTGAAACCCCTCACTCCCTCCTACATTGATTCTGTATGACAGAGGCAAATGAATCCCTCGTGTTTCTCTGCTTCTGTCTCCATGTAATAGCATCGCCGCCAAACGGCCAAAGTACCAGAATATCGCAAATCAAAGAAGAAGAGAATCGCCTCCCTCTGTGTCGTCCGCCTGGCTTTGAATAATCTCTGTTGGAATCGTCAAAACCAAGTTCCACAAGGCGTGGACTTAATTTCTCCACCAATGAAAAGGCTTTGAGGTAATTTCTATTAATGAATATTAGAGGAGGTAGGAAAATCATGTCGGTTGTTTCAGTTCCAGTTTTTGCTTTGAAGTTGTAAGTTAGGGATTGGGAGACTCGTATTTTGTAGTTCATTTGTTCTTGGAATCGAATAGCAGGGGAATTGATGTTTTGTCCCTATTTTGTTGATGTTCTCCCCTTCCCTCTTTCAATTGCATTTGAAATTGATGGGAGGCTGCTCCTCACAATGAATTGAATTTGAAATACGTGAAAAGCTCACTACCAATTTTCTTACACTTGCCAACATAACTACTCTTTTTATATCTGAAAACACCCTACCCATAGCCTATTTGACATGAAGATCCCCACTCCCTTTGTCGCCTTTGTTTTACATCAGTGATGTACCATCTCCATTCTCCCCAGTGTAATCACTAATTCCTACCTCCCTGGGATTAGTTTATTCAAAAACAAGCATGTCCATATCTGATACAGTTGCTTTTACATAAGAAATCCTCTATTAGTTATTTTCTTGTGTGTTAAAATTGGTCACTTAAGAGAATGAAATTAACACATGCTTGTGCTTGCCTTCACCGTAAGGGGCTTCATTCACCAGACGCAAGCGGGATGAGGCTTCTCGTTCATTGTTCAAGTCCTCCTGTCAGTGATAAATCACGATCAGAATTGGTATCCCTTCCTTATGGTGGCAGATTTAATTCTTGTGGAACAATAACCATACTCTACCTGTCATGTCAACTATGCTTAATTGTAATAGGGTTTTCTCTCAATTTCGTGCAGGTTATGTGCAACAAGTCTAGTTGAGAGAGAGTTTAGAACAACAAGGTTTTTGCTACTGGGGGTTGAAGCACACCCGGTTGGGGAGGTTGATTACACTGTTCTTAGTACGAGTAGTGCGATAGGATGGTTTTGCCTTGCTGGTCTTGTGTGCCTAGAAGCTTCCAATGAAGTTTAATGGGGCTGTAACAGTTTTGTTCTCTTTTCGATGAATGATGGTTGTATCAATGGTATAAGAGTAAATGGAAAGGAAAACAATATATCAACATGATTGTTTTTTCTGTCTCCTAGTTTCAGCCTCGTTGTCTTCCTAATACATTTTTCATTTTGTTGCTCCTGGTATAACACTGTGTTTTATTCCTAGCAACTCATCATTCCCCTGTATGAAAAGACTCAATCCTTAAGCTTTTAAGGAAATCATTGTAAGGTTTTCCTGTGCCAATTTCTTTATCGCATGAGAATTAATTAAGATTTTCTTTTGAAGCATAGCGACAAAAAATCCAAGGCATGGATATAAACTTACCTGATGCAATAGTTCATTTAGAGAGTAAATGATATGTGTCATGTGTGGCCCTTAGATTTACATCTACTCTAAAGCAACTGTAAAAGTATAAAATTAGGATGACAAAATGTCAAACTCTTCCCTCCATCCTTGATCATTGCCAGCTGTTTGTTTCTTTGCTCCCATCTCCCAATCCAACTGCTGTAGCAGTAGGAGTATCATGTTAATCTTTTAGCCAACTGCTAAGAAGCCTTACGAACCTGCAGCTGCTAATGATGCAGTCCACTGTACTAGCTCCATGGTCTCAGGCTGAGAAGAATGATCTGCAAATATCCCAAAACATTTAAAACTTTGCAACTCGAGCTCTCACAAGCTCTACCTTGATGCCTTGAACCGCAGCTCATACCTTGTGCTCTGAATCATAGCGTCCACCTAGTGGATGGTAGTGCAACCATCGACATTCATGGTCGATGTGTAGAAGAAGGACGGGTGCGTCCCGCGGGACATGCTTGTCAGTGAAGGTATTAGGCTGAACCAGACGCTGCCATTTAATGTCACTTCATCAAGCATTGTTCTTATTCAATTATTCTCCAAGGCTGCTCAAAGTACAAACGAATCGAATTACTTGGAACCCTCTGAATTCGTTGGGGAAACTCTCTATGCACTCCCATAGAACATATTCTATTTCGACGATTCCAACAGAGAGGGGGCAGAGGGGAGCGCCCTTTTATTGTGGATTGTGATCGTCCGGTAAGATTCTTTCGTTTTTGTTTCAACAATAAACGTAGGAGGAGGAAGATGGTGAAGGAGATGAATGGAGGCATATGGTAGAGACTTGAGACTGGATCAATTACAGTGAAGTTCGCTGAAACTGGGGTTGACAGTCCGGCGGAGAAGAGCGAGGAATACGAAGTGATTCTGTTCTAGGTTTCCTTTTTTTCCCCCCTCGTAACAACAAATGCAACACTAAGTCTGTTCCGTCTGTTTGGGTAGGTCTGATGGTCATCGGTTTTTGGTTCGGATTAAACAAAATGAGTGCCACATAATCATCCACGTGGACCAGTAAAAAGTCGCGTCACCGGTGCCGCACTTTTTATAGCGACACTGTAGTATTGGCCATGTTTTATTTTCTTTCTGTGTGTTCTTCACCCGCTTAGTAATCACAATTGAATTCACAGGTAGGGATGGCAACAAAACCCGAACCCACGGGTACCCACCCGACCCAACCCGGTCAACGCGGGTAAAATCCGTGTTGACAGGTTTTGGGCCGAGTTTGGGTTTAAACCCGTTCACTATTCATCGGATTGGGTTGGGTTTGGGTTTAGGTAAACCCGGCCCATGGTTAACCGCCCACTCATATAATTAATTTTTTCGGTATATTTAATATTCTAAACAACTAATATTATTTATGTTTGTGGAGACATGTCTAATTTTTCTTTTTAATTGTGTAGAATGAAGTTGATGTTATGGAGTGGAGAGTAAAGAAACTTAATTGAAAGGAAGAAGCTTTCAATTAAACATGTTATTTATGAATAATTTGTGATTTGCTTCCATTTTCTTGAGTTTTCTAGATTGGTGTTGAACAATTTGTATAGTTTATTTGTGATTTGCATGAATTTTCTAGAATGGTGTTTTATATATGGATAATTTGTATTGAGAGATTGATATTTGACTTTAATTTTGATAAGAATTTGTAATTGTAAATTTTTTACGACAAAACCCGTGGGTACCCATGAACCCGCGGATACCCAACGGGTTGGGTTGGGTTTGAGTTTTTCAAACCCAGTGGGTTTTACCCCGGGTTTTTTTCAAAGATAAACCCATGGGTTTGAGTTTGGGTTTGGCAAAACCCGACCCAACCCGACCCATTGCCATCCCTATTCACAGGTACTCGACCCAATCGGTTACAGCGTGAAAAATTGAATGTTGATGGATTTTGGGTCTGAGTGTGAATTTAACATGTTAAAATTGGTGGGTTGGGTTGGATTTGTCAAACGCAACCTTCTTTTCACCTGGTTAGCACCAATAAAGTATAATGATGTCATTTTGTGTCTAACCTTACTTAATAGTGTGGATGATTTATGAATGTTATTAGTCTTTATAACAATATAATCCTAATAATATGGATAATCTGTAGAAGTTATTAGTCTTGACGGGAATATTTTTGATAACATTACAACGTGGATATTCAAAACAATAGTGTGTAGTTATGTTCGTAAACTCATAAATACTCATGATTCATGAACCCCTTGATACTCGTCGAAGTTGAGTTGAATTTTCTCTTCTAAAGCTCAGTTATTATATTACCATATATTTTTGTGGGTACACTCATTGAGTTTGTTTTGGTTTTAGAGAAACTCGATTCAATCCCTCCCGTTGTCACCCCTACAAAGGTCCTTTAATTTTCTTAAAGGTTCCATTTGTCGTTTCATGCATCGGTAGGTCTGATCATTTCATGACCTTTCTGATCGGACTCCGACTCATCAACCTAGCCATCAACGTCGTTTATATACATTGTATCACGGGGTGTCCTGGTTCACATGCAACATCTGCTCTATCATTTGGAAACTGGCTGCCTACAGCTAGCTACCAAGCTCTTCATCTGTCTTTGCTCTGCTGCTGGGTCACTCTAGTCCCTAGCTAGCTGTTTGTGTCTCGACGGAACCTTGTTGCTGTTGGCTGTTGCTGTGTCGGTAGGACATAAATGGCATGTGCCTGTTGGTGAATACGTCCATGGACAAGAGGCAACCGATCATAAAAGGCTAAATGCGTTAGGGCAGGAAAGACAGAAGTTTCAATCGTCAAACAATTCCCAGAAAACTTGTGTCCTTCCTTTACAAATTACAACAGTTGTCAAGTTAAAGCTCAAACATATACTTCACTTCTCTTACATGTTATGTAAACTGATGTCCGAAGAACATATATGGTACCACTCAAGTAATGTGTGCTTGAATTATACAAACCTATCATTCTTCAACTTAAATCAATTGTTAGTTGGGGTTGTCAACTTTAAGATAAGAGATTTCTCGGGTGAAAAATAAAAATACCTTTAATATCAAGTCAATTATGGCCTGTTATAAATAATTTCATTTCAATAACTCAGTTGTTGAGAGAAGTTTAATTATAAATCTTATGTTACTCTGTTATACACCTTTTCAAACGAAAGTCAACTCATGAGCGCTTAATGTCTGAATCTTCCTATTATGACCTTATAATCCATAGTCTCTGCAAATTAAATGAAATATTCAATTCTAGGACCATCATCATCCTAAAGCTTAACTTCAGCAATAATCTACACTTTGTCTAGCAGCCAATTTTGGACCGTTAATTCCCTGCGAAGAGGGGCATCTATTGGCCAGCCATTGCACCAGTCAACAAACAACGCTACCTGTCAGCTACGGCACTCAAGTTCAATAGAATTACCTCCTTGTCAAATAATCAAATAGAGAGCATGAAAGGTACCACCGAGTTTTACATTGATCAGTGGTTGGGCCAAAATAACACAATTTCATGTAGACAGAAATTTTTGGTCTTTTTCATCACAACGGTTTAGTTTCATCGATTACTAGGGCTGGACAACCGGTTAGCGGTTAACAGACCGGTTATAACCAAAATTGGCCAGTTATTTATTAATCGATAACCGAGATAACCGAAATTTGGTCGGTGTTCGGAGGCTGGGTGATTTGGTTTTGGCCTTGGGGGGTGTTCGGTTAACCAAAAACCGTGATAACCAAAGGCTTAAGCCCTCTTTTGGTCGGTGGCCGGTTGGGTTGGGAGGTGGTTCGGTTGACTAATAACCAATCCTTTCGGTTATCAGTTATAACCGAACCGACCGGCTCTCCACCCCTATGGATTACAATACCCGCATGCCTATCTCTATTTTGTTAGAGCAAATCCTACTATCTAATTTAGTAGGGATGACCAAACAAATAAGTATTGAATTACTCTAGCTAGGTTGATCATGGATCATATCCCTCTCTCACATCCGCATATTAGTAGGATTTCAACACTTAATATTTGATGGACATGATATCAGAACCTGATTACTCTGGTTAAACCATCTAACCTAAGTACCTAACCACTAACTCCTTTGCTGATCTTACTAAGATCCCCTCATAAAGCTAGAAAAGTGCTCATTTGGAAGGTAGCAAATCCCTCTCTCTGGAAAGGTAATCTCCTCTCCTCATCTAATCCCACGATACCCATGACGACACATAAACCCATCTCTCAAATGTTCTTTCTTCTTCAAGAGACCAACTAGCTACCTAGCTAGAAACACATCGATCTATCTCTCTCGCCCATCTGTCACCACTACTGCAATTTAATACAAAAAGCAAGAGGCGGCACTAGCTGATCAAATACTACTTTAATCTCCATCACGTTACCCCCCAATCCCTGGCTTGACCAGGACCCTTTACGTAACTCCACCCCTCCAACTTAGCCTATAAATCTGACAGCCATAGTTGCTCTATTCCTTCTCATCATCCCAATTCCCAAACTTGAGTCTCCTACACAACAACAACAACAACACAAACTAGTTCCTCTGTTTCTGCTCTTTTTCGGTAGCAAGTGAGAAACTTTAGTAGTAATCCAGAGAATAAAGCAAAATGGCGAATTCCCACATAGCAAAGTTCATCACAGAGGTAGCACCGCCACGGTACGTTAGTATCATGAGGCGCAGAGCATCATCCAAGATGCTGGATACCATCACCGAAGAGGATAGAGATTTCACCATTGACTCCAACAGCTTCGACGCTTTCTCTTCCGATGATTCCCTCACTTTCGTTGATTCCTCTCCTTCGTTTGCTGCTGCTAAATCCGAATACTTGCTCATCGGGATCCAAAGAACTCTTGTTTGTGTCTGAAAAACCAGAGAGTTTCTTGTGCGTGGCTTGGCTTCTTAGAAGAAGTGCTGCAGTTTTGTTCTGTCCATTCCCTCCCTCTTTGTTGTTTTGGGTTCCAGTTGAGGCAGGGGAACTCTGTTTTGTTTTGGTCAGAGATTGTTTGTGCCTTTGTGGACTGAAGTTTGCAGTAGATGGCTTGTTATGTTTGAATCTATTTGTCTATGCTACTGCTACTTACGCCTTCTAGTATTATCAATTATGCTAATGCACTATACGACAATTAACCTCTCATATTACCAATTAAGATAGTAAGATGATGATGATGATATTTGAACGGCTCTACATCAATTGCCTTCTCTTTCGAGCAAAACCTTGTCCTCAATATTTGATCGAAACCATCCTCCTTTGCTACTTATCCTCCTCGAAGTTGTTAAACATCAGGCTGATGTGGGAATTGGTGCAACGATGTCTCATCGTGTATGACCATCGTAGACGTATCAAAATCAATTTGTTTAACGATGAGTCATCTTCGGCGAAGTCATCATAATACTATATGCTCATACCAAGTTGTTGTAGCCCTTGTTGCTGTCAAGAACTCCAACTGTTTCTCTATACCAATGGAATCATTGCAACCCTACCGTGCATATGAACGATTTAGAATTAGGGTTTTTAAATTTTTCCTGAGCAACACCTAGCAGCACATCTTCACCCAAGTCAACAAGGAGAAAGGAACTTAGCCATCCTCTTTTGTGAACATATTGCAAACTATGATTCTTTTGTTACAGATTATCATGATGAGATTCCATTCATGGATCTATCATGTTTGATATAGATCCATCTTCGCATCGATCCCACATATGTCTATTGAGTTCAAGCTCAAATGAACACATCATTTGACTTGGCTTGGCCAGCCACTTCGTAGACAATATTCATCGAAGGGCTCATTGATATTATACTTCTTTAATTAGGAGGGAAATCCTTAACTTGCATTGTCAGATCCCTTACATACCTACTACCTAGTGCTTGTACCCAATGACTATCCACTTGGTGCACTATTTAACCATCAGACATAGTATCAAAGTATGGACACTTAGATGTAGTAACTTCTGATAAACTCAACTCTAGGAATTCATACTTACTTAGAACATTGTGATCACATTATAAGTTCCCCGTAAATAGGTATCCATGTCTCGTATCTCGGCTGCGGATCAACCCAACCAACAAGTCCTTTATCCTTAAAAATTCATCAAAGGTATCACTTAACTCACTTCTCCTTATTACCACCATCTTGCATAAAAGCACAGAAAATGCAATTAACGACTCTAGGCTTCAGTTAGTTCTTAGCAAGGAACAACTGGAAACCCTACAGCTCCGATATTTCCGGAGCGGCACTTTTCTGTGTCCCGACCCTATGCGTCGCCGCCATCTACAATGAGTGCTGCCAGACCGGGGGCCTCTCCCCCGGTACCCCGGCCAACTGATTCAGATGCCGGCTCTCGGCGGCTTCCGTCCGCAACTTCGTCCCCTAATGGCAAAACGGACAGGGATCCCAACAGGCAGTGGCGGAGCCAGCTCATAACAAGGTGGGTCCCGGGACACACCTTGGCTCAAGATTATAGTGTTTGTAAAATCGTATTGTATAGGTGGTTCGATCGAGAAAACCTTCTATTGAATTTTAAATCGTAGATGGTTTTTTAGTAGTATGAAATGGTGGAATCACGATTAAACCATGGTTTCAACATAAATATCATACTATTGACTTTTTTAGTACAACCACTGCTAAGAATTTACAATCCTTGCTAAATTATTACACAGATAACAATAGTTGTACACAATTAATAACTCTGGAACCTATTACATCATGTTTACTGGGTTTACTTATCTACAAATAAATTTTAGAAAACTTTGTGGTACACATGAACCTTGCATATTATATAAATAACTCTTCAATTTATATAAAACTGTGTCCCTAATTATATATTATAAATTTACTAATTTCTAATTTAGTATCGAATTATCCACCTTCCAACGAAAATATGTCGACAGACTATGAAACGCCTTATAGGTCATTTCATTCATTTTATATTATTTTATTTTTATGTCGGACCCACCTTAAGTAAAATCCTGGCTAGGCCACTGCCAACAGGCAAAGAAACGTGTGAAATCGATGAGCTCGAACCCCCTTTTTGAGAGCTCGCCGATGGTGGAAGATACTGCGAATCCAGAGTCAGAGCCCATGCAAGGAGAGGACTTCTCTCCGCAAAGCCGTGAAGGCCAGCATCGTTCAACGGCTTGGACGTCAGGCCTGCGGAAGCTCTTTAGCAAAGTTCTCGTTGAGGATTTATAGTATATAGCCGAATCAGACTCCGAAGACGTCGCAGCTGCGTTGAAGGAGGATGGTATGGATGATGAAATCCCAGAGGATGACGATCCAAGATGTCCAACCATACCTTTCAAGGTGATGGAGAAGCAGCGATACCATTGCAAATGACGTTCTGCCTTGATTGTTAAAGCGTTGGGTAGGTCCTTTCCATTTCAGGTTGTCTCCTGGAGGCTGGAGTCATTATTGGCAAAGTGCGGAACGTTACAAATATCGAGTTTATCACGGGGTTTCTATGTTGTCCCATTTACTAGCCAAATGGACTATGAACAGGCTGCGACAGGAGGTTCTTAGATGATTGGTGGGCACTACCTGACTGTCCGGCCCTGGAGGAAGGGATTCAATCCCAAGACTGTTGAATTGGCATCGACCACGTGAGGGCATGGTTCTCGGGGATTCCAATTGAATTCATTAACAGGGAGGTTGTGGAGCGTATCGCCTCCAGGATTGGTTGCCCCGTCAAAGTGGATCGACCTACTCAGAATGGGGATATGGGAAGATTTGCTCGCGTTTGTGTCGAAGTTTATCTTACTAAGCCCCTCCTCTCGCTGTTTAAGATAGAAGGGTTGACTACTATATTGAGTTTGAAGGGCTGCATCAAATCTGCACTGAATGTGGGCGGTACGGACATACAGTTAAGACGTGCCCTTCCCTTTTCAAGCAACCAGAGAAGGAGAAAATAGAGTTGGAGGAGGCTGCTCCTAAGGCGCCGAATCCGCCTAAGGTTTATGGGGAATGGATGGTAGCCAAGCCACGGTCACGAAAATCGGTGAGTAAGCGCACTGATATTACTAAAACTGGCCAGACACAACCTCCTCAATCGTCAAGGCCTAGCTCGGGAACCCGCTTTGATGCCTTAGTGGAGGAGGAAGAGGAGGAGGAGATTAGCATTCCGGGGACAGAAGTACTAGCACAAGACGGTTTACAGGGGGAGGCGATGATGACTGATGATGCACTATGACTGATGATGCACTTACGCCTTCTAGTATTATCAATTATGCTAATGCACTATACCATAATTAACCTCTGATATTACCCATTAAGATAGTAAGATGATGATGATGATGATGACATTTGAACGGCTCTACATCAATTGCCTTCTCTTTCGAGCATAACCTTGTACTCAATATTTGATCGAAACAACCCTCCATTGCTACCCTATCCTCCTCGAAGTTGTTAAACATCAAGCTGATGTGTGAATTGGTGCAACGATGTATCATCGTTTATCGACCATCATAGACGTATCAAAATCAATTTGCTTAACGATCAGTCATCTTCGCCAAAGTCATTATAATAGTATATGCTCCTACCAAGTTGTCGTAGCCCTTGTTGTTATCAATAGCTCCAACTGTTTCTCTGTAACAATGGAATCATTGCAACCCTACCGTGCATATGAACGATTTAGAATTAGGGTTTTTGAATTTTTTCCTTAGCAACACCTAGAAGCACATCTTCACCCAAGTCAACAAGGAGAAAGGAACTTAGTCATCCTCTTTTGTGAACATATTGCAAACTATGAATATTTTGTTACAAATTATCATGAGGAGGTTCCATTCATGGATCTATCATGTTTGATATAGATCCATCTTCGCATCGATCTCGTATATGTCTATTGAATTCATTGATATTATACTCCTTTAATTAGGAGGGAAATCTTTATCTTGCATTGTCAGATCCGTTGCATTGTACCCAATGACTTTCCACTTGGTGTACTCTTTAACACCATCGGGCATTGTATCTAAGTATGGACACTGAGATGTACACTACAACAAATTCGGCCTATTATGACGCGTCCATTTGGTCATATTGGATACCTTATTTGTCATATTTGACCTTATATGACAAATGCTTTTGTCACAAGGATTTGTCATTTTATCGCCGTCAAGATAGGTCAAATGTGAAAAATTTTTGAACATTTGTCACATCTGGTGCCGTTATATATGAGGTTCTGGGTGGTCTATTGTGACAAACAGAGAAATTATGACGAATATTGTTGTCATTATATTTGTCATAAATTGTTAATTTTTAGAAAAGTGTTTGTCATATTAGACGATCATAGTTTGTCATAACATGATTTTGTGACGAACAAAGTTTGCCATAAAAGGTTAGTAATTTGTCCCACGCCTATTATGACAAAATATTTATTTGTCAGGATATGTTTAAAATGTGACAAATGGATCTATTATGACAATATTTTGTGTCATTAATTTTGTCATATTACTGGCTTTGTACTCTTACATCCCACTGTTGTGACTAATTGATTTTGTCATAATTTATATTATGACGAATATCCTATGTCATAACTGCTTCTATGACGAATCAATTTTGTCATTTGTGTACATTAGGACGAACAGATTTTGTCATAACTTATAATTATAACGGGGCGGTTTTGTCGTAACTGCGTTTTATGACAAGTATAGCTCGTCATGAAAGCTGGTTTAATTGACTTCTGTGTAATATGACAAAGTGACAATTTGTCATGGACTTTACATAATATGACAACTTTCCAGTGTTGTCACATTTGGCCTGCTTGACAAAATCCATAATGCGATAGTGCATTCTGCCTTGCAACCTAATCATGGAAATATTTCCAACCATCCAAAACAGTACATCCATTTCCATCCCCATAACAGTCTAGCTCCTTTTTCAACATAAACAAACATTCTAAGTTCCACCATGACACAACACATGAAACTCCTTGTTCACTGGTACACAAACCACGGTAACTTTGTTCACAAAAGCCAGAACTAACATAATTCTAACACCAACAAATAGCTTGGAGTCTCATCTGGGTCTGCAAACCGATGCAGTGTTGTTACCTTGGACTTGGCAGTTCATTTGAGGGGTAGTTGGCGAGCAATCACTAGCACTTGATGCTGTAACTTTTCCTGGGCAGCTTTCATTTGGTTCATCACCTCTTCTTGAGTCTCAAACCTCTCCTCCTGGCTCTGTAACTTTTCTTCCTGGAGTTGTATCTTCTCGGCCTGGCTTTTTAGCTTCTCTTCTTGACTTTGTATCTTCTCCTCAAACTCCTTAGCCTTTCTCTCTGCTTCAGCTCTTGCTGCCTCCAATTCCGCTTGGAGTTGTTGCTCCTTTGCTGATCTTGGGTTCTCCTTGGGTCCATACTTCAGCTTCTTCTTCAGGACCGTCTGAACAATCTCACGGCCTGATACAGGCTTCCCCTCTGCCTTTGCTTCTATCCAAAGGGACTGCATCTCCAGCTGCACATTGAACAAAAAGTGTTAATGAAACAGGTGACACGGTTGGCTATGAACTTCTGAAAATGAAACAATGCAAGTGATATGGTCGGACTCACATAGTTTTTCATAGGTTCCTCCGATACCCAACTACCGTCAGCCTTCTGATACCTCTTTGCATAGAGAAGCAGATCTAGTGGCTCCTCCTCTACGGTCTCACCGTCCTCCATTTCTGTTGGTTGCTCCTCTCCAGTAGGCTGCTCCTGCTGCTTCTGCTTCTGCTTCTTCTTCTTCTTCTCCTACACAAAGCAGTTACATTGAGGCAGATTTTAATCACATAACTATACCGTATAAATGTTCCATGGAATTGTAGACATCTTACCAATTCATATATTCTTTGATCAAGAGATTTTGCACCAGAAGTGTGTGCATACACTTGCTTACTCTTGTTGACTTTATTAATTTCACTTCGCTTCTGCATACGACAAATTTAATTAATAAGAAACCTTTGATTGTAAGACAAGGTAACAAAGGAAATTTATGATGAAACAGATGGATTTACTCACTCGAAACTTTTCACTTTCAAAGTGATCACACAGCAGATGCCAGTCCTCTATATTCATGTCAACAGGAGGGTCTGTCTTGGCTTTCTCAGGGTCTTTCAAGTAGTGAGCATGCATCGCATACTTGTAATTGATGAACCGCTTCTTCATTCTCTTCTCCATAATCTTCCTTGCATCTTCACCTGCTGTGTCTATGTCAAATTCATCCTACATGAAAAAACAATTATATAGTTCATATACGAACATATTATAACACATTTCTAAAAAGATATACAACTTGCATTTTATACTTATCTAAAAAGAATTACAACTAGCTTCACATCAAACTAGCAGTACTGGGAAATTACCTCTAGCTTCTTGAATAACGGGTGCTTGTCTGCTTCAGTCAACTTGGACCAGTAGTACTTCCGTATCGGGGCCATCAGGCGTGTTACAACGCCCAACTCTGTCTTCAGCAAGCTCTCATTTGGCCCTACGAATGACTGGCCATTTTCCATTACGTAAATTCCATCTATCTTTCCTCCAGTTCTGGTTCTCTTCATTATCTCATACCCTTTGGACAGTCCCCTCTTTTTTGTCGCAGGGGGTGGTTCTAATCCAGTTGGATTACTACCTTCTCCGTTGTCATGATTGGATGCTTCTTCCTCCGAATCGTCATTGCCACTGGGTTCCTCTGGATGCACAGTGTCGGTGCGCTGACTGTCCTCGTTCACTGTGGTTTTAGTTCGACGTCCACTCCCCCCGCTTACAGATTCGGTGGACCGAGCAGGTTCCGGGCGCACCCTCCCTGATCTGGTCGCCCGATAAAACTCAGCGATAGGTACAGCCTTGTCAGCAGCGGCCTTCTTCTTCTTGAGTGGATGCATACCTACACCAGTAAGTTTGTCATAATGGTCAAAAACTCCATCGAATGAATCTCAAGATAGGTCAAATGCCCAAACAGAAAAGTCGGCAGATTCTTATTGAATTAATTGAAAGCAGTGTCTAAATCCAGCAAGATAAAGAATGATAAGAAGCAATTAGTAAGTTGGGAAGCAGCTCAACTTATGTGTTTTGCAATTTCAGCAATCGAAATATGTACTCCATCACAAAATATAAGTTGAATAGAGGGGATGTCAATTGACAGTTAAGTAGAACAACACTATCCTCTAATAGCATACAGTCTTAATTAACAAAAGATCATTAGCAAATATGAGCAGTAGAACTGCCCCCAGCTTTCGAACAGAAACTTCTAAAACCCCACACATCAACGAATCTTATTGGCAACCAAGACTGACCAGAAGAAACAAACAAACACAAAAAGGAAACAAAATCAGACGCCAAAACTCAGTGAACGTAACTATGAGATTACTGGCGAAGAAAATTGCATACTCTGAATTGCCCACAATACCTCAACCCTCGACCCAAATTCACCGAACTGATAACAGAGTCTTCAAAGATTGCATGTGAAACAACTACAAAGCAGAAGTGGCAAAAAACGAAGAAGGGGCAACAGAGACTTCACACGAGGCACAAATCGGAAGAGCATCTACGAAACCCTAGAATTAAACGAATCACGAATCGCGAATAGAGGGCAGGAATCGCGAATCAAATGAAAGGAATTGCGAATGAAAGGGATCGCGAATCAAATGAAAGGAATAGCGAATCGAGGGCAGGAATCGCGCATCGAGGGCACAAATCGGTAGAGCATGTATGAAAGGAATCGCGATTCGAAAAAGAAAGCCTACTTGTGAAACGGGTCCCCAAACTTGAGCGATGAGCAGATTGGTGTCGTGAACTTGTGCGATGAGAAGATTACGGGGAAGAATCGTCACCTCTGAGATCGCGAATGGAGAGGTAGCGAGAGAGAAAGGTTCGAAGAAGAGGGTTTTTAGGGTTTGCCTTTGCCAGCGACGAAGGACTAAGGTCCTTTTCTTCGCTTTGTTGTTTTAAAATAGGCCCTTTTGGGACTTAAATCAGTTGTGGGCTGTGATCCACGAAATCAGACAAAGCCCTACACAAAAGCTACCAAACTGCACCAGAAACCCAATCCATCCTCAAAATAAATTTCGAAGACACAGTCTGGGTTTATGCATCGCCTGGGTTCATATTAGTACCCCCAGAAATGAAAAAATAAACCCTATTGACAGACTCCATTCACCTCGAATAAACATTCATATAAATTCAATCTTCTTATTCTAATCTACCCAAACATCACCAAAAATGAATCTAAGACCCGTAAAAAGCTGTACACATATATTTACCAAATAAATCTGCAAACAAACACAGATCGCAACCAATAATCTGCTACTGTGTGAAAACCACTATAATTAGCTTCTACTGTTATCCTTCTTCTTCCTGGTCACTGAATGATGGATCAGACCCATCTTGGTGTTCAACATCATTACTGTTCAAATGATGGTCATCCAATGTGTCGTCGTCGATGTCATCATCGCTTGCTTCTACTGATGCTGATCGTCTATCAAATGATCGTATCTCTGTCTCAGTAACAATTGTTGGTGCCTCGTCATCACGACTCAGATTCGGTAACTCACTTTAACTAACATGAAAGTCCGAAAGATCCACATTCTGTTGGTATGGCTGATTTTCAGACAATGAATCCCCGTGTATTGCTGCCTCCTTCTCGGGGACATCGTACAAACTTCTGGGACATACCTTGTGGACAATATGCCATGCACCGCCATTCTTAATATCGACAATGTAAAACACCTGGTTAGCCTGACTGGCCAATACATATGGGTCCTCCGCACCCCATTTTCGATCCATGTTTATGCTCGTCAAGTGTCCATCCGTCCTTATTCCATTCTTCTTGTCAACCCACATTGAACCACTCGCACTTGAATATAAAGACCCGATGCCCTCCAGAATATTGCAGCTTAATTATCTCGATCAGAATCCCGTAATACTCTATAGTCTCGCCATTGTGCTCGCCCCTAACCATGACACCACTATTCTGAGTTCGATGAACTTCATCAGACATATTTATTTGGTATCGATCCCCGTTAATGATGAGTCCAGGATATCTAGTAATCCTTTCATCAGCCCCTAATCCTAGGACATATAAATGGTCAGTCTCTTTAAGCGTGTCAGCCAAAAACTTTTCGGAGACCTAAAACGAAATGAAAGGGGCCAAAAATTTAAGAAAATGATGTTGTGAGTAAGACAAAGAAAAAAGAATGGGAAAGGTTGGCGCTTACAAATGTTTTAAACCAAGATGGGAAGTGAGCTGCAATGGTTGATGGGGTACTATTTGGATAACTCAAGAATCTCTCCTCCGTATACACACTGTAATGGCACTTATTAAGCACTAAAAAGGAGAAGACAAAACTAACTGGGGTTTAGAAACAAAACAGAAATCTGAACACAAAGAAGAAGAAAAAAAACTTACTTCAATTGGTCTTCAATTTCATCACAATTAGTGAAGACATACCATTGGATCTTATGGAACTCAGCCTGGCCTATAGGCTCATAGTTAGCAGCTCCTATAGATCTACCTTGGTGACGGAAAACATCAAACCCATTATAATCTACATCGTCCAACCCATCATCATTCCTATCTAGCCTACTTGCTCGGGTCTCAACACCTTTAAGATATCTAGAACAAAAATCTGAACACTCTTTCGCTATATAACTTTCGGCAATGGATCCCTCGGCACGAGCCTTATTAGAAACATATGATTTAAGAGTTCCTAAGAACCTAGTAAAATTACCACACAAAAAAAATCAGAATACAAAGTTAGCTACGTTATATAAAGGATCCGAAGCAGTTAAAAATTTAATGGGTTCGACTCGGTGTGTACCTCTCCATTGGGTACATCCAGCGATACTGCACCGGTCCCCCAAGCTCAATTTCGCGGGGAAGGTGAATAGGCAGATGCATCATCACGACGAAGAAAGCTGGTGGATACAACATTTCCAAGTTACAAAGTATAACTGGGATGTTATCCGCGAGTTTTCTGACAGTGGAAATGGTTATCGTTCTTGAACACAACTCACGAAAGAACTCACTAAGTTGAGACAATATATTATAGACTTCTTTGCTCAGGAATCCTTATGCGGCAGCAGGCAGTAGGCGTTGGATGAAGACATGGTGATCATGGCTTTTCATTCCAGTGACTGACCTACCATCGGTAGTCACACACCGGGATATATTAGATGCATAAGCATCTGGGAACTTTATCGACCTCAACCAGTCACAAAACGACCTTCGTTGTGCGGTTTTTAAGGTGTATAAAGCAGGAGGCATTTTATACTTATCACCGTCTCTCACCAGATGTAGCTCTTTCCTAATACGCATGTCTTCCAAATCACGTCTAGCATTGGTTGTATCTTTGGTCTTTCCCTCGATATTTACCAGCGTAGCTATCACATTCTCACTAATGTTTTTTTCAACATGCATTACATCTAAGTTATGCCTCAACTCTATAGTTTTCCAATATGGCAAACTCCAAAATGAAGTTTTATTTTCCAGTTATGCACATTATCATCAGAACACCCCCTTTTCCTTTTCCCACCCTCATTGACTACCATTTCATATTGAAAAGCCTTCTCAATTTGCTGCAAAAGTTCATCTCCAGATAACACTCTTGGTTTGCCTCTAAGTTCATGCTTCCCATCAAATTTATGGCTTTTTCTCCACCTATGGTCACTTGGCAGCCATCTTCGATTCCCCATGTCACACTCTTTATGACTAGCATGTAAACGTTCGGAACATGTCCCAATATTACAGACAGGACAAGCTAATCTCCGCTTTGTACCCCAGCCCGATAACATGCCACATGCTGGGAAATCATTTATTGTCCATAACAACGCAGCATGTAAACGAAATGTTTTGTTTGAGTGTGCGTCATACGTACTGACCCCATCCTCCCATAACTCTCTCAGCATTTCTATTAGGGGCTCTAAGTACACATGTATGTTATTACCAGGCGATTTCTCTCCAGGTATAAGGACAGTGAGAATAAAAAAAGGTTCGGTCATACATTTCCAAGGCGGGAGATTGTATGGTGTTACCACGACAGGCCACATGCTATAAATATTGCTCATGTTACCAAAATGGTTGAACACATCACTCAGAAGAGCAAGCCTAACATTCCTAGGGTCTGCAACGAACCAATTATGATCCTCATCAAACCGTTTCCAAGTTTTTGCATCAGCCGGATGCCTTATCGTATCATCATCAACACGCAATTCCTTGTGCCACCGCATGTCTTTAGCATCTTCCTTAGTCATGAACAATCTTTGAAGCCTATCTTTTAGTGGGAAATACCTAGCTTTCCTTTGGGCTATATTATTTTGTTTCCCAGGTATGTATCTAGGCTCATTGCATTTTGGGCATGTAATGGCAGATTCTAGAGGACCTCTATTGAGTACACAATGATTTGGGCATGCATCTATAGTGGTGTAACCGAACCCAAGATCTCCCATGTACCGCTTAACTTCATAGAATGAAGAAGGAAGCGTCTCGCCAACAGGTAATGCTTTCTTGACTAGGTCCAGATTCAGGTTGAAGGATTTGTCAGTACTGTTGGTTACCAGTTTATTGTTCAGCAGCTTCATAACGAACGATAATCTAGAAAAGTCTTTGCATCCAGGGTATAATGGCAAATTGCCATCACGGATTAGCCGAGCCAATTTGTCATTGAGGTCTGTTAGATTAGAATAATTTGGTGTTGTTGACCCCTCAATGACAGGAGCATTTCCAGAAGTAGCACGCAGCATATCCCCTAACATATCAGCCATGTCATCCTCTAAACCGTCACTCTCAGACACAACTGTAGGTTGCCTAGGCTGATGACTAGTACTCTCAAAGTCAAACGACTCACCATGATGGATCCATGTAGTATATGTCTCCACCATGCCATTCCTGGTTATATCATCTGCGACAATCTCCAGCTTCTTGAAGTTTCGATTATTGCACCTTTTACAAGGGCAGCTAGTTCTACCTAGCGTATCAACATGTTTGCTGGCAGCCCCTATGAACTCAGAAACCCCCTTTTGATATTCATCACAGAACCTATCCTTAAGCTTAATCCAATTTCTACTCATTCAATCTGTGCGTAAAGAAACTGACCTTCCCTTTATAGGCAGTTGGTCAAGATGGAAGCACAGCGTGAGATGAACTAGAAAAGGATCTGCAGAGGGTATATGACAAAACATTAGGAACCCTGTTGACTTACACGATTTCAAGTGGAACACAAATTAAAATTCAAGACATTAAACGAATCTTACCTTTGCTTAGTGCTTGGGACGCATTCTTTCTATTGTAATTAGCTGAAAAGGATGGTTGAAGGATTGAAGATATAATCAGCCCCTGCCACCGAGTAGACGAGGAAACACAAGAGCTCATTCAGATAGATAAACCAACAGAATTGGCTCGGCTAATTTATGTTGCGGAGATTGGGGATCTTTGAACTGTGGTGGTGCTAAAGTAGTACACAGTAGCCAGGGGAGGGAGGGACGGCGCTTACCTGTTTCTGCCAGACCAGCGAGTTTGCTACAGAGCTGTTGCTACTCAAATTTAGGTTGCGGAGATTGGGGATCTTTGAACTGTGGTGGTGACGGGTCGATTGGTGGAACGGCGACGACGACGGAACACCCGCCGGTGAGTGGCCGGGCCGATTGGTGGAGGACGAGTAAAGGATCGCGGTGGTTGGAAAGAAATCGACTGCGCAATTTTATTTTTTTTTTTTGTTGATAAGAAATCGGCTGCGCAGTTTGCAGAGACAAGAAAGGAACATAATTTTTTTCCCGACGGGAAAGAGGTTTCAGCCTAAAAAGAACCAAATATGACGAAATGCCATTGTCACAACACGAAACCACTATATTACCACTAACATTACATTTTGTCAGATTGGCGAGGGATTATGGTTGTGTATTGTGACAAACCAAATTTTCGTTTAAACAATTCAGGAAGACATAATATGACAAATGATACTTTTTCGATGACATTTTGTCACTTTATGTCTCTTAGATACCGATGTGGGAAACCTATTTTGCCAAACCATATGGTGACACACAAATTTGGTCACATTAAAGACTTTAACTGACAAATTATTATGACAAAACAACATTTTGTCACATTAGGAGTACCAAATGTGACATATAAGTTTTTTGTCATATTATAACCCCTATTATGACAAAAAAAATATGACCAAATATTTTTTTTGTCCTAATAGGCCGAATTTGTTGTAGTGGTAGTAACTTCTGATAAGCTCAACTCTAGGAATTCTTACTTAAAACATTGTGATCACATTATAAGTTCCCCCGTAAATAGGTATCCATATCTCGTATCTTGACTGCGGATCCGTCCACCATTTTGGTTTAACACCATGTAACACATATGCCTATGTGTCAAGTCACATCAACATAATAAATAGTTGTATTCGCATACTATGTTGATCGATCTGATATTAGGGATTGAAAAACGAATTGAAAAAAAGGTGGGAAAAGAACGAGGAGGAAGATGACACAACGGAAAATGGCTTACGTTCTTCTCCTCACTCAGATACGGGCTTAGTTCCTAACATGCTAAAACACAACACCAAACTTCGACCAAGTGTAATCGCAGTCCGAAAATGTAGAATAGTGGCAAGTTCTATTTATCAATCCGGGGTCTAGATCTACTGCCTACTCCGTGATTATCTATTATCTAGCAGACTAAGTTGAGTGAATGTGATTTTAAGCAAAAGCAGTAAGAAAGCAGGAAATGGTTTGAAGTTCTTAAGCAGGGGAAGAGTCACTTGGGAATGAGTACCCCTAGCTTCTTAGTTAGGTCAAAGTTGTAATTACCTTTGGTTGATTTACTGTTGATTAAACTGCAGAAGATCCGACAGTAGTTTGGAATCTCTTAAGCTGACCAAGCCCTCTCAGACAGACTACCCGGCAGACGACTAGTCTTCACCGGGATAGAACGCTGAGGCAGTTAACATAGAACTCCACTATTGGAATTGGATTCCAGTACAAAGTAGTGAATCGACTAACTCTCGTATAATCGATTCACTACTACCGATTGAAGGAGCTCTAACAACCTAATCAGATTCTATCTATCTCAGGTTGCAGCAAAAATCAATAAAAGATGATCAGGCTTCAATTGACTCAATCAAAACACTTCAATCGATTATAATCAAGCAGTGTCACAATCCAAACGTCATTACAATCGATATCCCTAACACATGGAACTAGGGTTCTTCATACCCAAGTGAGAGAGGGTTCTACTCCATAGAGAGAGAGAGAGAGAGAGAGAGAGAGAGAGAGGGAAACAGAATACAAAGCAGCCATACTCATCATGATGGAAAGAATCTGCTCTGGGATGATAATCTTCACTCCAAGGATGAAATCCAAGCTTGATTGATGAAACCCAGCTCCAAAATCACCTCTAGGGTGTGTTCTTCCCACTTTCTCTCTTTAGGACTTTGTTTCTAACTCTGAAAAATCGATTCCCCTTAAAAAGACCCAAAATTGGGTTAAAAACCCAGTTCTGACCGATCACACAGCCAGGCCACACGTGTCGTGTGAAATTTAGGTCTGCCCGTGTGGCTCTCCAAAACGCCGCATTCGATTTAGTGACTCCAGGTACGCTACACGGCCAAAACCACACGGTCGTGTGGAATTTAGGTCTGCCCGTGTGAACTCCCTGGAAATTCCACACGGCCAAAAAGGGCCCTTTACACGGCCAATGTGGCTTGCCCGCCCAAAGGGGTTCCACACGGCCGTGTGGAATTTAGGTTTGCCCGTGTGAAATTTCCAGCTTTTCGTCAAACGTCCCAACTTAGTCCAATCGACCCCAAACTCGTGCCCAAATTTTCCTTCGCGTACTAGGACCTGAAATATCACAAACAAGAACAAACTAGCGTGAAATCGGCCTAAAACACGAGAGATGAGACTCAAACGGTATAAGAATGGTGCACAAAAACATGTGTATATATCAAGTCATCAAATTCCCCCACACTTAACCGTTTGCTTGTCCCCAAGTTAACCTGACTCAAACCAATGCAGCTCTCCGGACCTATATAGCAACATGCACCCCCGATCGTCGGTAGAGGATTTTATAGATCATTTAACAGCTTACGAGGTCAACCGACGCACAAGACACCTCCTAATTTCTTCGGCGAGAACTCTAGTCTCGAGTCGGCATCATGGAAAATAGTGATCAGAGGACAAATGAATCGTGGACGAAGAGACACTCAAAAACGGAAAGTTCATGGACTCACTTTATTTTTAAGGTACTCTATTTTCTTCTTGAAGATGGTTGGAACCCTTTTTTTTTTTGTTTATTTCTTTTTCAAGGGGCTCCCACATATTAAAGGTTTTGAGGGAGCCCGGCTCTTACTGGCCATGCCGGGAGCAGCTCTTACCGGCGATGCCGGGAGCAGCTCTTACCGGCGATGCCGGGAGCAGATGTCTCGACCCTCGTGCGGGGGAAAGATATGTAAGGGGGCTGGAGGTAGTAGGTGGAAATTGTGAACGGATTCCCGTCTCCCCTTACACACTTTCACCCTTTTCGCACGGGAGACGTTATTTTAAAAGCACAATTTAGAGCACCTTTTTTCTTCTTTGAAACATGATACAGGAGTCCATGACAGGTAGAGAGTCCACAATGCCACACAATTCAAGGATCCTGAGATCACTTAATGCACACAATCAACCAACACAATATGAAGAAGAAAGAAGACTTCTTAAATGCATCAACATCCTCCATAGTGCTACAACTACCTCCCTAGGTTGCATATCACCATAAAGACTGTCAATTCAAAGCATACTGAGCAGGATATTGCAGGAAACAGTACTTGGAGCCCTCAATTCAACAAATTGTACAGTGGACTAGGCTCCAAGCATACAAACTCATATAGTAGTCAAAGATAGATAAACACCCCCCCCCCACACACACACACACACAAGCACGACATTGCCCTCAATGGAGCACAGGGAAAGATAAGGGGAACGATGTTATCAGGAAAATGGACTGCCGGGGGACTAGAAATGGACCTGGCATCGGGGGGACAGACAGAACGAGGGAACAGTCCACAGAGCTAGAGTCATCAAAACACACTGGGTGATAGAAACCAAAGTTCCAAGTGGAAACCGAAAACAAACAAAATAAAAACAAACCGTGGTGGGGTTGCCTCCCCACAAGCACTTCTTTACCGTCTTTTAGCTGGACGCCAATAGGGTGGATGCTCAGAGCGGTGTAGGAATAGGTGCCTCCAAGAGCGGATCCACATTGCTCTTGAGGTACAACTTCAGTTGGTGGCCATGCACACGACGGGTGTGACCACCAGCACTCGTCAACTCGACCTGGCCATCCGGCAGGATGCAAGAGAGTGAATACTCGGATGGCCAAGGCGGTCGTGGCTCAGGAGGCGGGACCAGCTCATAGTGGTCTCCGACTTGCTTTTGAGAAGGCTTTGCTACCTGCAGTTTCGGCCGCCACTCCTCCTTAATCCACTCTTTTGGTAACTGAGAAAGCAGGGGGGGTGGAGGAAGAGGGGGTGCAAAGTCCTGAAAAACGGGAGAACACGCAAGGATACACGACAGCCTCGTGTACCTGGTGAGATAAATCATGCACAGGCGAGATAACATTCATATTATTAGCAATGGAAAATGTTATTTGCTTCTCGCCATCTCTCAAAGTCAGGGCCCCATCATGCACATTTATGAGAGCCTTGGCGGTGGCTAGAAAAGGCCTACCTAGAATAAGGGGCACTTCTGCGTCTTCATTGATGTCCAAGACAAAAAAATCCACAGGATAAAAGAATCTGCCAACTGTAACCAGGAGGTCTTCCACTATGCCCCTAGGATGAACTACAGATCGGCCAGCTAATTGAATACTCATCCTAGTTGCGCTGGGTTCACCTATGCCTAGTTTCTTGAACAATTTATATGGTATAACATTGATACTAGTGCCTAAATCCGCCAAGGACCTCTCTACATGCAAATTACCAATAGAGCAAGGGATAGTAAAAATATATGGGTCCTTCCGCTTCTGCGGGAGCTTGTTCTAGCAAGATGGCCGAACACTCCTCGCTGAGCTCCATAATGGCCAGCTCGCTCAGCTTCATCATTTTCGAGAGAAGACCCTTCAGGAACTTCGCACACTTAGGCATTTGAGATAGTGCCTCCAGGAAGGGAACTTGAACATTCAGCTTCCTAAGCATGGTCATGAAGTTCCCGAACTCTGCCTCTAGCCGGTCTTTGCGCAACCGAGTAGGGAAGGGAAGTTGAGGGACATACTCCTTCACCACTGGTTGCGGCTTAGGAGCAGGCACCTCAACCTCCTTCTCCATTTCTTTTTCAACAGCTGGAAATGTCGAAGCAGGTCTCTCTCCTGCTTTTCTGGCCAGGACAGGTGGGTCTACAGTCACTTTGCCGCTCCTTGTAGTGATAGCATTACAGAGGGCATTCGGGTCCTTCGGATTAGGAATGATATGACCCGGCAAGGTACCCGGAGCCCTCTGTGCCACTGCTTGAGCCACACTCCCCAGCTGGGTTTGGATATTCTGCAAAACAGCCTGTGTGTTCCTCTAGTCAGCTTCAAGAGCCAGGAATTTACTCGAGGCCTTTTCCATGAACTGCTTGATAGTGTTGAATTAATGAGCACTGGAACTGGATAGAGAACCCACCAAGTCCCGCTAAAGCTATCGGATCATTCTGCATTGGGGTTGCAGGGGCTGCACTTGGGTGCTGGAAAGGTCGCGGCTGTGGTTGAGCAGCATGCCCCTGCATGGGCTGGTAGAGATACTGTTGTTGTTGCTGGAATTGCCCCTGCCTGGGCTGATATGGCAGTCTCTGGAAACCTAGAGGTCCCTGGGAGACTAGTGGCTTAGGATTATTTCCACTCTAGGAGAAGTTGGGACGCAGGCGTCACCCCTCGTTATACGTGTTGCTGTAGGGGTCATTGCGCCTAGCATTGTTGATGAAGTTCACATGCTTCTGGGGTGTAGTCGACTCCCTCATCGTCTGACAGTCTTCTACAGTATGATGGCTGCTTTCACACCACTGGCAATGCATCGCATCCTGCTGTCCTGTCCCTGGGACCATCCCAGAACGATCAATGTCCGAGACAAACTTTGATACCACTTGCACTAGCTCAGACGACTGGGTGGCCACAGCATGCACACCCCGACCTGGTGCTCGTCTCGATCTCTTGGCAGTCCCCTAATCATATCCCTGCTCTGCCATCTCTTCAAAGAGCCGATTCAGCTGCGGCGGGGTCTTGGTTTGCATGTTCCCGCCGCAGACCGAGTCAATCAGCTATTTGTCTTCTGGGAAGAGGGCGTGGTAGAAAGTGCCCACCTTGAAGGCATCAGTGAACCCATGATTAGGACACTTCAGGATTAGACTGGTGTATCTTTCCCAAACATCCCGAATGGTTTCATCTTCCTCTCGGGCAAAGTGGGTGATCTACTTCTACAGGTCCGCCGTCTTTGACAAAGGATGATAGCGGGTGAGGAACTTGTCCGCCAGGTTGGCGAACGTGGTGATCGATCCTAGAGGCCGAGTGTCCAGCCACTCCTTGGCTTGCCCCTCCAGAGTGAATGGGAAGTACCTCAGCTGGATGGCATCGGCTGGGACCCCATTTATCTTTATGACATCGATGAGCTCGTGGAATCGTCGCAAATGCGATCTGGGACACTCTCCTCTTTTCCACGGAATACCACCGAGCCGCGCAGCATGGTGATGACAGAGGTGCTCACCTTGAAGTTATTGGCTGGAACTTGAGGGTGCTGGATGGGCAACCTCATGTCCGCGGCTCTAGCGGTCCAGTAATATCCCATGGTGTGCTCATCGGGGACAACCACATCATTGTTTTGATGCTCACCCATGTCTTCCTCCTGGTTGATCTGCAGCTGTGCTAGAGACTCCTCCGCAGCCATTTGCGCCTTTAGAGCACTCTTGAAGTTCCTACAGGTCCGTTCAAGCTCTTGGTCTAATGGCAATAAGTCTCCTGACTGGCTACGAGTCATGCACTACCTGCACACTGAATGGAAACACAACCCGTGAAGGCACAAAGGTGGAAGAGAGAGAATGCAGTAAAGAAAAAGTTAGAGTAACAAACTTTCAAGTTTCCACAATAACCTAGAAGTCCCCGACAACAGCGCCGAAAACTTAACACGGTAAAACACAACACCAAACTGCGACCAAGTGTAATCGCAGTCCGAAAATGTAGAATAATGGCAAGTTCTATTTATCATCCCGAGGTCTAGATCTACTGCCTACTCCGTGATTATCTATTATCTAGCATACTAAGTTGAGTGAATGTGATTTTAAGCAAAATCAGTAAGAAAGCAGGAAATGGTTCGAAGTTCTTAAGCAGGGGAAGAGTCACTCGGGAATGAGTCCCCCTAGCTCCTTAGTTAGGTCGAAGTTGTAATTACCTTTGGTTGATTTACTATTGATTAAACTGCGGAAGATCCGACAGTAGCTTGGAATCTCTTAAATTGACCAAGCCCTCTCAGACAGACTACCCGACAGACGACTAGTCTTCACCGGGATAGAACGTTGAGGCAGTTAACATAGAACTCCACTACTGGAATTGGAATCCAGTACAAAGCATTGAATCGCCTAACTCTCGTATAATCGATTCACTACTACCGATTGAAGCAGCTCTAACAACCTAATCAGATTCTATCTATCTCAGGTTGCAGCAGAAATCAATAAAAGATGATCAGGCTTCAATTGACTCAATCAAAACACTTCAATCGATTATAATCAAGCAGTGTCACAATCCAAACGTCATTACAATCGATATCCCTAACACATGGAACTAGGGTTCTTCATACCCAAGTGAGAGAGGGTTCTACTCCATAGAGAGAGAGGGAGAGAGAGAGAGAGAGAGAGAGAGAGAGAGAGAATACAAAGCAGTCATACTCATCATGATGGGAAGAATCTGCTCTGGGATGATAATCTTCACTCCAAGGATGAAATCCAAGCTTGATTGATGAAACCCAGCTCCAAAATCACCTCTAGGGTGTGTTTTTCGCACTTTCTCTCTCTAGGACTCTGTTTCTAACTCTGAAAATCGATTCCCTTTAAAAAGACCCGAAATTGGGTTAAAAACCCAGTTCTGCCTGATCACACGGTCGTGTGAAATTTAGGTCTGCCCGTGTGGCTCTCCAAAACGCCGCGTTCGATTTAGTGACTCCAGGTACGCTACACGGCCAAAACTACACGGCCGTGTGGAATTTACAACTGCCCGTGTGAACTCCCTGGGAATTCCACACGGCCAAAAAGGGCCTTTACACGGCCAGTGTGGCTTGCCCGCGCAGTGGGGTTCCACACGGCTGTGTGAAATTTAGGTCTGTCCGTGTGGACTTTACAACTTTTCGTCAAACGTATCAACTTCGTCCAATCGACCCCGAACTCGTGCCCAAACCTTCCTTCACGTACTAGGACCTGAAATATCACAAACAAGAACAACCTAGCATGAAATCAACCTAAAACACGAGAGATGAGACTCAAACGGTATAGGAATGGTGGACAAAAACATGTGTATATATCAACTCATCAGTTCCCCAAAGCCCAACTAGCCAGTTCACACGAGGCAAACAAAGTGGGCTTTTAAACCCAAAGCCTTAAAAGAACTCAACGAAGAAAGAGAACAGAGCAGTACATGTTCATTCTTCCAAATCCAGAAGCAGAACAGAGGTACAAAACAGAAGCCAGAAAGGAAACGGAAATTGAAAGAACACTTAGGCGATTTAACGAGGTTCACCCAATAATGGCTACGTTCTCTTCTCGGCAATAGTCCACACTACTACCGAGAGACACTATTATTTTCTGATTTAGAGACCTGATACAAACCAATCTGAAAAACTAAACAATGAACACAAAATCCGAGTTTGACACAAACTCTGCACCTTTCAGCCACTGTTACAGAACCTATAACCCTGGAGAAGATCACCCTTTTGTTATAAATGAGTCAGCCCCCTACCGCTATTCTCAATATGACAAAAGTTACTTGACAAGCTAGATGCAGCAGATTTATATAGCTTTGTCTCCAGCTAGCCGTTGTATGAAAGTAGCGGTTGCAGATTGACGCTGAAATGGCAAGATTCCAGAATAAAGCACCTTCCCTTAATAGTCGATTTGCTATCTCTGAGTACGGGGCAGAGGATCATAGTGATTACAAAATGTAGCGCACGCATGCTAGGAAGGACAGAGGTAACAGGAAGATAAGTTGTTGGGTCAGGATAGACACCAGTCAACTGAACAAATTTAACAACAATGTTGAAGTTGAACCTCCAAAGCTCAGACTCAAGAGTCAAGAGCAAGAGACTCACCAATATAATGGTAGGGATATTGAGGAGTCGAGCCAAATCAGAGACTGGAATGGTCACAAGATGACCAAACAGCGACTATGAAGACCAAAGGAGCGCAGGTTGGAATAGAAAAAGCGGACTAACTCAGGACAAATCAAGGTGGCCATGATCAAGCAGAAGAAAATCTCAGCCAAGATTGTGAATAAAACCCCGGACATCAATGCCAAAATCCACAAAATCAGGAAAATGGACTTGAATCGGAGTAGCAATGGGGCAATTTTCTTAATAAAGGGTATGACGATGATGACTGAGAGAGACAGGTTCTGAAAAAAGAGAACCAGTATACGACCGGGCAATGACTCGATTCATGGCTAAAGGATGAGAGAACTAGAAAGACACAAGTAAGACAGGAACAACGAGGGGTCAAGAATAAATAAGGAGAGCCAGCAGACAAAAAAGGAAGGTAGAGCGCCAAACTACAAAATGAAGCTAAGACAATTGACTGGCTAAAAATTAGTACCAGACAAGAAGCAAAAAGAAGAAACAGAATCAACACACAAAAGACAAGAAAATCACTCAAAAAGGAAGAAACAACAAAGAAGAACAGAAGGCACTAATCAGTAATAAAGTCCTTGACTCTATAGATCGAAGACGAAGTTCATAGCATAGGAATATAAATCGATCAGTCGGTAAGGGCTTAGCGAACTGCTAATTGAAATTTAGTAGGAATATAGACTTATTCTAAATGAGATCTCTAATGAAATGTTACTTAATTTCAATATGTTTAGTGCGGGAAAGTTGCACAGGGTTCTTGGTCATACAAATCGCACTAGTGTTATCACAAAATAAGGGATGGTAGGAACATGAAGTCCATAGTCTCCTAATTGATATTTCAACCAGAGTAATTGAGTGCAACACCCACCAACAGATAGGGTTGCAAATGAGCCAAGCCGCTCGCAAGCAACTCGGCATTCGAATCGGAAAAAACTCGTTCGACACTCGACTTGTTGTTTAACAAGACGGCTCACGAGCCGGCTCGTTAGTAAACGAGCCAAGTTTGAGCTAGGTCATGCTCGGCTTGATAAGCTCGTGAGCTAGCTTGACTCGGTGGCTTGTTGAGTTAAGCTCGCGAGCTGACTAGTTTAAAGCTTGTGGAAGGATTAATTACTTTTCTAAACATGAAAATTATCTTGTTAATAAGGATGTGTATGGAAGTTAGATGTTATTTGTAGTTTCTAGTGTTCTTTTTATCATTTTTAATTTCTAATGTTCTTATTTGTACACATTTTTCTGCAAGAATGGTTTCAAATCGAGCTTATCTTGAGCCGAGCTTGTACTCAGCTTGACAAGCTATGTTAGTGAGCATTTACCGAGCTCGAGCTGGATTATTTTTAATTGAGTCGAATTCGAGTTGGGTGATCAAATTTTGAGCTTAATGTCATAATCTTCCTAGACCATACAATGCATAGTCTCTGCAAATTAAATGAAATATTCAATTATAGGGCCATCATCTTCCTAAAGCTTAACTTCAGCAATAATCTACACTTTGTCTAGCAGCCAACTTTGGACCGTTAGTTCCCTGCGAAAAGGGGCATATAGCTAGCTATTAGCCAGCCAGCCATTGCATCGGTCAACAAACAACGCTACCTGTCAGCTACGGCACCCAAGTTCAATCGAGCTACCTCCTTGTAAAATAATCAAATAGAGAGCATGAGTACCACCGAGTTTTACAATTTACATTGATCAGTGGTTGGGCCAGAATAACACAATTTCATGTCGAAAGAAATCTTATGGTTTTTTTCCATCACCACGGTTTAGTTTCATCGATTACAATACAAGCATAGATATCTCTAGTTTGTTAGAGCAAATTCTAGCTACTATCTAATTTAGTAGGGACGACTCGTTAGGGGCGGAGTTAGGATTTGAAGTTTGAATAACACAATACAAGCTAGGATACTCTTCAACTATTATAACAAATAACTGTCTCGGAATAATGAGAAAAAATAATTAATTTGGTACATATCCAAAGTTATATTTGAAGATATAATGTATAAGTTGATAAATTTAATTCACCTAATTTGAAGTTAAAGTATGAATGTTAGGTGGCTGTACTGAAATTTTTTAGCAAAAATTAATCTGATAAGGCAAAATTCAACAAGTTGTGCTACTGATGAGTATCAAACCAACATCGTCCAACACAACAGACACCAACATATCCGCTAGACTACATACCTCTATATTTGCTTCAAGATCCACACTGTCGGTATTTATACAAAAATAATTAATCTCGTTGTACTTATACGCGATTTTCAAAATTCTGGGGGGGGGGGGGGCAGGCCCCCCGAGCTTCAATGTAGATCCGCCCTTGCGACTCGTTGTCATAAGATAAATACAATTAGCACAACTCTGATAACCAACCAAACAAAGTATTGAATTACTCTAGCTAGGTTGATCATGGATCATATCCCTCTCTCACATCCGCATATTAGTAGGATTTCAACACTTAATATTTGATGGACATGATATCAGAACCTGATTACTCTGGTTAAACCATCTAACCTAAGTACCTAACCACTAACTCCTTTGCTGATCTTACTAAGATCCCCTCATAAAGCTAGAAAAGTGCTCATTTGGAAGGTAGCAAATCCCTCTCTCTGGAAAGGTAATCTCCTCTCCTCATCTAATCCCACGATACCCATGACGACACATAAACCCATCTCTCAAATGTTCTTTCTTCTTCAAGAGACCAACTAGCTACCTAGCTAGAAACACATCGATCTATCTCTCTCGCCCATCTGTCACCACTACTGCAATTTAATACAAAAAGCAAGAGGCGGCACTAGCTGATCAAATACTACTTTAATCTCCATCACGTTACCCCCCAATCCCTGGCTTGACCAGGACCCTTTACGTAACTCCACCCCTCCAACTTAGCCTATAAATCTGACAGCCATAGTTGCTCTATTCCTTCTCATCATCCCAATTCCCAAACTTGAGTCTCCTACACAACAACAACAACAACACAAACTAGTTCCTCTGTTTCTGCTCTTTTTCGGTAGCAAGTGAGAAACTTTAGTAGTAATCCAGAGAATAAAGCAAAATGGCGAATTCCCACATAGCAAAGTTCATCACAGAGGTAGCACCGCCACGGTACGTTAGTATCATGAGGCGCAGAGCATCATCCAAGATGCTGGATACCATCACCGAAGAGGATAGAGATTTCACCATTGACTCCAACAGCTTCGACGCTTTCTCTTCCGATGATTCCCTCACTTTCGTTGATTCCTCTCCTTCGTTTGCTGCTGCTAAATCCGAATACTTGCTCATCGGGATCCAAAGAACTCTTGTTTGTGTCTGAAAAACCAGAGAGTTTCTTGTGCGTGGCTTGGCTTCTTAGAAGAAGTGCTGCAGTTTTGTTCTGTCCATTCCCTCCCTCTTTGTTGTTTTGGGTTCCAGTTGAGGCAGGGGAACTCTGTTTTGTTTTGGTCAGAGATTGTTTGTGCCTTTGTGGACTGAAGTTTGCAGTAGATGGCTTGTTATGTTTGAATCTATTTGTCTATGCTACTGCTACTTACGCCTTCTAGTATTATCAATTATGCTAATGCACTATACGACAATTAACCTCTCATATTACCAATTAAGATAGTAAGATGATGATGATGATATTTGAACGGCTCTACATCAATTGCCTTCTCTTTCGAGCAAAACCTTGTCCTCAATATTTGATCGAAACCATCCTCCTTTGCTACTTATCCTCCTCGAAGTTGTTAAACATCAGGCTGATGTGGGAATTGGTGCAACGATGTCTCATCGTGTATGACCATCGTAGACGTATCAAAATCAATTTGTTTAACGATGAGTCATCTTCGGCGAAGTCATCATAATACTATATGCTCATACCAAGTTGTTGTAGCCCTTGTTGCTGTCAAGAACTCCAACTGTTTCTCTATACCAATGGAATCATTGCAACCCTACCGTGCATATGAACGATTTAGAATTAGGGTTTTTAAATTTTTCCTGAGCAACACCTAGCAGCACATCTTCACCCAAGTCAACAAGGAGAAAGGAACTTAGCCATCCTCTTTTGTGAACATATTGCAAACTATGATTCTTTTGTTACAGATTATCATGATGAGATTCCATTCATGGATCTATCATGTTTGATATAGATCCATCTTCGCATCGATCCCGCATATGTCTATTGAGTTCAAGCTCAAATGAACACATCATTTGACTTGACTTGGCCAGCCACTTCGTAGACAATATTCATCGAAGGGCTCATTGATATTATACTCCTTTAATTAGGAGGGAAATCCTTAACTTGCATTGTCAGATCCCTTACATACCTACTACCTAGTGCTTGTACCCAATGACTATCCACTTGGTGCACTATTTAACCATCCTTAACTTGCATATTATATAAATAACTCTTCACTTTATATAAAACTGTGTCCCTAATTATATATTATAAATTTACTAATTTCTAATTTAGTATCGAATTATCCACCTTCCAACGAAAATATGTCGACAGACTATGAAACGCGTTATAGGTCATTTCATTCATTTTATATAATTTTATTTTTATGTCGGACCCACCTTAAGTAAAATCCTGGCTACGCCACTGCCAACAGGCAAAGAAACGTGTGAAATCGATGAGCTCGAACCCCCTTTTTGAGAGCTCGCCGATGGTGGAAGATACTGCGAATCCAGAGTCAGAGCCCATGCAAGGAGAGGACTTCTCTCCGCAAAGCCGTGAGGGCCAGCAGCGTTCGACGGCTTGGACGTTGGGCCCGCGGAAGCTCTTTAGCGAAGTTCTCGCTGAGGATTTATGGTATATAGCCGAATCATATTCCGAAGACGTCGCAGCTGCGATGAAGGAGGATGGTATGGATGATGAAATCCCAGAGGATGACGATCCGAGATGTCCAACCATACCTTTCAAGGCGATAGAGAAGCAGTGATACCATCGCAAATGACGTTCTGCCTTGATTGTTAAAGCGTCGGGTAGGTCCTTTCCATTTCAGGTTGTCTCCTGGAGGCTGGAGCCTGGAGTCATTATTGGCAAAGTGTGGAATGTTACAAATATCGAGTTTATCACGGGGTTTCTACGTTGTCCCATTTACTAGCCAAATGGACTATGAACAGGCTGTGGCAGGAGGTCCTTGGATGATTGGTGGGCACTACCTGACTCTCCGGCCTTGGAGGAAGGGATTCAATGCCAAGACTGCTGAAGTGGCATCGACCATGGTGTGGGCACGGTTCCCGGGGATTCCAATTGAATTCATTAACAGGGAGGTTGTGGAGCGTATCGCCTCCAGGATTGGTCGCCCCGTCAAAGTGGATCGACCTACTCAGAATGGGGATATGGGAAGATTTGCTCGCGTTTGTGTCGAAGTTTATCTGACTAAGCCCCTCCTCTCGCAGTTTAAGATAGAAGGGTTGACATACTATATTGAGTTTGAAGGGCTGCATCAAATCTGCACTGAATGTGGGCGGTACGGACATACAGTTAAGATTTGCCCTTCCCTTTTCAAGCAACCAGAGAAGCAACTAGAGAAGGAGCAAATAGAGTTGGAGGAGGCTACTCCTAAGGCGCCGAACCCGCCTAAGGTTTATGGGGAATGGATGGTAGCCAAGCCACGGTCACGAAAATCGGTGAGCAAGCGCACTGATATTACTAGAACTGGCCAGACACAACCTCCTGAATCGTCAAGGCCTAGCTCGGGAACCCGCTTTGATGTCTTATTGGAGGAGGAAGAGGAGAAGGAGATTAGCACTCCGGGGACAGAATTACTAGCACAAGATGGTTTACAGGGGGAGGCGATGATGACTGATACCACGATAGTTGAGGCACCCCGTGTCTCTACCTCAGAGAAACCTGTAGAAGTGTCTGACTCGGGTGTGGTCCAGGTGGCTAATGCCAAGGCATCTATTAGGGGTGGGCAACGGGACGGGATTGGGTACCCATCCCGTTTGAAACGGGTACCCAATCCCATTTGAAGAGTAAACTCCATCCCATATCCCAAACTCGTACGGGTTAACGGGTACCCATTACCCATACGGGACGGATAGCGGGTACCCGCGGGTACCCATAGATGAAGCTGATTTCGCTTAATTTCTGTTTGCGAACATATCTCATGACAATCCCGGGCGAAGCAAAAGACTAGAAGGGAAGCAAAAGGGCTACAAACCTCGCCACCTTTCTGCCATAAACAACTGCCAACAAACTACATTCTGATTTTGGGATCCAATACATGTATAGAATAGACCACAAGCATAATTCCTATTTCAAGAAAGAGTTACAGAGGAAAGCAGATATAATTTTGGCTAGTAATACAAGCATGGAGTGATTCTCTTCCTCTCAACAGTAGTTTGAAGAGCTACCCTGAGTTCAAGGCTCGAAGTTTTGGTTTGTTGCATTTTCTATATGGAAGAGTAGCAATGAGATTCGACAAGCAGAAGCTTCCTCTGCAATTCTGGTTAACATGGGTTGGGGTATGGGCGGGTAATACGGGTACCCGTAATACCCAAACGGGTATTAACGGGTTACCCGTGGGTACCCATTATATATCTTCTTAATCCCATGTCCCATTCCGTAAAAAAAAATTACGGGTATATGGGTACCCATAACCCTCAAAAAACGGGATGGGTATGAGTATACCCAAATATCCGTTTCTCGTTGCCCACCCCTAGCATCTATGCTCACGACTAAGGCGACTGATAAACTGGTTACGCGATCCAATCGGTGGCCTTGCCTAAAGGGGTGAGTAGCAACGGGATGAAACATGACAAAGGACAGGGAAAGAAGAGAGGTGAAACTAGGAGTGGCAGTTCGGTTTCCGATTAGCGACTAACCGGCCGGTTCAACCGATAACCGCCAGTTCGCGGCTAAACAAAAACTGACATTTATCAAAGGTGGTCGGTTGTCGGCACAGAGATTGGTCACTTCGGCTAGCCGATAATCGAAGCCGGTTTAACCGGCAAACCGAAGCTAACTGAATCACCTTCCATCAATGTCTATATACGGCACAGTTTAACAATTTCAACCTTAAAAACAACATCCTCCAGCACTCCTCCCTTTCCCAGTGACCCGCCGACGTGGCACCTTACCCGCCAACCTCCCGCGAGCCCCGACTCTTCCAGTTTTTACCGGCGACCCCTAACCCCGTGCCATCCCTCGCTGACCCACGACCCTCGTCGACCCCTCGCCGACCCGCGACCCTTGTCGACCACTCGACCCCCAGCAACAGCATCAGAAAAAGGAAGAGAAACAAGATGAAAACAAAGACAAGCAGAAGATCGTCGCCGCCCTTGCTCTTCCCGTCTACCGCACGCCGCTGCAGCTTCTCCTCCTTCATAGAAGTAGAGAGAGGAGAGAAAAAGAAGAGTTTGGAGGGTAGCAGTTTAGGAGAAGCAGGGAGAGGAGAGTAGAAGGTCTGGTTTTTGTTATTCCCGGTAAAACAAAGAGGAGAGAAGAAGAAGAAGAAGAAGATAAGAAACGTGTGGGCTTCCTCTTCTCTTTTTTTTTTTTTTATTGCTAGCTAACAAAACAAGAGAGAAGAACACGTGGGAGGGGTGGGGTGGTTTCTTTTCTTTTTTTTTAATAATTTTGGTTAATTGCGGTATAACTGAACCAAAACCAAAAACCGGTCGGTCGGTCGGTGGTCGGCTACCCGTAGCTTCCTCACGGTCAGTGGTCGGCAACCATAAGAGACGACTCGGTTTAACCGATAATCAAAAAATTGATTTTCGGTTAAACCGAAACCGACCGACTGACACTCCTAGGTGAAACACACCAGGTGGTCCCTGCCAATCCCGACAGTACCATGGTGGAAAAGAAGGCAGGGAAAAGTGGTGGGACAAGTTCGGATGAAAGGCGCAAAGGTAGTACAAAGGAGGCTCAGGGGGTGGGTCATTCTCCGTCTATGCTTATCGGTGATCCAAAGCCGAGTGGTAAAGATGGCCAACAGGCCACTGGTCGTGTGCGCTAATTCCCAGCTTTTTGCTGGCTGTTTAGGGAGTCTCTTTCCTTTACTCTTTTTGTTTGTTTCTTCCTGGTTTTTGTTATCATGTTAAATTTTTTTGCTTGGAACTGCCAAGGGGCAGGTCACGACAAGTTTATCTCCATTTTACGGTCTTTTTTGTGCCTACACGGCCGGATATTGTAATTATTGTGGAGCCCCGGATCAGTGGATCGGTGGCTCAAAAGGTCATTTCTCATATCGGGTTTGATGGCGTGTTGTTGGTTGATGTTGTTGGCTTTGCAGGAGGCATTTGGGTTTTGTGGGATGAGCAGGAGTTGATGATCTCAGAGCTCGAAGCTTGGGAGCAGATGATTCATTTTTCTTGTAAGAGACGAGGTAGTAGGGGACCACCAGTTGTTATCTCTGCGGTCTATGTGAGTCCGCATCCCAGTCGTCGACAAGATCTGTGGGACAGGATGTGGCTGCTTGCTACACAAACTATAGAGTCGTGGCTATTGGTGGGAGATTTCAACTCTATTCTGGGTCCAAATGATCGAATGGGGGGCGGAGCCTATTTGAAATCAAGAAGAAGTGTCTTCCGTAACTGTCTGGATGCATGCGGGTTGATGGAAGTGGGTTTCACAGGACCCCCGTTTCACCTGGAAGAGAGGTGGCTTATCTCAAAGGCTTGACTGGGCGGTGTGCAACAGAAGGTGGTTCCGGCAATTACCGGAATCAATAAGTCATCATTTAGAGCGGGTTGGTTCAGACCACCAACCCCTTTGAGTCTGTACCGAGGCCCATGGAAAACGGAGTGGAGGCACTCGCTCATTTCATTTTTTAGCAGCTTGGTTGGGGCATGAGGATTTCCCTCGCCTCCTGGAGATGAGTTGGAAACATGTTCTCTCATTGCCAACGTCTCTGGTAAAGCTTAAGACCGACCTCCAAAGTTGGAATAAGCGAGTCTTCGGCAACATCTTCCGGCGTAAGAGAGACCTGGCTAGACAACTCCGCCGGTTGGAGGAGTTCAATGAAACCTCGGCTACTGTGCAGTCTCGGAAGCAGGAAGAGAGAGTGCGGCAGGAGTTAGAATCGACTCTTTGGCAGGAGCAACTTTTATGGTTTCAGAAGTCGCGGGCTTCCTGGATTACCCAAGGAGATAAAAACACCTGGTTCTTTCACTTGTCCACTCTCAAACGGCATCGGATTAATAAGATATCAGCGCTCCAGGACCAGAATGGTGAGTGGGTTCATGATGATGTTGTCATGCAGGAGATGGCAAGGGACTTTTATAGGATTCTATACCTGGCTGAGGCTGGCCCTGCTCTGTGGGTGCCGAATGGCTTTAACAAGCTGGATGCTGACATTGGCAATGCACTTGTTAGACCCTTGATGCGAGAGGAGGTTTGGGCTGCTGTCAAGGATATGGGGGGACTTAAAGCCCCGGGCAAATATGAGTTCTAACCGCTGTTCTACCAGAAATGCTGGGAGAGGGTGGGGGATGCATTTTCCGAGTTTGTCTGCAGGTGCTTTATGGATCCGGTTCTGATTAAGGAGGTGAACGAGACTCTTATCGTCCTCATCCCCAAGAAGGAGAGTCTGGAGACCATCCAGCAATTTTGCCTGATTGGTCTGTGTAATGTGTCGTACAAGACTGTGGCAAAATGTATTGTGAACAAGATTAAACCTCTTATGCGTCGTCTGGTGCACCCAACCCAAACCAGCTTTGTCCCGGGGAGGCACATAACAGACAAAATCATCATTGTTCGGGAGGTTGTGCATTCCATGGGTTTGAAGAAAGGGAGGAAGGGTCGGATAACATTGACGATCGATTTAGCTAAGACTTATGACCGAATCAGCTGGGGTTTCCTGTGCGAAACACTTGAAGCAACAGGGTTTCCTGGGGATCTCATTATGACGATTATGGCCTGTGTCTCCTCTTCCGGTACGCAGGTTTTGTGGAATGGCGCTCACACCGAGACATTCGTTCCATCTCGAGGACTACGTCAAGGGTAATGTTTGTGCCGATTATCTTGCTAGTCAGGGTCATCACCTTACCTATGGTTGTCATTTGTTTCCGATTTCCGATCTGATGCTCTTGCATATGCTATTGTATGACTGTCAAAGGGTTTTTGTACCCCGGTTGGTTTTGAATGAAAGTTAGAGTGTCGTTGCATCCATTATAAAAATAATAATAAAAACAACTCTAGGCTTCATTTTCCTTCTATAACATGACAATCAAATATTTTTAATTATGAATAATCAATTTACAACAAGTTATACATACCTTTGATTTAACAACACAACCCAATCCTGTTTTCTGTTTGTGGATAAACATCAAAACTTTCCAGTTCCTCGATGAGTCACGATAGGAAACGACCACTGCTTTTCCTTCAAGTGCATGAACTCGTACGGCATAAGCCCTGACCCGATCGTAACAGGCCAACTGATATGACCCAAAATACAACTTTACCGAAAGCCAATAGGCCATGACTGAAAAGGAAAGCCCACTAACGTTTTGATCTCTCATTCAGATCGTTTCATTCGGCAGCAAGTTTTCCACTGTTAATTCCCTACTGAAGAGAGACACGTACAGCCAGAAGGCATGATGAATACACAAAGCTATCTTGGCCGTCCGTTGAATTGAATTACCACCCTTAGAATTTAGAAATGAGCAACAGACAGAAGAAACGACAGATGGCAGCCATCCTTAGTGCCTTAACCCCACAAGAAAAGTGCTCGTTTGGAAGGTAGATTCCCGGACAAAAACCATATCTTTGGGAGATCATCGCATCTTCCACACTGCGCATGACACGTAACCAAAAACCCTACTCCAGTCTTTCTTTCAAGAGGCATCACCCATTTGTTCAACAATTAATACCAAAAGTAAGATGCGGCACTAGCTGATAAAACATTACTTTGCCACTACGACACCCCAATTTCTCATTGACCAGGACCCTTTACTCGATGCAAGCCCACGAATCTGCCCTTATAAATCTTACCCTTTCTGCTGCTTCTTGCTCATCCCAACTCCATCTCTTCTCTTAGCTTCTTTCCTACACAACACAAACCAGTTTCCTCTTCCCGCTTTCTCTTCTCTTTCCTGTTTCTGATAACTTCAAAGAATTTATTACCAAAAGAAATGGCGAATGCCCGCATAGCAAGGTTCATCACAGAGGTAGCACCGTCACAGTATGTTAGTGTCATGAGGCGCAGAGCATCCAAGATGATGGATACCATCAAGGAAGAAGAGAGAGACACCACCACTGCCAGCTTTGATGCTCTCTCCACCAGGTCCCGCACTTTTGCAGCTCCTAATAACAACACCTCCACTGCCTCTTCCTCTTCTTCTGCTGCTGCTGCTAAATCCGAGCACTTGCTCACCGGGATCCAAAGATCACTTTTTGATCTCTGAAAGACCACAGATGATGCTTCTACCAGAGACTTTCCTGTCTGTGACTTGTAGAAGAAATGCAGTTTTGCATTCTCAATTCTCCCCTTTTGTTTTCTTTTTTTCCCAGTGGTGAAAGGGGAACAATGTTTGTTTTGGTCAGAGATGTTTCTTGACTGGAGTTGCAGCAGATGGGAGGTCTTTTTGTAAACTCTATCTGTAGAACAAGTGCTTAAATTGTCAGAAACCACAGTGAAGTCAGTAGAGATAGCTTGCAATGTTTGGATCTATGTATGTATCCATGTCAACAGAAGTTGAAGAGAAATACAAGCCAATATCGTGTTCTTCAACTTCTAACAACTATTTGTACGGGGCCAATCCTATAACCTTAAAATTCATTAAAACCATGAATCTTTGAACAATTGGAGCTGTTAAAACCTGCACGATATACTAATCATGGCAATCATCATTTATGAGATAAACCTGTTGGAATAGACTTCTAGGAAGAAGTGTCGATGTGTTGAAATGGTTCCAATATCTGTATAAAATAAATATCTCGGTATTTGTTCAACTAACTCATGAAAATACTTCTAGAGACCCAAGACCACACACCTCCGGCGAGCACTGTATGGAACCCTTTTTTTTTAATCTAAGGACGATTTAACCTGAACATATCAAGTACGATGTATCCAGACAAGATGACAAGTATACCTCCTGGTGGGCAAACCTATAATAATCTTAGAAAATGAAGTCAACTGCTAATCTGATAATCTAGGTAGCGATAGTTGAACTAACCTGTACAGTTGGCGCATAGATCGGGGCCAGAATAGATAATTTAATGATCATTCCTTGATTTTTTTCCCTCTGCTTGGCTTCTTCTAGAAGACTTAGGGGCAAGTTTCCGCTTCTTAGATGTTTCCGATTCAACTTTCTCCTTTAGTTTCTCCAACGCTGGATCATAGAAATAAGATGGGATGAGTGTTTGTATAAAATTGTAGCATCGACAAAAGATAAAAAGCTGTGTCCTTACCGGAAGGATAAATAGTTCGAAGTGACTCGAGAGAGTCAGAAGGCACAGAGTAGTTGGGACATGAATCGATGCCAGCTTTCTGTAAGAGTTTCTTGAAGCGCTTGACCTTCAATGAAATGGAAAAAGAATGCAATCCAAGATGATGAGAGAATGTTGGCTAAACCAATATATATCTTGATGTACATAGTATTGAAAATCCAGAGATTTAAGAGAAACCATCACATTTCTCAGCATCCATGGACAGGGCAGTAGAACAATGGAGAACATTTAGTGGCATCAGATGTAGGGCAGAGCTACTAATTGAGCTTATGCAGAAAGAATTACCTCCACTTTATCCAACAATGTGAAGCAACGGCCCTTTTGACCTGCTCTAGCTGTCCTACCAGCCCTATGTATGTAGGTCTTGACATATGAAGGCATGTCATAATTGACAACGTTTCTCACCCCTTCAACATCCATTCCTCGAGTCATTGCATCAGAGGAAACAAGCACCTGTACCTTCCCTTCCCTGAAGGCTTTTAATGTCTTGCTGCAGTGCAGTAAACATTGTTTAGATGCTGTATTACATTATCAACACAGCTATCCACAAACTACATTGGCAAAAGCATATGCTTGGTAGTTTGCAGTTTATCTTGTATATCCCAAATGGAAGCCAGACTAATATACCAGAATCCAGGATACCTCTTTTAATGTGCATATGTTAAGGATCAATCACTAAGAAACCAAACCGGATATTGTAATGCGAATAGTACCTTCTCACAGATTGACGTTGGAGACCAGAATACTCTTTGATATTGAGTTTCAAATCACCAAAGAAGTTCACTAGGGTGCAAAGCCGGTGGGTAGATTCCACTGATGAGGTAAAGACAATGCACTTTTCCGATCCTAAACTTTGTAGAACAGCAACCAAGTACAGGGGCTTCAGCTTAGACTCACACATCTGCCAGATGGATAAAGAATTTAGTTTCAAAAAGTAAAATTGGAATGCAGAGAAGTTCCTTCACTAACAACAACAATCAAACAGACTACCGATTCAATTAGGGATCAGCTTGATGCAGTTGATAGCAAAGAGTGATGCAAAAGGTTATTAAATTAACTGCAGAGCGGATAGAAAAAAAGAGCTCACCAAACTGTAGGATTCTAATCTTTCAGGAACCTGGTAACGCCTCTTCCCAGTTGTCAATAACAAAGGATGATGTAGATCAAGTTGAGCGAGCTTGCTTGGATCTCGGGTTAATGTGGCAGATAAAACCAATTTCACAAGCCTGGGATAAGGTTTCCCCTTAAACCCCTTTTCAACGCCACTGCAAATGAATTAACATTTATAAGAGGCCAACTAGGAAGGCGATTTGTTGTCACTTTCTACCAGAAATCCCTTCATTAAATGCAGAACATCCCAGAAAAATCTAGAGGACAATATATACATCTAGAGAATAAAACTAGTTGGAAGGAGTACAATGCAAAATAAGAACATGCAACTTACCATCTTCTTATGGTTTTCAACGGACCAAATGCAGATGGCAGAAAACTGTTAATACATGGGACAGGGCCTTCTTCATCAGAGCGAGTTAGGTTAAGAACAGTAGGAAGCCAAGACTGGTATGCCTCCCTGAGCATTCTATCAGTTTCATCAACCACCTGAATTAGCTAACTTCGATTAGTTCACAAGGATCAAATGTCCACTACTGATAGAACCAGCTTGCATTTGGTAATCTCAACTGAGAAAACACAGTAACACACTAGAAACTGTACATTCTAACCTGAAAGAGAAACTTTAAGAGAGAAGTTGCAAGTGGAAGAGACCGAAGTGATAATTAACACTGCAACTTACTAAATAGCAGAGGTGCTCAAGCGTAAATCCCTTAGTACTTGTGATATGGTCCATAAGCCTACCCGGCGTTGCGACCAATATATCAACCGAACTTTCTAATTCCTGTGGAAGATCATCTGGGTCGTAACAGATACCCGCCTCGAGCTTAGGTCTCTTAATCAGTTTGGATATTTCATCAGCTACTGAAGATTGCCCCACTGCCAGACCAACAGATAAGCCCACCGCCGGTGCAATTGCAGCAAACACTTCCTTCACCTAATCTCGATAGAGTGCCAACCAAGTCCACAAGAAAAAGCATTCGTTCAGTCTATTAGACGAAAAACTGTGGGGTAGCTGTCTAAATTTTCAATGGAAGGAGCGCTAAACCTGCAAGGCCAAGTCACGCGTAGGCAAGACCACCAAAGCGCGCAAACATCTGACGGTGCGATTCGAAAGCGCTTGCACAATAGGCAATGCGTAGGCCAACGTTTTACCACTGCCAGTGGGCGAATTTATGCAGAGGTCGCGCTCAAAGGCGCCAGGGCCGATTGTTTCCTGCCACACGCCAACTTGTACTGGAAAGAGCGATGAGAAACCCAACTCCTGCAGCGCGACCATCAGCCTGAAACCAGCAGCGGTATAAATATCGTTCAATCGCGAGCTCAAAACCAAGGCCATTGAAGAAGGAAACTGTTTATGAATCGAGTAAACTCCACTGCTCAGGGGCGGGAACAATAGGCGTACCTGGGATCAAGGCAAGGCAGGAGATCTAGAGGGCATTCTTCACAGTGACTGACGTCAACTGGTTGCCTCATCCATGGCAAGACTGGAACGCTTTCCTGTCGTGGTTCCCCCATTGGCGCCTCCTTCTTCTCTGTTCTCAACGGCTTCTCTACTCCGTTATACCCTAGCCAGAGGGTTTTGGATTTGGAGAGAACACTGGAATGTCGACCTAGAGACTAGGAAACTTGGAACTGTCCTGAAAAAGACCCTGGGCTTAGTAAACGAACTAAGAGCCCAACGCAACCCTTCACGGTTTCTTATAGTTTTCACTATTGAGCTGTGGTTTGGACTTGACTTCCTTCATCGAGGCCCAACTGTCCCGAACTTGGAGGGAATAACACGGTTTACGCAAATTCCTATCCTTCTCTTAGGCCCAAATTAACTTCTGTGACAATTAATTGGTAGTAGTTTTCGGTCCAATACAGGTAGGTGAATCGATAGGTGCACAACCCCTCTATAACAAGATTTATGCTATTGATTTTAAATGGGGTTAAATGATTTATGCTATTTTGTGGTGTTCCGCAGATGGTCATCCATACGATTAATAAAAAAGATTCAGTACACGCATTGGGTAGAAGTCTTCTTTCTGAGGTTCGGGTGTACAGATGGCATCGGGTCGGATCGGGAAGGGGTAACTATCTCCCGATACCCGCCCGTCAGGGGTGACAAATTTCCTCGTCTCCGCAGGTTAAACGTGGAGATTATTTTTACCACCTACGTAAGCAAAAGGATCCGGGTAAACCATGGATCATGTCTAGGGTGTTTGCCCCCAAAGAGGAAAGACCTCGCCCAGTGAAGTAGGACGACGAGACCGCGTCAATTTTCACTGTTCGCAGCAGCAACTCCATCCCTCAGCCAAACAAGGTTGATTCTGATCAACCTGCAAAAATGGAGGCACCGACTTCCATGCTCGACAAGAATCAAGTGGTGGTAGCTGAAGAGGAAGAGATATGGCGGAGACGAAAGAGGCGGGAGGGGAAGAAGAGGAAGAGATAAGAGGGAAAGGGGAAAGTGGTGAGAAGAAGAACGGTTGGCTAGAAAAAAGTGGATTAGGGTTTCCAAGGGTGAATCTTTATTTAGTTTATAAGCTAGGGTCTAAAACGACGTCATTTTGGGGAACGAGGCGGGGACGGGACGGATACCACAAGATCCATCACCACCTGTTGCCCGTTACTCACATATTTCGGGTATGCCCGAATCTGCCCTTTACCCACGACATACGGGTAAAAATGTTCACCATTTGGGCGGGTTTCGGGTGTGTATCTGACGGGTCGGTCAAGGTTGCCAAGCCTATTCAGGTTTCACTTTGCAAATTTGTCTCACGACGCTGCAGGTAGCCTTCTATATGAAGTTCAGATACGTCAAACCTCCATAAAATATTCATCGTTTCACTTCGTCTCGCGTAAGTATAATAGGGTTGCCCATCTCGTGGCAAAACAAGCCCTCTCATCGTTGGATCGTCGGTTGGCCGACCAACGACTCTTCCTTAATTCAATTTTGTAATTTTGACCTGCAAAGGTCCCCTTATTATGTCGTATTTGTTGTATTCGCTCTTGGGATATCTTTGGCAAAAACATTTGTGCAAATGGAGTTGGGGATCTAAAAAATAATATCAATTTCTGTATATTGCGAGAAAAATTATTTTATTACCATCAATATCATTCGTTACCACCCTGATTACCACCGTCATTTGATTACTCGAATTTTAAAATTTACCTAAAAAGAACGAGATTATATTGATTTATTGCATCTACAAATTTTTGGAGGCAAAATTTATTCAGGTATGGATCCATCCACTAAGAGATGTTTATGCTTGATTTTTTTAATCAAGGATGGTTGGGTTTCAAGGTTTCTACGTGTTGAAGCATTGGAGCACTAAAGCTAGTTTATCATAGGCCCTCAAACTAACCTCGTATTCACTGAGTGCAGCAAGATATGTATGAAAATCAGGACAGCGACTTAAGCTATTTTATACTAATTTGAAATATTATCCTATCGTTTTATTTTAAAAGCATCCGAATATGCACACTACTCCATAAGATAATAGATATTTATTAAATAGAAATTATTAAGATGATAATGTCAGAGAAACAGCCAATAGAACTATCCAGTGCGGGTGATTTTGATTGCTGACAAAAATGTTTATACATCATTTTTAGATTTTTTTTATTTTAAAATTTGAAATTGTATTTTTAACGTTATAGGTACAACTTAGGTTGTATCTTTTTATGGTACCTATATTCTTTTGTAAAATTCTTTTATGGTACAAACTTAGGTCGTATCTTTATGGTCAACTTGAAGTTGTATCATACCATAAAGTTCAAATTCTCTTATGGTACAACTTCAATTTGAACATTTTATGTTATGGAACAACTTTATGGTACAATTTTAAATTGTACCATAACATAAAGGTTAAATTCCCTTTTGGTACAACTTCAATTTATACGTTTAACGTTATGATACAATTTTAAATTGTACTTTAAAGTACCAATACTTTAAAGTACAGTAGAAGGGCTCAATTTAAACCTACATAATATCACATGTCCCCTACTTCAAAATTTATTATCAGTCATTATAATAAGAGCACATATGGAAAATCATTATTACAAATGGATAACATAAAATCTCTAATATTTCCCTTAGTTGTTATAATCAGCCCGAAGGTTAGTGAAAATGATGTTAAGAAGATAAGGAGCATGTCCTGTCTATGAGTTCAGACCGTATGCAAAGACATGCACAAGTTGAAGTGTGGGCTAGGAAGGCCAAACCAAATAGTTCAAGAAACACCATAAAAGATGTGCTCGATTTTGCCTTTGCACCCCTACCTTTTCAAAGATGGACATCAAATTTGTATTGGATTTTTAGACGAAGGTCAATCTAATGGAAGACAACGAAGACGAGTTCAAATTATAAAGCCAAGGAGTTGTTGTTGTATACAAAGACGAAGATCGTCATCGATTTACACCACTCCCAATGCGCGCGCACTGGAATCTAATCAGGAACGGCGTCGACCGCCGACGGTGAGACTGCAGAAGGGAGTGTCGATCATAGATCATGACCATGGGGTTGACTCCAAGGCGGACGACTTCATCAACCGGTTCAAGCAAGAGCTGAAGCTGCAGAGGCTCGAGTCGTTGCTGCGCAACAGAGAGTTGCCCGGCGACTGGCTTTGTCCGGCCGATCCTGCATTCAATGCCCCTCCGTTGAGAATTAAAACTCCATTTATTGGAGGTATTCGTCCGTTTCGGACTGACTTTACGACATGAGTCGTTAAGCTTCATTAGGGGCTTTTAAAGCATCATTTATTTGATGTTATTAGGGAATAATTTCCTATTTATGTGGGTCGGCTCAATTATTTTCTTTGTTAACCTTTTTTTTTTGGTAGAAAAAGGGACGCTAGAGGGCGCCCAAACCTGAAACTTAAATTAACCGATCTTAGGTAATACCCATAGTGTCATACAATGTCCAAAAATTGAGACCCGGATCTGAAATGTCAATAGCATGAGCGCCTAAGCTAAAGCCATGGGCCTTATTAGCCAAGTAGTCCGCCGCTTTGTTGCATTCGCGGTAGGAATGAGAGAGATGAACCTCCCAATTACGCTGCAACAGGTTCTGGAATCGCCTGGTGAGGTTGTGGTAGCGCCTACTTTCTTGATCCTTCCCTGTTAAGATAGCCAGTGCTGTTGTAGAGTCTAGGCGAAGGAGGACCTTCCTATGGCCTTGATCCCATGCCAGTTGGAGGCCAGTGAGCGCCCCGATGATCTCCGCTCTGGTGATGGAGCAGCTCCCTAAGTTGGTGACGAAAGCTCCAACACAGCGGCCAAGGTGATTGCGAAGCAGTCCACCTGCAGCAGCCTCCGAGTTGGGTTGTTTAACAGACCCATCCGAATTGATGACAATCCAATCTGCAGGGAGAGGAAGCCAGGCCAGTTCATGTCTTGTTTTGGCACCTTCCATAGCACTGAGGAGCCTCTGATTGTTATCCTGTGCTTGCTTGATAGCAGCAGCCCATGCCTTGATTCGGTGTGCCAAGATGTCTGCTTCTTGAAACTTTTTCTCAAATGTCCATTCATTCCTTCTTTTCCACGGGAACCAGGCCGCCACACCAAAATCAAGTTCGTCCCTTCTTTCTTCAGGTTTGACGCCATCCACCCTGCAAAGTTCAACCCATGAGTAAGGGGGGCCTCTATTAAGCCAAGAGAGTTCCATACATGTTTTGCCAAGGGGCAAGTTTGAATGACGTGCTCCGCCGTTTCTGATCCTGACTTGAAAAGCTCACACGTGTCGCTGTCGCAAAATTTCCTCCGCTTTCTCTCGCAGTTCGTCATGAGACGATCGTGTAGGGACAGCCAGAGGAAGTGTCTTATGCGGTTGGGACCTGGCCACTTCCAGGCATTCATCCACTTTGTGTGATTGTCCAAAACAACATTAGCATGGTCATCTTCTTGCAGCCACTCCACCGCCGCCCTGTACGCACTGGCAATGCGAAAACGGTCGTCGCTCTCCGGTCCCCATATGATAGTGCCATCCCCTGCTTCTTGGAGGGGGGTATCTGTACCTGCAAGTAGAGAAAGAATAGAGTCAGGGAGGTTATCCTTAATAGTTTGCCAATTCCACTCACCTGAGGGATCCACCATTTCTGCTACTGAATTCTCCCACTCGACGGTATGCCCATTGGCGACGACATGGTCTTTCAAAGCTAGCCCAGCTGAGATCCAATGATCTTTCCAGAAGTTGACGCTTCTTCCATCCCTAATATCCCAGATGGTGTTCTGTTTCACAAGAGGCAGGGACTCCTTGATCCCTTTCCAAAGCCGAGAGACCCGATGCTGGCGAAAAGCAACACTGCCGTCTTCGTTCTGCTTAACATATTTCCCATGAATCACCCTGACCCAAAGATTCTCCTCGTTGTTAAGAAACTGCCAGCCAAGCTTCATCAGATACGCCAGATTCAGTGCTCTGGCCGAGCGAAGACCTAGTCCGCCCTCCTCCTTAAGTTTGCAGACCGTTTCCCAAGTTACGAGGTGGGCCTTTTCCTTGCCATTCTCCCTGCCCCAAACAAACCCCCTAATCTTCTTATCAATCAGGTCACAGACATTGCAGGGCAAGACGGCAGTTTGCATGGCATAGTTTGGGAGAGCGTTGAGTACTGAAGAAGCCAAAGTAACCCTTCCTGCTAGCGACAAACTTTTAGTTTTCCAGCTAGCAAGTCTTTTATCAATGTTCTCAAGGATATACTTATAAGTTTCCTTCGTGACACGCCCATGGATAACCGGAACACCCAGGTACTTGCCTAAATTGGTAGTACGAGGGATTCCCATTAGACCACTTAGCCTGTTCTTGGTGCTTTCTTTAGTATTCCTTGAGAAAAAGACTCGCGACTTCTCTTTATTGAATTTTTCTCCCGAAACTAAGCAGAATTGATCCAAGCACCTCATCACAGTCTTTGCTTGTCTAACATCCGCTTCCGCTAGAAGCACGAGATCATCTGCAAAAAAACAAATGGGTTAGTGGTGGTCCATTTATAGATAAGCAGATCGGTTTCCAGTCTCCACACTCCACGGATTTTTTAATATTGTGATTTAAGCGCTCCATGCATAATGTAAAGAGATAAGGAGAGAGGGGACATCCCTATCTGAGACCGCAAGTGGGTTTGAATTCCTCGGTGCAGTTACCGTTCCATAAGACCTGGAAACTGGCTGTCGTGACGCAAGCCATGACAAGAGAAATGAAATCCTGAGGAAAGCCAGCAGCCTCCAGGGTAGATTGGAGGAAGCTCCAACTGATCCTGTCGTATGCTTTAGCCAAATCGACTTTCAGCACCATCAATCCCTTCACCCCCTTCTTCTGGTTTATGGTGTGGATAATCTCTTGCAGGATGATGATATTGCTGGTTATGTGGCGTTTGGGAACGAAGCTGGTTTGATTTTCATCAACTAGCTCCGGCATCAGCAACTTGAGGCGGTCAGCCAGGCATTTCGCAATGATCTTATAGCTGACATTACAAAGCCCAATTGGTCTGAATTGAGTCATATTACTCGGGTTATCCACCTTCGGCAGCAGAGTGAGCAGCGTCGAGTTGCAGCCTCTTATAGAGTCAGGTTCCTGGAAGCATCTTGTAATAAAATCCTGGAGCTCGACCTGAATAGTATTCCAGCAGCGTTGGTAGAAGATGGCATGAAACCCATCTTTTCCGGGAGCTTTCAGACTTCCCATGTTCTTAATGATGCTGCGAATTTCTTCCAAAGCAGGGATAGACGCCAGTCTGTTAAGAATGGAAGCATCCAATATCCTGAAATCCGCGTGGAAATTCTGGACAACATCGGTGTCTGCAGTAAATAACTCTACGTAGAAGTCACGAGCCATTTTCTGCAGAATTTCCGGGTCCTCAATCCAAACTCCATCATTGTTTTGCAGCCTTATAATCTTATTTCTTCTTCTCCGGGCAATGGTGGAGGAGTGGAAGAAAGGGGTGTTGCTATCTCCATTATTAATCCAATTATCTCTGGATTTCTGCAGCCAAAGGAGTTCTTCCTGCCAAAGGGTCTTCTCTAGCTCTTCCCTGACACGAGATTCCTCTTGCATAGCCCTAGGGTTGGGATTTCGATCATTGATGAGCTCCCATCTGGCCAACTGACTCGACAGGGACCTCTTCCTCTTGAAAATATTACCGAAAACCTCCTTGTTCCAAGTTTGGAGAGTCTCTTGCAGGTCGAAGAGGGAGAGGTTAAAATCTTTACCACGATTCCACGCTGAATCTATAGTGTTAGGGAATGATTCATGGGAGAGCCAGGCTGCTAAGAACCGGAATGTTCTTTCCTTGCGTGAGGAGGCATAATCAATCGAACTCCGGATGAGGATAGGCCGGTGATCTGAGCGAACACGGGGAAGGTGAGTATTGGAGGTGTCTGGGAAACAGTCGAGCCAATCCCTATTGCAGAGGGCTCGATCAAGGCGCTGTGAGAGCCTTCCGTTGGTCCAGGTAAACCGTGGACCAGTAAACCCCACATCTATCAGATTGCAATCGTTGATACACTCATTAAATTGAGTAGTTCTCTAGGCGTTGAAACCACGCCTCCCTGCCGATCGGAAGGACTGCAGATAGAGTTAAAATCCCCAATGAGAAGCCAAGGGTTTTTCATATTTTGCTCAATACGGCGAAGAGAATCCCAAAGGGGACGACGGTCGTGGTCATTTGGCTTAGCATAGATAGCAGTCATTTTCTACAGTACGATTATCCTGCAAATCCAAACACCGGCATAGAGCTTTTGATTGGAGGATACCGGCATCTAATTTATTTGATGGTAGGTGCCCTACACCGGCATAGAGCTTTGCTCAACAATGGCAGGTTCTATTCATGGTAATTATTTGCCTTTAATGTGTGCTTTATTGGTAGTTAATGGGTTAACCAATGAGACACACGCAAGTTTGATCTTTTACATTTAAATGAACTTTTGATGAGGGGTGGATTTTTGGCCTTCCAAATTGGTTTAATGGAGATTATCTTAATTACATGCTTCTAACCTCAGTTTTGAAGAGACCATTGAACGCTTTCTTCATATGCCCCCTAGCCACCAAGTTGTGGAATTGGTGGGATTGACCAACTTCAATGATTCCACCCCGACTGTTAATTTAAGTCTATTGTGGCGATATGTCATGATCTCTGAGATCTCCCCTTTCCACATTCTCCAATACGTCTGTTTACTTTGGAGAATCTGAAAGTCTATAAATAAAGTGACTTTTGAATTCTACCAACCTCATGTATGTTCCCTCGCCAAACAATTCTACAACCAGGTCATAGAAGTCTACATTTTTCACCCCCTCCTTCGCCCCCAGATCGCTCCTCCCAATTCCTCCCGCGCCACTTGGGAGCCTCCACCAGAAGTCTTGTTGAAGATAAACTTCGATGTAGTTGTTCTTGACTCAGAGTGCTCGTCTAGTCTTGTTATCCATGGGTCAGACGGGCATGTGGTGCTGGCAGCTAGTATGCGTCACCAGAGAGTAGTCAACCCCTGCCTGGCGGAGCTCCTAGCATTAAGGGATGCTTTCACCTTTGTCGCCTCAAGATCCTTGAATCATGGGATTGTGGAAGGTGATTTCAAGGTGATTGTCAACTAGATTCCGCAAGGTGTCCTAGAAGATTCCTAGTGGTAAGAGGGGTTCCAATGTGGAGGTGAGTTAGTATTTGGTTGGCGGCGCGGTCTTTGGAGAGCTTTAGGATTATAATTTGGGTTTGGATTTTTGCTCCTCAGAGAGAACAAAGCGAGGAGAGGAAGGAAAAGAGTAATAAGTGTGAACTGGGTGAGGGAAGCCATAGATAAAAGTAATTGGGGCGCAATCTTGGTAATCTCTCCTTCAAGAGAAGCCATATGATCTTTCCAGTTCAACGTTGATGCCTACATTTCAATCACAAAAATCAATGATGCTATTTGCCACTTTTAATTTTAGGGTTCACAATGAATGGGAGGGATCTGCAAAAAGACGAAGAGAGTCTGGTTGGAGAGGAGATCGTTTGTTTGAAATTTTAGAACTTGTTTGGGAGGGACGTGGCCATTTTGGGGATAGAAACACATATAATTATGGTTGTCATGCCAGTGGAATGTTGGCCAGTTGAACCTGGTTCAACCGGTGTCGGTAATGAAACAGACGTGAATACCACTGACATGACCTATTTTTCGTCTTATAAACAAAATAACGTCGTTTTAATGAATTTGATTAATAAAAAATTAATTTACGATTTATTTCGTGAATTTAAAAGCTAAATGTTGATGTTATTTGTTGGATATGAAAGTTTGAGTGTTGATGTCAAATGTTGTATTTAAAAATGAGTATATGTTATTTGATACGAAACATCATATATTATTTAAATTTGAACATAGACAGTAAGTAAATGGTCTTCAAATATGTTTTATATATGCTTAAATTCGTTTATGTTAATGATATTACATATTTTATTATATTAACATGAATTGGCACAAACCATATGTACCACCGATCAATCCATAACACTTATTAAATCGTCGCACTATGTAAACCAATTTGACAATCTTATAATTGATTGATCGTATAACCAATAACCATATGTTAGACTGTTACCGGTTAATTGAGTGGTTACAATACTAACCGGTTAACTAGATATCATCCCTAGTATTATCCTATAATCTCCTATTATATAATTTTCCACGAGTCATCTTAGGCTCTTTGGTAGTTTGGTTTTAGTGATAGTTAAATTGATGTATTGTCATCAATGCATGTATATTAATATGCATGTATATAAGAAAATTGATGTATTCTAGTTTACATTGTTTGATTTTTGTGATAGTTATTGTAGTATTTAGATAAGTTATATTACTTTTGGGGCAAAATGCCACTTTTACCCTTTTGCTTTTAATATAAAAAAGTAACATACATAAAAAGGTAGGGACATAGTTTAAAAAAAAATAAACCAACAATCTCCACAAAAAAATCTCAACAATCTCACAAAAAACTTGAGATTTGCTTGTTTGGAGGTTAGGATTTGAGATGAATGATTTAGCCAATACATGCATTGAGGAGATTAAGTTGTTTTTTTGGTTTAATTTGGGCTGAAATACATGCATTACCTTTTTGAGGGCCCACTCACAATCCCTCATAATGGATGATTTACAATCTCTCCTTTAATGAGAGATTGTAAACAAATGATTGTGGCCTAACTTTCTATTCCATTTCTATCCCTATTTTCTTTTCTTTATACCAAGATTAACCTCATCCTCCACTAACCCTCTTTCCTTCCATCGACACATAGAAGCTAGAAAAGGGGAAAAATCTATCTTGTTCCTCCCTCGACGACCTGCGTCGGAATTCCAGAAGATCAATCCTTGAACTCATCTACCTCGCCATCCACGTTAATCCTTGCATCCTACAGGAATCGCTGCCTCCTCACCTTCACGACGGAGCCGACTTCGTAGCTGTATCCCGCCATTGGAATTCGTCCGAGATCGAAAGAAGAAGGGCCTTGTGTTTTAGCCGGGAATTGAAGGACATCACTTGTTTTGGACTCCATTTTAAGCAGCCGAAGAACCTTCTATTTGGATTACCCGTTGTATGCGATGTCCTAACGGTTGCAGGAGAGTCGCACTTGCAAATTACAGAGATTTCTTCTTGGTCATTGTCAGGGATTCGCCGGAATTGTCGCGTATCCGTCATTTGGCTGGAACCCAGTTCTATTTTCCTCTCGCTGCTGCTTTACCCGACCTAATAGCCTTCCCCGCCAACCTGGAATGGATATAAAGGAAGGAGGAGTTGGTGAAGGGCAATTATGCCCATCAATCTGAAAAGTGTACTATTTTTAGGTTATGTGAAAAGTACAATATACAACACCAAACAAGGGATTTACCAAATACAACAATTGATAGAATGCATATATTTACAATACATCAATTGATAGAATGCATATATTTAACTATCACTCATGTTGAGTTATAATTTGTGTTAAATCAAGCAAATAATGCATGTATTGTTTGTATAGAGAATTAAAGAAACAATACATACATTGTAACTATCCCACTAAACCTAGGATAGCAAAAGCATAATACTCTTCGAAAGAGGGGATGAGGAAGGAGGGTGATGACTGATGAATGATGATGACGGAATCCTGGGGTTGACCAATGAACAGTGAGCGAGCATGGCACAATTGTCTATCATTCGCTCATGATGACCACCACTGGTTGAAAGTTGAACTTTGAACTTGAAGCTCCGGGGGAAAAATGGCGAAGAAGAAAGTGAAGAATATATTAATAGAATAACTCGATAATTATTAAGACGTTTTTTTTATAGGAATAAGACGTTTTTTTTTTGTGAGAATTATTTTGTTCAGTTGTTTGTTGGATTATATTATTACATTATTCTTCCCCTGTCCCGCCAAATTAACACTAATACCAAAGACTTGCTGCTCCCTCTCTGATTAGTGATTAGTGATATTACCAAACAAACAAACAAAAGTCCATCCAATTCCATCCTCGTAGGCCAGCCATCACCTTCCCCGGTCCAAACCTCACAATTGCTTCTCGAGATCTCCCAAAATTTCTCTCTCCCCTAAATTAACGCCCATCGATCGTATTCCAGTTTTGGAGTTGGGTCTCTCTCTCTCCATCGTATACTAAGATCTGAATATTCTCTCCTTGCCTCGGCAACTTTGATCTCCACGTGATCGTACAAATCAGAATTGAAAATTCAGAATCAGGGCAAAATCAGCACCCTCCGTTGATTCATCTCCCTTTTCAATTTCATGGTTTTCCCCTTTCTGATGCATCCTCCGTCGCCTTTATTATCTTCCCTCTTCCCCGCCTCCTCTTCTCTTTTCATTTCCATCTCCATAACCGTCTCCACCATCTATTCCTCTGCTCAATCAGAAACCATTTCCTTCGTTCTTTAACCTTTCCCCCCCTTCTTTCGTTTTGGACCCCTTTTCCTCTCTCTTCGTGGGTTTCTTGTTCCGGTCAAGATGAGTGTTGCCAAGTCTCAGGTATGGCAGCCGTGTAAAAAGAAGAGGTCTTGATCGCATAACCGCACCAGCTCTAGGGCAGCCAGATTCAATTGGGGTTCGAATTTAATTCTGTTAATAATAATAATAATAATAATAATTGGGGAAAGTGGGTCTTGAGGAGATTGGAAATTCTGTCTGCTTGATTGCCGATAGCCGACAGAGAGAGGCCAGGAGAAGGCGGAGGGCGAGGGAATTTGTGGGGTTAATATGGCGACTAGAGGGCATGGACACGGGCACGGACATGGTGGAAGCGGGAGCAGAACTCGCGTCGGGAGGTACGAGCTCGGAAGGACGCTTGGGGAAGGAACCTTTGCGAAGGTGAAGTTTGCCAGGAATGTTGAGAACGGTGAGAACGTAGCCATTAAGATTCTCGACAAGGAGAAAGTCCTTAAACACAAGATGATCGCTCAGGTTCGCCCTCCAATTTTTCGTGTTTCCCCTTTCTGTTTGTTTGATTGTAATCCTGACAGTTTTGGTGTCAATGATATCATTTTGCTGAATGATCGATATAGTTTGTCACATGTCATTTATGTGAATTGGGTTGTCGAGATTGTGTGTTCTGTGGAGCCCCATGATGATGAATAGAAGAAATGGAGAGGAAGCTTAGATCTTTCTGTTTGCACTCTACATTTGAGAAAAGGTCAACTTTTCCCGGGAAATTGTCGGTTTCAACCACCCCCTTCTTGGGCCTTGCGGTCGATTGGTGCCTTCTTGGGCAACTGCCATGAAAAAGACTTCCAATGGACTTCAATTCGGGTCATTTTAGTTCCAATGATTTCCATGATGAAGTAACTTTACGAAGTCGCTTTTTGTTTATTTATCATCGCTACTGTGTCTAAGTACGATGTATGTTTTCTGAATTGCACTTGTTGAGCCTGTGTAATTGGTGGTTCTTAAATATGGTGCTGCGGCTGACTGGTTGCCTTGTTTTGCCACTCTTATCTTTTCTTTGCAGATCAAGCGAGAAATAGCAACCATGAAGCTTATTCGACACCCAAATGTCATCCGTATGTACGAGGTTAGAAATTAGAGCCCTATTCCCTTGTTCTGGTGTTGTACTATAGGTCTTTTCATTGGTGGGTCGATTGGTATTGCTAGTAGATTGTATTTCTGGACTCTTAGGCTAGTAATCTTTCTCACGCTATTATGCTTAAAATGGGAATCATACCTGGCGCGTAGTTGTTTGATATCTTTGTTCATTTGGGCTGGCTCTTCCTTCATCCATATTTGGTAATGTGCTGCTGCTCTTCTATTTCAGGTGATGGCAAGCAAGACAAAAATTTACATCGTCATGGAATTCGTGACTGGTGGTGAACTTTTCGACAAAATTGTACGGCCTATAATCTTAAGTCTTAACCTTGCTTTGCCTTTAATTACGTGCTTGAGCACGAGGATTCAATACATTCTGTTCTTATTTTGCTACTTAAATCAGGCAAGTAGAGGGAGGCTGAAAGAAGACGAAGCAAGGAAGTATTTTCAGCAGCTTATAAATGCAGTCGATTATTGCCACAGTAGGGGTGTATATCATCGAGATCTAAAGGTATGAGAGTCGTTAATACTTTTTATGCATTGAATGTTTTCTTGATAAATATTTCCTTGACGGATGTGCTATCCCATATACTGTTATCAGCCTGAGAATCTGCTTCTAGATGCTTCTGGAGTCCTTAAAGTCTCAGACTTTGGATTGAGTGCATTGCCTCAGCAAGTTCGAGTAAGTATGATGATTTCATGGTTAAGTTGTCACAAATTTGCTCATTCATTCCTATTCTTGCAAGAAGTTGCACAATCTTCTGAACTGGATAATTTCTTCTGTCCTCTAGGAAGATGGGTTACTCCACACTACATGTGGAACGCCAAATTATGTTGCTCCAGAGGTACACAGTTTCTTTGCATTTAAAATTCATTTCTTAATAATTCATGAGTCCTCTGTTCTTGGTTTCTTATCTTGCACTTCTCCAGGTAATCAACAATAAAGGTTATGATGGAGCCAAGGCGGATTTATGGTCTTGTGGTGTGATTCTTTTTGTCTTGATGGCTGGTTACTTGCCTTTTGAAGATTCTAACCTCATGCAACTGTACAAAAAGGTTTGTTTTCTTTTCTTTTCAGCACCAAATTATGAATGTGTATTTTTATTGTAAAGCCCTTTTATTGTTCCCTTCTTTAGTTGAGTACGATTTGGTATCTTGGCTGCTTTCGGCCATGTGAACTCTTTTGTATCTGGCTGTTTTCCTCGGTAATACGATTGATTTTATGTTAAAATTTTTATGAATGGGTATATATGGCATGCTTTTCTGTAACACACGTCTATGTAGCTCACACTGGTTCGCTGTAAATTCATATTCAGTTCAAGGTCTTAGTAACTGTTACAAATTTGTAAGCAATCTTTCTTTGTCAATGTTTTACCTGAGAATATCTGTGGTTGCAGATTTTTAAAGCGGACTTCTCTTGCCCTCCGTGGTTCTCCACCAGTGGAAAAAAACTAATCAAAAGGATATTGGATCCTAATCCAGCTACGGTACAGCATCTTTAGTTTCTTTATCCCCTGTCAATATTATTTGGTCCAGACTTGGTGAATTCACACCATCTACTTATGATAATGAAACAGCGAATCACTATTGCTGAGGTTATTGAAAATGAGTGGTTTAAGAAAGGGTACAAGCCACCTGTTTTTGAACAAGCTGATGTTAGTCTTGATGATGTGGACTCCATCTTCAATGATTCAGCGGTAAGGTTCTTGTTCCTTATCCTGCACCATGCATGAATGGTTCTTAATGCACATTTTGCAAAGTTCAATATGATAATTTCTGTAAATGGACAGGACACTCGGAATCTTGTTGTGGAGAGGAGGGAAGTTGGACCTGTTGGTCCTGTGGCCCCTGTGACCATGAATGCTTTTGAATTGATCTCTACATCTCAGGGTCTCAATCTCAGTAGTCTGTTCGAGAAACAGATGGTATGTTTTTATAGGCACTGCATATTTATTGTCATGAAGCAATAAATCCTTTGAGTTTAAGTTTAAACAACATCCATTTGTTGTCTTCATGTTCTTCTCTATGTAAATGTTTCTGGTTCCCAGATAAATATGTTCATTACTAGTAGCCGCATGCTTGAGAAATGACAGTTTAGTAAATCATCTATTCTTGGTAGTTTTGTTCAGCTTTGAGTTGATCTTGGTGTTTGGCAATCATGGTGTAGCGTATGCGCTGTATGTCTTTTAAGCCCCTTTTAGGTTGTTAGTTGATAGCGTGGAATACATATCAAACTTATGTTTTCCATTTTGAAATTAGGGACTTGTTAAACGTGAAACTAGATTTGCATCAAAAAGTTCTGCTAATGAGATAATGACACAAATTGAAGCAGCAGCAACACCTTTGGGTTTTGACGTGAAGAAGAACAACTTCAAGGTTTGATATTTTCTCTCAGTTTTTTCAAAAGAAATGGTTGTCCATTTTGTTTTATGTGCTCCCCTTCTGTAACCTAGATGAAGCTTCAAGGAGAGAAGACTGGGCGTAAAGGTCACCTGTCAGTTGCAACTGAAGTAAGTTGAATCATTTGATTGCTACATTTTTTCCGTAACTTCAGTTGAACAGGAGGTATTCATCTATCCATATCTTTCGTTTCAGATCTTTGAGGTTGCTCCTTCTCTTTACATGGTTGAGGTTCGCAAGTCTGGTGGTGACACCCTGGAATTCCACAAGGTATGGTTTTTTTATTGTGTTTACTTTGTTGGACAATAAGTTGGCATCTCAATAAGCAATTGTCAGCTTCTCTTCACAAATGCCTTAATATTTAGATCGGGTCTGTGGTCCTTATTCTGATAAGTGAAAGACGTGTTGCAGTCCGGTCCCTTATCCATCGGTACCATATATCAATGCCCTTATCGACGGCTTGATGACTGTTTGTTATTGTTTGTGATGCAGTTTTACAATAACCTGTCGACTGGATTGAAGGATATCGTTTGGAAAACAGTGGATGAAGAAAAGGAGGAAGGAAACATACAGATTGAAAGCACAAGTTGAAACAGGTATGTGGGTGTGAGGAAATGGAAAAGTACTTTCCTTACAACTGCAAGAGTCATTCCAAAAAAAAAATAATTAATAATAATAAGAAAGAGCAACAAAACTGCATGAACGAGGCACATCTGTGCTTCTTTCTAGTAGTGGCCATATGGAAGTGTTGTCGAATCACCTTAACATACACGAGATCGCCATATTTGGGGGAGCAAGTGAAACCCATTTGACAAAAACTATCCTTGGAGGCCATAGACATGTAGGAGTTGTGCCTTCCAGATATTGTCAGCAGAAAGTTTGTTATGTGCTGTTTCTAACATGCAGCTTTTCCATTGTCCAGCAGGTTTACTTGATAATAAATGTCTGTTGACCTCAGCTTGGTCCTGGGAGCTGCAATGGGATTGGGATATCTGTCTACTGCTAGTACCTTTGGTTTAGTCATTATAAAGGACTAGAAAGTTTGATGCATATATTGGAGCAACAAAAAATAAAATGTTGAGTGCATATATATTATAGTTGTGGGTGTGTTGCAGTAGAAGCAGCTACTAAGAATAGGCTGTTAAGACCGCATATTATGAAACTATAATATGAAGTCTGTGCTTGTAAACTTGGACCTGTGAATGTGAAGCCTGCCACTGTGGCGAGTTTCTCTGCTTTGTTTTGTTCGAGTGAGTAGGACCAAAACTCAACAACTGGGATTGCAGATGGGAAAACAGTAAAATAGTGCGATTTTGTTGTCTGTGAAAATGGGAAGCTTGTGAGCCATATCCTAGATCAGAGAATAACAAAATTGTATTCTCTGCAAGTTAAATTTTTTTTTCCTTCAACGGTTACAAGTCTGTAAGTTAAAAGTTAGTTGAAGTAGAAAGAAGATTTAGTTAGTCATATAATGCGTTACCATGTTCACACGAATGTTCAAACAAATCATACTCAATTGAGTCTTTTTCGTGCGAGTCACATCTATGAAGAATATTTTTTTAGAGGTCGAGGACCGCTACTATACTTCTATGGATCATCGTTGTAACCTCCATAATTTAGGTTGTGCTTGTTGCTAAGCTAGATTGTCATTGGTAACATTAATAAGTTTGCTAAGTGATACTAACCATCAAAGCCCTATATTTTATAACTCAATGCAAGAATGAGACTATGGCACGCCCATGACGTAGAGGAATCAACATGAACTGATGAAAAGAGATTGAGATATCCGAATGATTCTTGCTTTGTCATGTTCTTACCACTTTCAACTTGACCAATTCCTCACCTTTTAACCGGACACGTTACAAGTAATGACCAACATATGCTAAGAACGATATAACATTACACCATCTGAGATCACGAGTAATGTACAAGATTGTACAATGTTGACTTTGGAATGCTGTCTCTAGCATGATACTTGAGTCCTTTATGTGCCTCCAAAGTTTATTTCTTTGCATGGTTTTCTTCCTTCATCGCAAGCATTGCGGACTTGTGGTTTGAATTGTGTGATATCTTTGTCATGTTTGTAGAAACTAGAAAGAGATACTTTTTTTCATATTTAAAAGATTATCAACTTCAATCAAAATACCAATAAATATGATAAATTTTTATGTTTTTACGACATATATTCAAAATGCTTACGACCTATACCGATACTTATTGAGTCATCGTCGAAACGTGTCTAATCCGGCCCGGGCAATGTATCGCCCGGCGGCGAGGAGGCCGGCAAACAATATGATCCACTTCCCAGTTCAAATCGAACGGCCGACGTCACCAATCCGAAAAAGGACAAGGTCGTCTAAAAAGCTTTGACTCGGACGTTACGCGCCACGCAAATACACTCTGATTTCTCACTCGCTATAAAACCAACCAACTCCCTCGCATCTCTCGCTCTTTTTTTTGTTTTCTTTCGAAAGCGTCGAAACCAAAAAATTTGCCTCCCACAAGCGCCAGCGCAATGAGGGAAGAAGCTATCAGCTCCGGCGGGACCAAGGATCCCACTTCTGCAGCAGCCAGGTACCCGAAACCACACTTCACTACTCCTGCTCTTGCTCTCTTAGGGTTTCTGTTGCCTTGCTAATTCTGCGTTTCTGCGGATCGAGGGGGAAATTAGGGTTTCAAATCTACTAGCTTTGGTCAATATTAGGTTTCAATTTCGGGGCGTTTGCTCTTTGTCACCGTTAAAATGATGAAGGGCGGGAAACATCTGCCAATTCTTTGAGCTTTGCCCGTAACGAGGGCTGTTTGTTAGGTGTTTGGGCTCTTTCCTTGGAGCTCGGTATTTTGGTGGGTAAGTGATTGTCATACTTCAACTATATGGCGACTGATGGTTTCGGTGGAAGATTTGACTAAGATAAAAGGAAATGCAAATATGCAATTGAATACAATAGCTTCTTACTTTGTTCACCCTTCTTTTTCTCCATTCTTTTTGATGAACGAGAATGACTGTAGCTGATGACATTGTCTTAATTCTTACATGCAGAAGATTAAATAGGAATCTCAAGTCTGGGGACTAGGGTGAAAACGATTGCAGTACTATGACTCAATGTTCTAGAGAAATTAATTCTGTTAAAACTTTCATTTAAATCGCATGTATTTCCTGCGGGTTGGTCGGCATCTCACTCTTGGATAATAAGTCGGGTGGCAAATAGATTCTTTAGTCTTCTTTACTGGTGTGCTTGTTGCGGAAGAAAAGGAGCACCATTTGCTTATTCCTGTGTTTTGGTTTTGTTTCCTTGTTTGATAAAACGATGATTAGGATTTGTAAGTTTTTGCACTTAGTATACTCTTTTTTGTGAAGTTAGTTATTCTATCTTTCAAGATTGTGCCATTAGGTTAAGGTGACTGGCTGGCCCATTAACTATGTTACTGTTTGTGTATATACTATGTTACACTCTTAGCTTACTTGAATGGCCTTAATGTTCCCTGAAAAATCAAATGATGAAACCTAAATGAATTTTAAGTGTAAAGGTCTGAATCAGGAGTGCTGTAGTTTCTCCTTGCCTGATAACTTTTTCAATGCATGACAGTGTAGGAACTTTATTTTGTATGTTTCAAATACTTTCCCCTGTTTGCTTGGTGAGAAGGTTATGATTATTGCATCTGAGTCCAAGTGTTGGGTGAATAATTATTGTACCTTTTTTACTCGTGTTTTATCCATGTGTCACCATGCTCGTTTTATCTCCCCAAAATTTCTGAATGGTGTATGTGCATCTTACCTTATAGTTCCGCTGGTGCGTCTTCACGTGCCGGACCTGTCAATGGTGGCAAAAAAGAGAAGTCCAACAATGCTCTTGATTCCAGCATGGCTTCTCCGTCTGTCATCCGTTCTAAACAACCTGGGACTTCTACTCTTGGTTCAGCAAGACTTGCATGTAGGCCATGGGAGAGAGGCGATTTATTAAGGCGCCTAGCTACATTTAAACCAATAAATTGGTCTGGAAAGCCTAAGGTACTGTACCAAGTTGCTTGTAGTATTCATGGGTTGATGTTGCATCTTGTTTTCTTTGAAGAATCATACCAGCATTGTATTATCTCCTAATACAAGAGAATACAATAACAGTTACCTACTAAGGAAACCCATATCCAGAATACGGGGGAAAATTTAATCAAATTCCAAGAAACACAAAACTGTGAAAGAACAATCGAGGATAAAAAAATAAGGGTATTCTTGGTTTGCAAACTGAATTTGTGCAAATGAGCAATGCACAGGCAGTTAGATATCTGGGTTTTGCCAGCATAGTAGTCATGGTCCCTGAATTCGGCCTTGTGGAGTTGTAGTTTTCTAATTTTCATGCCTTCTCTAAACAAAGGATGAAAATGTTTTTCTAGCCTGAAAGTTGTCTCTATTTTGTAATGGATTGCAGGTTACCAGTTCATTGGCGTGTGCTCAAAGAGGTTGGATGAATGTTGATGCTGACAAAATTGTTTGTGAATCCTGTGGTGCATGTCTGAGTTTTATGCTGTTATCTTCCTGGACTGTCACTGAAGGTTTGTTATCTAGTAACGTGCTCCCTTCCTGTTCATATTTGTTTGATGAGCTCAAGACTGGAGGAGTTCTTTTAGCTGGCATTTAAATACTACTATATATTGATTTTTTCTGAAGAGTCAAGTCCATAGTCGGGTTGCCCATTTTTGAATCCAGCCTAACTAGATGGAGCAAGATGTTGTCTGAGGCAGTGCAAGGATGGGTAGAATAGATATTGGCTTGTCCTTTTTGTTCCGCATCAAACAAAAATCCACATTTCAGAAAATAACTATATGGGAATACTATAACGGGGATGCTTGGTTTTACCTGAATGTGCCATTGCCTTGTCTCTAAAAGTGAATATGTGTTCGATAAAAAAAAAGGGGAATATGTGTCCAGTTGTCAGTAGGCAAGGGCAAGGCAAGGCAAGGCAAATAAGATCTTATTGGGTATAGTTAGACTAATCTTGAGAAAGTGAATATGGTCACTAATGCAGGGATAAACAACAGGTAACTCTCATTTTGGGGTACGATTAGAACATCTAGTTGCTCCCAGCACTCTATCTGGTGTAAAGTACTATTTCTTCATTGATGTTTATTTTTGGCTCATATGTTGTTTTACTGTTGTCTAAGTTACATTAGCCTTGTGAACATTGACATGTGCTTTCTTCTTTTCAACTATTCCTGTCGTCCTTCGAACTGAAGTTGAAGATGCTGGAGAAGACTTTGCTAAGCAGTTGGATGCTGGCCACGAAGCTAACTGTCCTTGGCGAGGTCATAGCTGCCCTGAAAGCTTAGTGCAGTTCCCTCCCACTCCACAGTCTGCTTTGATTGGTGGATATAAGGACAGATGTGATGGACTTCTGCAATTTCAGTTACTTCCTATTGTTGCTTCATCTGCCATTGAGCTGATGCGCGTTTCTCGAGGTCCACTCGTAGATCGCTTTCTGTCTCAGTCTCAAAATCCTACTTTCGAAGGAGGAGACCTAAAGTCAGAGGGCTTGCAAGAACCTGGAGATGGAGCCCTCGGTCCATATTATATTGTAAGAGTAATCTATGCATATTGCTTGTTACCAATCGATATGGGTTGCACAATCAGTTATGAGCTGATGCCAAACCTCTTTCGTTGTTCGTTTTTTCTACTTTTCTAGGCCCAGAGGCTCATCAGTCTTTGTGGGTGGGAACCAAGATGGCTTCCGAATGTTCAAGACTGTGAAGAGCATTCTGCTCAATCAGCTCGAAATGGATATTCTTTTGGGCCTGCTTTGCCACAAGTTCATCCTTCGCGTGAACGTGGATGGAGCAACCAGGCACATACTGCTTCAGCCAAAAAAGACAACGGGAAGAAGAAAATGGTTGCTGTTGAGTCAAAATGTGATTCCAGGTCACCTTTATTGGACTGTAGCTTATGTGGTGCTACTGTGAGAATACTCGATTTCTTAACTGTCTCTCGACCTGCACGTTTCGCTCCAAATGATCTTCCTGATGGAAGCAAAAAATTGACCTTAACACGTGGAGTGAGTGCTGCTAGTGGAATTAGTGGTTGGGTTGCAGCTGATGATGCAGAAAAAGAACAGGCTGAAGACCGTGATGAAGTAGCAACTACAAATGAGGGAAAGCTGCCAATGAATGCAGACGTCGATTTGAATCTCACAATGGCTGGTGGTTTATCTTTTACTCCTTTGGACAAGTTGATGGATGACGATAACCTGGATGATGTGGATATGGGCAGAGATCTAATGATTGGTCAACCAGCTGGGAGTGAGGTTGGCGACCGTGCGGCTTCATACGAGTCCCGAGGACCTAGTTCTAGGAAGCGGAGCTTGGACATAGTTGGTAGCTCAGATGATAGGCGACACTTGATTTATCCTGCTGACAGTGTTGAAGGAACTGTCATTGACCGTGATGGTGATGAAGTTACTGATGGGAGGCAGTTTTCTGCTGGGCCTTCAAAACGAGTTCGTGATACAGAGTTTTTCGATTCACACAGTTCATATCCAAGATACTCCTCTGGTGCTGGTCCTAGCCATTCGGTTGGTCTTGAGATTAATATTGATGGAAACAGATTTGGTTCTTCTTTTCGTCGAAATACTGACCACCAGGTTGCAGGTCCATCTACTATGGATTCAACACGTGCATCATCAGTCATTGCCATGGATACCGTTGGTCATGGTGGGGATGATGACTCGATGGAAAGTGTTGAAAATTATCCTGGGGATGTTGATGATGTTCATTTGCCTTCATCGAGTACATATGGGAATCTTGATATGAATGAGACTTCAGAACTGAATAATAGCAATCAGGCCCAGCCAAGCATTGGCTTCCGACCAGTTGTGGCCCCAGGGGAAATGGTTGTCAGTAGTACAAATGACGGTGAGGAGATTTTCAATGCTGGAACAATCACAGCTCAGGCTAGGGATGGGTTTAGTTTTGGGATTAGTGGGGGTAGTGTTGGTATGTGTGCTAGTCACGAAGCTGAAATTCATGGGGCTGATTTCTCCGTGCATAGAGCAGATAGTGTGGTTGGCGACATGGAACCGAGAGTTGAAGATGTTGACAACCAAGGTCAGACTGGTGAATCGGTTCCTGATCCAGGTTTGATGGACGAGATTGTTCCTGATGAGATAAACAGGGAAGATCCTCATGGGGGTGATAGCCAGGAGATGCTGTCTCGATCTGTTGAGAGAGCTGATAGCGGATCGAAAGTAGATGGTTCAACTAAGGCAGACTCTGTTGGAAGTGGCGGAGAAAAGGGAAGCAGGAGCAGTAAGAGAGTAGCAACAGGAGAAAATGCCCATCCTTCTCTTTCTTGTAATGCCGTCATTGACTCTGGCTGTGAAACAACTGCTAATAAGGGCAAAAAAGCTGGGAAATCCTCATCAACAAACAATGGTACTTGCATAGAGTCAAATTATGCAGTTGCCAATGGGATAGGTTAGTTCTATTCACGTCCTTCCTAGTTGTCCTCCATCTGTTTTTATATCTACCATGACCAGGATTTCTTATTGATCAAGATGATGAATATATCTTGTTGGAACTAGTTGCCCTCTGATGTTTTGAACCTTCACTCCTTCATGCTGTGTCTCCTTAAATTTTTTTTGGGCGGTAGTCTTCCTTGTTGATATTTGACTACTTGCTTGATTTGCAGAACCTCCAAAAGGTGAAAGCAACTATGAGGAGCCTATGGAGTTTGATCCAATTATTCATCACAATGAGTTCTGTCCATGGGTGAATGGAAATGTCGCTGCTGCTGGCAGCAGTAGCTGTGGTCCTGGAAGCAGCAATATAGTTGATACTGATGCCCTTTGTGGGTGGCAGCTGACTTTGGATGCGCTGGATGCAGTTGGATCTTTGGCTAATTTCGCCATTCAACCCGTACAGTCTGAATCAGCTGCATCTCTGTACAAGGTCAGCTTTCTCTTGCCAGTTAGAAGAAAAGAACTTCATGATGCTGTTGGATTTCCCTAAATCCGACTACTGTTTTTCCAATAGTTACTACTGTTATTAGTTTGTGAAAATGAAAATATCTGTTTTTAAACCTACTCCATAGTCGACATAACTTTTAATCAACTATCAAACACGTACCTTTCATCCTGTAGCTGCTTTTAAAAAGGAAAATGAAATGCACTTCCTTCCATGTTTTCTATCCGTAGTTACTTCTCTGGATTCAAAATTCCAATGCACACTCCCTATCCCCTTTTGCACCCTTTTCCCCCTTTAGCCACTAGTTCCTGCTTTTACTTAGTCGCCATTGAATAATTTACACTCGCACTCCGCAACCTTGATCTAATTGAAGATGGGTGTTGATTGGAATTTATTACTTTTAAAGCCAAATGAAAAGAAAACAAAAACATCTTGCAAGATTGAAGCGTGATGCCCCTTTTTCTCCCTCTTGGTTCCCTGGTTAAGGTGTAGCTTTCTACATTCTATGGTGCTTGTAATTAAAGTAAATTTTGGTTCTCACAGGATGATCATCAAACTCCTGGGCAAAAGCTTATTCGACGACCTTCCATGAGCAGAAGCCATGGTCAGCAATGAGATGTGTCATCCAAGAAAGGTAAAAAAAGCTTCTATTGAGTTCTAGATCTCCGGCTCGGACACTGTGAAGGTTATAGGGCGTGATTATGAGAATGCAATGGTGTTGATCTGCTAATATTTCAATGTGCAGCAGGACTGGAAACTACGTTCCCAGAAATCGATAAAATGAAAACCGATCTGTGGATTCCATGATGAGACGGGTGTGATATGGTGGTTGTTCTATTCTAGTATGGCAGTGGTTCACAATCTTGCCGACGTTATATGTATGCTGGGGTTTAAGCAAGGACACCGGTCTTACAGCAGCATAATAACTCGAACTTTAGTTTTCTTTCTTTCTTTACGTCATCTGTCTTTCAGTAGTCCCAGTCTGTTTGAAAGAAGAATGAATCCTATTGTTATTATTGCTCATCGCCTCCCCTCAGCCGATCAAGATCAACGAGGACCGGGGCGATGGCTTGTTTAAAGTATATGCTCTCTTTCTAGGTTATATATCGAAGACGTTTGTTCAGCTAGTCTTAATAATAGTTCGTTGGTGGATAGCCACTGTTTTCATGGGAAACTTTTTCTTATCCATTGTGTAATTGAGGTGGATTGTGTGGCGTGCATCATTGCCCATCGACCTTTGTAACGTTCTTTTACGTCAAGACGGTTGTCCATTATCAATCGTTCCTGTCTGTTCAATTCAAACAAGAATATCATATTCAACTCTTGTATTTGATCGTTAGATGAATAGAGTGTCATTTTTCTTAAATCTAACTACGGTAATGTGTACAAGTGGGTAAATGATTGATATTGTAACACCATTTTTGTTACGACTCGGTATTGTAAATTAGTCTGATAGATTTATTACCACTTTCGTGATATATCTGAAAAATAACCTCTATGTCGCTAACGTCAATCACAATATAATCATGCCAGCATTATATGTCGTTGTGGTGTGCCACAATATACCTCAATCAGCAAAAGACAAGTTAGATTAAAGAAAATGTTCTCAAATTTCCGGTCACTCTGAGAATTTTTCTTGTTCTTTGAAAGTATCTTGCACAGATCCGAAGCCGACTGCATGTCTTTATCTAGGTTGACCCACTTTTTTTTCTTTCCCTTTTTGTTATTCGCTTGCGCAAAGTTGCAAACACGTAATAATACAAAATAGTTAACGTGATGAACTCTAGGGGACGGTAGTGGGGCCGGTACACTAAACCGTTTGTCAAGAATATGTTGATTTTGATAATTCATTGATTTGAGATGTTGAGAGAAATTCAATAATGTATTTTATATCTTTTAATAATATAATTTTTTAATTAACGCTAATTCCTATAAGTTTGAAGTTTGCACAAATTCAACTGAACTCTTTCATTACCCAATATAAAAATTTCCCACATTATGGGATAACGGTGGAAGGCCCATCCTTTCGAGTGGGTATCGGGTGGGTACCATATAAAACAACAGAAATCATATCTCTAAGCATACTCATACCAATGGATATTGGGCGGATATTCGTATACTTACGGATATGTTATATACTTAAGCGTAAAACTCCAAAAATTTTACATAGCTTCAACAACATGCTAATAAAGCAGATTAGTAGACTTTGAAAAGAAACTAAAAAGAATTGAGAGATTATTTGTCACTTTTCCATTAACGATAAAACGCTTTGGATTTGAGAAGAAGAATTCATTTAACGGCTAGTGGAGTTTGATTTGATGGCTCGAGAAGACGAGGAGTCTAAGAGGATTGGAGGAACGGGTCGGGAATGGGAATTCAGAAGCGTGTAATTGGGAAATGACATGACATCGTTAAAAGCGAGAACGAGATTCGATAAGTGATCAAGATTCAACGGCCAAGATGGTATCTGGGTATTGGGTTACTGCTGGATGGGTTCGAGGTGGATATTAAAATATCCATACTTTTAGGGGTGAAAGCTTGTCCCTGAAGACCCACTGACCCGTCCCGTCCCTAAGGGTCGGGACAGGTCAGTTTGTCTACAAGGACAAATTAGGGACGAGTCATTTGTTGACCCTGTAAGGGCCGGGACGGGTCGGGACAACTTAGGGACGGGTCACGTTTTGACCATGTGACCCTTAGCAACAACAAATATCTCATACTTCATTGGACCTTTTTGTAAAGTTTTAAAAGTTTAGGTACTAATTTGTAAAAATAAAAAAATTTGGGTACCAAAACGTAATTTTACCATCAAAATTTATGGACTTATTTGTAAAAAAAATAAAATTTAGGTACTAAATTGTAAGAAAAAATAATTTTGGGTACCAAAACGTAGTTTATAAAAAAGTAGTGTGTTGATTAGGGTCGACCCACTGACCCGGCCCGTCCCGTCCCGTCTCAACCCTTGAGGGTCAGACAAGGTCAATAAGGAGACAGGGAGGGACGGGACGGGACGGGTATACATCTTGACGGCTCAAGATAGGGTGCATAACCATGGGTTATGCACCCATCAATAACCAAATCTGGACCCTTCATTTAGAAAATCCAGATCTAAGGATGGAGAATTAAAAGCTATTTTTATTTTCACTAGTTTTCTTAATTGACTCATATCTTTTTCGTTTTAACTCGGATTTTAATTTTTTTTGCACAGATGGAACGAGTTCACCGTGCTCTACAAAATGAGATCAATTTTCAATATTTTTTTAGGGAAAAAAATTCTGGCCTCTCGGTACCAACTGCATACCATATGGTATCTTCTTCGTTTTTAATTCGTTTTTGAAAACGTTTGCACAGCAGGGATGAGTTCATCATGATCTACTGGATGTACAAATTTCTGGGTGAACGAATTACAGGACAAAAAAATACCACACAATACCATACAATACCACCCTGGTACGGGGTGGTATTGTATGGTATCTTCTTCGTTTTTAATTCATTTTTGAAAACGTTTGCACAGAAGGGACGAGTTCATCATGATCTATTGGATCTACAAATTTCTGGGTGAACAAATTACAGGACCAAAAAATACCACATAATACCATACAATACCACCCTGGTACGGGGTGGTATTGTGTGGTATACAATGTTAAAAGTCGTAAATTACAATTAATATACTTCTACTATCATGTATTCAACCATCCTACAGTATTGGTTTGTTCATACCACCATGGTACGTTTTTCAAAACATAGGTATGCTTTTATTTCAATACCAGTCAATACCATATGGTATAGGCTGGTAAAAAATGGCTCAATTTTTTTTGTTCGAAAAATATATTAAAGTGGATATCATTTTGAAGAGCACAATTAATCTGATCTAACTGTGCAAAAAAAATTAAATTTCGACTTAAAATGAGCGAGAAATCGTCCGTCAAAGATTAAAGAGGGAAAAATTAAAGGCTTTTCATGAGAGAGAGGATGCTGATGTCATGCTGATGTGGACGGGTTACTCATGGTTACTCACCATAAGGTTACTAACCTGATCCATTCCCCATCTTGACCCTTCAAAGACGAGTCAGAACGGGACAGGGACGGACAAATTTTCAGCCCTACATACTTTGCACGTGTCCGATAGCCACACATTCCGGATTCTGTCCTAACCTTCCCGAAATTCGATCAATGCGAATTTTACCTCTATTGATCTGTTCAGATCGGGATGAATACCGAATTCAGTGAATTTTTCCTGCCAACCCTAGTTTTGCTTTAATTTGTTTGGCCGCCGCCGCTGCCTAATACCGACACATGCATCTTTCCACCTTTGGCCGCCGCGAGATACCACAAATGTGGCGATGAAAATTTTGTTAATCTTCTTGACGAACATCGGCATGAAATTGTTTTCCGTAACCTAAACTTTGGTCACAATATTTGGTCACTAAACGACATAACTTCCCCTTCTATAATTACTTAATTAGTAAGTATAGACCTCTCTACGTACTACACAAAGAAAACCCAACCCAGCCAAACTCGACGTAACGATGGAACAAACCTACATCCTCCTAGTAGTATACTCCACCATCCTCATCATCACCCTCCTCGTAATGAAGCTCTTATCGCCCCGGCCGTCGACGTCGAAGACCCTCAACCCGCCTCCGTCGCCGCCGTCGTCCCTCCCCGTCGTCGGCCACCTCCACCACCTCCTCCTCAACAACAACAAACAACCCATCCACCGAACCCTCCAGTCCATCTCCGCCGCCCACGGCAAGATCCTCCTCCTCCGCCTCGGCTCCCGCAGGATCCTCCTCCTCTCCTCCCCGTCCGCCGTGGAAGAGTGCTTCACCCGAAACGACGTCGCCTTCTCCAGCCGGCCGCTCGAGATGGCCAGCACCAAGCACTTCCACTACCGCCACACCACCATCCTCGCCGCCCCGTACGGCGACCTCTGGCGCAGCCTCCGCCGGTTCATGACCCTCGAGCTCTTCTCCTCCCCCGCCGTCGCCAAATTCGCCGCCGTCAGGGAGGCCGAGGTCCGCTCCTGGCTCTGCCGGATCGCGGAGTGCTGCGGCGGCGGAGAAGGGGATGTGGGAAAGGTGGTGGAGATGAAGGCGAGGATTGTGGAGCTGATGTTCAACGAGACGGCGATGATGACGGTGGGGGAGTGGTTTTGCGGGGAGGCGGCGATGGGGGAGTTCGAGGAGTCGGTGAGGCCAGGGATTGAGTTGTCCGGCGTGTTTAATCCGGCGGATTTTTTCCCGGTGTTGAGGAGGTGGGTGGACGTGGTTGGGATAGAGAGGAAGATGGCGGGGTTGATGGGGAAAGTGGATGGGTTCTTTCAGGGTCTTGTGGACGGCCACCGCAAATGGAATAATAGTTATGGCGATGAGAAGAAGGTCGTGGCGGTGATGGATGAGATCTTGGCCTTGCAACACAGGCAGCCGGAAGTCTTCACCGATGAGATAATTAAGGGGATTCTGCTGGTAATCATACTAACTCTTTTAAGTTTTAACTAACTGAAGACTGCATGAAATTTCCGTTGTTTTTGGAAATTTTTCCTAAATACTACACTTATACTATAACAAATACTTACAAGACCATACTTATAAAATGCTCTCTCTTCAAAGTTTGGAGTGGTTCGCTCTAATGCTAAACGAACTAGAGTAGAGAGTGAACTAGTGTGGATCGCGACGGACTTAAGCAAATAAGCTCTCAACTGGGTGGATTGCGGCACACAGAAGCGAACCACACTTGCTCGCTCCCTGCAGCTCCAGGGATCTAGGTTATCCTATTATTAAATTTTTGTTTGCTACGATCAAATACTCGAGTGCAAAGTTACGATAGTTATAATTTTCAATCTAAGTTAGGTGTGTAGATCGAAAGTTCGAACGATGCTTCGATCTGACGCGTTCCAGGTTGTTCGTTTGTATTATTGTCGCGATCCCGGTAATTATTCGGGGCTGGATTGCTTCTGTCCGGCGCGATCCAGGTTAGTTGGTTTGGCACAATCTGGGCTGGATTGATGTAGATCGCTCTTGGCTTCAGCAAACTAATACCTATTTCGTTTGATACGGGAGTGAACCAATTCAAACTCTAGTATTTTGAAAGGAGAAAAAAAAAAACAATTGCGATATTGTGAGAATTTGTTAGAGGGAAAATTTCCGTTGCTCTCATAGTCATATATATATAAAAAAAATTCTTATACCGCCGCATGCAGGTATTGCTAACCGCTGGAACAGAGACCTCGGCCACGACACTGGAATGGGCAATGGCTCTGCTGCTCAACCACCCACAATCCATGGCCAAACTGCGAGCCGAAATCGACGCCACCGTCGGCCGCGACCGACTCCTCAACGAGCAAGACGTACCGAGGCTTCACTACCTCCAACACGTCATCAGCGAGACGCTCCGCCTCTACCCGGCGGTCCCGCTCCTCACCCTCCGCGAATCCTCGGCGGACTGCACCGTCGCCGGGTACGACGTCCCCAAGGGAACCATACTGCTGATCAACGCGTGGGCCATACACCGCGACCCGGAGGTCTGGGAGAACCCCACGGAGTTCGTCCCGGAGAGGTTTGCCACGGCGGCGGAGAGTGGCGGTGGGTGGAAGCTGATTCCGTTTGGCGGCGGGAGGAGGCGGTGCCCTGGTGCCGTGCTGGCGAATCGGGAGATTGGGCTGGCGCTTGGATGTTTGGTGCAGTTGTTTGATTGGGAGAGGGTTGGAGGAGATGAGATTGATATGACGGAAACGTTGGGTGTTACGATGCCTAGAAGTAGGCCGCTTCATTTGCTGTGCAAGCCCAGGGAATTTGCGATGAAGCTTCTATCGCAGTCATCGTCGAATGTGGGATTGGTGACTTGAGTTGACGTATGGGTTGTGATTTGGTTAGCTTGGAGTAGCGTATATTTGTACCCGCTTAATTTCTGCTTAATTACTGTGAAAGCAGTGGCGGATCCAGGGGTTGCCACCCCAGGTCACGGCCGAACCCTCCTCTGGACCCGGAACTAGTATAGCCCTTATACGTTTATCGATTTTAGTTATTCGGGCCAGTGTTATTTATAATAAAATTGTGTGTAATTAAGAAAATGGGTAAGATGAACATATTCAAATTATAACTCTAAATTTAGTCTAGAAATTCTAGCTTAAATAAGTCTCGTCTAAAGAAAAACAAACAATGAAACCTAAAATTATAAATGTCTAAAACGTAAAAGGCTAAAAGAAATATGAGATTTGTTCACTTAAAAAATAACTAGAGTAGATGGTGGAAATAGGGATGGATACACAATACAAAATGATTAGTCGATTGATTTATCCAGTGTTGACATTGTCCGTTTCAACAACTACTATGGAGAGAACCTTTTCAATAGTGGAACAGGTGAAAAATGATTTGTGCAACAAAATGAGCGATGAATTTCTCGCCGATTAGTTAACTATTTTATTTGAAAAAGAGTAGTATGCGATTAGTATGGATGTAGACTCCTTTATTGATGAATTCACTATATTAAGAGATCGACGTGTACCATTGATATTGTAAAAAAAATTATAATTTTTTGCGGTATCTAGTTTTCTAATGAAATGCGGCCCAGTGCTCTACTATGTCCTGGATCCGCCGCTGTGTGAAAGGTTTGGCTTGGCTTTCGGGGGGGGGGGGGTTATTTTTTCTGAGTTCAAGGTTTTGCAGGTTTCCTACTTCAGTAATTTGAATCATTATCTAGCAACTCAGTTTTAGTTGAAAAGTTTGCTAATTAAAGTAAAGCAAGGTAAAAGTAAATGGTTTTGAAAGCTCTTTTGTGAGAATGATCACTCGGGTGTCGCTTCCCCCTAACTACTACCATGGTATGTGAATCGAAACGATTGCTATGGGCAAGGTGACCGCGAACCGCTAGGGACGCAAATATGGTCGTAGACCACACTCTCGATTGCTAAACCGAGGGATTCATTGTAGGCTGTCACTCGGCCCTCTCGGTTTAGGCAATCGATGGTTGACTTACTCCCTCACACAACCCAAAGGTTGGTCGGCTTAATCGCGGTTAACCAAATTGCTTAATCCAACATCGAGGTTTGCCCTAAACTAACCTAGATAGGTGACTTAAAAATCCTAGGAATACCAACTCAATTGAGCCTCCCTTGAAGGGGTTTTTCCCTCTTTAGTCTAGATTAAATTGGTCAATTAAATTGCTAAGCACAAACATGCATAATCAACATAAATAATACCTCAATCATTGAATTAAACAACACCCATAAACAATCATTCAATTCACATAACAAAAACTACATGGTAGATAGTTAGGGTTTCACAACACCCAACTGAAAAGTATCAGTAGTTAGAATTTACATATAATGGTGTTGTGAGATCAAGGAGTAGCTTTTGCACTTCTCCCGCCTATTGAACCTACAACTAGCTTAGAGGATGGCCTTTGTTTGTCCATTTTTTTTAATTCACTTTTATTATTACCTTCAATGTAAATGACACGCTTGCTATCTTTACTTAAAAACATTGCTCAATGATAATGTTTCTAATTGGTTTACCAAAATCTAGCCTTCGTTTTAGATGCATCATAGGCCAAACTTCCCTTGCGTTATTCTATTTCTCAATTTTGTCCATCGTCAATTGTTGGAGCTAGAGCCCATACTTGAATTCTTAATGTGGTCTCATGTTAATGTGCTAAACAACTTCTATCTTCATTTTTGAATATTTGTCACCATATGTTGGGTATTCCCTTTACCCTAACTTTAACTTAAAATAGTGATGTTTACTATAAATATATTGAACGATCAAATTTTTGTATCCATTATTTCATATAATAAGAGCAGTGCATGCATCTTTGTATGCTTGAGTTATGAACATTGCTATTGGTTTGCCTTTGATGGTTTTATTTTTTTTATCTAATTGTGTCACCTTCTACATATCTGAAATATAATCGGCGGTGTTTAGCCACTTGGAAATGGTCTTCCAATTAGGCATTCAACTGCCTGGATTATATTAGTGCAAACTAGGCAATTTCTTTTTTAAGGACTTGACTTTGACAGTTTAAAATGTAGTTTACAAAGTTAGTATGCACGTCATCCTTAAAGGACATACACCTCCATAACTTGATAAAATTGGTTTTAGTTTTAGTGTATTTAAGCTATCCTACATGGTTGGCAAGTCCGAGCTAGCTGATTCTCGGAGAAACAAACTAGCTTCAACCACATCCCACATCCATGCTTTCAAGTGCTTCCACTTTCAGTGAATGGTTACTTTGATAAAATTTTGTGATGAGTTTCTTTTCACGTATGGTTTAGTAAGCTTTGATGGCTCATTAATGCTCAATAGTCATTGATTAATTATAGGAGCCATGTAAAATGACAAAGCACCTGAACGGTATTGAGAAATGATGGGGTAGAAGCATAGCTAAATGAACAAATGTTTATAAGAAGACTTTTAGATGGGATTGAATATATTGAAAATGTTCATGTTATTTAACTTCTTGCCTCATTTTCAGTTTATCTTTGATTATAAATCCATTTATAGTAACTTCCGAACGATAATTTATTTTTTGTTCAATCAACTACCCTCATGAATGTTTTATTAGGTGCTGAACTGAAATGGAAGGATCTTGATGACGTCACTCCTTCAATTTAGTAGATAGACAAGAAACCATATAGATTTAAGGCAAAATACACTTGTATAGCCAAAACTTTGACGGTTTGGCCAAACATAGCCACTTTTGACAAAATACCAAAAATAGCCACTTCCGTCCAATTCTTTGACGGTGTGAGTTAACGTGCTGACTAGACTAACAGAAAAGCTGACATGTCAAACTTTTATTTAATAAAAATATGAGCTGGAATTAATTAAAAAAATCATAATAAAATAATTCATTATTTATTATTTTCTCTCCCTCCCCTCGGTTCTTTCTCCTTCCCTTTCCCCAACCGCCGCTCATCTTCTCGGATTACTCCCTCCGTCTCGTTCTCACCACCGCTGTCGAGGAACCGTGCTCAATTCTCAATCTTCTCCCCCGCCGCCATCAAGGACGGTGCTCAATTCTCAAGGACGGCGATCGTGACTTCTCCAACGACTTCCAGCTCTCGATTGGTGGCGAAACTTATGAACAATCCGCTGCCCCCGCGTAAGTGGCCTGTGATGGCTCCGCCAGCTCCGGCCTAACATCGGATGTGAAGCACCCACTAAAATCGAAGACCAAATCTACAATGAACCGATTCCCATCTCCGACCTCACTTCTATGGCGCTTCGTCTCCTACCCTTCCCGAATCGCACAAGGCGGTAGTAGGTCGAGTTTGGGAAAACTGTTCGATTTGTTCGACTCCTTGTGGGTTTTTGATTTGTTCAACTCCCTGTGGGATTTCTGTGGGGATTTGTTCGAGATGAGATTTTTTCGACTACCTGTGGGTTTTCTGTGGGGTTTCTTAGATTGGATTTATTCTTCTAGTTTTGTTTCGGGTAGATTAGAAAAGAGTGGTGGTGGTGGTCGAGTCTGTACGAGAGAAAGGTTTCCTTTTAGTAGGGCTGGGAAACGGTGCGGTCTGGTCCAGACCAGACCATAGATACGGTCTATGGTCCAGACCGAGAGGCTAAAGTATAGACCACAGACCAGACCACAGACTATACGGTCCGGTCCAGACCACGCATGTGCGGTCTGGTTCGGTCTGGTCTGGTCCAGATAGACCACACTCAACGAAAAATGAATAATTTGTTTAGTCAACCACACAAAAAATTGAACCAATAACCAAGAAAAATAATTGTTATTTGCCTTAAAACATTAATCCTAACATGCATGAATAATTTTGAAACTCTAAATCTTAGTACATAACAAAGATACAAAGTAAAAACATCCCAGCTTGCACCATAACGTCATAAACATTAACATAATGACATATGGAGACACTATTATCTCTACTCTCTGGTTAAATGTGGTTGTGAATGAAGGAGGGAAGAGATTCACAAAATTAAGGTTGAGACTTGGGTGTCGTTGTGAGAGTTTGGAGAGTGGTCGAATGGGCTGTTAACACATATTGACAAGTCAGTTGGGTCCACGGTTTGGTCCGGTAAACCACGGTCTAGACCAGACCAGACCAAGAGATCAAATCATAAAATAATACAGACCATGGACCAGACCAGACCATACTTCACGGTCTACGGTCCGGACCAAACTGTGCGGTACGGTTTGGACCACGGTTTTTCTAACAGTCTGGTCTATTTTCCCAGCCCTACCTTTTAGCAACTTGGGTTTTCCTCTTTGCTATCCCAACCGGCTGTAGAGGAAGATCGGTGGTGGAAGTGGACGGTAGGGAGGAAATAAAAAGAGGTGAAAGAAGTAGAGGATTCAACCATTGTCTCCTCTCTTTGTTGTTTCCAAATCCAATCATCTTCTTCGGATAACTTGTTGATGGCCTTGCATCTGGAAAATTGAGATCGGCAGCGGCGGGGTCAACGAGAATGGACGACAGTGAGGGGAAGCGGGCAGTTCTTGGATGGAGATACCAAGCTGATTTCCCCGATTTAGGTAAGGTTAATTTTTTTTTTTTACTTGTGGAAATGAGGTGTCGTCCACCTGTCAATGAATGCTGAGGTGGAAATGAAAGAAAGGGTGAGTTGGCAGCCAGATTATCGTCCCACTAATTTGACTAACGGTGTAACTAACGTCGTTAAATTATGTAACGGAAATGGCTATTATTGTCATCAAACTTTCAAATTTCTGACTATTATTGGTATTTCCCCAAAAGTGGCTATTATTGTCACAAACGTGAAAGTTTTGGCTATACGAATGAATTTTGCCTAGATTTAACCTTATAGTTATGATGACATATTTATTTTCTTATTTGTCGTGTAACTTTATAAGTATAATTGTGACTACACATCACATGACGAAGCGCAGCGAGTCTTGCTAGTATCCTCTAAAACATACATTGAGGTTGGGCTTAAGAACACTATTAGTATTTGGGCCTCGGATTCTCTCTCGCTGAGATAAAATCGAAAACGAATAGCGGCCTTTCTTGAATCCGTCATCAGTCATCAACCAATCCAAGCAAGCCCGACAAAACAAGTAATCCACAACCAGCCAATCACCTTCAACCCTTCTGCCTACGTGTCACCTTCCCCAATCCAAGATAACCCCCATTTTCAGATCACACAGTCCTGAAGAAGAAGCAAATAGCTGAATTATACTATCCGAAGAAACCAAAAAAAACAAACCCATTCGTCGCATCATCACCGGCCACCATGTCATCCACCGGCGTCGCCACGGCAGCATTGCGCTCATCCCTCTGCATATCATCAACATCGCCATCTCCTTCCGATTCACTCCAGCTCAACAACCCACAACCAAGCAGCGCGCAGCTCTCAGCAAAGCCCCAAAACAAGAGCATCCTCCACAAACACCCACTCTACGCCCCGCTCCTCCACAACAACGTCTCCTCCCAAATCAAAGAGAAAGTCCTCTGCCTCGAAATCATGGGCGTCGACTCCGGCAAAGCCCTCTCCCAAAACCCAACCCTCCACACCGCCTCCCTCGACTCCATCCACGCCGTCGTCTCCTTCCTCCACTCCAAGGGCATCCACCACAAGGACTTCCCCCGCATCTTCGGGATGTGCCCTCAGATCCTCACCTCCCACATCCCCACCGCAATCTCCCCTGTCTTCTCCTTCCTCAACAAAGACCTCGGCGTCCCCGACAACCAATTCCGACGAGTAATCAACAAATGCCCCCGCCTATTGACCAGCAGCGTCGCCGATCAGCTCCGCCCCTGCCTCGATTACCTCAAAGGATTAGGGTTCCACGATCTGGAATCGCTCGCCTACCACGACCCCGTGCTGCTGGTCTCCAGCGTGGAGAACACGCTGGTCCCGAAATTGAAGTACATTGAGAGCCTGGGGATGACGGCGGAGGAGGCGGTGGCGGTGCTGCTCCGGTGTCCGACGATTTTCACGTTCAGTATCGAGAACAATTTGAAGCCCAAGTTCGAGTACTTGGTTGGGCAGATGGGGAAAGACGGGGCGGAGGAAGTGAAGGAGTTCCCGCAGTACTTTGCGTTTAGCTTGGAGAATCGGATCAAGCCCAGACACGTGGAAGTTGTGGAGCAAGGCCTAGATCTGTCCCTCGCTGTTATGCTTAAGGCCACCGACGTCCAGTTCAAGGGCCTGCTTAGCGAGGCCCAGTCCCAGTCTCAGGCCCAAACCGTGGCAGCAGCTGTGTTGTAAAATTTTGTACATTTTTCTCCACAACTTCCTTTGTAAAGCAGATTCGATCAAAATAAAAGCATCGTTGTTGACTTCTTGTTGTGGGGTTGACTATTGAGGACGTCAACGTAGACTTTAACTTTTTATGTTTTGTCATTGAAAGAAGAAATCCCACCGCAGGACCTGGTGCTGCACACGCAGACTGCTTTTACTGCTCATGCTGACCGAGATGTACTGTTATAACCCGGAAGCTGGCGCTGTGTGGGCTGGCGTTGGGTGGGGGCTCATTGGAATCGGACGGGTGTTTGGCGGGTCGGTTGGGATGGAACTTTGTCGTTGGGCTGTTTTGGTCTGTTGGATCGGTTGTGGTCCACGAACGCGTTGGTCACCAGAGCCCTCTCGGTGGCTGGAGCCTGCACAGTTGCTTGATTGGATGGATTTCAGGCGGCGGCATGTCTATTTTTCTTGGCAGCTGTGTCAGGGTCTTTGCAAGCAATCGACGGTTTTGTGGGTGGGGGACTCAGAGATGGTGGGCAATTGGGGACTGAAAGGGTTATTGAAAGGACCTGTGCTACTTAGTGGCTCTGCAAGTGGCTTAGGGCAAGGTCAGGGTCTTTGATTGAGAGGTGGGAGTCGTGTCGGTTTCAGAGGCTGAGAGCAAAGAGAGGTATGGGAGAAGACTGAAGAGAGGTAAGTCTTGATGATGTAGACTGGGCGTGCTTTCTGAATTAGGAAAGGTAATTGAGGGGACTGATGAGAGAAGCAGAGAGGGAAAAAAGAAAATATGAGGGGTTAGAAGAAACTTGGTCAGGGAAGCAGAAGGATCAAGGATGAGATTAATGGTGTTACATTATTATTTTAAAATAAATAGGCCAGAGATATTTCGTTGGTTTGCTTGGTGGGATTAAGCCCCACGTAGCCCTATGGTGGGAGTAGTCATGTATTCTCTCTCAGTCTCAGAGGAAGCCATCTTGAAATACCTCTTCCTCTTTCTTTGCATTTCATTTTCTGCATTCATTCTCTCTCTTCTTTCTATCTCATGGGGCTTCTTTGTTCCTTTTTCCAGGTTTGTTCATCGTCTTTTTTTGGAAGACGGGCGGAGTTGAAAGCCATGAAAAGGAAGGTTTGAGAGATCCGGAGAAGATCCAGACTCGCTGGAGGCACATTAGATTGTTGATCGAGGTTGGACAGTACCCACGGCGGGGGGAGACGATATCCGCGATAAGAGAAACGGAAGGAGGCGAGATTTGGGTGGAAGAGCAGCAGAAAAAACTGCTGTCTTCTCTTTAGGGTTTTTGTATTTATATGGAACTCCAACGGCTAATGAACAGTATTAACAGCCAATTGAATTCCATTAACCAAAGCCCGACAGTTGGCTGGTGGGAATTGGCTTATTCTCAACTAATCCAAAACAGAGGATTAAACAAATAATAGAAAGCAAAACGGCACCGTACAAACAAATGCACAAATGCCAAATCAGTTCCAAACTTCTATCCTTCTCCATTTTAGTCCATCGTGCAAGTGATGTTGACTATTCCCAATCCTAAGCTGACCAGGACTGCAATGTTGAATGGCTGTGGCTGCTGTTCTTCTGGATTCAGGTTGATCCTCCAATAGGCCCCCACAAGATGGCGAGTAAACATCAATTACTCCCATCTTGCCAAGCAATTCCAACAATCTGTACTTGCTAACACCCTTAGTGAAAACATCAGCTAACTGATCTGAAGTATGAAGATAGGCCAACTGAATCATACCTGTTTTAATTCTTTCCCTGGTAACGTGCATATCAATCTCGATATGCTTTGTCCTCTCATGAAAAACAGGATTTTCTGCAATGTGGATTGCAGATCTGTTGTCACAGTAAACTGTAATTGGAACCTTAACTTGAACTCCCAACTCAGACAACAGTCCCTTTAACCATTGAATCTCACACACCAAATGAGCCAAAGCTCGATATTCTGCTTCTGATGAAGACCTGGAAACAGTTGTTTGCTTTTTACTCTTCCATGTCAACAATGAATTTCCAAAGTAAGTGCAGAATCCTGTTATGGATCTTCTAGTGTCTGGGCATGCTGCCTAGTCAGAATCACTGTATCCAGTGATCACAGGATCAGATGCAGCTCTAAACAGAATGCCCTGTCCTGGAGACTTCTTTAAATACCTCAGCACCCTTTGTGCTGCTTGCATATGTGTATCAAGAGGAGTTCCTTGAAACTGACTCAACCGCTGAACAGTAAAACAAATGTCTGGTCTTGTAATGGTTAAATAATATAGTCTTCCAATAAGTCTTTTGTAGCTACTAGGATCTTCCAGTGGAGTACCTTGTGTAGAACTAAGCCTCACCTTCATGTCAATAGGTGTTTGTGTTTCCTTAGCTTCTGCATAACCTGCATCTTCAAGCAACTCAGAACAGTACTTCCTCTGGTTCACTACAATCCCATCTGCATTTCTCACTATCTCAAGACCCAGGAAGTATTTCAAGACACCTAGATCTTTGATCTTGAAGCTCCTTTTCAAAAACAGCTTTACCAACTCCAGATCATCAAGCTTCTCTCCTGCCAAAATTATATCATCAACATACACTAGTAGAACAACCATTCTACCCTGCACTTTCTTTGTAAACATGGAATAATCAGCAGCTGATTGTGAGAAACCATTCTTCATTAATGAGCAAGTTAGCTTGGCAAACCATTGCCTGCTAGCTTGTTTCAGTCCATACAAGGACTTTCTAAGCCTACAAACCTTTCCTTCACTTCCCTCTAGACCAGGTGGTGGTGACATGTACACTTCCTCATCCAAGTCACCATGCAAGAATGCATTTGACACATCCATTTGATGTAGGTTCCAGTTCTTTGCTGCTGCAACAGCTAAGAGTGTTTTGACAGTATTGATCTTAGCAACTGGTGAGAAAGTATCCAGAAAATCTATCCCATATATTTGTGTAAAGCCTTTTGCAACTAACCTGGCTTTATACCTTTCAATGGTACCATCTGGTCTCAACTTGGTTTTGAAAACCCACTTGCAGCCAATGGTCCTCTTTCCAAATGGTAAGTAAACCAGATCCCATGTATGGTTTTCAACTAGAGCATTTAGCTCTTCTTCCATAGCCTTAATCCAATGATGCTCCTTGGCTGCTTCTTTGTATGTCTTAGGATCCATGATTGCTGTCAGACTCATGGCATATCTCTTTTGTTGTGGAGTAAACTGATGGTATGAGATATAATTTGCCATGCAGTACTTGCTGATTTGATTCACTGAAGTAATATAATCTTTGTGCCATACAGGTGGCCTTCTTTGCCTTGGAGGCAATTCTTCATCATCATCAGGTTCCTCTCCTGGAAACAGTTCATCTTCTGACTCATGATGATCAGGCTCAACATCAGCATCAGAATCAGAAATGGGATTAGGATCAGGAGTAATGTCTGTAGTAGGAGATGGAATTGGTGATGAAGGAGATGTTGAATCAGGAGGTAGAATAGGAGAAGGAATAGTAGGAGAATGAGAAGAAGAAGCAGGCTGTTCAGAACTGGGTTGGCCCCCATGAGCCTGAGAATCAAAAGGAGAAGAGGGAGGAAAATGTATGGTAGGTAAATCAGGAAAGGTAGAAGTGGATTCTGTATCATCTGAGACACCATGAAAAGGAAAAATGTCCTCATAGAAAACAACATCTCTGGACACAAAAGTATCATGTGTGGTTAAATCAAACAGTTTGAACCCTTTGATTCCTTGAGGATAACCCAGAAAAATACATTGTCTGGCCCTGCTATCAAACTTAGTTCTTCCACTGCTCAGTGTAGAAGCATAAGCCAAACACCCAAAAACCTTTAAATGACCCAGAAATGGAGGAGTTTGATACAAAACTTCATAAGGACTCTTATCCTTTAGAACAGGTGTAGGCAACCTATTAATTAAGTGCACTGCATGTAAATCACAGTCACTCCAAAACTGCAAAGGTATACCAGATTGAAACCTAAGTGCCCTAGCCACATTCAATATGTGCTGGTGCTTCCTTTCCACTCTCCCATTCTGTTCTGGTGTTGCCACACAGGACATTTGATGTTCTATACCCTGTTCATGATAAAAATCATGCATATGAAACTCCCTGCCCTGATCACTCCTGATGATCTTGACAGATTTGGAAAACTGCTTTTGTACCATCAAACAAAATCCTTGCAGCAAGGATCTTGCTTCAGACTTATGTTGCATCAAAAAAATCCATACAGCCCTAGAACAATCATCTACCACAGTAAGAAAGTAAGAATATCCATCATAAGATTCAACAGCCAAGGGCCCCCATATGTCAACATGGATTAGATCAAAAGTACTAACAGCAGAATTCTCACTCAAAACAAAAGGTAAACGTTTGTGCTTTGAAAGATGACAAACTTCACAGTGCTTAACTTTTTGATGCTTAACTAAAGGATAACATTGTTCTAATAACTGAATCTTGTTGGAGCTTGGATGTCCTAGACGCCAATGCCAAAGGTTGATTTGCTGTGGTTCAAAATTGTAAACTGAGGCTACTGAATGACAAGTCTGGCTTTCTGGATTTGGAACTAACTGGTACAGACCTCTACTTTGTCTTGCCAAGCCAATCATCCTGTTGGTTACAAGGTCCTGGACAAGACAAGAATCAGATTGGAAGTTTAGTGACACAGGCAGATCATGTGTCAATTTGCTCACTGAAATTAAATTAAAAGTAAAGCTAGGAATCAGCAAAACATTATGTAAGGACATGCCATTTGGCAACCTAACTGATCCTATATGAGAAACAGGGACTTTAGTGTTATTTGGTAGGTATACTGAGACACTCTCAACAGGTTTGCAAGAAACAAAAAGACTCTTAGAACAAGCTATGTGATCTGAAGCTCCTGTATCTAGTATCCAAGATTGCATAAGGGTGGCTGAATGGCAGTGAACAAATGAGGATAGAATGAATTTACCAGCTCAATTTGGGAAATGAGGCAGTTGCTGTGATGCTGAAAAAGCTGTATGCCTGATGTTTGGTGAATGTGGTGGTGAAGGAGAGGAGGAAGGTGGACTGGGAACTCCTTGTAGTAAGAGCCGGAGTCGATTCAACTCATCTCCAGTAAGCTGCATATTTATCAGATTTCCAGGACCAACATTGTTACTTCCCCCAGAACTTTGACTACTAGACCCAGGACTTGATTGCACCTCAGCCATGCCTTCATCCCCTTCATTAACTGCTCCTGCAAAGTGTGGATTGCCACCACTATTCTGCTCCTTGTTTTTCCTTTTCAATTCCCAACAATCAGCTATGTTGTGATTTGTTTTCTTGCAATACCTGCAGAAAAGACCAGTTTCATTGCTCTCAGCTGTGTTTAGTCTCGAGGTTTGCCTACCAGCACTTCCACTGCCTTGACCAGATTGGTTACCAAAAGATGCCAAAGCAACTGACTGTCCACCTTTCCCTTTGTCAGATTTCAACTTCTGTTCATGTTGCAATAGATCTCCATAAGCTGCAACCACTGTAGGCATTGGCTTCATCATCAACAATTGAGTTTTAACCACATCAAAAGCTGGTCCTACTCCTCTCAGAAATCTCACAAGATAATCTGTCTCCTGTTTTGCCTTAAATGCTTCAACAGCTGGACATGGAAGAATCTGTGCTGGTGCACAAGTACATGGCACAATTGGGTTGAACTTAGTATATTCTTCCCACAGTCCTTTCATCAGGGTGTAATACTGTGTGATAGTCATGTTTCCCTGCTTACAAGCATGAATATCATCCTCTAGGTTAGTCAGCTTGATAGCATTAGCCTGACTAAACCTATCCTTAAGTTCTTCCCAAAGGGTTTGAGCAACTTCATGACTCTGAACACTATGTTTGATGTCCTTGTGCAGAGAATTCATAATCCAGCATAAAACAACAGTGTTACATGCATCCCAGGCCCTATAACCATTAGCATCAACACTAGGATCTGGAATTGGAATAGATCCATCGATAAACCCAAGTTTGTACTTGGTTTTCAGGGCAATACGAATAGATCTAGCCCACATTTGGTAATTACTACCATCAAGGACTTCAGAAACGATCGATTGAGAAAGGTTTTCATTAGGGTTTTGATAGAACGGGTTACCAAACAAAAACTCTGAAGAAATGGCTGCCGATCCTCCAGTAGCTGCTGAAGTTGCAGCTGAACTTGTAGGAATGGTAGTGGCAGTAGCATTGTCGTTGGTTTGATCTTCCCCGTCAGCCATTGTGATTCAATCTGCTGCTCTGTTTAGAAGAAGGCTGCCAGAATGGCAGTAGTCTGCTCTGATACCATAAGAGAAACGGAAGGAGGCGAGATTTGGGTGGAAGAGCAGCAGAAAAAACTGATGTCTTCTCTTTAGGGTTTTTGTATTTATATGGAACTCCAACGGCTAATGAACAGTATTAACAGCCAATTGAATTCCATTAACCAAAGCCCGACAGTTGGCTGGTGGGAATTGGCTTATTCTCAACTAATCCAAAACAGAGGATTAAACAAATAATAGAAAGCAAAACGGCACCGTACAAACAAATGCACAAATGCCAAATCAGTTCCAAACTTCTATCCTTCTCCATTTAAATCCATCGTGCAAGTGCTGTTGACTATTCCCAATCCTAAGCTGACCAGGACTGCAATGTTGAATGGCTGTGGCTGCTGTTCTTCTGGATTCAAGTTGATCCTCCAATAGGCCCCCACAAGATGGCGAGTAAACATCAATTACTCCCATCTTGCCAAGCAATTCCAACAATCTGTACTTGCTAACACCCTTAGTGAAAACATAAGCTAACTGATCTGAAGTATGAAGATAGGCCAACTGAATCATACCTATTTTAATTCTTTCCCTGGTAACGTGCATATCAATCTCGATATGCTTTGTCCTCTCATGAAAAACAGGATTTTCTGCAATATGCTATCCAAAGTAGTTCGGGTTTTACCCATACCCATACCCACAAGTGTAAACGGGTAGAAAATTAAAACCATGCCCATACCCGTTCGGGTATTCGCGGTTATCCATGGGTAATAATTTTCTTCATAACTATAACCAATATGTTAACATTCACACGTATTCTCACATTACGTAAGAAGAAAAGTACGACAATAATTGACTAGAATGAAGAAAATTAATTATAACAACACAATTTCATGAAAATACTATATTTATATGCTAAATATAAAATATGTTAGAGAAAAAAATGATTATTTCTAGACAGAATACATATGCATGTGTATAATCGGGCGGGTTCAGGTTGGATAGTGAGAAACCCATGCCCACCCATTACCCGCAATATTCGGGTTCAGATTTTACCCATACCCACTAAAGGTCCTTCGGGTTCGGGTTCTACCCTACCCGATTAGGCCGGATTCGGGCGGATATCCACGGTTACGGATATTTTTGCCATCCCTAAATGGGTGAAATATCTGCTGGCTTTAACTACAGTATTCTGCTATAACACAGACTAAAAAGGGTTGCAATTTTTCTCTTCCTCAGCCTATCATACAGCCATGGAACCATTGGTATATGGCGAGAGTGCTATTAACTCTTGATCTGGAATGCACTTTGCTACTAGGGAAGCTGAAGAGCTTATTTCAACGCATGCATCATATATGTCATTTGTGTGTGCACATGCAGATTGCAAAGCAGATGGACATCCTGATTCGGTTTGTTTAGTCAACTTGAATTGTATTCGTGATGTTTATTCTTGCTTATATTTGTGGGTACAAGCACAAGTAAGAAAGGCAGCCAAATGAAAATGGTTTGTGTGGGTTCAGAGGGATTCATTGTAATACTCACATTGATGTTGTACATTAATTTTTTTTTGTCATTTGTTTGTGTTGTCAATTAGTTTGGCTCTTTTGGTCTCACTAAAATTCACTATGGTTATGGCACATAGATGGGATCGGTTAGCATGCTAACCCTTGTATGGGTTGGCAAAATGACAACCCCTATTAATTATAGGTTTTTAAGGTAATTAATTTGTGTTGCATTTAATAATCTGTATGAATTAAAAACACATATTAATTACTTTCCTTTTTCAGTGCACTGGTAGTTGTATCAGTGCACTGGTAGTTGTATCAGTGCACTGGTATACTGAACTCATATTAATTACGTTCCTTTTTTGGAACTACCATTACAGTGATACATCTACCATTGCACCTGTACACAACTACCAGTGCACTGATACAACTACCAGTGCACTGAAAAAAGGAAAGTAATTAATATGTGTTTTTAATTCATACAGATTATTAAATGCAACACAAATTAATTACCTTAAAAACCTATAATTAATAGGGGTTGTCATTTTGCCAACCCTTTTATGGGTAGACATGCTATCTCATCCCCACATAGATAAAAAAAAACTCTATTCTTGGTTCTACCAAATTTTACGAGATACATATGCGGCTTATAAAAAATAATTATACAGTGCATCCATAGATATAGAACCTTAAAATTCTTTTCAATTTCCGAAGTTAAGTAGTTATATTGAAATTGGTTCTCATATCCCGGTGCAGAGCACGAGAAGTAAAAAACTAGTTAGATTAAATTAGATAGCCAGAGAGCATCACACAATAGTCAATAAATAGTCGAACTCATCATGAAAAACACGATATATAAAGAAAACAAATCCATTATAAGGGCTTACATATGACACTCAAGTTCAACTCGTGTAATCGACTCGACTGACATGACAAACAAAAACAAAAAAGATAGCAGGAAACTGTAAAGTGAATGATAAATGGTTCACAAGTGCTCATTCCTCCACGATGGCCGGATGAAAGGAGGCAAGCTCCTCCTCCTCCTCTTTTTCTTCTTCTTCTTCTTCTTCTTCTTCCACGGGATCAAACCAGACAAGCTCCTCCTCCGTGTGCGTTCCAAAGTTCGGTTCCATCCAAGCGCAATTCACATATTCTTTGGTGTCGCACCAACCGTTGTTCTCGTATCGGCTCCAAAGGCTATGAAACTTTCTCGTTGCGAGAGAGTAAAACACGCTATCCTTCTCGCGAAACCTATCGAAGAACACCTTGTTTCCCAAGCCACAAATCCTCGCCCCTTTACTTGTAGTCGATAACGAAGATGCAGAGCTCAAGAACAACATGGTGTCATCCAGATCGTCGAGTCCTTCCCAAGCCGCGGCTTCTCGATTGAGCTCGAACGCTCGTACGAATTCCCCCATTCGACCCGTGTACACCGATAGAAGCTTGCCATTGCATTCCAACAAATAGTTCCCTGTTATCGCAGCTGTAGTAGTATCACAATTACCAGGCAGGTCCAGAAGTTTGGCGTCCCTTTCCACAGGGTCGAATGTGCACAAACTTCTAGTCCCTCCTATAAGATAGAACAAACCCTGGTGATAAGCTGGGTTAGCGTAAGATCTCATGAATTGAGTTCCATTTCTTTCCACAACAGACTCTGTCCATCTGCTCTCTCCTCTGCATACGTATGCAAGGTTCAAATCTTGTTTCCCGACTGATTAGCCAAGAACCACGCAATCCGACGATGTTGGAGGAGAAGAGAAAGCGATCCCCTCGAACTCGTAGCTGCCCAATTCGGGTAGATCGATCCTCTCGCCGGTGAAAGGGTTGAGGAAGAACACTTGTTCACCCCAACTTCCTTGTGACATGAGCAGCCATCCGTGTTTGGAGCAACGAATCACCGCGCCTGTCAAATTCAGACCTTTCAGAGGCGAGATGCTGGTGGCATTGGTTAGTGGGTTGTAGAAATTGACCAGTTCACCATCCTGTCCTATGTGCACGAGGTAGGGGAGTCGATGATTCGACAATTGATCATGAAATTGACATTTTTCGCAGTCGAGATGGAAGCAACGACAATCAGCTCCCTGTAGATTGTCAATTGGAACTCCAGACCATCCATCTCCAACATTATTACTGTCGATCAACGTAATCCCCTGGCTAGCAGGAGCAGCCTCAACTTCAGAAGCTACGACTTCTGGCCGGGTAAATTCAGTTGGTGAAGAAAGCCATCCATGAGTTAGGATCCATTGTTGTTCAGGATGACCCCAATTCACGTCGGGGCAAGGTAACGAGACATTCAATCTCCTCTCCTGAACGTCGTACGAATAAAGGTACCTGTCATTCTTCTGTGCAAAGTAGATGGTATTCCCGCGAACAAGCCCTGCATCCAGATCTTCTCTCGGGATTTCATACCACAAGATCGTATCTCCACTGGCGCCGATGAAGATGGCACAATCTTCAGGCAAAGAGTCCACCTTTTCCCAAACCCTTCTCTCGAAATTCACGGTATACAGCTCAATGGTCATCATACTAGTGTCCCTATCAGGATCCTCCTCGTCAATTGAGTCACCATTGCAATAAATTGCCTCAACCATGATAAGCTCGCCAGAAGAGGACTCCGCCATGTAAATTCTGGAATCTACATCGGCCCTGATGTAATGATGAAACAGAGCATCCGGTTTGGTAACGTTCACATCGACTATGCTCAGGGAGCAGGAGCCACCACCATCATCGTCAATTCGATTGATCTGGACCTTGAAGAGGGTATCACAGCAATATGCAATAGCACAGATCTCGCCTCTGAAGGTGGTCATTGCTGCAAATTGGAGGGGTTCTGCTTCTAACTCTCTTTCGACTTCACAACTGCAACGAGTGTGGAGTTGTTGTCTCTTCCAATCATCATCACCCGGTTTGCAGTACAGAAAGGTGGTTTCCTCATCTGTACTCAGGGTGAACAAAACGACACAATCAGGCGCGGTAGGAGGAGAAGAAAGGATGCAGTTTTGGTAGGTAGAGTCGAGGTCGGGCCAATCGGGCAGCTGAATCTTCTCCATGGTGGCAGGGTTCAGCAGGAAGCAATCGTGGTCGTATTCTCTGCAATCCCAAATTAGTAGCAACCAGCCATGAGAAGTGGCGGCGATGCGATGGGACCGTATCTCGGGGATGCTCTCGACGTGGTGACTTCTCTGGGACATGCTGTAGAAGGTTTGTGATCTCTGGTTTCTCTCGCCGTGGAACTGTACCAGCCATGGTTCTTCTTTGTGTGGTAGAGCCATGGTTTGCTGATTTCTCTGTCTTTGGCTGGCTGGCTGATGTGAGGAATTAATACAGAGAGCAGGTTTGTTGGAATTGGTTCGGTCGTAACAGGGTCGTCTGAATTTATAGGCTCTGGCAAGTTGGCTGTTTCTTTTTCCTGCAAGGAATTGGCTTTGCAGGCTATCGCTGACAGGAAGTTTGACGATGAACACGAATATCCTTGGCCTGGGTGTGTTGGTATTTCCTAGTCCGAAAAGGATTAGGATTTTTGTTGGGCACCCTTTTGCGCGTTCTATTGGGGAAAAGGAAATGCTACGACTACAATCCTTGTTCGAGCAGGAAAAGGAAAGCATTTTCCCCAAGAAAATCAAAGTCCTTGTCGTAGTCCATTGAATTAACTCCAAAATCAAAATTATCAAATGCGATGTGCGTATACTTAAGGTATAATAGTCTCCTGGGTTAAATTGTCTTCTTTGAAGGTATTGAGTGAAGATTCATTCATTCGTATATATTCAATATATTCATTCATATATAAAAACCTGAGTGTTACCATTAGTGGCTCTCACACTCCTTTAAGTGCAAGTAGGGAAGTTCCAAACCCTTCTTTTACTTCACTCTTCATTCTACAACCTTTGTTTTTAGTTATTGTTCGTTAGGTTTTCGTATATGGCTTTTTGCACAAATCATCGCCTTTGTGTTTTGTTATTGTTCACTAGGTTTTCGTCTAAGACTTTTTACACAAATCATCGCCTTTGTGTTTAGTTATTATTCGCTATGGCTTTTTGCACAAATCATCACTTTTGCCCACCATTTTGCAGCCCATTTCGAAATATTGTCGGTGGAATCCTAAGTTGTTCCTCACCACTGTTTCCCAAGACCGCTACCACGAGTTTTGTATCGGGACCGAGTTTCATCCTCTTTGGTGTTTTTTTCTTTCTTTTTTTCCTTTTTGTTGAGCATAATCACAATTGAACCCAATCACATGGGTATCCTAACTTGAACACAAATCATCGCATTTGCCCACCATTCTGCAGACCATCTCGAAATATTGTATGCAGAATCCTAGGTTGTTCCCCACCATCATTTCCGAAGGCCCCTACCACGAGTTTTGTATCGGGACCGAGTTTCATCCTCTTTAGTGTTTTTTCTTTTTCTTTTTTCCTTTTTGTTGAGTATGATCATAATTGAACCCAATGTCGCTACCGACAATCCATACCATATCTACTCAATGTTCGTGAGTTTTGTATCAGTACCGAGTTTCGTTCGCTTTAGTGTTTTTTCTCACTTTTTCCTTTTTGTTGGGGTCATGAGCGAGTTTTATCCGCTTTAGTACTTTTTTATCTTTTCCCTTTTGGTTGAGAATGACAATTGAGCCCCAATGCATGAGCATACAACCTAATCTGACCCGACCAAAGCAATTTAAACCCAATTTTACAGGTTTACAACGGGAGCGAGTTTTATCTGTTTTTGTAATTGGCGTGTTATGTCAGGTGTGAATTTGTCTAAAACTCGGTCCAACCAGGCCAAAGCGAGTTGAACCTGGTGTTCACGAATTTTGAGTCGGTAGCGAGTTTTAGCTTTAGTTTTTTCATTTAGTTTTTTCTTTTTGTTTGAGAAAGACAACTGACCCAAATCCATGGGTATTCAACCTAATTTGACCCGATCAATGCGAGTTGAACCTTCTTAAACCTGCAATCAGTCCAAAAAATTCATAAAGGAGAACCACGATTACCTCAAATAAATAATAAATAAAAAACAAAAGAGTACAATTATGTTTGGCCCGAATTTTAGAAGTTTTATGTTTCAAAAGTTGAAGCCAATCCAAACACCTCAAAAGTTTTGGTTTTTAAAAAACTTAAGCTTTTCGTAACTTAAAAGCAGAAACTCCGATTTGAAAATTCAAAATTGTGCTTATCATATATTATTCTTTTTCTACAAAACACAATTTTCTTTCATTTATATCATTTGAATGGTTGGAGCATATGAAGGACAGTAAAGTGCATTTTCAATCTCCTAGGGTTTCTGATCATTGTCCTATGTATGTTGAAACTGAGGAAGTTTTGAAATCTCTCCCTAAGCCTTCAAGTTCTTTAACTTCTAGCTACAACACCCCAAATTTAATAGTCTTCTTGAGGAGGCCTGGAGTAGTAGGGTCACTGGTCACCCATTAGTAAGAGTCTGCAAGAAGTTGAAAAATCTGAAAAACCTCTTGAGAAAGTTTGAATAAGGAGGAATACTCAGATATTAGAGGAAGGGTCAAGGAGAAGGAAATGGAGTTGGACTTGGTCCAGTAGAAAGCACTGGTTGATCCCTCCTCTGAAAACTTTGAGGCTGAGGGGGTTGTGATGAGGGAGCTAAATGTTTTGTTATCAGCTGAAGAAAGTTTCTTGAGGCAAAAATCGAGGGAGACTTGGCTAAAGGCAGGTGACACAAACTCTGTTTATTTTCATCGCTCGGTTCGATCCAAACAGAGAAGAAGTACAATTCGAGTTCTTAAAGATGAGGATGGTCTGAAAACTCAAGATGTGGATCAAATGGCTCAGATTGCTGTTAGGTTCTATGGTAACTTGTTGGGGAGACCAGATCCTGAAGTTGAACCTCAAAATGATGATTACTATGAGAGACTGCTGAAGAATAAGCTCATAGAGGAGCAGACTGAGGGAATCGGTGCTCATTACACTGAAGTGCAAATAAAGGAAGTATTATTTGAGATGGATGGTGATAACAGTCCGGGTCCAGATGGTTTCACGACTGCTTTTTTCCAGCATGTCTAGCCTTTAATTGGTCACGAGGTAACTCTTGCAATCCAATATCGTTTTGAACAAGATAGTATCCCTAGAGCAGTGAATGCTACTATTTTGACCTTAATCCCTAAAGTCCCAAACCCAGATGAGATGAAGAACTTCCGTCCCATTTCTTGTTGCAACATACTTTATAATTGCATATCCAAATTGATAACAAACAGACTTAGTGCTCTCCTTCCCTTTTTAATCAGTAAGAACCAAACAACTTTTGTGAAGGGCAGACTTTTGGTGAAAATATCATCTTAGCTCATGAGCTGGTGACCAAGTATTCTAACCAGAAAAACTCTCCTATATGTGCTATAAAAATCGACCTAATGAAAGCATTTGATTTAGTAGATTGGAATTTTATTTTCCAAGTTCTAAAAAGTATGGGGTTCCCTGAAAGGTTTGTAGCATGGATTAAGATGTGTGTGGGTACTCCTATGATTAGTGTTAGTTTTAATGGGGGCTTGTTGGTTATTTTCAAACTAGTAAAGGGTTCAGGAAAGGTGATCCTCTCTCCCCTACCTGTTCTCTGTAGCTATGGAAATTTTCATGTCTCTTCTTGACAAATCTGCCACCGATGGGTACTTCCCTTTTCACCCACTGTGTAAGAAAATTAAACTTAAACATCTTTGTTTTGCGGATGACCTTCTGGTCTTCTCTGATGCATCAAATTGTGGAATTCTAGAACTTCAAAGGGTTCTCAGTTAGTTTAGAAGGATCTCAGGTATGAAATCAAACCCTAGTAAATGTGAGGTCTTTTTTGTTGGGTTAGATCGAGAGGAAAAAGGTAGAAGGGCTTCCAGATATGGCTCAGCTTTGAGAGTTTCCTGTGAGATACTTGGGGGTTCCCCTCATTTCAGGTAAACTCAGTCTTGCTGCTTGCAAGCCTCTTATTGACAAATTGGTGACTAAAGTAAGAAGCTGGCAAGCTAAGACCTTGTCTTATGCAGGAAGAATTGAGCTAGTAGGAACTGATTTGTACAGTTTGACACAATTTTGGATGTCAGTGTTTTTACTCCCATGGGTGGTTATTAAAGAGGTTGAACATATTTGTAGTTGATTCATATGGAGAGTTGGGACTGGAACAAAGCTTAGAGCAAATATGGTCTGGCAGAAACTGACTATCCCAAAGAAAGAGGGTGGTCTGGGACTTAGGGATATGAGCTGTTGGAATGTAATTTACATGGTAAGGCATATCTGGCTTATTCTATTGAAAGAAGGCTCTCTGTGGGTAGCTTGGATCCATGCTTAATTATAAGATAAAAGAGCATAACTTCGGGACTTATACATGTAGAACTGGATCATGGAACTGGAAGAAGATCATTAAAATCAGAACTAGAGTTAGTCACTTGCTTTCTCTAGATAATGACACAGTTCTGTTTAAGGGTGTCCCACTGAATTCATTCTCGATCTGGAAGGTTTGGGAATTTATTAAGCCTGCTCAGCAGATAGTTCCCCGATGGAAACTTGTATGGAAAGGGCAGGCTATCCCAAGGAACATGGTGATCTCATGGTTGGTTGTTAAAGGCTGTATAAACACAAGGAGAAGGATGCTAAAATGGGGCTATTTGGGACCTATGAGTTGCTGTCTTTGTGATACAGAACTTGAACAGAGAGCACTTATTTACAGAATGTCTTTTTTCGATAACATTGTATGATGGTCTTCTAATTAGCTCACTGAAGAGTACTCTTAGGCCTGGTTGGGACGATGCAATGAACCTCTGGACTGCTAAATTTTCTGCTGCTACTGAGACTGTTGAAGTGGGGAGGCTGATTTGGCAGTCCTGGATGAGTCATGTATGACGTGAAAGATGTTGTCGGATGTTTGCTGGTGTCAAACGCGGTGCTGATGTTTTGTTGAAGGTAATTAAGTCTGAAGTGGAGCTGGCGGTTGGTAAACAGAGAACCCTGGGATACCGGATTTCTTGATTGCTTTTCTGGTTTCTGAGATGTAAACGTTTTCGTTTGGTTGTTGGTTTGCTGTTTTGATAGTGTTATTTTGAAAGTGATGTAGGCCTAGCTAGCAAGGCTGTTGCTAGCAGCTCTTTTTTTGATGAAATACAAACCCACCGATTCATCAAATAAATAAATAAATAAAAAAATAGTTTTATTTTATATGAAATAAATCTAACGTGATCCATTTTGAATACTTATATATTTTTAGAATTTTGTATTCATATTTTATGTTAGAAATATTTTTTAGGCATTTTTCATCACCTCTTATATTAGAAAGTAATTATGATAGTTTTTCAGCTAAACACTTGACAAATTTTTTTTTAATACGTTTTGAAAAGATTAACAGAAACTGCTTCATTCTGCAAAATTTACTGCATGATCAACTACTAGTCATACAAATTGAAACATTGTCATCATGAAAGAAGTTCAAAAATAAATAATCAACTCGACGACCCTTCTACCCTATGCATGTTCATCGACTACATGCTATTGTAAATAACATACCTATGAAAAGATTGATTAAGAATGAAATAAAATTACTTTCACTTTTGGGTCAACATTAAAACTATTACTCTTTAAAATATTTATTTTTCTGATACGCGAAACGACAACGAGCGGACTTTTATTAGTACAACTAGAAAATCATGTTTGAGTTATAAGTTATGAATTTTATACAACCTGGGGATAGTATATTTTTTCCACTCTTCTGATTTTCTTTTCCATGAATCGAACTTGAGCTTTCTTTATACAATTTTAAAGAATGAGAAACATACGAAGAGTCATCGGCAGGAAAAAAAATGTCCATCTGGTCTTGGTCTACTATCTAATTATCAAGAATCAATATTGAAGTAAATTGACTCGATCGAACGTAGTATCACTTGGTTATTGAGATATCCAACCCTAATATTTGCCTATATAAATCACAACTCACAAGTCCCAACAACTATTACAAGACTCGTACTAGGAAAAGTAAATATTGAAGATTCAATATGGCATTGGACAATAATAAGGGTACTAGACGTGGGAAATAAGTCAAGCAGACAAACGGCAAATATCCGTAATAACTAACAGAGAAGAGAAAGGGTTTTAGGAAGGAACGGTAGAAGGGAAGGGGAAACGTGGCGAATGGCTGAGATTCGCCGTCGTCATCAAAACATGTTTCTTCTTCTCCGTTAACAGAACGACGAAATTTCCACCGAAAAAGAAAAATAATTTTGTTTTTTTTGTTTTGTTTCCTGGAGTAAGGGCGGAAAATCAATTCAAGTCGGTGTACGTCGTTGTGTTCTTCTCCTCCTCTGCTTCGCTTTCGCCCGACGAACTCCCCCGCCGGCCGCCACCCTGTGCTCATTTTCTCAGATTCATCAAGGAAACAGCATCGCAATCGGAACATTCCATGATGTTGTCGCGAGCCTTGTCGCGGATTTCAAGAATTACCAGGAGGAAGAACGCTCTAGGCTGCCGCTCGCTTCTTTCGCACCGACTGGATCCGCTGCCTATCTCCGACGGCAGCACCAACACTCTTGGCGACTCTGCTCAAAAGGTAATCCCGTCGTGCATCTCCACTGACTCTCCCAATCCCTACTTCCCATTCCCGTCGGCGATTTGGAATAGTTATCTGGCGACTCGAGTTCCTGCTGCTTGCTTCTCTTGCTGCTCTAATAATCCCTTTCTGGATTTTGTTCGGTTGACTGACTGCGACTTGGAGCTCTCTGTTTAATGACGGTTTTGCGTCTGAAGTTGTGCAAGTTTGTATAGCGAGCTTGCGGTGTCATGATTGGTATTTCTGGTGTCTCGAATGAGCTGCTTTTGGACTTCTGAATATTTTGTAATGATTGTGTTTTTGAGAAAATTACCCGATAAGTATACAGTTCGATATGGAGGTGCAAGTTTCTTTCTTTGTTGACCAAAGTTTTCTGGAGAGCTATTGCCTGTTGGGGTTTTACTGTGTGTTAACGTCATGAGATTTCTAGGAGAATGTATGATGAAGTGGTTGATTTTATCAATGAATGCAAGCATGGCCATAGAAATTTCCGTCCCACTGTTAGTTTGAATTCCAGGCAAGCATTTCGTAGAATGAGCCGAGTTGGTATTGTTTGAATTAATCTTGGCACTTTGGAAAGCTGAGTTATTTCGGAACTGGTTTTAACGGAATGAAGCCTAGATATTTTGCATTGCTTTGTCTTTGATAATGTTATTGGATGTCCCCGAAGGGTTCTTTGTCTTTGTTAATGAAGGTTGATCGGTTTATGCTACTATTTCTTAGTCTCCTTTCATTTCGTGGTGATTAGTAGGTTTACAGTTGCAGAGAACATTATTCGTCAAGTACTCCTGCACGGCTTGGCTTTACGCATCAAATACATCACCAGAGCACTTCCTTGGTTGAGGTTAGGTGAAGCATCGTCATTTTTCATTTGATATTGTTTGCTAGCTTCTTAAATTTTACAACTTTTGGTTCACAAGGTTAAACTGAATTTGTGATGATGGGGAGATTCCTGGCCTCTAGGTTATCACATTGCTACCTGCTAACTGATATGAGAGTTGTACCTGTTCTCCTTGAAATCCTAAATGGCCTATTTTGATAGTTGAGATTACAAATACGTACCTGAGTATCTGATATAGAATTTCTAGAGCTTAAGTATTTCCTTTTATGTTACTGCTGGACTGCCTTAATCTGCTCCTTTATGCACAATCTAAATCCCCTCAAGATTTTGGAAGGTTTCTAGACCCTTTTTTTGAAGGGAAAAATTCTTGACTGTCTATCTACGGATTGTGGTGGACTGTGAGGGTGAAAAGATAGGGAGCAAGAGGGGTGTTATTGTATAACAATCACTTTACATTTTGTTCCCAAATATTTGGGGAGGGAGCTGTTCTGAGGCCACAATTTCCTGTTAGGCAGTCCTCTTGTGTTTTTTATTTTAGGTAGTCGCAGTTAAAAAGAAAGTGCTAAATCTCTGTATTTTAACTGCATGTCAATGACTCGTGACCTCCATTAGCAACCTTTAGCTTTTTAACAATTTGCAGTTTTATAGCTTAGTCACAGCAATTGATGTGCATGATTAATTTTCTTGCAGGAACAACTTGATCCTTTTTCACTTGTTGCTGATGAGTTATCGGTTCTTGCTAATAAATTGCGGCAAATGGTAGTTGCTGAGGTACTTAAGTGTGTGATGCAGAATACTCGATGTCTTTTTTTTTTTTTTTGAATTCCTTGTTATTTTGTGGGCCCATCTGAGTGTTGCGTCTATTCGGGTGGTGACGGATCTCATTCTTTCCAGGTTCCGAAGCTTGCCTCAGCAGCTGAATACTTCTTTAAAATTGGAGTGGAAGGGAAGAGGTTCCGTCCAACGGTAACTTAAAATATACACTATTTTTATTCATGACAGAAAACAGACAATTATTTTCAGTTCGTTCTGTATTTCTTTCAGATTGTACTGAGTAGGCATATGCCCTTTTGTTATGTCAGTTTGTGTTTAATGGTACTAATGTGATACTGAACGCGGGACTAAATTTTAATGCAGGTCTTGTTGCTGATGGCAACAGCTCTAAATGTGCACATACCTGAACCTATACCTAATGGCGGTCCCATGGCTACAGAGCTACGTGCAAGACAACAACGTATAGCAGAGATCACAGAGATGATTCATGTGAGTTTCTTGCTTCAGCAGTTACATCAGTCAATTTGATGGTATCAACTTGTGGATTTCCCACTTAATGGCGACTTAACTGGTTTGGCATATTAGGTAGCAAGTCTTCTCCATGATGATGTTTTGGATGATGCGGACACAAGACGTGGTATTAAATCATTAAACTTTGTTATGGGCAACAAGGTACTTCTGTATTTTCCAGAATATACAATTTGCTTTCATTGGGATTTCTTTTAATGCTTATCAGATCCTATTTGCTGTTCTAAGATAGTACTTTTGGGATGCCACGTGAACATCCCCTTGTAGCTTTTTATAGATTTTTTCGATTTATCTCCTAGGTTTCTTATGGCATGGAAAATACAGTCTGATCAGCCAATGTAAACAACTAGAGGCAGTTCAATTGGAAGTAGAAATGGCTTCGAACTGGAGAAAACCATGACTGGGTCATAATGTCTCATTGATTTTTGTCCTTTGTTAATGCAGGTATCAGTTTTAGCTGGGGATTTTCTACTTTCAAGAGCTTGTGTAGCACTAGCTTCCTTGCGGAACACTGAGGTAAGCAAGTCTAGATTGCAACCTTTGTAGAGCTGCTTATCTCTTTTGTTTGTTGGAGAAGTTCTTGAAAAAGTATGCCAAAACCGTTAATACATGGTGCAAAAAGACTTAAAAAGTCATTGCTAGGTGCAGCAGCCTGCAAGAGAAATGTACACTATCATTCACTTGGGGTCATTTCTCTTTATTTATACTCGCTAGGTGTTGCTTGAAGGATTGGCTATATTTTTAATATGTTTGGCTGGTCTTTTACCATTTTCTCACTCTGCCAAATGCGGTAACTATAGGTCGTTTCACTACTGGCAACAGTTGTGGAGCATCTTGTAACTGGCGAAACCATGCAAATGACTACCACCACTGAGCAACGTTGTAGGTATGTTATCTTGCCTGCTTCTACTAACACATTGCATTTTGTACTGTCGGGACATTAGAGTTGAAGATGACAGCAAACTTCCTGCATGTCATCGTGGCTTGACACATTTGTTATCCCCCCCCCCCCCCCCCCATTTCCTTTCCCGTATATCATAATGTTGATTGGTTTCGACTTTCAAGCTTATTCTGAGACTGCTTGATGAAACCCTGATCCCAATGTGTTATGAAGTGCAGAATTGTATTTTCGACATTGGTCATGTATTAGGCAGGTGTGTCCCTTTATAACTTGTACCATTGGTCAAAGTCAAATCTTGAGAACTCTTGTTCTTGTGAGAAGAATTGCATCTACCTAGTTGTACGATTGTGCCTCTTTTATGTACATAGTTACATTGTTGGTACTGTCCATTTGATGGTCCCTTGAGTTGGGGTTTCCTGCCGGGATATATGTTGTGTTTAAATTTTTCAAAAACCATGTTCTTTGTGCAGCATGGAGTACTATTTGCAAAAGACGTATTACAAGACTGCATCTCTCATTTCCAATAGCTGTAAGGCAGTTGCACTTCTTGCTGGGCAAACTGCTGAAGTGGCAACACTGGCTTTTGAGTATGGAAGAAATCTGGTTCGTAGTCGCCTCCATAATGTGTCTTTGTGAATAATCTGTTAAAGAGATTCAATGTCTTTGAATGCGATTAAATTGTTGGTGCAAGAGTAATGGTCTATAATCCAAAAAGGTTTTATGACTGTCAAAGTCAATGAGTAAAATGCCAGTTGAGTCGTTGACTACATGAAATCATGTCTATGGATCTCATTTCCGGTCTCCATTTAAGTCCATAAAGATGTCGTATTATTTGAAAGAAGACTGATAATTCCCAATCTTTCATATGCTGCATGCTTATTTGGGAAAGGATTTCCACTATGTTGGTTTTAAGACACACGAGGGTTTCCTTCTAGCATCCATATGCATTGACTCATCAACAAAAGATCTTGTAATTAACAGTACATGGTGTGCTTCCAGTGCCACTGGTTCTTTTCAAACTTCTTTCCTGTTCTCTGAACTAATGCTGATAACTAACAGTTCCATCTTTTTACCAGGGTTTGGCCTTTCAATTGATAGATGACGTTCTTGATTTCACTGGCACGTCTGCTTCACTTGGAAAAGGATCATTGTCAGACATACGCCATGTAATTTATCCAAACACCTTAGTGTGATTATATGAATACTGTTTTCATTGATTAAAGCTGTAACCAGCTACACGGCCTGTTGTATGAAGTGTTTCTATTCACTCTGCTCGAACACCTTTTGTAGGGAATAGTAACTGCTCCCATACTGTTTGCCATGGAGGAGTTTCCCCAGCTGCGTGCAATTATTGATGAAGGATTCGAGGATCCCAAAAACGTGAACCTTGTAAGTCAGGCATGGATGGCATTTCAGCACTCTTTTCCTTGCGTTGTTTCTTTCATGGCATTCTGATCCATTGTGTTCTGGATTGGACTTGTAAAATTTGTAGGCACTTGAGTACCTTGGAAAGAGCCGTGGAATACAGAGGACAAGAGAACTTGCTGCACAACATGCTAACCTTGCTGCAGAAGCTATCGATTCTTTACCGGAAACTGATGACGAGGATGTGCGGAGGTCGAGGCGTGCTTTGATAGACATCACACAGAGAGTAATCACCAGGAACAAGTAACAAGAAGCCACACATACCTCAATCCTTGCTTGGCACAATGTACTGCACAATATTTTTGCACTCATTTCCTTGCATTGTTCCTGTAATTTGAGGGCAAATTAGTTCCCCCCTCTCCCATTAATTTAATTGCTTTTCAGATTTTTTGTCACAAATAATATACAATGTAAGGGGACCTGATACTTGTAAATTGTGCTCCCATGTTACTCTGTGTACAACACAGATAGCCAGATAGGTATAGATTCTGCTCCAAATGAATCTCAGATTAGTGGAAGTGACGATTATTGGTCATCAGTTTTTGGGTTTTATACAACTCAATGCTCATGATACCAGTGTCTCTCTATCAGTATCCTCGCCAATTGAGTCATCAAACAACAGCGTGCCTCAACCATTATCAGTGGGCTAGGAGACGACTCGACCATGTAAGTTCTGGTGTCTACTTCGGTCCAGTTGTAATGATGAAACAAAGCCATCATCATCACTTGGATTGATATGGACTTTGAAGAGGCTATCATTTTCACCGACCAATTAGTTACAATAACTCAAGCATTTGAGAGAAGTTCAATAATTTATCATATATCAGTTACTAACACACTTTTTCAAACAAAAGTCATTATATATGGGTTTGAAGTTTGCACAGATCTTAATACAATATGATAAACAGAACAAATGAGAGCCATTGGGATTCGAACAGAAGACCTCTCCTCTCAGTCACATAAGACTCTAATATCGTGTGAAGAACCAATTAGTTACCATAACTCGAGTTTCTGAAAGAGGTTCAATAATGGATCATAGCAATTTGTAACATCATAGATCTCGCCTCTGAGGGTGGTCATGGCTGCAACATGAGAGAGTTCTAACTCTCCTTCGATTTTAAAAATGCAACTCTTGAGTTTAAAAATTGGACAAGCTGTAAGTACAATAGTTCGGAATCGGGTGACCAGGACTATGATAGAGTAGGAAACTATAAAATGTTTTCACCCTCTACAAAGCTTTGGGTTACTTGAAAATTTTTCGTATGATAAAACTATCACTACTTTTTTTTTATTACCCAGGAACCTCAGCGCTGCGTGCCACTTTGTGACAGCGGGTCCTACTAAACCTGGGGGCCACCTGCAATCAAATTCGACGCCCCGAGCAGCCTTATACCTTCGGGAACACCAACGGGCCTCGTTTGGATTCGAACCTGAGATCTGCAACTCCCAAACCTTCACTGTCGCGGTAGCTTTACCGTTAGGATATTTTACCTTTGATAAAAACTATCACTACTTTAGATTATAGGGTTAAGAACACTAAAGCACCACTTGGAAACTTATGGAAAGAAGAAGAATGGATGATTTTTCTTGTCTCTCTTGTCATCAACCAAGCCCCTGGTTTTATAATGCACGAATAACAACTTTTAACGATCACAAGCTTTCATTTGGGCAATTAAGGTTGTCTCCATAAGTTGAATTAGTTTAATTTCATTAATGAATGCAATTGGAGTTGGAAGGACGAGTTGTTTCAACATGAAACATTACTTCACTTCAAAATCCAAAACGGTCAAATTATACAAATGTATCATATTGATAAATTAATTGACTGAACATCGAATAATTCAAAAGTAATGGAATATTGGCTAATTCCTTATTAACCTCTGCTCCTTTAGTTTAGCAATGAGGTTCCTTACTAACCTCTGCTCCTTTAATTTAACCAATTTGTATCTACCTTATTTTCAACATTCTTTCCTCATTTTAGTGCATTCAAAGAAGCCACTAAAATTACAACATTAACATTCTTCCAATAAAGGTTAGTCATAAATGAAAATATTGTAACAATTGAATTTCCATCCTATTATATTACATTTGACAAATATTCAACTACAAGGGTGTCGGTACTCGGTAACAATTGAGCTTCGGTTACCAATTCATGAAGTAGGAGCGAGAGCGCAGGATTGTCTATTCTCAAACAATTATATATTTAGAGTGTCGATAGAGTGTCCATATTGTATTATTTTAATTCAAATATTATTTAATATCATGCCAAATTTTGGACAAAGTTCTTCATAAATAAAGTAATTGGAAGAGTTATCAAACTGACTTTAAAATAAAATAAATTATCATAAAAATATTTTGAAAACTTATCTACATAAATATTGGTCTTGACAAATTTAAGTGTGCACAAGTACAAATCAGGTAAAATTGCAGTAGCTGAGCTTAGAATGGGCGTCCATTCGTCCACACATATGCTCTGCAAACTTAAAACGTTTAACTCGGTTTACACGGCCGGGCCCAACGCATAGTAAGCCAAGAGGCCCACCCAAACCTCTCTTCTCTTTTCTTCCCTTCCCCCAAAAAGCTTTCCCCACCAAAATTCTCTTTTCCTGCACTTGTTTTGTCGTATTTGTTAGAAACGTGGATGCTTTAATCAATTATATTCTTTCTGATTTCTTGCACATGAGCCCTGACACAAGTTTTAGGTGAGGTTTGCTAATTATGCGGGTTTCATTTGGGCCATGGTTTTCAAGTTTAATAGAATTAACGCAGGTTTATTGTTTTTTAAGGGTGTCGAATCCATGACATATTCACTCAGTGACATATTACGTACAACAAATTTGACGTATTCGTACAATATATTGTTTTTTTCATAGACTTATTTATTTGTTTTGATATCTGTTTTCGTAATTGAACGGAATGTTTAATAAAAAAAATTAGTGGTTAATGGTTACAAAAATTTTGGTTAACCGTTGATAGAACTATTCTTGATATATAAAACACAAGACTTGTATAATACACTAATTTAAGAATGAAGTTATCATTGACCATAAATAATTTCAAATTCATATCATCACAAAAAATTTGACAAATCATTCAGACTGTCTCACAAAAGAAATTATATTTTTTAATATTCAAGTTCAAAATTATAGTGCAAGTCGGTAGTGAACCAAGTAAAGTCGACAACACGGTTGGAAAACGAGAAGAGAAAGCCGAAATAAAATTAATACTTCTGGTTTGATGGTCTTAATTTAGGTTAAAATATTTTATTTAAAAAAAAATTATGATCAAAATAGTGAACCAGTGTACCAGTTAAATCGTGGTGGTTCATTTGATTTTATGTTGAATCGTGGAAATTCGTTTGGTCCATCAATAACCGTTCAAGTAATGAACCAGATCACTATCGTAACTGGTTTGACGATTCTGCTGGACCAAGCATTAATCCAATACGGTTCTTATAACAATGGTTTTGGTGTCGGTCACTTTCAAGGATGATTTCTCAATCGAAGAATTCTTATGGTCTAGGATTGCTACGTTGCCTTGACATTCGACTATATGCTTCACACTTCTGGAATTTAGCATATTATAGTATAACTCTTAAATGCTTTGTTTAATCATAACAAAGAACCTCAAGCATGTGCAACTATTTCATTTGCTTTTGGTAAATTCTAGTGTGATATCATGGATGCTTGCATATCTGAATTACTTGTTTTTTGCGATGCTATAAGATGGTGTCTTACCGTAATATATTGAGTGTTACATTTTGTATGGATTCTCAATTAATCATTAACGATCCTATATCGAGTAAGTCTTCCCATCTCAGAGTCGAAGCCACTTTCAGGGAAAGCTCATTATTTTTTTTTTGTCCTTTATGTCTATTTCTTTTTTTTTTTTTGTTATTGAAAGTTTTTACAAAACTATCCACCTAGTGACTAAACAGACTCTTTCACCGAAATCGAGTCGATGCATACAGACTATAAATTTGTTTTGCTGGAGGAAGGAACGTCGCAGAACCCAATTCAAGTCGGCATATATACCTCGTTGTATACTTCTCCCCCTTCTTGTCACGAGGCTTGTCGTCGATTTCAAGAATTACGAGGACGAGCAATGCTCTAATAAGTTGCCGCTTAGCTTGCTCCTTTCTCGCTGACTGGATCCGCTCCCTCTCTCCGACGACAGCTCCAACACTGTCGACGACTGTGCTCAAAAGGTAATCCCATTCCCGTCGAGTCGAACATTTCCACTGACTCTTCCGATCTAATAATTTCTGTTCGGTTCACTGACGGCGACTAGGAACTCTCCGCATAATAACGGTTTCTGCGTCTGAAGTTTGTTTTAGCGAGCTTGCTGTGTCATGCATGATTTGCTATTTCTGGTGTATTTAATGAGCTGCTTTTAGACTTCTGAAATTGGGAACTTTATGAATAAAAAATTTCTGTTTAATTTTAATTAGTTAATTATAATTAAATTAGTTTTGGTTGTTGCTTATTTTTACCCGTTGACACATTTATTCAAAAATCTTGAAACTGCCACTTGATGCACCCAAAGTACTTTGTCTTTGTTAATTAAGGTTGATTTGTTTATGCTAATTCTTAGTCTCCTTTCATTTCGTGGTGATTAATAGGGTATAAGTTGCAGAGAACATTATTCGTTCTGCCGCGCTTCAGTTAACGCATCAAATGTATCACCAGAGCACGTTCTTGGTTGAGGTGAGCTGAAGCATTCTCTTTTTTTTTTTTTTCTTTTAAAAAGCATTCTTGATTTTGTAGCTGAAGCATCCTCATTTTTTAGCAAATGATAAATGACTCTCAAATCTCAATTCCACTTATTCTGTTGCGCCGCCTGCAAAGTCACCTTCCAAAGAAAAGGAGTCCGGTCCATTTAATTCCTTTCTTCTTGTTTCCGTGCACAGTTAGTAAATACTTCGTTTAATACACGTATATGTACCTAGGGGTGGCAATCGATCGGTTTCAGTTTAACCGAAAACCAAAAACCCGGTTATCGGTTAAACCAAGACCCCCCTTATAGCTGCCGACCACCGACCAAAGAAAGGTCACGGTTAGCCGGCCAATCGACCGAGCGGTTCCGGTTTTGGGCTCGATTAGCCGGCCAACCGAAAAAATTACATTTTCCACAAAAAAAAAATAATTAAATAAAACAAAAAAATCTCCACCACTCCTTCCTTATCTCCTCCTCTCTCCTTCCTTCCTTCACCAGACCTCTTCTCTCTCCTTCCTCCTTCTTCTCTCACCTTCTTTCTCCATGGAAACAGATCTGCTCATCTGCAGGGGTCGCCTCGGTGGTGAGGACAGGTGGGGAAGACACGCCGGCGCCGAGCAAGGGAGGAGGCGACGGGCGCAGGGGAGGCGGCGAGGGGCGCCGACGGCGGGGCTGGGGGCGATGAAAGGGAAGGTGCACGAAGCGCGCGGGCGCAGGGGAGGCGGCGGGGGGCGGCGGCGGCGGGGCTGGGGGCGATGAAAGGGAAGGTGCACGATCTTGCTGCCGAAGGCGGCAGGGTGCTCGATCCGAAGACAGAGGCGAGGCGGCGGGCAGAGGTGAGGGTTGAGGGAGAAGTGGAGAACGAAGGCCAGCAGTGCTAGGGTTGGGGGGGGGGGGGGGGAGTTGGTGTATTTAAGAGTAGGCAAAACGACGTCGTTTCGTCTCGGTCGGTTAGCGTCGGTTAGCCAGTTAACCGGCTTCGGTTTCTCGGCTAACCGCTTGATCACTGATCCCTTCCGTCAACCGACCGCCCCTCTGTTTTTTCGATTTCCGGTTAGCCGCTAACCGGCAACCAAAATGACAACCCTATATGTACCCGTACGTACTTTATGCGTTTAAAATTTCTGTATCCGTATTATTGTCAAGATGTTTCATTTTTTACCGTTTATTTGATGGCTCCCGTACTAAACACGTATAAAACCCGTATAACACGTTTATTATCCGTATTTTATGAATTAATTGTTAACTTTAATATTATTTATTTTTAAAATAATTAATTTTATATATTTATGACTATTAACGTACTATTAAACGTAACCTTAGCTTAAAGAAAAAGTATAATACCCGTACGTATTTTATACGTAACTTTCCCGTACCGTATTTTACTAACTATGCTTCCATGTACTGCTTGCCAAAAGGAAAGGGCCAACGGCCCAAAGCCTAATTCCATTTGGGCCAAGATCCAACCTAGAACAATCACACCACCGCTGGTCATCTGCGGCTGAGTTAGTCGGCCCAAATTGGGTTGATTCGGACCAGCTCCTGAATTGATTTTGGTTCATGCTTAAAATTGGCACAAAGCCACAAACTAACCACACTGCATGCCAATGAAGCAATCTTCAGCTCTTAACAATTTGCAGTTCTTGCAACTTAGTCACAACATTTTATGCCCGGCCGTGAATGATTTTCTTGCAGGAACAACTTGATCCTTTTTCACTCGTTGCTGATGAGTTATCGCTTCTTGCCAAAAAGTTGCGGGAAATGGTAGTTGCTGAGGTACTTAAATTGTCTTTGCTCTTAAATCTTACTTTGCTTTTAGACTCAAGTGTGCGATGCAGAATCCCAGTTCGGGCCTGATGATTGATCTCCTAACTTCCAGGTTCCCAAGCTCGCATCAGCTGCTGAATACTTCTTTAAAATTGGAGTGGAAGGGAAGAGGTTCCGCCCAACGGTAAACTAAAATATTGTTCCACAGTTAGTTTTGTATCTCTTTCAGATTATACTGAGTAGGCCTATGCCATTCTGTTATGCCAGCTTGTGTTTACTGATACGAGGGTTTAAACTCTAATGCATGCAGGTGTTGTTGCTGATGGCAACAGCTCTAAATGTGCACCTACCTAATGGTGGTGCTCCCATGGCTGCAGAGCTACGTGCAAGACAGCAACTTTTAGCAGAGATCACAGAGATGATTCATGTGTGCTTTCTTGCTTTAGCAGTTACCATCAGTTAATTTTGGTGGACTTGCCACGCTACGACGATGACTAAACTAGTTTCGCGTATTAGGTAGCAAGTCTTCTCCATGACGATGTTTTGGATGATGCAGACACGAGACGTGGTATCGATTCGTTAAACTTTGTGATGGGCAACAAGGTACTTTCTTTCTTGTACCATGTAAGATACAGTCTGATCTGCCAATCTAACAACTAGCTAGAGGCAGTTTCAATTGAGAGTAAGGAAACCATGGCTGCGTCCTACTACTGTCTTCCATTGCATTCTGCAGGTATCAGTCCTAGCTGGAGATTTCCTACTTTCAAGAGCTTGTGTAGCACTAGCTTCTTTGGGGAACCCTGAGGTATATATATGCTGTAATTTCCCTGACATTCCAGTCCAAAGCAAGTGTAGATTTCTACCTTTGTAGAGCTGCTTATCTCTTTGCCGTTTTCTCACTCTGGCCCAAATGCATAACTATAGGTCGTTTCACTAGTGGCGAAAGCTTTGGAGCATCTTGTAACTGGTGAGACCATGCAGATGACTACTACCACTGAGCAACGTTGTAGGTGTGTTACTGACATCTTTGATGATTCCTTGAGTTGGGATTTCCTCCCGGGTTATATGTTTTGTTTAAATTTGTCTAAGAACATGTTCTTTGTGCAGCATGGAATATTATATGCAAAAGACTTACTACAAGACTGCATCTCTGATTTCCAGTAGCTGCAAGGCAGTTGCCCTTCTTGCTGGGCAAACTGGTGAAGTGGCAACACTGGCTTTTGAGTATGGAAGAAATCTGGTTTGTAGTCCCCCTCCATAACATGACTTATGTTGCATAATCTGATGAAGAGCTGCTGTATGGTGATGGCTTTCGAAAGTTCATTTCCTGTAGGATCTGACATTTCAATGTCTTTGGAATGTGATTCTGCTGTTAAATTGTTGGTGCAAGAGTAATGGTTTATAATCCAAAATGGTTTTAATGCTGTCGATGAGTAAAATGACTTCTGACTACATGAATTCATTGTCTATGGATCTTTCTGTACGTGGTGTGCTTCCAATGCCACTGGTTCTTTTAGAACTTCTTTTCTGTTCTCTAAATTGATGCTGATAACAGTCCCATCTTTTTGCCAGGGTATGGCGTTCCAGTTGATAGACGATGTTCTTGATTTCACTGGCACGTCTGCTTCACTTGGAAAAGGATCACTGTCAGACATACGCCATGTAATTTATCCAAAAACCCTTGGTGTGAATATTTGAATGCGCCTTCCATTGATATAAACTGCAGCCAGCTCCAATGGCCTGGTGTTGCAAGTTTTTCTATTCACTTTGCTCAAACACCTTTTGTAGGGAATAGTAACTGCTCCGATACTATTTGCCATGGAGGAGTTTCCCCAGCTGCGTGCAATTATTGATCAAGGATTCAAGGATCCCAAGAATGTGAACCTTGTAAGTTGGGCATGGATGAGATTTCAGTATTCTTTTCTTCGTGTTGTTTCTTTCAGGGCATTCTGATCCATTGTGTTCTGCATTGGTCTTTGAAATATTACAGGCACTTGAATACCTTGGAAAGAGCCATGGAATACAAAGGACAAGAGAGCTTGCTGCACAACATGCTAGCCTTGCTGCAGAAGCTATTGATTCTTTACCGGAAACTATTGATGAGGATGTGCAGAGGTCGAAGCGAGCTTTGATAGACATCACACAACGAGTAATCAGCAGGAACAAGTAACAAGAAAGGCCCACACCTGAGTCCTTGCTTGGCATAATGGACTGCACAATATTTTTGCAGTAATTTTGTTCCAGTGTTCCTATAATTCGAGAGAAAATTAGTTCCCCCTCTCATTAATCTAACTGCTTTAAGGGTGGGGCGGACCAATGCTGTCTAGATCAGTATAAATTCTGCTCCAAATCAATCCCAGATTAGCTGCAGTGAAGTTTATTGTTTTCTAGTTTTTGTGTTGTTATAATCAAGTTGCCTATCGGCCTGGTCAATGATTTTTCTTCTATATACTACATGGTAGCTCGATTTATTTCCAGTGAACCTCGAACTTGAGAGCGGAGATATGAGTGGGCAAACACTCCGGTCACGAAAGGGAAGAGGTCTGAGAGTTCATAGCATTCACCTGCATATTCAGCTTGTGCAGTTCAAGTAGTCCTGGCGAGTCTAGTTTATCATGATTTCGAAGAAAGCTGCAATTCTCAACATGCAACACTAGTAATCTGATAGAATATGGTCAAAGCAACCAGCGAAACTTATGTTTATCAAATGCATCTTACAGTCGAAAGTAACAAACAGGAGGAGCAAATAACCAGATTAAACAAACAAACATACACGTAAGCTTTATTCAGCAAAATATATATGTATCTCTTCCGCTCTGAATGATCTCGGCGCAATCACCACCAAAAGGAAGCAGCATGTTCGTGGCAGCAGCCCCGAATCCTAAGGAAAGAAGCCATAAATTAAAACTAACTTGCATCCCAGCTCAAAAGATTATATCCTCGTCCTTTGCGCCAGCAGCCAACATGTTCTGAGCCGAAGCCATCGAAATGCCTTTACTCAAGGACAGCTTCTCAGCAATTTGATCCTCAGCAAACCCAATTGCAGAAGCTCTCTGCCTCTCGATCTCCCTCTTCTTATAACCTTGAATCTTCTTCAGCCTGAAGAAATCTTCTCTCTCGAGCTCGTCCAACTCCCCCTTGATGTAAGTGATTGTGTTCTCAATTCTTGGCTTCACAACATTCTCCAATGCATTAACCCTTCGATTTGTCGTCTTGATTGCCTCATCAAGCGTCAAGAACGAAGTCTGAAGCGAAGCCAGCTCGACAAGAACCTCAATTGCTTTCACATAAGCAACACGGCACTTCTGTACCTGCTGCCCGCCTCTGGCCAAACCAGTTAGGTCATTACTCTTGGTATCTCCTTCAGAGAAATACTCAAACTTGGGAAGCTTAACTCCAGCGACATTGTCTTGGCGAGATCGGACTTTAACAGATGCAGTTTGGACGCTTTCCAGGACGACGTGTTTGATATTCTCCCCCGCAACATATTTTGCCTCAGTTAGGGCAAAGGAGGAATTCTTCATGATGTCTCCCATGGCCTCTTTGGTCGATACAATATTCTTGAGTATTGCCCGGAACTGCACAGTTAGAGCATCACTCTTCTTCTTGAGAAGAGCATGGCCTCTTGTGGCACCGACGAGGCGAGCTTTCATCACTGCAAGCATGGTTACTGTAGGGACCACAGTCAAGCGCTGGCCTTGGCCTGCCATCTTTCAGTAAAATCTGAAACTAGAATGTAGAAAACAGTCTCAGCATAAAACTTAAGAAAGAAGGAAACTGCGGAAAAAAAAAAAAAAACAAATAAATTGAACAATGCTTATATGCCCTTTTTAGGGATGGCATGGCATATAAAGAACCTGAATGCATCTCATATTTTTGCCCAAGTAGTTTAAGGTGCCATTTATCCCTGCTTCATAACAGGTCCTAACTCGAAGTAGAAATGACCAAAGCACTGGTATCCCATTTACAGACAATTATCCACTTCCATGGAGATATCTAAATGATATGTGAGGCTTTACTGAATCACCCAGGTCACTCAGCAGGCAAACAATGTGTTCTGGTAGCAGATCCCACAGAGAAATGGAAGCCTATACAACATATATTTCCGCTCAATGAAGTTGCAACAAACAATATGCTTTGTAAACAATGAATCCCTTCTGACCAGGGAGGCTAAATTCAGTTACAATTACAGTAGTAGCTACCAATCTCAGCAATTCGATCTTTCACCATCTGGAACGTGTTATGTGGTTGAAATTACAGTGGCATGGTACAGAGAATCCCAGCACTCGAATATTGCTTATTCCAATCGATTTCATTTAACGCTTCCACCTCTTTCTAAGAACGTGCTACCTCAGCCCTCAAAAAGAATTCATCCCTAACAAAGAAGAAGATCTAAATCGTCGATATTCTTCGCCATATATGATAACCAGAGCCAGAAAAGCAGAAAGTTTAAGATAATTGGACTTAAGCGAACCAAAATTCTGCTACAATAAGCAATCAGGAGACCTTTCAGAGTGATTCTAGGACTCCAGGATCCATTACGGCATTCGTGTTGAAATCATTTAGCTTGGGGAGGGTATAGAAATCAGAAACTGAGAAGCAGACGATCTCAGGAGATTCAAAAGAGCGATAGGGAGATCATAGAAGGAGAGAGTTGCCAACCTGAGGACAAGATAGATGAAGGGTGGAGTGTGATCGCCGGTGAAGATCGTGATGGGTGGCACTACGGAAGAGAGCGAGATCGGAGGTTCACAGACACTCGGACGGACAGATAGACAAGGAAGGAGAGAGCAAAGAGAAAGCGTAAGACCAGAGAAGAAAATCGTAATTATTGAATCTGATTGGGAGTTAGGAGTTAGGACCCGTTGATACGAACTTGGGCTCAGGGCCATTAGTCGAATACTTTCACGGGCTGAAGAATGGGCTGGCTCGGCCCGGCCTGTTGGTCGCTTGGGGAGGGAAATTTCTCGTTGAAGAAATATAGCCACGAGTAGGGATGACAACAAAACCCGAACCCACGGGTACCCACCCGACCCAACCTGGTCTACGCGGGTAAAACCCGTGTTAATGGGTTTTGGGCCGGATTCGGGTTTAAACCCGCTACACTATTCACCGGGTTGGTTGGTTTTGGGTTTAGGTAAACTCGCCCCATGGGTACCCGCCCACACATATAATTACTTTCCCGATATATTTAATATTTTAAACAACTAATATTCTTAATGTGTTGTGGAGACTTGTATAATTTGTTCTTTCTAATTGTTTAGAATGAAGTTGATATTATGGAGTGGAGAGTGAAGAAGCTTAGTTGACAAGGAGGAAGAAGTTTTCAATTAATCATGTTGTTTATAGATGCTTATATTTAATTTTGAACAACTTGTATTGATCATTTGCGGTTTGCTTGTATGCTGTAGATTGGTATTTTTTATATGAATAATTTGTATGCGAAAATTGATGTTAAAAATTTATTTTGAAAGAAACTTGTTATTATAAATTTTTTACCACAAAAATCCACGGGTACCCATGAATCCGCGGATACCCAGCGGGTTGGGTTGTATTCGAGTTTTTCAAACCCAGCGGGTTTTTTTGGCGTATAAACCCATGGGTTTGGGTTCGGGTTTGACAAAACCCGCCCCAACCCGACCCATTGCCATCCCTAGCCACGAGACCTCTCTACTGCCCATTGTTATAAGAACCGAACCGGATCAATGGTCGAGCCTATAAAACCGTCAAACCAGTTATGATAGCGGTTCGTTTCATTGTTTGGACGGTTATTGATAGACCAAACGGTTTTTCATGGTTCAACATAAAATTAGATGAACCATGACGATTTAACTGGTCTATCGGTTCACTATTTTAATAAAAAAAATCTAATACTTTAATATAAACTAATACCATCAAACCATAATTATTAAGTTATATAGGCTTACTCTTCTCATTCCAACTTTGTTGTCAACTTTACATTGTCAACTACCGACTGACACCGTAATTTTAAATTTGAATTAAAAAAATATGATTTCTTAATGGTTTGAATGATTTATCCTATATTTAAATTTGAATTTTAAATTCATATCATATGTTTAATAATAAATGCATTATTAAATTAGTGTAATATACAACTCTTATATATTATACATCATAAACGGTTTTATCGACGGTTCACCAACGATTTTATAACGATTAACCACTGAACCCTAAACTACTAACTTTTTCGGTTCAACCTCCGATTATATTCTGAAAACCACATACCGATTATATTCTGAAACGTGTATAGCGAGTAAATCAGTTTCCACTTGGTGACTGTCCCTACAATTATGCTCATGCAGCCCTGTCCATATAGATTTGTTCGACTCGTTGTAGCGTTGCCTTTTTGATCGATTTTGTGATCGGAAATTGATGTTGTACTCTATCTACCAAACGAATATCGTATCATTATTCTAAACATTACATATCACTTACAGTTCTCGTCTCTATACACACTTGCCTAGCTAGCTTCTCATCACCTCCAAAAACCAGACAGCCAAGCCAACCAAGCCCCACCACCTATATATGAATTTGAATCCAAGACAAAAGCCCTTGGTGGCGGCTGCTTGCTTCTAGCAGTAATCCAAGCAACACAATATACTCATCATAAACATGGTTGCTTCTCACTTCTCACTTCACTGGGTTGTTGAAAAGCAGATCCTGGGAAATGAATGCAGCCCACGCATCCTGTTTCATCCAACCATGAATTCCATCAGTTTCAGGAGTATTTCACCATTCGAAATTTAACATGGAAACTGATGCAGTAAGCAAGCTTTGTTAGTGTCTGTAGTAATTAAAAGTACCTGGAGGATTGCGAAGGCTTGCTCGGCGACGTACTTGTGATGCTGCGTGGCTCCTCTCTGTTGGAGCTTGTCAGGGTGAAGACACAGCCTTGCTCTCTGATAAGCCTTCTTCACCTGCGAGCTCGTGATTATGCTCGTCAATGGGATCGCACTCCACCCGCTCCCTGGTTCTAGTATCTGCATTCCCCACACCCACACCCACATCAAGCAACTTTCATTCATTTATCCATTCTGTAAATAGCAATGATTTGAATTCAGAGAGTTTATAGTGGAAGTACATGATGCAGCGAGGATAGCAGTAGACGGATGTTGTTTTGCTTTCCTGACGACCACAGTCGTATCTCTTCCTTCAACTCCTCTATCTCCCTCTGCAACAACAACCACCACCACCACCAAGACTCAGATCGGAAGGACTAAAATCCGAATTCGGTGAAAACTGTTGTATCTTGTTACTGAAACAACGAAAAGGGGGTTTACATCGAGTACTTACATCTCTTTCCGACTCTGATTTCTCCTCTTCTGTTGTGGTTACCCATTTGTCACCCCCATCAGCTTCTTCCTACAAAAATGATCAGCAACAAGATATGCCATCAGTAGTGTGACAATTGGTATGACCATTTGAAATGAAACGTTGCAGCTCTTCCATTGTTTCTCTAATGGAGAACTCACCATAGAAGAAGACTGGTGGAATTCAGCATCTTTGAGTGCTTCTTTCTCAGTGTGTGCCCGGAACTTCTCCTTAGCCCAAGCAATGGCTTCATCGATCGACACCGCTTCGCCATCCCTGTTGTTATAATCGCAGTTATTGATCTCGATCACATAAGAGTTACTCATAACCTCTTCCTCTTCCTCTTCCTCTTCCTCGTCGTCATCAATTTCTCGCATTACATCATTGTGGTACTGTTCATCACAGGGAGTACAGCTGCATGCGGGCTCTGGATCGAGCTGGCAGAGAACAGAGGAGGCAGCAGGGGAAACAGGGGAGTTGTTGTTCATCTCCTCCAATTCCACGTCATCATCGTCATCGTCATTATCATCCCCGGAACCTCTGCAGGTTGTGCTCCAGTAGGAAGTATTGGGCTCCACCGTCGTCGTCTCCGGCGAAGAATTAAACTGCTGCTGCTGCTGCTGTGCTTTGAAATAGTTCTCCACGCAGGATTTCAGATTCGCGTGGAGTTGTTGCTTCTCCATGAAGCTGTCATCTGCCGCGGTGGCGGCGGCGTAGGAAGGACGGTTGTACGGGAAAGATGGTGCCTCTTGTTTGTTGGTCTGTAGTCGTTCTTCTCCGGCTGGCTTCATTGTTGTCGAATTCCACCGGGCTGGCACGTTGATCGACCTGCTAGTCCACACAAACCCACCAGCCAACAGGGTTCAGCCACGTCAGCGTCAAAATTGATATATTTGACATGTATCCATACAAAATTTTGATTTGACTGATTGTTATCTTCAAAATTCATCATTGATCTGATTTGATAGTTAAAAGGTACTAGAGCACATGAAAAATGGACGGAAGGACACAGATATTTAGTTGATTTGATAATAAGATAAATGCTACATTTGGTCTGTCGCTGAAATTATTAACCCGTGTCATGTTTAATCATTAGAAAAATTTAATATCAATTTTGGTTACTCGAATTACTGAAACAAGTCACATTTAGTCACTCTCCCGTCAGTTTCCGTCCAACTACATTAGTTTCTGTCCAACTCCATTATTAATGGAGTTGGATGGAAACTAACGGGAGAGTGACTAAAGGTGACATGTTTCAGTAATTCCAGTGACTAAATGTGACACGTTTCAGTAATTCGAGTGACCGGAGTTGGACGGAGGCTAACGAGAGAGTGACTAAACGTGACATGTTTCGGTAATTCGAGTGACCTAAATTGATATTAAATTTTTATTGTGACTAAATATGACACGATTTAGTAATCTCGGTAACCAAATGTGGCATTTGCCCTTTATGAGAGCGACATTGGTTTAATTTTTGTTGTTATACACTAGCTAGGAGATTTGGAATTGGGGCTACCAGTTGCAAGATAGATCCAAATATTAGGAAAAAGAAAACGATCTTTTCTGTATGTTGAAAAAAATATAGACACAAAATAGTATTATTTTCTCCCCATTTCTAATGACTGAATTTGCAATTCTTGCCTTAGTGGTAGGGGTGAGCAGCGATCTAGATCACACCAGACCGAATTGGATGGAATATATTTTGATTCGGTTTTTGTCCTATGAAGTATTTTATATATGAAGAAGAAATGGACCGACATTGAATTTTGACTTAATCAAATTGAACCAAACATACTTTTGATCCGATTCTGATAATCATTTTCCTTTGTTTTTAGTCCAGTCCTAAATCAATTCTATCCAGTTATGTACAGAATCAACTGATGCCCACAGTACATAGTGGAATTGAGGTGAAAAAGGACCCGAGAAATTGTACATTTTGTTCATCAAATCATAAAATCTTAAAGTTCTCGTAGTGGCTGAAATTTAACAACTAATTCCGCCATTCAATTCCTTAGTACAGTAATTTATTAAAAAAAACCAGTAATTTTTTTCTTCATATATTCAAGCATAGACTACTAAATTAATTAAATTTTCTGATCTGTCTTCATAAAAAAACATTTGATAAGGACAAATAAATATTAATACAGGCAAACCAAACTAATCAAGTGAAACAGTAAAGTTGTTGTGCTGACCTCAGCTTCGAAGCGAAAGACGACAACGCGGGGTCGTGACCGCCGGAGACATTCGGCCGGCGAGGGCTGAGCTCTTCGGAGCTGAGAACGGACGAAGAATTCGACTTGGATTTCCCCTTGGAGTTGGGCCTGGACCGCTCCCTCGACGCCCGGCCGTCCTCCTCCGCCCCGAAAACGTCGCTGTAGAACCCCTCCCCCTTCGCCGGGATCCGGAACGCCGGCAGGCACCTGCCGCCGTTCTTGCTGGCGGCGGCGGGTGGGCACGCGAAGCTCGGCGGTCGGAAAACCTCCTCGTAGAACGAGCCGGACGGCCTGTTGAGGTCGCCGGAGAATTTCCTGGCGAGAAGGCTCCTGGGCGGGCCGCCGAACACGTCGGCGAAGTTGTTGGGGTCGAGACGGTGGTTGTCGACGGATCGCCTGGTGGGTCCGGCGACGGCAGGGGAGGAGGAGGATGTTTCGGTGGAACGGCGGTGGTGGAGGAGGGGCGGCCCAGGCGCCGTCCCCATCCGCATCTGCCAGGAATCGTCCATTATTTTCCACATTAGGAGCAGAGGAGGAGGAGAATGATGAGGGAGAAGAAGAGGGAAAATTAAAGTCGGGGAAGGGATCTTTTTTTCGGTGGAGGACGAAAAAGGTGGTAGCCCTTTTTCTTTGCTTAGCTGCCAAAAATCATGGAAGAAAGCTAATCAAGAAAAAAGAAGTTGTGAGCGTGGTAGCAAGTAGTGGGGAGTGTGGGGGCTTTGCTTTGTCGTGAAGATGCTTTGAGGATGATGATGAAGAGGGAGGGAATGTATATATGGCAGAATGATCACCAAAAGTTGGGCACACCCTGCCTCCATTATAAACAACCCTACTCCAAAGAGCCGCGTCAACCCTCAACATAGCTCAAATCAATCCAACGATACCACGGTTATTATTTGGGGTTGAACCGAACGGTCGAAGGGTTCGACCGGAATGTGTCTTCGTATATCAGTGCAACTTAAAATTGATTTTAGTAACGGATAATTTTATTAGGTTGAAAATTCATAGAATTAGAGGAACTCCTCTTATTGGATGAAATGATAAAAGAATACTATTTTGAATAGTCCAATTTTTTCTTTTTTTTTCCTTTCTATAGCGGAGATAGTCGAACGATTGAGCCGATCAAATTAGCCATACATGATACATGCATGAACCAGTAGACTAAAATCGCACGTAAAAGGGGATTGAATACGGTCAACTCACTTCCTAGCCAATGGATATCCTCTCTCTTCTGTCTTTTTTTTTTCAAATTAATGATTAGGATTAAAAGAAGGATATTTTTGGAAGGGAAAAATATTATCATTCTCCCTCCCATATATAAAAAAACCTAATTCCTCCCTCTCTCCAGCAGACGGCACTGCCGCCACCGCCCTCTGCATCCCTCCACCACTGCCGATCACTCCACCGTTGCCACATCTGCAATCCTCCGCCTCCCTCCACCCCTGCCGTTATAGGTGTCAAAACATAGCCCGACCCGATTAACCCGCCCGATCAACCCGACCCGCAACCCGAATTGACTAAAAGTCAACAACCCGTAACCCGCCCGACCCGCAACCCAACTAACCCGCAACCCGACTGACCCGCAACCCGATTAACCTGAACCTGATTGACCCGCAACACGACTGACCCGCAACCCGATTAACCCGAACCCGATTGGCCCGAACCTGACTAACCCGTAACCTGACCGACTCAACCCGAATTTCATCTAATCCACTTGAATAATTATAAAAATATACAATACATAGTTTTTCAAAATAAAGTTTTTCATTCTAAACTTAAGTAAAATTATTTTTTCATTTCGTATAGGAAATTTAAAAAATATGAAACTCACTTGATATTACGTATTTTAAGAAAATTATAAAAATTGAAACATGAAGGTCACTTGAGATCATGACAATATTAATATAATATATAAATTAAAATTTTGGTTAATTTAACTATTCAATAAAATTATCAATTAAATATAAATAAAGTAAAGTAATGTATTTGGTAATTTGATGTTTTTAAATGAAGAGTGAAATTTTGGTGTATTCAAGTTTTTAGGAAGAGAAAAAAGAGGGAAATTTTGGTGATGAGATCAGCTTGTACTGATGTGGGAAGCCAGATTTTGAGTCTAGGGTTAAGGGTTCGGATTACTCTAGTTGTCTTTTTTAACCTTTCTTAGTTTTTACTGTTTGTATTGGCTTTAACCAAACTGTATTTTTTCGACTCTTAGCTGGGTTTACAGCTACAGAGGAAAGCTTAATGAAACTACTAATTACCGGAAAAAAAATTTGGTTCTTTGAATTTTTTAGTAAAGAACCAAGTGGGAATTTTGGTGGTTTTGATATGTGGGAAGAAAAAGAAGTGGGAAAGTTTGATTCTTTTGATTATGAAAGAGAAATAAGGAGGGAAACTTTTGAGTTTTCAACTTTTTGTAGAAGGAAAGAAGAGGGTAACTTGGTTCTTTCAATTTTATGGAAGAGAAAGAGGAGGGAAAATTGAGTTTTCTAATGTATGGAAGTAGAAAGAAGGAGGGAAATTTTAGTATTTTTGTGAAAAGAAAGAAGGAAACAAATTTTGGTGTTTTCAATTTTTTGGTTTTTCATAATTTTAGCTTTTGAAATATGAATCTTTAACTTTTATATGGAGGGCATGACTAGTTAAAATTATTCTTATATGCTTTGAAGGCTAATATATATATGTATGTAATTGTTTATGGGCTAATAAATAAATTAACCATTAGTTACAACAATTTATACTAAACTTGATAAATAATCTTTGACGGTTCGTTGTTTAGGATATAAAGTATATGGTTAGGATATAGGGTATAAGGTAAATATGGTTTAGGGTGTATATGGTTAGGGTATAAGATATTGATGGTTTTGACGGTTCTAAGTTTATTATTAACATATGTTCACATGAAGTCTTTAACGGCAAGAGATCTCTTTTTAATTTATGTTTATGGTACGTGGTTAGGGTACAAGGTATGTGGTGTAAAGTATATGATATATGGTTAGGGTATAACAATTAGCAAATATCACTTTTTATCTATGTTTTGAAAATCAAAGTATGAATTTCACTTTTAAATTAACTATACTAGCAAAATCACAACTCAAAGACATATGGTTAGGGCATAGGGTATAGGTTATGTGGTTAGTGTATAATGTATTGATGGTTTAGGGTATACAATCAACAACATATACTAACTTAATATTGTTGATTGAGGGTAAGGCTAAGTGTATAGGATATATGCTATTGAGTAAGTTATGATTGAAGCCACAATAATTTTACTAAATTTGATAGCTAATCTTTAATGGTTCAACTTTTAGGATAATTCAAACAATTTTACAAATAACTCGTTTGGCAGCAGTTTACTGAAGTTATTTGGGCAATCAGTTATTTCGAAATAACTCCTTTTATCATTATGCTTTTGCCAAATACCACACGCCAAATACCAGATTTGCATGGTTATACTAGACGAGATACTTTAATCCAATTACTACTGAATTAATACTAAAATATCAAATAAACAATTAATGTTGTCTTTTGGTTGCAAATATTGATATCACCATTATTATTAGCTATAATACTTTACCAATTATGATTAATTACATAACAAGTTTGCAAGTCATACTAATTGATTTAACATTTTGACTAGTTTTTTTTCAAAAAAATAAAGTATATATATACGAGGTAGAAATAAATTGGTTAAAAAGTTGAGAAAATATTTTAAATTAGTGTAATAAAATGTGTAAGTTGGTAATGAGTTAAGTTACTTGATGCGCTTGGCCGAACAACCCGAAACCCGATCCGCCCACAACCCGCCCGACCCAAAACCCGATGAACCCGTAACCCGATTGAACCCTAACCCTATGAACCCGCAACCCGACTAACCCGCAACCCGTTTGAACCCGAATTTGATGAATCCGAACCCAATGAACCCGCAACCCGACTAACGCGCAACGTGTTTGAACCCGAACCCGATTGAACCCAGCCCAAACCCGCCTGAACCCGCCCGATTGACACCTATACCTGTCGTTACCAACTCTCTGTCGTCGCCCTCCTCTGTCGTCGTTGTCGTGCCTCCTCTCCTTGCCTCTTCCGATGTGTGTCCCTCTGTCACTATAATCTTCCTCTCCTCCCCTTAATCTTCCTCTTCCTCTCTCGTTCGGCGCCTATCCACCCTCCTTGCTGTCAAAGTTTCTTCCAACACAATTACTTTTTGTACCCTACGGTCCAAATCTTCTGTGGATACCACATCTCTCTTTGCCAATGCCCTACAAAGTTCCTCATTGGAGGTGCACTCGTTGAGGCAGCACCCCTGCACCGAAGGGTGGGCGTCCCTTACCGCCAGGGCTACCGAGAGCCACCTCTCGTAAAACTCTCTCAAGACTTCCCCCTCCTTCTGCTTGATTTTGAAGAGGGCGCCTATGGTCAAGGAACGTCGTTTCCAGATAGCAAATTTTGCCAAGAACATCACCGCGAATTGCTCGAAGCGCTCTATGCGCCCCTCCTCAATTTGGTGGTACTAATCAAGCACCATGCCTACAAAGGTCGACGGAAATACCTTGCACAAGGTGGAATCAGAGCTATTGTAGAGTTGCATCTTTGTGAAGTAGCCGTTCAGATGGTTGTCTGGGTCTGCCGTCCCATCGTAGACAGGAAGTGGGGGTATGTTGGTTCCAGCCGGCTCCATCAGCACGTTCCTTGCCAAGGGCTGTCTTACTGGAAAATTCCGGGGCAGGCGCCCCGGCGCCCACCCATGGCGCCCCTCAAAATCCGAGCTTGCTTGGTTTCCTGGGCGCCACGCAGACGCGGGGCGCCTTGCTTGGTTTCTTGGGCGCCTTGCTTGCCCAGACTCCTCTTCCGTCTCCACATCTCTTTCCCTTTTCCTTGAAGTGGGGCTACACACCACTCCCTCTCCCTTCTTCAACGCCTCAGCTTCCCGTTTGAGAATCTCAATTGCCTCATCCTGGTCCTCAATGATCCTGAATAAATCTTTCTTAGCGAGCGAGGCACCCTGGGAACTCGGGAACCTCGACTCACTTCCTGCCTCTTCCCCGGCTTCTGGCGACCTCTCTCTCGACCCCGCGGAGGGGTTCCTCGTGATCTGCTCCTCATCTCCACTTGGAGGCGCCTCCATGTTTGCAACTTTCAGTCGTAGTCCCCTATCTGGCGCGCCAATTGTTTGAGCCCTGATACCACATCACTGAACTTGCTCCTTTGACGGTAGGCGCCTGGCCTACACACAAGAACACAGAGGGGGGCGCTCGGGCCCGTTAGCCCTCCGACGATCAAGTCAGTTCCCTTTCTAGAGAGAGAAGTGCGTAGTAAGTGAGTTTAGAGTGAGAGTCCAACCCATGTAAATGCTACCAACTGCCTATATTTATACTCACCCAACTCGAGGTTGATCTCATCCACATCATCGTCGCATTTAATGCCTTGTACCTTCATTCATGTCAGATGCCTCAACCACCTTGTCAGACTTCTGACGACTGGCAGGCGCTTGCAGGTGGGGGACCACTTGACAGCCTGGACTACTTTGGAGCCTTTAGTGTTTTGTCTTCATGCGCCCTTCATCTACATGGAGAGGGCTTCGTGGGCCCATTTATGGGCTTCTCCCACTGGGTAGCCCATCCCTGTCTCAATGGGCTTTGTTGGGCCTCTCTTTGGGCCCTCTTTGTAATATCCCCAACAGATGTTTTAAACAGAGACAAGAGTTGTAACCAATCACACTACATTAATTTGTTGTATCCCCTTAAATTAAAAACATACATGAAGCTAAAATCGGAAAATCACAGAACTTTTCAATAGTTAGCTAGCCAAGTAAAACTCCGATAAGTACTTATTGATGTTCGATACTTCAATTTTTATATTGTGATTATTATGATAATTTTTTTTTGTAAATGTGAAATTCATTAATTAAAGGAGTTAATAGTTAAACAAGTTACACAACGAAGGCACACTCACGCACCAGAGACAACAAGATAAACAACCCCTATATCAAACGAAGACACAAACAGGAACAAACCAATAAAGAACAACGAGGTCAAATAAGGATAACTTTAAAATTACAACTCAAATATCAATGGTTCGAATATTGCATATCAAAATCCAGTATTGAATATGAATAATTCTTATTAATTTTTAGAACTACTATGAAGCAATCATATTCATATCTTTGTGTGATCTCAATGACACTGGTCCTTTGAACGTTTTAGCCTGGTAACTGCTAAGTTTTAAACCCCTTTCTAACCCGGCATGACTGGATCCAACAATCATTAGACGAGGTTAAGTTTAATATGTTTGTTCATTTCACCCTTTTTATGTGTTAATGAATATGTTGGGCAAAGACATGTCTACATATACACTCTACACAATATATAATACTGGATTGAGAAAATTGTTTCCCCATTTCAAAATTTCTATATCGAGACTGAAAGTATGAATGATATTTTTGTCTTCAAAATTATTTATCTGTATTATTTATAGAAAATAGAAACAAATTGGGATTTGAACCAATGTATCTTTAAAAAAAGACAAAACTCATAACCATGATTGTCAACCCGAGTTTGACTCGGCCGATCGAACAATTATTCACAAACCCGAGTATCGCACTAAGCGCGAAAGGCCCAGTCGATTATCTACTTGGGCAGACCAAACCCTGTAAAACCCAATCAAATCAAGAAATTTGTCTGATTCAACCAACTAATCCGAGCACCGGGTCACTTCAAAACGACATCGTTTTCAACAAATCGTATTCGTAGCTCCATTTTCGTGGCATCCTTTTCCTAATCACAAACCCTACAACAACAAACATAAAAAAAATCTCATGTTCGACTATCTCACCGTCTCTTCTTCCTTTAGGTTCGACAGACAGCAATACAAGGATCAACCATCTCATAAACCATCCCAATTCATCGGTAGTCAATTCCATTTGCGTTCCAGCAACACTATCATAGCGTCAACTAATCTCATCTCATACAAAGAAGAAGCTAAAAAGTTTAGAAGAACATGCATTTGGATTGAGATTTTGTGTGACTAATAAATGCCAAGTTGCTCATTTGCATGTGGGCTCTTTGTAGGAATTGTGATATCAACTGTTTTAAGAAGTCATGAATAGATTGGAAGATAAAAATTCGATCAGATTATTCAGGTGACCACTAATCTACATATTGTTTGAACTAGTACAAGAATTTTTTATAGGGTAATATCTATTTTTTATCCAAACCTTTTTCAGATTCTTTTATATTATTCAAACCTATCGAAATACTAACAATTAACCAAATATTAACTTTCAGTTAGTAATTTTGTTAGTAATATTGACTTGACAACTTGCAACTAACTTGGAATAGACTCATGAATGTCAACATTTTAATATTTTAACTTATGAAAGAGTTACAAAATTATTAACGATAACATAAAAATGGCTAATATATTGATGCATTATGAAAGATTTGGATAATTAATAGAATTTTAATAGGTTTGGATGATACAAAAGAATCTGAAAAAGATTTGAATAAAAAATAGACATTACCCTTTTAGATATTAGAATCTTAAAATTTTGGAGAAGATATGTTTTTTGAAGGAATGGAATGAAAGGTTGACGATCGATAACTAGAAAAAATTGGAAGATTATGAGAAACAGTAATACCATGGGGGTGGGTACTGGGGTGCAAATTGGAAAAAACTTGACGATTGCAATTACGGGGATATTAATACTTTTTTCATTCTATAAATAAAATTTACAACACAAAGCTAATTTAGGTAACTTTATGCATAAAATCGGTCAAAAATCATTCGATTGAGTTATTAAACTTTATTATTTTATTCTTGGTTTGGGTATATAGTTAATTAAATTGAAAGGTGTTGTAGTATTTCGCCTAATGATTCTATCTCTCCTATATCTATAAATTACTACAGTAACTATTTTGATGCTTCTATTGCTGAAGAAGATGTTTGATCAGTTATATAGTCCTCCTTTACTTCTCTTCCTATACCAGACTTTGAACTTGAATGGTTTTTTTGTCTTCGTCCAAGGTTCATCGCTTCACATATGTAAGTCATTCATTTTTTCTCTTTGTCCCATGGTTTTATCTTACTTATTAATAACAAAAACGACTTTTATTTTCAGGTTGTATCATGAGAAGAACATGCAGTAGATCTATTTATTTTGCTCCTATTGTGTAAACGATGTTTGAAGGCCTTTTATCTATTGCGTCGTTGCTCCTCTTTCTGTTCTTAGGTTTCAACTTCAGTGAGCCTTTTATCTTCATAGAAGGTTCATTGAATTAAACTAGTAGGCTATTATTCCCTTCCCAATTTATCTAAGTTGTTTGTGATTGATTTATAAAATATAGAAAAAGAATTTGAACGGTGGTTTGGGTGCTTGATTTGTTTGAAATCAAATAGATATTTAGGTAGAACACGAGCAGTTGTACTTTTCTATCTCCCTATTTAGTTTTTTGTTGTTTGTTTGCTGTATTTTTTTGTTTTTTTTGTTTGGTTAGCTATTGAAATAATAAAATAATATCATCAGTTTATTTTTCTAGTATAATATTTCCGTGTCAACCTGTTCCTTAGGCTGGCGGTACGAGCCCGACTACTCACCAACCAGGAGCGGACGCGGAGATATCTCACCAGCTCCTCACTCTGTACCCTCTGTACGGAGGGCCTTGAGACATGCCTGCATGTGTTACGGGACTTTCCCTTTTCCCGGTTAACTTGGAGCAAGCTCCCTCGGCTTTCTTATCGATATAGCTTCTTCATCAGCATGACTCAGGATTGGATTCTGGAATTCACTAGTGATCAGCAGCACGACCCGCTCTTTGGGATCCTTTGTTGGTCCTTATGGCGGGCTAGAAATGACTGGGTCTTTGCAGGAAAAGTCATTACCAGTGAAGTTGATAGACCGATAATTACACATGTTTTCACCCCTATTCTGAAGCCGTTTGAGATGTTGGTTCTCGTGTTTTAAGCCGATTTCACGCTAGGTTGTGTGTTTATGTCATATTTCAGGACCCGGCGTTGGAATCGAGGTAGAGAAACAAGTTCTGGCTCGAAAGGAGCAAAGTTGGGACGAAGTGGGCTGCAGGAGGAAAATACCCGGTCAGGTGGCAAAATACCCGACCGGGTATTTATCGTTTTGGGCTCCCGTGGAACAGAGAGGGGCCCGGGCGTGAAGGTAAAATCCCCGGTCGGGGATTATTGGAGCATACCGGGGATTCTTCCTCGACCAACACGCGCGTTTTAAATAATACCCGGTCGATACCCAAAATACCCGACCGGGTATTTCGACAGGGTATCGCGACAGGCAGGCATTTTAAAGGAGAAGAAGGCCAACATTCAAGGGTGCCGAGTTTTAGAGAGACAGAGCGATTCCTAGAGAGAGAAAGCGACGAACCAGAGTTCCCAAGTGCCATAGCTTGATCTTCATCACCATTGGAGCCCAGCTTGAGCTTGAAGAAGTGTCGATTAACGTCCAGAAGCAGAAATCCATCTTCATAGTATGATTTCCGTGTCTGAATCTGTTTTTGCTTCTTTCTCCATGGAGTAGTTTTCCCATTCATCTGGGTATGGGGAACCCTAGATTTGTATGCTAGGTCTGATTGTATGAACCCAAGTACAGAGTTTATGAATTGATTATATTCGATTGAGGTTTGAATGATTGAATGACTTGAATCCTGATCAAATTCCTGTTGTTTCTGCTTTGACCTAGAATGAGAATATCTGCCTAGGTTGATAGAGTATCCTTAATTGAAGGTAGTGAATTGGTGACTTTAGTCGAGGAGCCAATTCGCTATTCTGTACCGAAGTCAATTCGGTAGTGGAGGTTTGGTTCGTTAGGGCCTCAATCTGTTTACTCCGGTGGAGGTTAGTCGCCCGCTAGAGACTCAGATTGAGAGGGTCTGAAGACCTTTAGTCGAGACTTCAGACTGTTTAAGAACCTTCCGCAGTATAATTTTCATGAAATTGAACTTGGTAAATTGCAATCCGGCTTAACTGCAGTCTAGGGGGAAACATATCTGGGTGACCTCTCTTGACTTGAAAACAACCGTTTAACTTGCTTTGCGTTTTTGTTTGTTTGAACCTGCACTAAAAGTTCACTGCTATATAAGAAGAATTCACCGAGTAGTCATCAAATCTAGGACCCGGGTTGACATTAAAACCCAAACCCGCTATACTACGCTTTAGGAAGTGGTTATACTTGGCCATTTTCTAGAGTGACAGTAGGAGTGAGTCAGAAGTCTTTCTACAACGCGTCCTTGCATGGGTTAATGTAGTGCAGAGTGCCATGGACAAAGACAGGCTCGTCCATACACGGATACACCTAGTTTGCCCATTAGAACGGAGGTGGGGATCTCGTGGAAACCTCCCCCTCCTGAGTGGGTTCTTACCACATCAGGTCAGGCAGCTGTAGGGGGCTGATTAGAGATCATACAGGATGCTGCCTCGCAATATTCGCAATTAACTTGGGATTTTTCCATCACCCGAGCTGAATTGAGAGGAATAGTAGAAGGGCTTCAACTGGCGTTGGACATGGGATACTGTCGGGTTCGAGTGGAACTCGACTCCCAATGTGTCGTGCAGCTCCTGCATAATAGTGGTCCGTCCAACCACCAACAAGCGGCTATTATTGACCGATTCCAGTCTCTCCTTGGGCGACAATGGGAGGTTTCAGTGTCTCATATTTATCGAGAGGGGAACAAATGTGTAGACTTCTTGGTGAGTCGTGGTCACTCTTTACCCTTGGGTTTTCATGTATTTTCAGTTTCCGATTCGTACCTTAAACATCATCTGTTGTATGACCATAAAGGTCTTTCTGAGTTGCGTTTTGTGGTGAATGAAAGCTGAGATGCTCTGCATCCATTTATAAAAAAAAAGAATAAGAAATATAGGTTTTACTTTTTAGAAAAACAAAATATTAGAGCGTTTGCCGCACATGAATTTTGTTTAATTATTATTTTCATATCAAATATGAATATGAAAAGCATTTTTCCATAAGAAAGAAACAACGGAGTAAAATTTATTTTCCTTCGACAAGTTGTTCGTGTGCCATAATTGGTGTTCTAGAAATATAATTGAATTGAGATTTAGAAGAGGGACAGTTGTAAACCAAGAAACTCGTGCAATCATTTATAATACACGATAGGAGTGCCCAATTTGCATAAAAAATTGGACAATTAAGAGTGTCTTGAGTGTCATATAATAAGATAAGAAACTTTTATGCGACAATCACTGGGTTGAGAAAACTTATGAAAATTCATAAGACGAATATTCTACCAAAGTATATATTACTTACATGCAGTACTAAAAGTTCATTGGTAGTATTTAGTTTCTTGATTGAGTACAATACTATAACAGGTTAAGAACTAATAAGTGCATATTAAAATTGACATATCATACATCAAATATAAAAAAATACACTAGATTAGTGGAAATATTTTACCGACAACATTAGATTAAACAATTATAATTATCCGGCAAAATGGACGGGTCTAGTCAATAGGAATATTTTATTTTGAAGACTTTATTTATTTTAAAGGGATGGCCATAATTAATGAGATTTATAAATAGAGAGACATATTTGTCATTATTAAAAATTGAGGAGACTAATGTCTGTGTGTTGTGCAACAATTGGCGAATCACAAAACAAAAGCCATAAAACACAACAAACCACACCAAAATAATATAAAAAAGTTTAGATAACATATCAGAACCTTACAGCACCACAAAAAATCATAAATCCAGTAAAAAAAACTCATAAATCATATCAGAGTCTCACAACGACACCAAATCATAAACCACACTAAAAATATTAGAAAGCATACTAAAAACTTATAAACTATATCACAAGTTTCTTAAAGCACACTACAAGTCCACTGAAACATATCAGAAAACCAGTAAGATTCCTAACTAACTAACTAACTAATGATAATCTTAACGGTTGAATCCTAATAGTAGTTGTCAAAACCTGAACGCAATCGAAAAGCAATCACACAAAGGACACCAGATTTACGTGCAGTGACGGACCCGAGATTTTGAGATAGGTGTGTCGGCCAATAAAATTAAATTAATAATAAAAAATAACATTAAATACTTAATTATTTAAAAATAAATAGACAAATTTTATTCATAATTTTTGCCAATTTCATTATATTATACAGTGAACGACGAGTTTTCATATTCTGAAAGATTTCTTAATTACATTTGTCCATTAGGTTGCAAATCGGATTTTTTTTATGTATAAAATTAAACAATTATTCATAAACTAGTCACTCAACTTATACCAAAGATTGTTCTTGATTAAACTCAAATATGAAAAATGTCATTTTGTAGCTTGTAGCTGCAAGAGGTAAAATCACTACTAATTTAAGATGAGAAATTTGGTATGAGAAGCTCAAAGGGTGGCCACGTGTGTCAACGTGGAAATATGAATGAGCACGAGGATGTTGTTGGCTCGACGCTGATAATTGAAGGGTGGTTTGCTGGCGTCAACGTGGAAAGAAATAACTAAACTAGAAAGCAAGTTTAAAATTAACTTAAAGAAAAATCTATGAAATAAGCTATGGGGAAAGACAGTATGGAATTCACTATCTAATTATTTTACTCAATCAGCTTATTAATCAATTAATTCTCATTCAAATTATCGATGTTGTCTCTAAGGTGATAGCTATCTTTCTAAATACTCACTGCGTACTAAGTAGTCAATTATTTATTTACTCTTGTGCAACCAACTAATTAACTACCTAATCTGAAGTCAGATAACTCCTATATTTACATATTTTAATAACATTATGAAATCCATTTTTTTTGAAATGTAATAAGGTGTGTCGGTTACAATCATTGGAGGTGTGTCGGAGGTCCTATATTCGAATTTTGTACACCGAAAAATTGTTAGTTCTTCACAAAAATTTCGAACCAAAGTGTGTTGAGTGACACACCTTGCTCAAAGATGGGTCCGCCCCTGTTTACGTGGTTTCCTCAACGACGAGCGTTAAAACTAGTCCACGACACAAGGTGATAGAGTTTTCTTATTCACAAAAATTCGGTGTACATCAACATATCTACACGTACAAAACTATATATAGGTTCGGCCAGGCCTATATATATAAGTGGCTAATTACAAATCAGCCACCCAACTTTCTCTTCTAACAATAGTCTCGAAGAAGAAGATAGGCGTGAGGAGACACAGAAGAAGAGCAAGAAGCTAAGGCAATCAATATAAATAATGCAGCAGCGAATAGTGTTGTTGGGCTAGGAAAAGCAGATGGAGCAGAGCACTCTGGAAACTCCTCTGGTCATCATCAGTATTGTTCACTTGAATCAGCAATTCAAGATTGCTCATGGAATACAGGAAATCGATCAAATGCATCACCATCCACCACCCACTAGTTACAATCCTTTACCGGGAATAATAGTCTTGAATTTGTTTCCCAAAAAATTTGTAGATTCAATAAATTACGAGAAACTCATTGTTTGGTAAATGTTTTTTTTTTATTTTCACTTATTATTTATGAAAGACAATGACTTTTCTCCAATTAATTTAATGGATTATATCTCTTTCACTTTTTTAGGTTGTAATTTTATTTCACAGATAAATTAGATTATTTGTGTTCTTCAAAATGATATTCATTTTGATATAGTTTGGGACAATAAAAATTGAGACATTTATTATCAGCTCATCCAATACATCACGATGAACTCGTTCCTTTTTTTATTTAAAAATTGAGTGAAAAAGAAGGTGGTACCAAGTTGATAACCAGTGGTATGGGTGGTAAAAAAATTCTCAAAGTATATTGTTAATTAATATCATTTTGTAAATCACAACGAACTTGATATATTTGTGAATTTTTTTTTACATCTAAGTTAATAAAAAAGAAGATAAATTAGAAAGTATGAAAAAATTAAAAGTCTTTTTAGTCTCATTTCCTTAAATTAAGAAATCATATTTAATTATGCAAGTGTGATAACCAAGGTTGTACATCCTAGACGGCTAGACCCATCCCCGCCAGAGGAAAATATAACCTTAAAAGATAGAGTTAATATCTTAGTTTGGCCCGAATTATAAACAAACTTTCTACGTTGACCCGTGGTATCAGACATTGCTATTCTGGCCTGAACTATGTAGCATACTTCCTTATTTGGCCTGGAGGCGGGTTTGACTGTCAAATTAGATGGTCAACCGAGTTGACCGTTAGTTAAGGTCCAACTCACTTGCCACGTCAGCTAGCAGAGAATAAAAAATTATTTTTCTAAATTTCTGCATTTTGTTTGCTTTCTATTAATAAAATAATAAACAAAAAAATTAATTAAAAAACCCCCCAAATTTATACCCTCCCCTCTCACTTTAATCGGAAAAAATTAATTTGGGGTTTTCGTGTATTATTTATTATTATTAGAAAGTAAAAAAATGAATTAGTTCAGATTTTTTTTTATTCTCTGCTTACTGACGTGGCAAGTGAGCTGGACCTTGACTAACGGTTAACTCGGTTGACCGTCTAATTTGACAGTCAAACACGCCTCCGGGTCAAATAAGGAAGTATGCTACATAGTTCAGGTCAGAATATCGATTTCCGATACCACAGATCAAAAGTAAAAAAATTGTATATAATTCGGGCCAAACTAAGATATTAACCTAAAACATACTAAATGTGATAACCAATTAGTTAATCCGAGGGGAGAACTTTAGAAGCTTTTTTCAAGTCCGTCCATTATATAAAACAGGCGAAAGTAAGTTATTGCTCTGTCTGTGGCAGCAAAGTCTCCACAGACACCTCTTTTCTAAGCCATGGAAGACAGTTTGGAAACAATTGAGAAAGCGTGTATATAGGGTTGAGGTATGATTAAAGCTAGAGGACAAAAGTCAAGGAACAAAACAATTTAGTCTCGTCGTCTTAATTCCACGATCCAGGTCTATTCCCAGACTTTTTCACGTCCATCAGACGAAATGCATGAAAGCAAAACATGAATTCAAGAGGGACGTTAAGGAAAAAGGCTCAATCAGTGAGCAAAGAAACCCACCAAATCCAACAGAAGTGGGGCAAAATTGAAGCAGAGAAGAGTATAGGGGTGTGGGGGACGGGGGAGAATGTTGAGTTGCAGGTTTCCTTCCATCCCCTGTTTTTGGTGTATTGTGAGGCAGAGCCATAGTCGGCTTTCCCCTCCCTAGGTTTAACGTTAATGAAAATTGACACGCACATCGCCTTCTCATTGGATCCGATCCCCATTTCAATTGATCGCCTTTCGCACGTCCCATCGTCATTTCAATGTGGAGAGTCGGCCAAGATCTCCGATGTCCTTTGGTTTGCCGCTATGGTTGTCCTGGCCTTCCTCATGACATAGGAGATGAGCGCATAAGGTCATTGGCACGAACCACTGGAGAGTGGAGACCTTTCTAAGAGTATGGTAGAAGAGAACCCGGGAGAGAAGGGTGCATCTATGTGTTAGAGAATGATATTAAGATCCAGCAGAACTTTCTCCCAACAACTCGAGTTATTGAGATCAACTAGTTTTTATATGGTATCAGAGTTGGTTTGGCCAGTGATCGTGTGTTCGAATCTCCACGACCCCGATATTAACAATTGATTAAAGCTAAAGGTATGGGGTCCTTTGCAAACTTCATGCCCATGGATTGACTTTCATTTGAGGGTGCGTGTTAGAAAATGGTATAAGATTCAGCAAAACCTTCTCCCAACAACTCGAGTTATTGGGATCAACTGGTTCTTGACACTATGGACTAGGTTAACGCCTAGATTCTGCCTGGGTGCATTACAGTGTATTGAGATCGGCATGGAAAGAGATGTATGTTATCTTCGACGATCATTGTCTATGTGTGCGTTGTAGTTTGATTGCAGCTAGCGCGCTTTAAAAGTTTTTTAGCTTGTCTAGTAAAGTCTAGTTTTTTGTCTTTTACTCGGACTAGATATGGTGACATTTGACAACACATATTGTGTTGTTAGGGTAACAACACTAGCGTCCTACTAATAAAAGTTATTATTGTAATTAATTTTTATTAGATAGGTTGACACATTGTAAAATTAATGAAAACATATAATAATCATTGTGAATATTATGGTTAAATAATTAATAAAAATAGAATTAATGATGGAATAATAATATAATTATAAAATAAATATTTTATTTTTTGTCCTAATTTCAGTCGTCGAGTCGCCGAAATATGCTCACTGTGGTCGGATATTCATCCATCATGGTCGGAATATGCTCAACGTCACCAGATTTTACTCAACGTTTCTGGAATTCGCTCATCGTGACTGGACATCGCCAGAATCTGATCACTGTGGTTTGAATATGCTTACCGGCGTCAGAATTTGGTCATCGATTGTCGGGGTTCGATGATTAGTGGCTGAAGTTTGGTCAACGATCGATGGTCATCAAATATTGTGGTATGCATTAAGAGATTTCTGGTTTACTTTTGCATGTTTTTTGTCTACCTTTTTTGGTCTGCATTATCGTGTTACTCGTCTGCATTAATAGGTTTCTAATGTGCTTTCAAAATATTTCGGTTTTGCTTTATTATGCTTCTGGTATATTTCAAGGGATTTGTGGCCTGCATTAGGAGATTTTTGTATGCTTTTTGTGATTTGCTTTACCTAGTTTGTGGTGTGCTTTATGGTGTTTCTCGTGTGCTTCATGGGATTTCTGGTCTACATCATAGTTAGTAAAATATGATACATGTTATACGGGTTTTATACATGTTTAGTACAGGAGTCATCAAATGAATGGAAGAAAATTAAACGGCTTGACAATAATACAGATACGAAAGTTTTAAACCGATAAACTACGTACGGGTACATATACGTGTATTAAACAGAGTATTTACTAACTATGGTCTACATTATAAGATTTGTGGTGTGCGTTTGCAATATTTGTGATTTGCTTTGTAGTGTTTCTGGTATGTTTTAGTAGCTTTGTGGAATGCATTTGCAAGTTTCTGGTGTGTTTTAGATATGTATAATGGTTTGTTTTGTAAGTTTGAAAGATCTTGCTAATAAATTGTATTTATTCTAGATTATAAGTAAAGTATGAGTGTTGTTATATAATTTGTAAGACTCATATACCTTAATAGTCTTACAAATTATGTAGTTTTCTTATCAACATTAAAATTATTTTAGAAGTCGGTCTTTGTTATTTATATAAAACTCATTGGGAATTTAATAATAATAAAGAAAATTTTCCACCAAATCCTAATTAATTTGCACTAACCACCAACAATTATATTCTCTTAAATCCAATTTGAGACTTTCCTTGAGAAATACAATCTCATCCATCACATTGACGAATTCGAAATGCCACCATTGATGACTCAAGAAGATGGAATGCCTCCTCAACTACTTGGGTAGTTCCTTGTGCAAATAAGTATCAATACATTCAACTGAAGCATGACACAACTTGGTATTCAAGGAACAGCAAGTGAGGCTACAGTACTAGAGTGAAACATATATAGGAGATGTTTATGTAAAATATCTGTTTCGTTTTTTTTTTCAATATTTCTTTCATTTTAATTCAATTTTGTCGAGCTCAATGGTTGCAATGTGTTCGTTAGTGCCTATTGTGTTTGGTGTTAGCACTTACCAGTTCGGTCACTTGACTAGTACAGATGTCATGGTAGGTGGAACAATTTGATTTTTGTTCAAAAGATCTCTTTGTGTTCTCACAATTATCCTTGTGAGGTTTAATACCAATAGTGCTCTCTCATTGATTGAAAGGAGATGCATATGAAGTCAATTTTTTTTTTGTTCTTGGATGGAGTCAGGGATGCATTGTAGTCAACAGGTGTATGTTGGATGTTGAACTTTCCAGTTATCTCAGTTAGTTCCAGTTATCTCAGTTGTAGTCAACAGGTGTATGCATTGTAGTCAATGGTCAAGGGGTAACAGTGAAACCTAGTTAGTTCCAGTTATCTCAGTTGTTTCCTTCCATGATGAACTTTCCATTTTGCCGGCGGTGCTTCTTTGCTGTTAAAACCAAAGGCTTACCTTGTTCAATACATTATAGATGTTGTTGGATGTGATGCCAAGGTGTCCAAAATAAACTAGGAGTAACACTTTTAGGAGATTTATGTATCCTCAAAGACAAGAATTTTGTATATGATCTGGTATGTTAGTGTATTAAATGGGATAACAGATAACTACAATTGTTTTTTATATAAAAAAAAAATAACTACAATTGTTCATTGGAGGGAAACATCTTTGTTTTGCCCGAGAACTTCATCAATCTCGTAGAGAGAAAAAAGCTTCACTCATCAAACCTCCCCCCTTCACTCTCCTGATTTTTTTTCTCTGCCTTCTCTCTAGCCCATCTTTCCAGGCTGTCATGGGGGCTGCCGCTGGCACCCTTCTGGCGATTGGCGGCAGCCCTCCGCCCCCTAATTTCTTTTCTTTAATTTTGTTCCTGCCATGTCTTGGCTTGGGGTTTCCTCGTTTTAGTCGGTTTTTCCTTTCCCCTTGGTGGGATCTGTTCCTCCCCTTCAGTGGGTTGAGTTTTCGTCCTCCGTTCTGTTGGTTCAGAGCTGGAGAGGTGTCCGATCTAAGTTGCAAAATGGTGGCGAGATCTATCACAGATCTGGCTTGTTTTCTCCTCTTCTTTCCTTTGTCTACCTCCATGTTTTCCCTTGCAGATCTTGGGATTTCGGAGATGGAGCCCTTGGCAAGGACACGGTCTGGAGAGCTTTGAAAGCAGAAGATTTCTTCCCTCTGGCTGCTTCACCGGTCGTCGGTCGTTCTGATGGGTTCCCCCGCATTTGGACGGCGGAAGCTGATGGCGATTGGCTCGGGGCGGGTTGCATCGGAGGCCCTCTTCATCTCCCTGCCAGTTCGGGTTTGGTGGATTCTCCTCCCGTTTTGACGAGAGTTGGCGGTGGCTGGTGGGGGTCGACGCGACTGTCAATTTCAAGTGGTGGTGGAGAGTCGCTGCGGCGGTGGAGGCGTCCAGAGGGAAGCGGACGGTCAGCTAGGGTTGATGGGGTTTTGACAATGTTTGGGTTCTTGGACTGGGCCCTATTGGGTTTCCAGTTCTCTTTTGGGCCTTTTTGTCTTGGTTCTGTTTACTCTTGTTTCCATCTGTATCTTTACCGGTTGGGCTTGGCCCGTTTTGCAATCTTAATGAACTCATTTCAACAAAAAAAAATCTCGTAGAGAGATGCTTGAGTAGTTTTTCTAGTGACCTACCCTTGGAGTTGATGTCTCTAGTAGATTGGATGTGATATAATATATGGTGAGTTCTACAGTACGCGACGTGGGAGGTATCGTATAAATTGAATATAAAGAATTATTTAGATTTTGAATTGACTGATTTTTCGGACATGATACTATAATCTAATCCTTAAAAATCAAAATCTATGTCTTAACTCTCTAAATCTTATACCCCAAGATCAATTTAATTAGAAACAATAATCGACGTTATAATTCATCCAAATATAGGAGAAAATTTTTTGAATGCATCATCTTAGGGTTTATAGTTTATGATTTAGATAATTAGGACCAATGGTTCACTCATTAAGGGTTAGGGTCTAGTATCATGTCCAGAAATTCTGCTAATTCGATGCCTAAATAGCGTTTTCATACTTAAAGTATGATGTACCCCGGATTTCACACGGGGTACCGTAGAAGTCACCATATATATATATATATATATACATATGGCGAGTTCTATCGTACCCCGGGTAAATTCCGGGGTATGGCGTACCTTGATGATCTTGACCGTACGTGTGATCTAGACGGATGAGATTAAATTGTATTAAATGATTTGTTTTTTCGGAATTTATATTAAATAAAATTACAGATCAACTCATAGAATTAGTTTTTCTTTCATTTTAGTCCTCTATGTCCGTGGGTTGGTTAGTTTGATTTGGGTTGAACCCAAATTCAACCACCCCAAAACATAAAGGGTACCTACCCCATCCAACCTACCACCACTTCGTTCCCCCCATCCCGACCCTCTCTTCTCCGCTGCTACACGCCGATACCTTAATGCCCTATCCTCTTCCCCTGTTCCTCCGTCCTCCGCCGCTAGACGCCGGTAGCCCTCTCCCTACCCTTTCTAATCTCCCTTGTCGGCCCCAAATTCATCGCTCACCAACAACTTAGATTCTCCTTGCGGAAGGGATTTCGAATCCTTGCAACCAGAAGAAGAAGGAAGGGTTCTCCTCTGCTCGCTTTTTCTGGCGATTGGCGTTATGGCTTCTCGAACGAGTTGCAGAGACCTTCGTCGAAATAAAAAGGGGTGACCTCCCCACCGGAGAGTCCTCCCACGACGATACAAATGCTCTTTGATGACTCCGACGCCATTAGCCTCGCTTCCAAGTTCCGTCACTAACAGATCAACGGCGGCGCCTCAATGTTCTATCATTGATGATGTCAAACCTTCCTGGGTCAAGTTCTGCGAATTTTGTTTATCGCACATATTTGTGTTAAAACTAGATATGCCATACCCTCAAAATCAATAATAGGACCATGTTGTATCGGTATGCTATTATGGAAATTTTGGGGATTTATGTGGAGCAGAAAACTGAAGTTTGAATTTGAAAAGAAAAGGAACTGAAATTTGAATTACGCCGAGGAAGAAGACGATCGAAGTGAAGCTTCTGATCGTTTCTCAACCACTCACGAGATGGAATGTGGGCTAACATCATCACACTTATAGTTTCCATAAACTTAGCATACAAAACAAGAAACGTTGGCAAACTTAGTGGTTAAGCTAGTAGTTTACTATTAAGTTTGCTAGAATAGGTGTAGGGTTCGAATACTAGTTTCAACCATTATATTTAGTTTTTTTATAATTTCATTTGAAATCACTTGTTCGTAGTTGATTACCCTCTCCTTGCTAGTCAAGTTTTTGGAAAAAATTTCATTTTTCTATTTAGAATTTTATTTTACAACTATTCATAAATAGTAATTCTACACAACATGTCATTTTTGTCACACACCACCGTTGTGCCCACCTCCACCTTGCAACTTTGCGTTAACCCAAAACTAGTACAAAGGACTAGTAAATCCCAAAACAAACCTTTGCTAAACCACGTGAAAGGGCATTTGTAGTGCAGTCTAGTGACTAAGTTTGAAATTCTGCCTTGACAAACTTATAAACGTGAAAGCTCCATGTTCCGAATGGTTCAATATTCTGCCTTGACATTGATGCGTGTAAAATGGATTGGTTGTTATTATAAAAGAGATGCAGTGTTGCTTTAAAAAAATTTGTAGCGTAAACGATTTCATTTACTAAGACGCATGTAACATAGTATATAACATTATAGTTGAAAAGTGAGACTTGACATCGATAGAAGTTTTACATTGATAGAAGTTTGTCGGTTGAGGTAGAATGTCTTCTTCCTTATAAATATATTCATATCAGGCACTTTCATGACATCGATACCTATGGCCAAGTCACGATGAGGTTATGATAGATCAAGGAAGATCTTATGAGATTTTTGTCGGAGATGATCCTATCACGTGGAACAATTGTTATTTGTCATTCTAGATGATCAGTGAAATTCGCTAGACAGCTAAAGTACCATAGGTTGTTTTCAGATCCTAATTATTTGTTCACTATCGATTCGGATTATTTGTTGTCTAAATAATCCGATCGATTGATTAAAAAGGCCTCGTATTTTTTGGCCATTAAAAAGGCCTCATGTGAATTCGAACATACCTTTTGTACCAGGCCCAATAAGGCCCTTAGCAATAGCAGATCGGCGGCACAACGCCTTTTCGCATTATTTGTATTCTCCCAAGTCCCAACTCCCAACACAGATCAATTATGGCAAAGTTGAACAACTGAAAGACTAGCCTACAAAATCAAGCAATCGATCCATATCCCTGCTTTTTCTTCCCCCCATGCGCAGGCTTCTCTGTTTTCCTTGAGAAAGAAAACTTAACCGCCATTCTCGTCCTTCCTTCGCTTCCGCCTCCCTTGTATGCAAGCCTCCCCCTCCCCCTCCGCCTCCGCCTCCGCCAGTCAATCCACCGCTGGTCGGCGGTCGCTCAATACCGGTCTCCATCTCCGAGCCACCATCGTCGCCTGCCACCGCCGCCGCTGATTCGCTCGAGGGGTTGTGGGAAGAAGAGCGGCAGAAAGTTCCCAGGACGAAAGGCAGGAAAAAGTTAGGGAGAGAGAAGCAAGGGTAGGGTTGTCGTCTGTTGACAGAAGAGCAGGCGAAGGAAAATCCTGTGGAAAAAAGGAATTCCAATCGGCGTCTTCCTTCCTTCCCGGACTAACAACGAGTTGCCGCCGACCACGTTTCAACCGCCGCAGGTACATTTTTCTAAATGCTTTTTAACTATTTGGTACGGTGGATTAGAGTATCTGACGTAGTGTGTTGTTATACTCGTAGGTGTAATTTTCTTACAATGGATCGTGTATCTCAATGGTACCCGTAAGTATTGTTTACCAACTAATCCTTAGACTGTCTACTCCGCTTCCTTTTCGTATGGTCAGACATTAGTAACGGTTTTATTTGTAGGGATTTTATGGTTGAGCCTGGTTTCGTTGCAAAGCTGCGGTATGAGGAAGCAGGTTCTATGTCTGAATTTAAGGAATCACTCGGTCTTATATTGTTGCAAGAGAATGGTGACGTTGAGGTTATTGAAATAATTTTTTTTGTCATTCGTCATTCTCGCTCTCGTTTGCACTTTTTGTGTTTGTTAATGCTTGTTAATTTTGTTTTGAAAATCCATTTGTTGTTTTAAACACCAGGGCACTTCTTACCTCTTCTCTGGACGTATCACTGAGGTCAGGACATCATGGCGTGCTGCATCTAGAGTTCATTTGATCCACTTAGTTATTGAGGATGACTATTTCGATGTTGAGGTTGTTTTCCCATCGGCAAACTTACGCAAAATCCTTTCAGATGTAGTAAGTGATGAAGACATGGCCAATGCCGATTTCGTTACCCTTGTCAACTTGCTTGGTGGAAACTCTTATGAGTTTATGGTCACATTGGGTCCTTGGAACCATGGGTATTTTGAGCTGTTATTGGTCAAACTATTCTTTCCTCGTGGAAACTGAGGACCATTACAGCAAAGTCAATAGAAATCTACTAAATTTGCTTAGTGTCGGCCTTAATGCCGTTTCTCTTGTTATCCAAGTGTGCTAAGTGTGTGAACACAATGTTATTTTGTACGGGTCCTGCCCTTTTTATTGAATTGTTGCTTCCTTATGGGTTGTTTGTTGCTTCATACTACACTACATGCCACAAACAATCAAAAATTAGTATTCGTGATTCATAAGAAAGAGCGAACTTGAAAATTAATAACAAGAGCGAACTTGAAAATAAAAATACGAAGGTGCTTAAATATAAACTTCTTTTCCAATCAACAATGTATGCCTCTACTTTTGCTGGTCCGGATTATTTTTGTGTTCAGTTCATTATTCTTGTTTTCATTAAGACCTAGCAAACCAAGAAAGGGTATACTTGAAACTTACCGGTGTGCATAAGCGGAGTGGCCCATCTGTCCTCTTCTTGGAAAACCACTGCACAACAGGTCTATAGTCAGTAACCAATATTCAGATACAATGTCTTCAACCACATGTGCACACACGAAAAACACTCTGTATTGAAAAATATCTAGCTTGGATTGAAGATTTTGAGTGCCAATGAGAATGGAGAGGATGGTACTTCAATGGTGAATATAGTATTCCCATAAATATTTGATCGATTTATTTGAACTTCAATTCAGGTTTTACTTATGATTACAATTTTTTTTTTTAATGGACAATTGTTAGTGGAGAATTACAAATAAGGCAGTTACAAATATTTACTTAGGCTTTTCTCACCAGGCCCATTAGCGGACTTGTCTTATCGGCCCGTCAACATTTATTCATTTAGCCCATTATAAAGGATCACCAACCGGCCATTTATTGCAAACTGGAAAGCCCACTTCAGTCACATTTGGATCAAACAAAAACAAAACAAAAAAAACCCCCTCCCCCCTCACCCAGAAGACGTTTCAACTTCCTTCTTCCCTTTCGGCTTCCACTGCTCTGTTCACTATCCGACGAAGAAATTAAATGCACAACAAATCCATTGCATGAACGCATTTTCAATTCCTTCTCTCTACCTGACCGACATCAGTTCCATCTCGGCATTTCCTGGAGGTACTTTGTACAACACTACCGCGTAAAAAACCCCCGAAGACCTTTCAACTCCATTCTTCCCATCCGGCTTCCACTACTCTGTTCACTTTCCGACGAACAAACCAAATGGAGAACAAATCCATTGCATGGATGCATGTTGTTGTCCTCCTCTCTGCCTGACAGACATTGAACCCATTTCGCCATCTCCAGGAGGTAATTTCTAAAACCCTACCTTATAAAAATCCGTTCTTTCCTCTCATCAACAGCGTCGACAATTTTTTCCAGCACACTCATAAAGTACAGTCGCCGGCTATCCTTCAACTTTGCTTTCTCCCGATCTACTAAAATCTTAGCATTCAGAAAGTTTTTGAGGAAGAGACTCCCAGAAAATACTTGCGAGCTCCACCGGTGAGTTAGAATGCATGCTTTCTAATACAATGTAGTTTGCCTATTCAATTTAGAGACATGATTAATTGTTATTGCTTCGATTTTAGCATAGCATTGATCCATAGTTGAGGATATATATTTCAAAATTATTTAACTTGGATCTGATTACGTAGTGTGTGTTGTATAGAAACAAAACATTATATATTGTTTGTATAAAACGTAGTAGAGTCCAGTTGAAAAATTCCATGTAAGAATCAACAAAGAATAAGTCAAAAGAAGTAAAATATAGGTCCAATTGAAAAATCCATTAAAGGATTGACAGAGTCATGTCTTGCTTTCCTATAGTTTGTTTATATTTTGTTTTACATGATTAGTTGATTAGTGTAAGAACTCTAACCTTTGTCGATATAGTTGCTAATATTGCTAAAAATCTAAATTATAGGTCTTTTACCATGGGAGACGATTTCGTTATGAATCTAAACTATCAAACTGCCGCAGCAATTTGGGACACCGTGGATACTATAGACCTTATCCCAATGCAAATGAATGGTGGTAATCAGGTGACTAAGATAACATGTTGTTTTATCTATCCATATCTATCTCTTATCTCAATAATTTGCATCTGATTTCGTATTATTTTCGCCTCTTTATGTTTTGGATTATTTCAGGGGAAGTCGTACATTTTGTCTGGCATTGTAACAGAGTTGAGGAGATCTTGGTCTGAGGCATCGAACATATATTTGATTCACTTGACCATTGAAGATGACTTGTCTGATGTTGAGGTCGTGTTCCCATCAGCTTACTTACGAAGAATAATGTCTTCTGTTGCCAGTCCTTCTGAGATTGAAAATGCGGAGTATGTTACACTACTGAATATGATTGGTGACAAGGCATATAAAGTCTTGGTTACATTCGATCCTTGGAACGACGTGGAGCATTTTTCTGATCTTTTTTTGGTTAAGTTGTTCCCGGCTTTAGATAACTAAGTAGCATTGGGTATTATTAATATGATAGGATTAATGTTAGTAATGCTCCACCTTTCTGTAGTTTCTAATGATCTATTAGCGTAATGGATATGTGAACGCTAATATCTTTTGTAGCTTTATTATCCTTTTGAGATGGTACTTGATGTAACATATGAATTTAATTTAGTTATGTTACTTTGAACAAATTACTCATAGTAGATGTGACGGGATAAGCATTGATCCAAAAGTGACTAAATGGGGCTTTCCCTTGCAATCCAATATAGAGATTTTTACTTTTTTAAGGATGGACTTATGGGCCTCTATTTACAGCCCAAATTTATAACAACTACATGGTCAATGGGCCGGCCCTTACATTATTTTTTAAGTAACTCTTTTAAATTGGAATCAGAGGTATTTTAAGAATGGATTGCTGGGCTGGTGATCGTTGTGCTTTTATTAACCCTATGGACTTCGATGGATTTTGATTTTGGGACGGGACCAGATAAGAGACGGAACGTCTTGAGCTGGCGATTTCACCGTTAGAGCAGGCAGGCTAGAGATCCAAATCGGGGACCCTTTCCTCTTCCTCTACGATAATTAGAACCACAAAATTAAAATGTCAGAACCCTAAATCATAAGAAAGTACCAATAATGGCTCTAAGATTCACGCTAATTAGTCATTACTAAGGGGTCGTTTGCCGGTTACTTTTGGCTATAGAAGTCAAGTGAAAAGTAAACAGAAATTAATAAACCGGAAATTTGACAAAATGTCGATCAAAATTTTGGCTCGAGCTAGCAAACAACTCATTTCATCCTAATTAGTCATTACTAAGGGGTCGTTTGCTTGGTGGAGTAGGATAACAACAAGAAGTTCACTCTTGGAAACGACTCGTATGCGTCAGACACATACGATGCGACAGGATTCTCTAGTTTGTTCGGATATGTTGAAGGAGGATTTGTATGCTTTGTTGTGGTCCCAAGCTCATGTGTTTGCTCATCTAGTTTGAGTTTCTGAAGAAACTCATTTTGATTGTAATCGTCCACCTCATGTCATCAACGTGTCTACAGGGAAAGATTGGAGGGCCTTATTTATGTTTGTCAAGAAAAGAAACTAAATGTAAGTCAACCATCACTTCCTTTGCTACGTGCATGTCATTGGAGAAACTCTCCATGGGTGGTCAACTAGGGTGACTCAGCTTGTTACTAGTTTGGTCTATACCCGACCATGAGAGGAAAAATGGGGTGGAAATACATAGTTGCCTCATTACTTTCCACGTGGGTTTGCCATGGGAGTGCACTTGGATCTCTTCGGTGATATGTAAAAGAAACAAATAATACAAACCACTAGCAAATGATTAATTACTTGAAACGACAATTATACCTTTGCTTGGCTCTCCAACGTGTGGTGACTGGTGAGGGAATAGAGGGCATGGTAACTTTGTGTTCTTGATCGGTAAACTATTTTTGGTTAAAGTGTTTAATTAAAAGATGTCGGTTTAATACGGGGTCTATCAAATTTTTTTGGAAGATTAGTCATTAATTTGTTAGCATTAAGTTGGAGATTATCCATTAATTTGCTTCGTTGGGCTTAATCCTTATTATAGCCCAAATCAGCCTCCAAATTTAAGGTCCACATGATTGCAATTGTGAGTTGAGCAAAGAAGAATAAAATAAGTAGTTGTGGCGGACAGATTTCATTACAAAATAGGAATGTGATAGAGAGTTTGGACCGAAATCCAGGAAGGATTGTAGGCTAGTCTAAGAGAACCTGGAGCCACCAAAAACAACAAACCCAAAAAAAAAAGAAGCAAGGAAAAAAAACACCACCAAACCCCACCACCGACACCCACCATCAGATGCACAACGGTAACAGACAACACCGAAAGAGAAAGACCACATGCAAGAACAAAGGCTAGTAGTGTTTTTAGAATTGAGAGCATAAAAGTCAGACATCTGAGGGAACAACCCACTTGCCGTTTAACCAGTCCTGATGTGGCCTCAAATCAGCCTGATTGAACGTTATCTTCTCATCATACTCTATAAAGCTAACCTCGTAATTGGAGTTGATCAAGACCTTTGCAATCACGCCAACCCACCTGCCCTCGTTGTAGTAAGCATCTATTTCATCCCACACCTTGAATCCATCCACAACAATGATCTCCGGCGGACAAGGCCTTATGTTGCAAGCACGAATGACTTCTCTGAGAAACTCAGTATCATCATCATTCCTTAGGGTTTTGTACTCAATAAGGTACTTGTCTTCACCCGAAGGTTCAATAATTGGTGCAGCAAACCAAGCACCTTTCAAACCGTCTTCGTCAGTTAGCACCTCGACTTGCATTCCTTGAGTGAACTTCATCACTTCCTTGGAACAATTTGAGTTTAGCCACATCTGCATGTTTATGAAGCGATTCAACGAGGTTGAGACATTGTGAAAAAGAACAAATGCCATCTCTGATCACCCAATTCTCTGTTAAAAGGTAATTTGAAATAAATTTACCCCAAAACACTTCACATGGTAGGCCTAATATTATTGATTGATCAATTATCAATATCTACCCCAATGTTGACGTGAAGAACAAGAGCACATGTAAGAGACATCATCAAACTAATTCAAGCAAGTTGCAGCAAGTGGATTGGAAGTTGAAGACAAAATTGATAAGGCTATATCAATGCATGAGAACATGATTGGATTTGGTATTAACTCATGCATGTGTTGTGTTGTATCGTGGAAGAGAAGATGATGATGGAAGAGGGCTCACTTGCATTGAGTATATGGGGTCATTCTATTAGTTTCTTTCTTCTTCAATTGTGTATTATATATGTATGCATGGGGTGTGTCATAGTGCAATGGGGAAGAGACATAAAAGAAAGAAAGAAGTCTCTGTATCTATGTGTTTGTAAGCAACAAGAGCCAAAAATTAAGGCCTTGTTTGTTTGAGTGATTTATAAAAAGAGTGATTAAACACCAATTGTTTCCTTTGTTTTGATCCTATTTTCCACCACAATTCCGCTAATACCCAACATTCTCTACTTTCCTCAACCTAACTAGATCGAGATTCAAAATTCCCTAAAATTGTTATACCAAGCAACGGAGCAGGAAAAGTCATAAAATCGAATTAGCTCACCTCTTTCTCCCGCTGAACCTGTTCGAATCGCGGCTCCCACTTCCCTTTAACCCACTGAACAGGCAACCTCAAATCTTTCTCTTCAAACACAATCTGCTCCTCAAAGCCTCTGAGGAACACCGCGAATTTCCCGCCGGAGTGCTCCGCAATAATAGCCCCTTCCCACCAGCCGTCGCTGTAGAAGGCCTCCACTTCGTCTTCGAACTTGAACTGGACCTTCTTCTCGGGAGGCGGCGGCGGCGGACGCAATTGGATCCAATCGAGGGTTTCTTGCAGCAGCTTCTCCCCAGATTCGTCCGCGTAGAGCTGGTCGTACTCGACTACGTAACGATTGGTGTTCTTCGCCTCGCGGCGGACGACGGTGCCGGCGTACCAGGAGCCGCGGAACCCTACATCGCGGGGGCTGATCTCGACCCGGTCGCCCGGATTGAATTGGGCGACCCACGAAGAATATGGGTTCGACATCGAGGGTTTCTTGCAGAATTGCAGGTGAAGAACGGATGGAAGCGGGGTGATTTTTTTTTTTTTGATAGAAAAAGCGGGGTGATTTTGAGAAAGGGAATGGGAAAAGACTGTTCGTTTTTACCCCAAAGAGAAAGGGAATGGAGGGAATGGGAAAAGACTGTTCTGCGGTTTCTCCAAAAAAAAAAAACTGTTCAGGGTTCAGGGTTCCGTGTCATCAATCAGAGAGAGAGAGAGAGAGAGAGGCGATGGCGGTTCCGTGTTAAAGAAAAGTGGAAGAGCAGTAGGAGTCAGGAAAGCAACTGCAGCGTTAGAGCTAACTTTATTAGGGTTGCTTGTTTGTGTAGGTCGGTGTTGGCTTCAATAATAGTAGTACTATGATTTTCTTTTATTAGTAGCAGACCGTTGGACCAATAGGGCCGTCCCGGTTCTGCGGTTTCACTATGGGCATTCTCGGCTCTTTTATGGGCAAACATGATTTTATTAGGGTTTAGGGTTCAGAGTTTAGGGTTTAGAGTTCAGGGTCCAGGGTTAAGGGTCTAGGGTTTAGGGTTTAGGGTTCAGCGTTCAGCGTTCAGGGTCTAGGGTTTAGGGTTTAGGGTTCAGGATTCAGGGTTCAGGGTTTAGGGTTTAGGGTTCAGGGTTTAGGGTTTAGGGTTCAGGATTCAGGGTTCAGGGTTCAGGGTTTAGGGTTTAGGGTTCAGGGTTCAGGGTTCATGGTTTAGGGTTTAATGTTTCAGGGTCTATGTTTCAGGGTCTAGGGTTTAGGGTTTAGGGTTAAGGGTTCAGGGTTCATGGTTAAGGGTTTAGTGATTTAGGGTTTTAGGGTCTAGGGTTTACGGTTTTTGCTTGTAAGTATGTCCTTCGCGTAGTACATTAGTAGGTACGTGAAGGTTTGCCGGTTACTTTTGGCTATCGATGTCAATTGAAAAGTAAACAGAAATTAATAAACCGGAAAATTGACAAGTAGATGTTGTATTATCATGTCACTCCAAAGAAATTAGCCAACTTGAAATTTTTGTCATTGGATTGTGTATTTAGATGTATCGTATAGGCAGTCGTATTTGGAGATTGCCTGTTGGTTTAAACCGAAGATGAAACCTTTGAATAATAGGTATGTCCATTTGTGGCCAAAAGCAGCAACCATTGGGCCAGAAGGCCCAAATCAGCCTTCCGGCCTGTCTTTTTTAGGCCGCATTCAATTTACTTAAGCCCTGATCTTGCCTCCCTCGACAACACAGACCTCGTTCCAGATCTTCGCTGGCATCGGCGGTAAAAACTGCCCCTTTCGACCACAGTGAAAACCCTAGCGCCAAGGTATGTCACTATCTGGTCCTAAGCACGCCACTCAGTAGAAAACATCATATTCCTCTAATAAAGATTACTACGATCGCAGCGGACTAACGAACTATGGCAGTTTTCCGCCGAGACAACCCAGTCGCCTCGCTGGATTACGAGGACCCCACCGATCCCCAAGGTTCGATGTTTGTGTTTCTGTAGGTCTAAATTGGTACTGGATTCGATTGATTCGCAAAACCTTACTGGTGACTCCACTTAGTGTGTTTCTTGTCTCTATTGTAGACCCCATTTGTGCTTCGATGACGTTTCGAGGTTTGCGGTTGGGAACCAACAACCGTACTAGTGATAGCTCGGCTTCTAAAGACGTGGACAGAAGTCATTGACGGAAAGGTTTGGAAAACGCCAGCATTGCGCATGCTCTGGATGGACAAAAAGGTTTGTTTACGATTTCCCAGCAAAAAAAACACCAGCTGCTTATGCTTATCTAAACATTCTTTTACACCTGCTAATCCCGCAGAAACGAGTTATTGAAGCTCTGGCAGTATGAAAAGGACATTGATGACGTGATGGCGAGGATCAAAGTTGGTCGTCTGTATCGCCTTAGCATTATCGTTACAATCCCCTCGAGTAAGAACAAACGCATTGTCCCAGGAGAACTGCGGCTGCTCATGAACTCTGAGCAACTGATTGACAACATCGAAGAAGACCAGAACAATCCTAAGTTTCCCCTCGACTCATTCATGAACTCTCATTTCTCAATGGTCCCTGCAAAGTTTGAAAGTTTCCACTGCCACGCAGGTAAAGCAATGTACATCACTTTCACGACCAACACACACTAAAAATCCCATAACATCTATGCAATTACAGATGTCACAGGCTGCGTACGGCGAATCACATTACCAAATGCCCTCCAAGATGGCATGCTTGATTTCCATCTGGTTATTGAAGACTACAGGTATACTAAACTATGTACCTTAGATCGTTAAAACTTTCGACAGCGAATAATTTATATCTTGTTTGCATTTGCAAAACAGTGGGAACAAGGCTGTTGTGAAGTACTGTGGCTACGATGTCGCTGGTTACCTCCAACAAGCAGCAGATGTAGAGTCGCACCTCCCGCTGATAACCACAGTTACATCGGTAGTCTCATGCCCGATGCATGCAACGATGATGGTATATATGAGCTGGAATCGACACAAGCCAGTCGTCTGATTATCAGTTCATACAATGAGACCACTGAAAGAGTCATGAACAGGTATTGATTTCCTAACAATCTCTAAGACAATTTGTTCACTTCAAATATGCTTTCATTGCAACAACTTAGCCTAACATAGACATCTATTTGCAAAACTCAGGTTTCTGCCATGCCGCAAACCGATCAAGTACATAATCTATGGAACAGCTGAAAGGATGGGATACTTACGCTACCCTCGCCCCCCAAGAAGAACACTTGCTCAGATAAAAGAAGACTTGAGTTCAATACCACAACATCGTGAGGTATATTATGATGCTTTGAAAAATCCCAACATTCAATTATGTTTCACTTGCTATTGCCGTGCACTCTAACCTGGCAAAAACAATTTTTATATTTCAGACCCTCTACCGAACCATAATCAAGTTCACTCATATCCTATGCAAAATAGATGCTTGCAGAACCACTCGGGAAACGCCAAGGTGAGATTAAATATTTAAATTGATTGGTTTGCACTTTTGGCAAGGAACGCTTGCATTATTCTCAACAAAGCTAACGAGCTTCTATTATGACCAGACTACATTACCAAATCGAGGCAAGGTGCAAATATGAATCATCCCAGGCCGATGTTGTACTCAACCACGAGGCAGCTCTGTCAATACTCTGCATGATGCCGGCAAAGTATCTCAAACTGAACGAAGATGAAATAAAAGACATGATCAAGAAAAACTGCAAGAAGACCTTCACAGCAGAACTGTACATTGCATGGCCAAACCCAGGTCAGAGCACCGTGCCGCACATCAGGGTTGCCACACTTTGGGATCCTTGTGCTTTCGACGATTGAACATCAACTTCGACCAGCTACATTTTGAATCAAGAAAACTGCTACTGATTGACCGCCTTTTGCTGTTTCTACCTAAGCCCTGACATAATTGACAACACTTTTGGTCTAGCCTTTTGTCATGTAACAACTACCACCTGGCTTAATCAGGTAGTTCGGTCAAACTGTGAATCTATTGTGAATGCTTAGGACACATTTTGGGAAATACTTTTGCATATGTACCTATATTCAGTGTTTTTTTTTTTTTGAGTGAAGTACCTATATTCAGTGTTAGACAATATTGATATGCAGATGTCCTTAATGAAATAAGTTGCAAGGGGAATAACTTAAAACCAAAAATGAAATGCTGCTGATGGGTTTCGAACCCAAGCCAAAAATTAGGCTTCCAAACTGCCATCCGCTGGACTGCAATCAACATTCTTTGTTCAATTGTGTACGCTTATTAATATGAATCATCCTGCAGCGAAGCGCGGGCTTATTCCCAATAGTAATAACTTAAAACCAAAACTGAAATGCTTCTGATGGGTGTCGAACCCAAGACATTTTTCCGTCAAATTTCCCTCTCTCAACGATTTTAGTTTTCCACCCTATGAAAAAAATAAAAATATTGCCAACCCAACTTTACCTTTCTGACTTCCTTCTCTTCATTTCGTTCTTTCACCTTGCTTGTTCGTCAACCCGCCGGAGTGGAACCAAACCCTTCCCACAATCGTCACTTCGTTCCTTCTCCTTCTCATAATCATATATTGTAATCTCAGCCAAAGGTCGGGTTGTCGATTTTAGTTTTGGGTTCTCTTCCCATCGACGGCGGCGCTGCTGCATGCGAGTCCTGATGGAGGTATGTTCTAAATTCTCTTCCCTTTCTCTCATTTGTGTTGGTCTATCACTGATTTGGAGTTTTGACAGAATAGCCTTTGTACCAACGCGGAGTGAAGTTCTCGGGTCCTCAATTGTCCATCGATGAGGATTGTAATCAGATCCAATGAATCAAGCGGTCCATTCAATTTTTTTCGTCCCTGCTCTTGATTTTATTGTAGGCTCAATAATTTTTGTTTCTGGCCTCAATTAATTTCCATTGGCAAGCTGTTCGGATTGTAATCAAAGCGTTCAGAGTGGTTTGAGACCTGTGGCTGTGGTTGTTGCTCGGTTTTGCTCTGTGCTCGGTTTTTGACCTCAGGTTCGTTCTTCTGCTTAGTGCTTAGTGTTTAGTTCCAAGCTAGATATTTTTCAATACAGAGTGTTTTTCAACTAGAACACAAAAATAATCTGGACCAGCAAAAGTAGAGGCATACATTGTTGATTGGAAAAGAAGTTTAATGAACCTAAAACATGAACAACCAGGACCAGAAAGTATGAAAATACCCAACCAAACATCATAACGTCCTCCAATCAAAGAACCTAACTCGTCCATAGAGTATCAAACAAATGGCCAGATTCGAAATGTGTCTCCGGTTATTAGAATCCATGCCAATCTTTTCAACTAGCCTTCTTGCTGCTCCTCAGGCCTTCCCTTCTAGTACATGGCTTCTTCTGCAACATTGAATATATAAAGTTTAGTTCCAACGAAAATAATTGTTTCCCAAAAGTATTCTAGACATGCACAATGAACTTCTAATATTACAGTTGGTGGATCAGGGATGTCGGTTGTATCAACATCCTCTTCAGTATCCTCCTCTGATAACTCTGGACAAGTTCTGGCATTATGAGTATCCTTCCCACATTTACTGCAATGTTTTGGTTTTCTGCCAATGTGTGGTGCTTGCTGGTCAGCTCCGTTGTTGGCGACGTTTTCACTATTTGGTTCTTCATTAGTTTCAGTATCAGTAGGTTCTGGTATTGTAGGCCTCACATAATCAGGAGGCTTCTTACAAGTGCTTTTTTTATGACCCAATACGCCACATCTGCTACACATTCGTTGCTCCCCTTTCTTCCTTTTGTTTTCTTGTCCACCCGAACCATTGTATTTCACAGGATGTGGATCCAAAAGTTTCTCTTTTGCCTTTGGTCTATTGATATCTGGGATCTCAGTATCACCTTCGTTCATCATGTCTAGCGATTCACATATGGATTCAATTCCTGTACGAGCAAGGTTGAAGCTTTCGCTTGATTTTGCCCCTTTTAACCATAACTGGGAGCTGCTTTGTTGAAGAAGCCCATATCTGAAAACCACATTCAATATTATTCTGTTAAAACGTCACGAAAAAGTGAAAGCTTATGTTCTAAAACGGGTCAACGCCCTCTGGTACCACCTTAGTATTTAATAAACACATCTGAACTGCTTTCTTAAACACAGTAACACACAATTTCCAGCTTTATACAGTAACTACAAACCTGAATGTGAATAGTCTAGCCTCGTCCATATTGTGTGGTTGTTGTAAGCTATCAAGTGTCTTCGGCTTCTTTGACCACCTTAACTTTACCAACCGTTCTGGAAGTTCCAGCATACCCTCTTCTTTCAGTAGATGAACCATATGAGCGCATGGTATTCCCATATAGTGGTAATAGTTACAACTACACTCCATAGCGAAGGGCTCAATTGTGTATGTGACCTGAAAAACCTTTTGTTTACCTGACATTGTCACTCTGTAAATGCGTTGGTTTTCCGATATCTCTGAATCCAGCCTTACACAAGCTCCCGACTTTTCAACCTCATCTCTGAATTTGAAAAAGGCTTCTTTTGTGAATAATTTAGACGCACTCTTCTGAAGTGAGACTAATATATTAGACGTTATTGTCCGTTCACGATGGATGGACTCAAAATCAGCTTGTTGCTCCATCTCCCTCATATCCCTAGCCCAACGATCAAAATGAATAAAGAACTCAAGTAGATTATGATTGTTTTCGATATACTTGGTAAGCTGAGAGTTGATTCCTTCACATCTAGACGTTGTTGACAAGCCTGCAAAGAACTTTGAGCGCAAGTATGTATACCCCCATTCAGTTCTTTGGTCAAATAGATGTGAAACCCAATTGTTATGCTGCTGTGAGCACTCCTCGACCATTGTTTTCCACTTCTCTTCAAATACTGAAGGTTCCCAATCAGCTGACACGAAATGTTTCCATTGTGGCAAGAAGTTAGGATTGTCCCTCACTTTTCTGGCAATAGTTTTGTCTATGTGCCAAGCACATAAACGATGTGTCGCATCGGGGAATACTTGCTGAATTGCATTGCGCATGGCTTTATCTCCATCTGTAACAACAGTTTTAGGATCTACACCGCCCAACCTTCTCCTCAAGGCATCTAGAACCCATACATAGTTTTCTTCTTTCTCATTTGCCAAAAATGAACATCCAAATATGCAACTGTTGAAGTGGTGGTTCACACCTAAAAAATAAACAGGTTATTAAAATTACTTCACTAATAAGACAAGAATTACACTGTACCCATAACGCATGGAAGTGATATTGCATTAGGCTCTTTAACGTGTGGTATTAAGTTTCAATGAATAAATTCTTTATACTTTATAGGAATGAAAATATAAGTTACTATGAACCGAAAGTAAAAGAATTAGTACCTGAAAAAATGACTAGAGGCATATTGTAGACGTTCTTTTTGTAAGTCGCATCGAAAGCCAATAATTCTCCAAAGCATGCATAATCAGCCACTGAAATACTATCTGCCCAGAACAAGTTAACAAGGCTGTCTTCATCGTCTTTTTTTAGCTCAATTACGAACTATTCATCCGCACTTAGTTTCGCCTGTAGGTAAGCTAGTGCTGTCGCAGCATCACCATCACTAATCTGTTCCTTCCGATCTTTGTCCATGTAATTATACGCATCTTTCCTCGTGAACCCCATCTTGCTATAGCCTCCTGCCTCTGCAACCGCTAGTGAAACAATCTGTGATGTTTTCATTCCTGCTGCTCTCCGGAAATTGATTGCTGCTTTAACTGCATCACTCAACTGTCGATTCCCTTTCATGTAGTGTCGGTATATTTTTGGAACCGTTACGTGAGAGTGCACGTTATGAAAGGTATCCACAAACCACTTCCCATCTGACTTGTCTAGTCGTACACGAATCCTAGCTTTGCAGTCAAATCTCGTCTCTCCTTTTGGTTCCCTCTTTCGTTCACCCTTTCGGTCGCGCTTTGTTCCTTGACCAGAACATACAAACCGACGCCATATCATGACCTTGTCTTTATCTCAGCCAATATCTTCTTTCCTGACGTCAAAGCCGGTGACCAGCCCATAGTTCCTCCAAAAATCATAGGCTTCTTCAGTGTTAGCGAATCTTAGCTTCTCGATATCTTCTTGCTGTAGAAGTAAGAGATCGGCAAGATCATCATCTTCTACCTCTGAACTTTGGTGAACGTTGTGAATAGTTGAACCGCTACTGTTGTTAATATCTTCATTGTTTTCCACTTCGACGATTTCATCGTCTTCCATGATCGTCGCGCTTGTGATTGTCCAAGCCAACTAACCCTAACTAGCCAAAGTAGTACTAAGGAACTAGCCTCTCCGCTGGCGCTTCACTATGAAAAACCTAACGGATGTTGTATATAAGCTGTGAAATTAAATCCTTGTTTTTAACAGAACAATTTGGGTCCAAACATCCATGGGCTGGACTGAATTCGTTTGGCCTATTTAAATAAAACTAGTGGGCCTAAATAACCTCCTTGGTTCGCATAACCAAGCCTGCCGCGGGAAGCCTAGATCACTCTTAATTTATTGGTTGAAAATGGGCCAAACGTTAATTCATAAACTGGCGGAGCCACAACCAACCAAGGAGGTTAAATTGGCATCGTCTTCTTCCCTTCTTCCATATGCTTTCGTGGTCATGTCTTTTCGAACCTTAAAACCCTAAAATGAAGCCCCTAATCGGTTTAATGAGGTGGATAAATATAGAAGTTCACACGTAACAAGTTAATTCCTTATTAAGTTCATTTAATGAGGTGGATAAATATAGAAGTTCCCACATATAAAAAAAACTCTAATTGATATCTCACGGGTTTTCCTAATAGACGAGGTTAAACACCCCTCTGGCGCATCTATTAATATGGCCAAACATCTTGCCCAAAACTCATTCAACTAAAAGTAGCGCAGAGGCCCTTTGGTCAACATTGTGTCTGTAACATTATGGGGAAGGAAGTGTAAGTTCTGCAATCCGCTAATGTGTTTCTTTTAACTTTTTAGTCAGCTATTTCGTTGTATTTGTTCTTATATTCCACTCTCTCGTTGCTTTTTTGTACAATTATATTAGGGAGAAGAACAAGTTGACGAGCGGCCAGTCTACTGTACGCCTAACGCGTCCTCTAGCCGAGTCTATGGTTCGTCCAGGAGCTTTAACAGTAGGTTATTTATACAAAACTTATTCTGACTTGATTGTTCATTATTGTAGGAATTGGAGAACTATGTATCTCCTGCAAAGAAAACAAGAATGCAAGACGTCATCCCCCCACCTACACCCGACTCGAAGGTGATTGTTCTTGATGCTGATCCAGGGCTGGAACATTATGAGCTAGGTGTGCAAAACAAACCCCTCACGCCTCCACAAAAATTGTCAATGAAGGTATGTAATCCTAGTGATGTACATATCCTTCCTTTTCGCCCACTATTTTCGGTGTTTTCCTTCGTTCCTTTCTCCGCCACTTGTAATCCTAGTGAAAACCTCTTCTTATTTCCTCTATTTGTTCGTTCTCCATGATTGAAGGGTACCACAAGGTTTGAGCTCCCTACAGCCGTCAACTACAGTGACGAAGAAGTGAGTTTTGCTCACTATATATTTGCAGAAGACCTTCCTCCTGATGAAGCTTTGGTCAAAACAATGATGAAATCATACACCAGGCAGACATTATGGAGCTTATGCCCCGAGTCAAGCGTTGATGCTGATGTAAGTACTTCTGCGAAAAGCCCCTAGTTGACCTGAACGTGCTTAACGATTTTTAATCATTGGATTTTATTTCTATTGTGTTTTAGGTAATTACAGCGTTAGCATGCCACTTGACCTTGGACGAAGTTAAAAGCGATACTGGTCGTGGAAGAAGAGTGTGCTTTCTGCCTACGGAATTGCAGGTAAGTGTTGCTTTTGCTTTGTAATTCTAATTCAGTTTACACAGGGTTGGTTGTTTATTAAGTAAGATTAGTGTTCAATGATTTAACTTCATTTTACTACCAGGATATGGTCGTTAATTATGGCATGACATCTGCAAAGGCATTAGAGTTATATGATACAAAATTCCTATCAAAAGCTCGTAACTGTAGAAAGGTTATGACTTCTCCACAATTCTTCCTTCTCATTTCTGCTTATTTAGTAGTGGTTTTCACAACATGTGCGCGTGAATTATGCCTGCCCTTCTGCTTAATTTCTTGAATGAATTATGTCGGAAAACTAATTAGTTAATTGGATTGTTTTCTCGTACCTGTGAAGGTTTGTCTTCCCATGAAAGATATGATGAATGATGAAGGCATCCACTGGTATTTAGCTATAATTTTGATGGACCAAAAACAAGTACACATTCTGGATTCATGCCCATCAAAAGAGCGCCAGACAATCCGTAGGAATGCAGTTAACACAATGGTATAGTTAAAATTTGTGCCATTGAATACATACTTCAATACACGTGTTTGTAATTCAATTATGTGGCATTATATTTTCCAACAAAATTTTGTAATTCATAGGTTACTTTTTGAACGTTGTAGATTGAATTTCTGAACGACTTGTTCGATGCCTTACACAAGGAAGTTCAATCAACATGTGCACCACCACAGATTAAGGAGTTTTCTTTGACCACTCCTGAAGTTCCTACACAACGACACAAGTTAGAATGTATATTTGGTCATAATTTCACTAGAAAAATAAAATATTTGTGTCTTACGTAATGCATCTTTCTAAACAGGAATGATAGTGGGATCTGGGTTTGTGTGTGGATGATGGGATCAACTTGGGATGATGACTATTATATTTGGGTAAGAAATCACCTACTACCTAGGCCCATTTATTTCTACGAGCACATTAAAAAAACTATGTCAACTATTGTATTAATACGTTATATTTTCTGTCCTTACAGCCATGCAATCATTTGAGAAGAATGCAGGTGGCATTGTACCTAGTCAAAGAGCCTACCAATTACATAAGACACAAGGTGCTCAAGAAAGCAAATCAGAATGCGCCTAGGTTTGAAGCTCATACACTTGAGTACAAAATAGCTTCCCAAGAGAGGAAAGCAGGTTCCCAGAAGAGGCTAATTCAGGAAAGCAGCTTCCCAGAAGAGGCGAATTCAGGGCTCAAGGATATCTAGTCGCATAGTGTGTTCTGCTAAAACATTTTAGCATTTAGTTTTGTTTCTTCCTTTCCAACGAATGCCCTCTTTATGGTAACGATTTAAGGATATCTAGTCGCATAGTGTGTTCTGCTGAAACATTTTAGCATTTTGTTTTGTTTCTTCCTTTCCAACGAATGCCCTCTTTAAGGTAACGATTTAAGGATATCTAGTCGCATAGTGTGTTCTGCTAAAACATTTTAGCATTTAGTTTTGTTTCTTCCTTTCCAACAAATGCCCTCTTTATGGTAACGATTTAAGGACACGTTTATTATTTAGCCGAATAAACACAAGTACACAGCCAGAGGCTAGTTTGCCAAACAGAAATGGAACCGCTACAGTAATCTCACATGGCAGACAGATAGCCAAAATAGCCGCAACAGAAACAGCCACCTCTGAGATTCGCATAAAAACTAATAGAGATAAACTGGCCAGATTACTTGCCTCGGGAAACTTATTCCCATCACGTCTTCGCGAAGTAACCCATCGAAATTTGCTGGAGGATCGTCCAACAACCAGCCCAATCAAGTGGACCCTTAAACCATTTTTCAATCAAGATGGAAGAACCCGAAACATGATTAAAAGCATCACTAGTGAAGAATGTGGCTAAAATGAAAGAGGTCACATATCGTCCATTCAAATAATAATTGCCTGAGCTCAACCAAACTTGAGTTGCTCCCCCTATAAATGTAATCACCCTCTTGTTTCTTCATATCTTCTTCAGACAACTTATCAACTATGCTAAACATGAAACTATCAAGATCGACTTCCTTGTTCCTCGGATCCATTCTGACCTGGAAAAAGAAAACCACCAAACAAGCTCCTCAACAGATCATGTCAAAGACTACTGAAAGAATGGACCAAAAACACACATGATCCTGGAAAGGGACATCTTAAGCACCTAATTCCGATACACATTAACTCGGTTTATCATCAATGCATAAAACCGTCACCACAATTCGTCAAAACCCTTACCTTGTCAAAGTTAACCACGAAGATAGAAGCAGGACTGGGCCTGTCGGGGTCTCTGTTTAGTTCGAACCCCACGGTTTCAGTGTAAAAAAATGTAGGAATAGAATTTTTGAAATACAGACTCCACAGCTGTAGCCTCCGCTTCAAACAACGAGACCTCTCTTCCCAAATCAGTCTACAATACACCTCATCCATATCAGAGATCCATCCAAAATCACAGCATTGTAGTTCGAGAATCAATTTCGGCAATTTCAATTCAAAATCCCTTTCTTACCTCCCTAGCAGATCCTGAAGGAACCATGGCCTCTTTCATTGCCTTCTCCAGTGCAATCATCTCCGCCTGCCCAGCTGTTTACACAAGTGAATTACTCATACAAGCAACAATTAGTTTTCATTCAAAGGGATGGGGGTGCTTATGCTTGCACAGCTTGACGCCGAGATTACCTGCGATATTCGGCCAGTTTAGGGTTCAAACAATCGATTGGGAGGAATCATAGGACAGGTGTGAAATATAACAGTCGAGAACGGGAAAACGAAGAAGAATAAGAGGAGGAAACAAAGTGGTTCAATTATCGCTGCCATTTTCTGAGACGGCTGGGATGATTTACAGGAGTAGGGAGGAAGAACAGGGTTATTCCCAATTCGAACAGAAAAATGGAGTAAGAGAGAAGGTCCAAGGTCGGGATTTGGAGGAGAGGGGTAGGGCTGCGGGTGGGGCAAGGTAGGTGTCCTTTCTCTTAGGGTGGTTGGGTTTTGGGTCAATTCAATAACTAAACAGAACCAACCCGATTTGGTTTACAATGGACTAAAATGAAAGAAAAACTAATTCTATGAGTTGATCTGTAATTTTATTTAATATAAATTCCGAAAAAACAAATCATTTAATACAATTTAATCTCAGCCGTCTAGATCACACGTACGGTCAAGATCATCAAGGTACGCCATACCCCGGAATTTACCCGGGGTACGATAGAAGCCACTATATATATATATAAATGTGAAACTGAATTTTGTTGCAAGTATTAGGGGTGTTCAAACGGTGTGGTTACCGTGGTAATCGTTTTAACCGGTAGTGTTTGGCTAATTTGGTTTGGTTAATTTGAATAATTTTTTTTCATTCAACATATCATTTTGGGCTAGATAAAAGATTATAAACAAACAAATGTCTACAGGAAATTAGTGGGTAGCCTAGATACAATTTGGGCTCTCACTCCCTTAGCGACAGCAAAGCTAAGTCTAGTGAAAATGTACGCGGCCGCCCGAGCCCCCGCATCCCGAGACACGGAGAATTTCTGGATGCGGTTAAGTAAAGCCACAACATCCTTATCCAACTCTCCCAGCGAAGAGAAAGAAAAGAGCAGGAACCCGCAACCAGCCGCCATGCACAAGTCCCGATACTTGGCACAATTTCGTCGAGCAGCATCAACAACAACTCAGCCTGGCACAAAATCGGTCATCCCGGTCTGAGTCAAAGGTGAAGAACCAGTTAGATCAATACACACATCTTGCCCCCTATCTCAGGAATAAAGCAGCAAATCCGCAGGACGAAGGGGTCTGCCATGCCCATCAACCAAACCGATATCAACCTCATTTCCGACAGAAATCCCAGACCTATAACAGATGTCCAGTAAGGTGTCTTAAACGAGGTTACACCGATGCTTGATGCCCACAATTCCAGCACATGACAAAACATGATCCCCAGAGACATCACCATCAAAGACACGGGAACAAGTAGAACAGGGCTTAGATCCCAAAAATAGAGGGACACCCAGTCGATAACTAAGCACACTATGATATGTCCATTCATTCATAGTCTGGCCCAACCAAGGAATAGGAACAATACGCAACCAATCAGAAGAGTGTGCACTCTATTGGAACTTCCACAAAGCAATCTGACGAGTAGTCAACGAAAAAACAGAATATGAAGTAGCATCAACCTTCGTGAAATATATGTCTGCCAATTTCTTTATAAGTTTTGGGGCATCAACTTCACTAGGGTCTAAGATATCAGAACCTGTAAACTCATTGAATGTGCGAAGGGCATCATCAAAAGCAGGGCCATGAGGGAGAATACCATAAGGACGTAGTAGCTTAGCCAGCAACTCAGCATACTACAAACGAGATGCCAAAAAAGCAAAATGCAGGACATCTCCCGCAGCATAAACCCCAAGCCCACCTAAATGAAAAAGGAAGGTAGTAAGTCGCCACTGCCAATCACCGAACCCTGGCCCAGAAGCAATGACAATACGTTCTAAACTGAACGAAGGGCTGTGTCCAAAGAGAGTTGGGCCAGCACAAAAACACGAGTGGAGCAAGTACGCAAAGCAAAGTAGAGTTCTGAAATACCAGTGCAAGCCCGAAAGAAAAGCAACTCACAATGTGGGTCATCAATCCTCGCAACCAAGTCTATCAGCTCGATGGTCTTGGTAACTCTCTTTTCCACAAGGTCGATGCTAAAATCAGGACATGTACTAACAGGCCCACCCAGAACGGTGACACCATGTGAAGCTCGAGCAATAGAGGCAGGAAAAACACCAAAAACTCGACTCCTAGGATCCTCAGTAGGTCAAAAAATCTTCGTCTTATCCACATTTAGGTGAAGCCCAAATCGAGGGCCCTCATCCATAATCATGTCTAAGACTTTCCCTACAACCAAAGTGTCCCCCACAATAGTGCCATCATCCAAATACCAGGCTTGCAAACTCAGATAAAAGGAGTCTCTGATCTTGCACACTAAAGGATACAACACCAAAGCAAAAAGCAAAGGGCCCAAAGGGTCTCCCTGCTGAACCCCTTGGTAAGACCATAAGTTATGCTCCCCATAATACAGACGGGCAGGGTTAGAGTAACAGAACTTTACCCATCGGGAGAGAACCAGGCAACGACGACGAACTTCCTGAAGCATGGCCCCACGATCAACTAAATTGAAACCATTTTAAAAATCGACCATCAACATAGAAATACCAACGTCACCACCACGGGTCTCAACTAACCGGTTCAAGGCATGCAGAATAGTCTATCCTCCACTAGAAACGCCAACCTCAAACTGAAGACCATCAAAATAACCAGATAAAGAAGGGACAACAAGACAAGCACCAACTTTAGAGACCAGACGTCTCCAAATAGTGCCAACAGCTATAGGACGGATATCACCCCTTGGCTTAACAAGCAGCGTAAGCAGAGCGCTAGCAATGTACTCACTAAGGATATGCAGGCATCGACCCTCAAGGAAAAGATTAACCACCCGAGTAATAGAGATGACCAAATCGTCCGAGATAGCAACAAAAGCTCCACCCAAACAATCCATAAGATGTTGAGCCCGAAAACCATCCCTCCCGGAAGACGTACCACGAGGGAAACTCCTAATCATATCCAAAATAGTAGCTGAAGAGGCAACAAGAGGATGATGATCTACAGGTAAAGTCGAAAGAGAGGGAGCTAGGGCGACGGGATGCTTATTTGTAGAGCTACACAAGTGGCATCCGAATAAGGGGGCAGTGCTAGATGAAGAAAGCACCTGAACAGCAGCAGAATAATGCCCATAAAAAATATTCCTCCGACATTGTCGAAGATTGAGCTTACTCAAATTGAGATCCTCCTCCACAACAAACGAAGGGGGAACCTCATCTAAGGTCTCTCGCAAAAGCTGCAAACCGCCACCAGCCCCCCACGCAAGAGTAGCACTAGTAACACTCTCCTCCTTACGAAGACGCCTAACAGTGGAATGAAACTCAAGATTACTCCGCGGAGAAAAGATCTTAAGCATAAAAAGAGGTAACACAAGTAAGCGGATCCAGCAGGAGAGGTCACCAGGAGAAACACCCACATCATCCAATGCGCCTTTCAGAGCTCGAGCGAACCCAAGACGACACTTAGGAGGGATAGATTTCACAGTGCAAAAACTCATAAAGAACAAACTATCAAGCAAAGAGATAGACCAACCCACAGACTCCACCCTAGCATCAGATGAGATAACCGACGTAGACGGAGCTTGAGGTATGGGAATATGATAAATAATTAAATGAACAAGGCCTCCACCGCAATCAGGAGGCTCCACAACAACATTCCCATCATGTTGACATTTAGAACGAAAAGAGTGAGTATGAAGGCAAACCCCAAAAAGCCAAACCCTCCATCCGCTTTAGAGTAGTTTCAGCATTAGAAAATACCGGCAAACTACCAGAAAGAGTCTGGCGTGTAAGAGCTATAGTTTCACCGCGATAATGTCGATCTCTAAAGTGCTGGAGCATAGAGGATTTAGTAAGACCCCTGCCTCGACCATCCTGACACCCATGAAGACCGACGAAAGGGCAGTGTTACCGAACAAGGGCGGGCATGACATAAAGGAGACAAAGTTATGGAGAATCACACACCCGCATACAGTTCAATTCGGCCAATCAATCACTCATCACACTCACATTCCACCTCATATTCGGAATTGGAAAATATCCCAAAATTCAAGAACCCTAAATTAGAGTCTCGATTCAAACCTGGTGGAAGCAAAGCTGGAGTTGAGAGGAAGAGCGTCGGTCCAAGTGATGGCAGCAGTGACTCGTTGCTGCTCTCCTCGGCAATTCCAAGCAAGTCCCCTGGTAATCACCCTTGGCCTCCCATGGAATAATGTGCTTGGTTTGGTTAAAAAAAATAGTTTGCTTGGTTTAGGTGGGTTGGTTTGGTTTGGTTAAAAAATTTAGCTTGTTTGGTTTAGGTAGTTTGAGGTTTCAGACACTCCTAATCAATCAAACCAAATTAACCAATTAAGTAATTAGCCATATATCTAATATATATACTAGAAATACTTAATACTTTGTTAGACCACCCAAGAGTCAAATGTAAGATAATTGTATTTGTTACATGTATTTACGTTAAGGGTTAACTATAATCATGTGCATTGTTAGGTGTTATTCATAATATATATTGCGAATTGGTGCACTAATTGGAAATTTTTCTCACTGAATGATAATGTGATGTTATTTTGGTTATTTTGGTTAACCAATTAACCAACTCGATTAAACTTTAGTTTGATTAATTTGGTTGTTGTATTAGTTTTGATGGTTTGGTTATGATATTATTAGTAAAATTTAGGCTTATTTAATTTGATAATTATCATGGTAACCATTTGAACACCATATATAACATATTTTTAGTACTTTAAATTGTTATATAATATGAGTTTGCTTCATATGTTTCTCAGATATTTATTACGAAAAGAAAAACATGGATGTTTACTATAAACAAGTGGGCGAGCAGCTTGCACCGCCTGTCACGGTCATAAAGAAATGGCGGAAGCCGGAGCCGGGACGATTCTTCGTTACCTCAAACGCAGATATGCTTAATGAGGGGGGAGTAGGGCTTGGAGCAGTCGTGCGGGGTAGCAATGGCGATTTTGTGTTAGCAGCAGCGAAGAGGATGAGCGGCGAGTATAGTGTGGAAATGGCAGAAGCAATGGTCGCGGAACTTGGGATGCAGCTGATGACGGGAATGAATGTAGGTACTCCGATCCTTGAGAGCGACTGTATGTCCATGATCTCGAAGGTGCAGAACCCACACTCGTGATCTCATGGAAGTTGGGGTGGTATGTCTGTTTCGCTGCGAAACCAAAAAATTCTTGCGGTGCTATTAGATCGGATGCACTGCTGATTGATAAAATCGAGACAACCGTCAGATATCCACCGCTGGGCGGTGTTGATTTGATCAGTGCAACTCTGACTACGATCGTCAAATATCCACCGCTAGGCGGTGTTGATTTGATCGATGCACCTCAGACTTCTAACCAAGAACGACCGTTACTGCGGTTCACACCTCTCCAAACAATGTTCGAACGAGGGTGTTTGAGATTTTTGGTGGAATCTACGCTACAACTACTCCTATGGAGATTCCTGTGGAGAGCTCCGCGACTACGACTACTGCTACGACTATGGAGATCCTTCTTGGAAGGAGAGCTCCGCGAAGGAGTTACAGAGAAAAGTAAGTTTTGACAGAGTTGATCTGTGTTGATTTCGTTGTCCCTTTATCTCTCCTTACTCCGATGATTTTATCTGAAATCATCTGTGTAGACTTCACGCTTCGCGAAACTGCTTCCTCAACTGCTCCGTCCTGAACTCCCATGTGTCTCAACCGCCTCGATTTTGATTCTGCGTGAATCTCACGTGGAACAAAGTTACAATGACGATGTTGCTTTGGGATAACAGTGGCGTTGGACTTAGCGGGCCACCCTTGGCCGAGCTCTTAACCACTACGATCTCCTTTTTAATCAAACGATATCGTTTATGATACCGCGGTGTCGTTTTCTCTCGAGCACAACTCTGTTTTCTTTTTTACTCCACGACATTGTTTTATATTAAACATTGTCGTTTTCTAATCCGCGGTGTTGTTTTCTCTCGCGGCGTCGTTTTTAGCCAAACAACACCGTCTAAAATAATCATTAAACAGATTAATTAATTAAACCGGCTCATTGTCACGCGGTCAAATTCTCATCCCTCGACGCCGTTTAATCTTTCTGCGACATCGCTTTTCACTGATCGATGCCGACCTTGAACTACTCCATCCCGGTCCCATCAAACAATGTCGTTTTTCATTCCGCGACATTGTTCTCTACCAAATGCTACCGTTTTTCTCGTCATGCGGTGCCGTTGGGCTTGCCGGGCCGCCCTCGCCAAAATCCAACCCGCTGTGGTATAGTTTTTAACTAAACGACATCGCTTACCAAGACCTCTCGCGGTATCGTTTTCTAATCCGCAGTGTCGTTGGGTTTACTCGCGGTGCCGTTTTTAGCCAAACGACATTGTTTCCCACTCTCGCGATGCCGTTGAGCTTTGAGGTTCGCAGCATCGTTTTATCCCTCATCCGACAAGGAAAAAATAAAAACGCTCCCTTTTCCAACTCCAACAGCAGCATCGCGAACCCCAATAAATTCGTAGCTTTGGCTCGTGACATTGTTTCCACCGTATTCTCAACACCGTGGTACCGTCAAGCTTCTACGCGGTGTCGTTTCCCTCCTCTTCCGACAAGGAATAAACAAAAACATTCCTTTTCCAATAACAACACCAACAGGTCGAGTGAATCCGACATTGTTTTTCGTTTTAAGTACCGCGGTGTCGTTGAGCTTCCTTGCGGTGTCGTTTTAACTCTCCGCGATGCCGCTCGACTCTAAACGACACCATTTTTTGCCATGCGGAATCGAATTAAATGTCGAGACTCATCCATGCGGCAATTAATTTAGTCTAGATTATTTTAGGTGTAAACAATGCCCCACAACTTAGTTTATAAGAGCTAATTCTTATGGACTAAGCTGTTGACACAATTACTCCACAGTCCACCCAAAATAATTCTCAAACCATACTGGCCAAATCCAACAAACAACATTGCATTGTTCAATTGGCCTTGCAACGTGAATGGTCCCAACCAATGTTAATTTATCAAATCAATCTTTTTTTTTTTTATATGTTCGGACCATTTTCCATTCAAGATTGGATTTTCACCGCTGCTTCTGTAACTGCATTGCTTAATCTCTTTTCCTTTTTTATTTCGGCCAACTTGGAAAATCCCAAACAATGTTGTATTTACTGCAACGCTGTTTTCTACAGCAATGCTGGCAAAAAATTCCTCCCCTTTTAAATTGCTCAGCATTCGCAGCTCTGCTTGGACTCATAAACGCCGTGTTTTGACAATATTCGAGTTCCTATCTATCAGCACAACAACGTCGTTTCCTTTGCGCAATCTTGCGACCAAGTATTTGGCTAAATTGAAATCGACTCCAACTCCGATGAGGAATAACAGCATAGTTTATTCTCCTTTTCCATTCTCGGCCCACAACATTGCTTCAAGGCCAACAACGTTGTTTCGCATCTAAATACTGGCCAGTCGTGTGGCCTCGCCCAACCCCAATTTTCACCAACGTGGCCATCCAAACGACATTGTCTGTACCTAGCCGATTCGCAATGTTGCGGCTGCTTAATCAAAAAACACGGTGGATTTGTCCTCAAGTCGCAATGCTGTGAAGAGAAAACAACCTTGCGTGCTTTTTAACCATAAATTTTCTTTACATATCATATTAATATAATATTAAAATCGGCCAAATTGGGTTTGCGTCCAGCAACATGGACTGTTAAAACCTCAACAACCTAATCCTTTCCTTGTCTTTTCCTAGCCCCAACGCTGCAGAGGTCAATCGGGTTTCAGATCCACCAAAATTGGTGAATACTTCATGGCCTGAAATGATTTATGCACACTTAAATTGGACATAGATTACTGCTTTGGCTTCTTTTCTTTTGGACAAAGAACCCAACACCTTACAATGAACCATTCATTCGTCCAATTTGAATTACAAAATCATTAAACTCTTCTTTAACTAATTCACCACATACACGATTGTGCGGCCATGCTTAGCCAAAACACAAAAAATTGATTCTCATCCTAGCTTCGGTGAACTCTGAAGGGCTGCTTGAACTGAGCGGCATCGTTTTTTTCCCCCTTCTTCTAACAAGCCCGCAGAAGCTCTTCAAGGCACAACGTTGTGGCTCTTCTTCTTTGTTTCAAATCCTACAGCTTGATTTGGCCAAACAATGATGTTTATGGCCAATTGTGGATTTTTTGTAATGTTGCAACGAGCTTAGCAATGTCGCTTAATTTTTTTAAATTCTTTTTTTTATTTTTCCTTGACATATTACATGGCATATATTAGCCATTTATTTCTTTAATAATAGAGAGCTAAAAAGAGTAGGTTAGATTTGTGCATGAACCATCATGCCAAAGGTCCACACCCACTGCCAACTCCACGGAACAAACCAAACGAGCCATCCATAAATACCCTGACTCGCTAGCTTCACATGCGTTGGTTTTGATGTTTTGGAATCAATGTTGGCTCGCAACTCCCCAGCTCGTCCAGCTCGAACATCTTTGTTCGAAACTCCACGAGCTAGAATTAGTTTCCTCTCAGCCATCGTCTTATTTTGGTGACATGGAGAAACACTAGTTCTTTGCTCTTGGCAGGACATTCACATTTTTGGCGCATTTGTCTTGCCAATTCGACCATGCGACATTGTTTGCCTAGACTGGTCTGTTTTTTCAGCTTCACACTCTCACCATGTTGTTGGGAGTATGAGTATCGAGGCTTGCGAGCTTCCCCAACACTTATGTAAGTACTGCGATCTTGATTTTTTCACTTATCACCGAACCACTTAGTATCTTTTGAACTTCCACATGAGAATGGAATTTTTCGGGCATTGGATTTGCCCCCTGTCCACCAATCATGGCAGATTTGTTCCTCGGAAACACCTGGCGTGGCAGCTCCATGTCGAGCTTGATTGATCTCCCCCCCCCCCCCCCCCCTCTCCACTCAATGGAGTCTTTGGGGACACTTTACATGGGGGATTTTGTTGATTCATGCCAACTTTGGTGGCATTGATTTTTTTCACGTGGCTACCACCCTCACACTGCAAAGTGTTTGTGGTAACCCTTCTTTGAATTTTCCTAGAACATAGTGGATTTGGCAAACTTATTTGCCAATTGCAATGTTATTTTTCTTTCAACCGGTCATGCGGTGGGATCTCCTGTCCCCGAGCGGTTTAGAGTAAATATCATTGCGATGTTGCTTTGACAACCCATCATATGTGAGCTTCCTATGCTCAACGTACTTATGACTAGGTTCTCCGCCCTGGTTATTGTTTTCATTCTTGCTAGAATTAAGTCGATACTGACTTCTTTGTAGTGGCCTCTTCAAGCCAATCCCAACTTGTGTGTCATTAAGAACAATGTTGTTCACAAAAAAATACATGTTAGGCTTCTTGGCTTCTGGCAACATTGTTGTAGCCAGACTCAGCGATGGAGTTTGGTTGACATTAGATGGTCGACCAACCACTGTAGTATCATCACACACAACAGACATGGTTTCATATTTAAACACATCAAAATCATACGTGGCTCTACGTATTGACATATTAAAATCCGAAAACAGTCATCCAACTTATCACACCATCGATCTATGTCTTTTTCAAATTTATCCATTTTCTTTTCAAGATTATCAAATTGGAGATTTACCTCTTGGTGAAACTCCTTCAAGGATTGGCGAAACTCCTCCATGGATTGACGTAGATACATGATTTCAGCATGTAGCAGCTCCTCCATCCCTTGAGTACCGCTATCTACCTCGTTCGCCTGACCAACTTCAATGTTGGGCACCTCCTCCTCCACAAGTACGTGTGGAAGATCAAGATCTTGTTTTCCTCGACGCGGAGCCATCTTCACATCAAACACATGTGTCCCACCAGGTGTGCCAAAATTGTTTCGTTACGAAAACAAACATCCACCGTCGGTGCCGAATTTGTTTCCGGCAATGTTGATTTGATGTTTCACGATGGAAACTCTTGCGGTACGGTTTGATCTGATGCACCGCTGATTGATGAAATTGAAACAACCGTCAAATATCCACCACTGGGCGGTGTTGATTTGATCAGTGCAACTCTGAATACGATCGTCAAATATCCACCACTGGGCGGTGTTGATTTGATCAATGCACCTCTGACTTCTAACCAAGAACGACCGTTACTACGCTTTACACCTCTCCAAACAATGTTCGAACGAGGGTGTTTGAGAATTTTGGTGGAATCTACGCTACAACTACTCTTATGGAGATTCCTGTGGAGAGCTCTGCGACTACGACTACTGCTACGACTATGGAGATCCTTCCTAGAAGGAGAGCTCCTAGAAGGAGAGCTCCGCGAAGGAGTTACAGAGAAAAGGTAAAGTTTTGACAGAGTTGATCTGTGTTGATTTCGTTGTCCCTTTATCTCTCCTTACTCCGATGATTTTATCTGAAATCATCTGTGTAGACTTCACGCTTCGCGAAACTGCTTCCTCAACTGCTCCGTCCTGAACTCCCATGTGTCTCAACCGCCTCGATTTTGATTCTGCGTGAATCTCACATGGAAGAAAGTTACAATGACGATGTTGCTTTGGGATAACAGTGGCGTTGGACTTATCGGGCCACCCTTTGTCGAGCTCTTAACCACTGCGATCTCGTTTTTAATTAAATGATACCGTTTATGATACCGCGGTGTTGTTTTCTCTCGCGCACAACTCTGTTTGCTTTTTTACTCCACGACATTGTTTTATATTAAACACTGTCGTTTTCTAACCTGCGGTGTTGTTTTCTCTCGCTGCGTCGTTTCTAGCCAAACAACACTGTCTAAAATAATCATTAAACATATTAATTAATTAAACCGGCTCATTATTGTCACGCGGTCAAATTCTCATCCCTCTGCGCCGTTTAATCTTTCCGCGGCATCGCTTTTCACTGATCGATGCCGACCTTGAACTGCTCCATCCCGGTCCCATTAAACAATGTCGTTTTTCATTCCGCGACATTGTTCTCTACCAAACGCTACCGTTTTTCTCGTCTTGCGGTGTCGTTGGGCTTGCCGGGCCGTCCTCGCCAAAATCCAACCCACTGTGGTTTAGTTTTTAACTAAACGGCATCGCTTACCAAGACCTCTCGCGGTATCGTTTTCTAATCCGCGGTGTCGTTGGGGTTACTCGCGATGCCGTCTTTAGCCAAACGACAATGTTTCCTAGTCTCGCGATGCTGTTGAGCTTTGAGGTTCGCGGCACCGTTTTATCCAGTGTTATTAAAGCCAAACCGAGCCATTCGGCCCGACCAGTAAAACCACCACCCCGATCACAAAATCGGCTTGGAACAGTCTAAAAGCCGCTCCGGTTTTATGTAGCGGTTGGCGAGCGGCCGATGCGGTTAACCACTCGAGCCGCTCGTATGGTTTTTGCCATTCGACCATTAAATTTAATTAAAAAAATTGAAGAAAATTGAAAATTGAAATAAACCAAACACGTCGGGCTCTTCAACTGAATTCTTGTTTCCATTTCACAATTTCGAAGGAAAGAGATAAGCTCTGATTAAGAAATTTCCACTATTTATATTGATAACGTTTATTGGGTACCGGTTCTCTAACGATTTTTAAACGGTCTATTGCCGGTTGGACCACTAAAGTGCGAGTCGTTCGCATTATCGTGTCATGCTCTGGTTCGGTTCTGACAACATTGGTTTTATCCCTCATCCGACAAGAAAAAATTTAAAACGCTCCCTTTTCCAACTCCAACAGCAGCATCTCGAACCGCAATAAATTCGTAGCCTTGGCTCGCGACATTGTTTTCACTGAATTCTCAACACCGCGGTACCGTCGAGCTTCTAGGCGGTGTCGTTTCCCTCCTCTTCCGACAAGGAATAAACAAAAAAACATTCCTTTTCCAATAACAACACCAAAAGGCCGAGTGAATCCGACATTTTTTTTTTCGTTTTAAGTACCGAGGTGTTGTTGAGCTTCCTTGCGGTATCGTTTTAACTCTCCGCGATGCCGCTCGACTCCAAACGACACCATTTTTTGTCATGCGGCATCGAATTTAATGCCGAGACTCATCCATGCGGCATTTAATTTAGTCTAGATTATTTTAGGTGTAAAAAATGTCGAAGCATTTGGCGGAGTCTTCGACAGGGGAATGGTATATGTCGACATATACCTAGAGAAGCGAATGGCGTAGTTGGCATTATGGCAAAAGCGGTCATCCGTTGAGAGGAGAGAGTTGTTTGGTTTGATAGACCTCTAATTTTTTATTGATCAATTAAATATTGTAGCTTACTAGCTAATTTTGCCATTTAAAGTATACCAAAAAGAATTATAGAGCTTAAAATTAATTTATTTAATTAGATGGCACGAATAAAGTTTTAATATAAAATAATACTTGAATCAAAGTGTTCATTTATATATTTATTTATATCTTTTTTATTTTAAGTTTTAAGTTTTAAATCGTAACCAGACATTTCTTAGTGGAAATATGGTTTGTTTTCATAAGGAAATGCTTTTTGTGATCTTATTTTGTTCAAATTTTATTGTCATTTCAGTTTAGCGAGCGGAACATTGATTTTTCGATGGAAGAGCGTGGAACATTGATATATAATTTAAGATGGAATTATTAGTGTTTCGAGATGCAACTAATTGGTGTTTACTGCATTACTTTTTTGTGATAAATTTTTGTGTTGACTGCGAATCATTGGCTCGATGAGCGAGAGAGATGGAGATGGAGGTGGAGGTGGCTCATGGTCATGGGGCAGGGGAGCAATTCTGGAAGAAGTTCGAGTGACAGCTTTAGCTTTTTTTTTTTTGTTTCTTTTCATGTACATAGACTCCGCACAGGTATAACAGCATTGCCCATCTAGTAATTAAACATGCTCTTCATCGACAGTTCGACTATTTATTGATTGTCGCGTTTGGTTGTGTGTTGTATTTTGACTATCTATTTTTTTACCTCTATCTATGACCAAAATAAGGATTAATTGGTTGAGAAAGTCCAGTTTAGCGTTTTTACCTCTTCTCCACGTGTAGGTGAATGGACAAATGGGGAAAAAAGTGAGTTGTTTGATGGATGAATGCCCTCATACGTCATACCCTAGATACTTTTATGCCAACATTATTACCCTAAATACCTCAATAATTTAATTTAATCTTCTTATCTATCTTCATATAATATATAATTATGAATTCGAGAATTAAACCTATCATATAAAATAAAGACAAAATACACTTTCATATCCATAATTATTCGCGTTGTGACAAATATAGCCAAATTTTGAAAAATACAATTGTATAGCCATTCTGTCCAAAACTTTAACAGAAATCTCACGACTGGTGACTGGACTAATGGATGTTTGTAATGTGGTCGCGGTTCATCTACGTGGCAGGACAGGTGGAAAGTGTTTCTTATTTCATTACTTAAAAAAAAGTTTAAACACTAAAACTAACTTTACCAATTAATCGACCCTGTTGACCATTTCACATGAATTCTACCCTTTCTCTTCTCTCCTTCTCTCAGTGAAACAGCTCCCCCATCACTCTAGATCGACGAAGTCAATCTATCGAAGACCACACCCCGACCCACCCTTCCGTCGAGCAAGTGAACGACGTCTCCCCGTACCGCTCCTCCATCTCCGGTGAAGTTTGTACATAGGAAACCATGCATCATCCAGCTGGTGAATGGAAGACGGCGACGAACCCTAATCCTTCGTCGCACTCGTCGCTTGAATCGTCCAACCCATAATTGCGACGCGAGCCCGGCGAACCCTAATTTCAGATGATTTAGGGGAAGAAATCCCCAATTCGCTGCACGCTCCTCCATCTCCGGCAAGCTCCTCCACCAACCAAATTTCGAGCATCTACCTCCTCTCACCTTGTTCACCTTCCTTCGCACGAGGAGGCGCCGATTGGGGTGATATCTGAATCCAGCGATGATGGATTCAACGGCAGTGGCAGAGGATACCTATATATGTTGGCCACCTAGTCCATTGAATCTCCATAATCCTCATCTCCGACGAGATCTCCAGATCTGTCTGAAGCCCCTCTCCTTAAAACTGAAGAAGAGAGATATTGAGGGTTGGGTCAGTGCAAGGCGAGTACCATAAATAGATTGACAACCATCGCTCATCCATAGTCGCCGTTAGGAAGACTTAGGGTTCGGAGAAATTTGAGCAATAAAAATCCCAGATCGAGAAGCTAATCGTCGGGAGATTCGAACGACTCTTAGTGAAGAAGAAGTAGTGGAAAGATATCATACTGATTGAAGGATGTTTTTCGTCGGTGAAGTTGATCGGAGCAAAAGAGCGGTGGCGGAGGAAGACGATGATCCAGAGAGGAAGGCTGGAGGAAGCGATGACTTCTTCAGTGGGCGGCGAAGGTCAACGGTTGTTGTGTACGGGCAAGCCAGCAGATAATATAGAGAGAGAGAGAGAGAGAAAAAAAATAAAATTAAAACAATTTCTTTCTTTCCAAAATTTTTTATTTTGATTTTTTTAGTAAAATTAATTATTTGTTGTTAAAAATTATTTTATAATATGATGTGTCATCCAGGTGGTGTCAGTCCACCTCAGCGGCACGTAGAGGTTAGTGTCGACGTTAAAGTTTATAACGGAAATGGCTAAAGTTGCCAAGCAAGTTTGAAAAAGTGGTTATATTTGTGTATTTTTCAAAAAGTGGCTAATATTGTCATGACGCGAATAGTTTTGATTATAAAAGTGTATTTTACCTAAAATAAAAGATGCACAACTTGTTTACGCGACAAATTGTGAGTTCCTTATGAAACTCTGACTCGCAAAATCAGAGTTGTGAGTTCATGCCTCATCTCAATCTGGATCGCATTCTTTTAATAAATTGAACCGATCAGAACGAACGCGGTGCCTACCTGGTGGACATTGAATCATAATGGCATGTTGATTATATTTATGGCAATGATAGTGATTTCATGTGCATTGTTTGTGAGAAATTTTACAATGCTATATAGTATTGATGCTATAGGGTTTTGTTTTTATAGTACAACTTAAAATTATACATTTATGTTATGGTACAATTTCATATTGTACCTATACTTTTTGTAGAAATTCTTTTATGGTACAACTTGAACTTGTACCTTTATGTGATGGTACAACTTCAAGTTGTAAAGTTGTATCATAACATAATGATACAAATTGCTTTATGGTACAACCTAAACTTATACATTTAATGTTATATGGTACAACTTTAAGTTGTACATTAAATCACCAATACTATATAGTATAGGAGAAGTGCTCCATTGTTTGTGTCCCCCTCTTTACTTGACGAGAGCAAACAACTCTCTGGAAGTTGGAAACATAATTATAAGGAGTGGATGATGAACTTTGGATTCCATTCTTACTTTCCATTGTTGAAAAGGATATGCCAACGTGGTTACAAATGGCAATCTTCCAAAACGCCTTCACTGGTCGAGAAGTCTATAGCCAGATTATGGAGAGATAGTGGACCGATATATATTAAACACAACCACATGCAATGCATCCCAAGACCAGGGCAATTGATAGATGAAATTGGTCTATGGATTCCACTGTTTAAGAGTATATAAGACCCATGTTGGTATTTGTCCAGAAGGTAGGAATTCAAAGGGGAGGAGGGTGAGTAGCTGACTAGGAAGATGATGAACAGAAGAAGACAATGGGCAATGATAGTACAATTTTCGGTATCCACCAAAAGTTCATTGTGTCACTAGCCATTCTGGTCAAAACAAACGAAAACGAAAATCACGATGGGAGATTTGATGTTTGTTGCCCCTGAATGGGTAAACTAGGTATTAGATGGACTGAATCATTGGAAGAAGAAAAAAGTAGAGAAATTTGATGAAAAAGTATTGAAATTTCGTGTTCATTGAAGATGGAGGATACTTCTTATATGAGATTGGACGATTGAATTAGCTCCTTAAAAGTTGGGTTGCGACTTGCGAGGGTGACTTACTCAAGTGGTTAAGCAGGATAAAAAGCACAGATTTGGATAAAGAGAATAATAAAATCATATATTTGTATGGATGAATTTCTCTGACTAAGCTAAAATTTCACTCGCTAGCCTAGATATTTATGGGTCATATGAATGAGGTATTTGAACTCGAGAGTTCGGATCATACCAGAAACACCATAAAACACACCACAAATGTTTATAAAGCACACCAGAAACCTCATAAAGCAGACTAAAAATCGCCTAAAACATACTAGAAACACCACAAAGCAAACCACAAGTCTTTCATAAGCAAACCAGAAACCTCCTAATGCATACCACAAATCTCCTAAAATAAACCACAAACCTCACAAAGCAAACCACAACATTTGCGAAAGCACACCAGAAACCTCCTAATGCAAACAAAAAACACAATAAATCAAACCACAAAAAAGCAAACCTGAAACGTCCTAATGCAGACCACAAATATATTAAAACAAACCAAAAACCCCTCAATGCAAACCACAAAATTTTCGAAAGCAAACCAGAAACTTCTCAATGCAAACCACAAACACGATAAAGCAAACCACAAAAGGCATACGAAAATATGAGAAACCAAACCATAAATCTCACAATGCAGACCATACATCCGGTGGTCGTTGACCGTTGACCGAACTCTGGTGACCGTGAGTCAGCATATTCCGACGCTGATAGGCATATTCCGGCCCCGATGACTAGATTCCGATGCCGGTAAGCATATTCCGACCACGGTGAGCATATTCCGGCGACAGTGGCATATTCCGATGACAAAATAGCATATTCCGGTGACAAAAAGCATATTCTGGTGACCGGCGACCGGTGGCAGAATTCCGGCGACCACAATTTTGGGCCGAAAATAAAAAAAATATTTTTTTATTATTTAAACATATTTTTCATAATGACAATTATACCCCTGCTTTGATTTTACACTAGGTCAACTCATCTAATAAAAAGTCATCACAACCCTAGCTTCCTATTGGTTGGAGACTAGTGTTGTCATAGTATCAAATCCCAAAGATGTTGGAAGTAGGCTGCAAAAAAATTTCCTTGTCTATTGCATTGTTAAATCACTGTGTCGGTTTGGATGAAGTTTCTGATCACAAAGTGGTGTCGATAGGAGATTTCGTTATGCATTCAGTTCCATTAGTTGCCCATTGACTCTGGTTCTGAGTTTCCTCCCTGAAAATAATTGATCACGAATAGGTGTCAATGGTAGATTTCATTATGCATTCATTTTTATCAGTAGCTTATAGAAAGAACAAACAAATTGAGATGTATACTGTGAAGAGAGAAATAAACCTTATAGACAGGGCAAAGCCACACTCCCCTAGCTTATTGGATTAAGAAAAGTTGTTTGTGTTAGAGTAGGAGAGCTGAGCTACGGATAGTGAAGCTTGCAATGAATCTTGCTGTTATGTGAAGTAGCAAATTGAAATATAACCGATAATAACAACAAACAAAAGAGTGTGTTCAGAGGAGCGTGACCGCAAGAAAAGAGCACTCAAAATGAATCAAGCATATAAAAAAACCAATACAATACAACACCAGAAGAGGCCCGGTTATCCCGGAGAGTCCAGTTACCAGCTGCCGAAGTAAGGAAGCAGCAAGCTTGGCGATTCCCTTTCACAATTGAATATGCGAGCACTGTGATCCAGTTCCCTATTGACACAAAACGCACGACCCAATTCAGATTTAAAACCCAACCTGCGTATGAACTTCCTGGCAAACTCAAATTGGAAGTTAAAACCCCCTTAACTTGAGAATCGAAGTTAAAAACCCCCTCAACCGTGCGTAAAGAATGCTCTTTATTTTCTGAATTATTTGTGTTGGTGATAGATGTTCCCTCTCACATGCTTGCCAAGTAGAGAGAGAATGGAAGTATCTATGGCTTTTATATGGGTAAGGATCAATATATGGGAGATGTAGGGCAAGGATCAATATAGGGGAGATGTAACCCTTCGCGGACGACTGATAACACTCAAATTATAGTGTTTATTATACCAATATTTGATATATTTTCTATAGGTGTCAAAACATGACCCGACCCGAGTAACCCGTCCAACCAACCCAATCCGCGACCCGCCCGCTACCCAATTGGACTAAAAGTCAAAGACCCACAACCTGCCACACCCGTAACCCGCTTGACCCGCAACCCGCTTGACCCGAACCCGATTGACCCGCAACCCGCTTGACCCGTAACCCGACTAACTCGAACCCGATTAACCCAACCTGCACCCGCCTGATTGGCACGAATAATACTACATAATATATTTTTGTGCATAAATATTATATGTAGATAATATATATATATATATATATATATATATATATATATATAAAGTTTAGGTGACTTGCCCTATTATTTTTTTCATCTTTCCCACCAAGAACAAAGGTTTACTTCGTTTTATTTTTCTGGTCTCTCTGCCTTCCAGTTGAACCAAGTAAAAAACAAGTTTGAATTATAACGAATTAATCACGTGGACTAGTTGGTTTATGTGATTGTCTTTCCAATTAAAGGTACATGGTTCAAAGCTTGCCAGATGCATATTTTTTTCACACATGTTTTGTTAACTGAATTTTATGCATTAGTATCTTTGGTGAATTCTGTCTTGCAATCCCTAGTTTGATTCGCTTGATGTCCAGTATTTCTATACTGATTTTTCAACTCCATTCACTTATTGTTCAGTGTTTCAACATTTTATAAACTTGTGGGGATCGTTTGGTTTCAGCTACATGGACAGGGTGGTTAGAACTTATTGTTCAATGTTTCAACATTTTATAAACTTGTGGGGATCGTTTGGTTTCAGCTACATGGACAAGGTGGTTAGAACTTAGAAGTTAGGACTTAGAGGCTCATTGTTAGGCTTGCTGTGAGCTGTAGCATTTTCGTTAGTGAGGGTTTCTCAATTCTGGGAAAAGAGATTGAATTATTGGTAGTGGTTCTTTGCCAATACAATTGTCAAGAGTGCCAACTGTATGCAAACCCTCTCAGTATTTCTATACTGATTTTTCAACTCCATTCACTTATTGTTCAGTGTTTCAACATTTTATAAACTTGTGGGGATCGTTTGGTTTCAGCTACATGGACAGGGTGGTTAGAACTTATTGTTTAGTGTTTCAACATTTTATAAACTTGTGGGGATCGTTTGGTTTCAGCTACATGGACAGGGTGGTTAGAACTTAGAAGTTAGGACTTAGAGGTTCATTGTTAGGCTTGCTGTGAGCTGTAACATTTTCGTTAGTGAGGGTTTCTCAATTCTGGGAAAAGAGATTTAATTATTGGTAGTGGTTCTATGCCAATACAATTGTCAAGAGTGCCAACTGTATGCAAACCCTCTCAAATTAAAAACCTGCATCCAGACCACCCCTAGATGAAATTTCAGCAGTCACATTATTGTGTTTGTTGTTTGATTGATTATGTAATTCTTTTTTTTTCGTTTCTTTTTTCCAAAAGCAATGGACGCCAGGGCTAGAAGAAGCAAAATTTGGGAGAATTTCACTCAAGTTGAATCAGAGAGGGAGGTCAAGCTTCAATGCAACCATTGCATGAAGGTTTTTGGATGCTATCCTAATAAGAATGGGACAGTTTCACTATGGAGGCATCTTAAGATGTGCAGTAAGAGAAATCTTCAAGATTAATGGAGCCTTATGTACTTTTTTGTATTTCATTCTATTATATTTGCTTAAACATCATGTAATGGTCTTAACTATCAAGACTCAAGAGATTGTTTCATAGGTTTATGATCAAGCAAGTTATCAGCTTTTTTATTTCTTATATTGGTTCTGTAACCTTAATGAATCCTCTGCAAAATCAAACTTGTTTATGATATATTCAAGCAAAATCTAGTCACTCATTTGTTTAATAATGTATCTTCAATGTTTTTTTCATTGCAATATGGTGATCGGTGAGTTTGTTTTAAATTAGTGTAGTAACTAATTATAAGAAAACTCGATGGTTTGGACCGAACAACCCGCAACCCGACCTGTTGTAACCCGCAATCCGATCAACCCGAACCCGATTGAACCGCAACCCGATCAATCCGTAACCCGATTGATCCGCAACCCAATCAACCCGCAACCCGCTTGACCCGCAACCCGACTGAACCCGACCCAAACCCGCCCGATTGACACCTATAATATTTTCCCCTTCTATCAATGCATATTTAGTAAGATTTTGTGCCTAAATCTCAAGTATTTGATCATTGTGTGTTTTATAGACCTAGATTATGTTTTAATATCATTTTATTCGTTTTTGGTATATTCCTGTGCATTTGGATCAAGCATTGAAGGACTTTTAGAGGACTAAGGAGCTAGAACAAAAAAGTATATGCCAGGGAGAGTGATACTTGGTGACGCAAACTCATTAAGGTTAATATCCAACTGAGGTCTCACAATGGAAGTCTGAATGCCCTAATGGAGGTTTTGCTACGTGTGGGGTATAATATCCACTAGGTTCAAGAATCATTTTGAAGAGGAGCTTTGTGGAACCAAGAGATGGAGCTTGGACTTCATTTTGGAAGGATTGTTGGATCCTCAACTAGATTTGTCAATTCTTCACATCAAGTTGCTACTGTTGCCCTTATAATACGAGCACAATTTGTGCTTCTTTGGATCAAAGTATGCAGCTCAAGTGATCCGGTTGAAATTGAACAAAACTTAAAACAAAAAAGGGAACAAAGGTGAAACTTCTCACTTGGGAAGAGGCTGGATTGGTTTTGATCGAAGCTCGGCCACGATTTATGCGCTTTCAATCGATACGAAGCAATCACGAAGCTAGAACACAACCAACAACGCAAGGATTGGGTGACAAAGTCATGATTTTCATTCAACTCAAATCTACTTCTTACACGAGGCTTTCAAGCCCTTAAATAGACAACGACAACCCTAATTCGAATTCTAAACAAACAAGGAATTAAATCTATCTCTAAGTCCAACAAGGAAACATAAATCAAAACTAAAAAAGGAAACAAAACTAGGTTGCTTCATACTCAAGATTCTGCCTTCCTACCCAGCCTCCATAGCCACTTTGAGGCTCTCGATCGAGGCCTTCTAGGGATATTCGATCCAAACAGGCTTCATTCATTTCTTCCCCTGGTCTTGAACTTCAAGTTCCAACTCGCCTCTCCCATCGATGATACTCCATCTGCTTCAAATAAGCTTCCAGAGATGGTATTTCAAACTGATTCAAGACTTGCCAAAATCAGGCAGATTTCCAGTTTCAACATAGCAACTTGAGGCATCTGGAGAGTGGCTTCAATGGCTTGTTCTTGCTAAACTAGGACTTCAATCATGTAGAAAAACACTTGAACTTCAAATCCCAACCATTCCCTTGCATTTCCATCGACCGAAATGTAAGATATAAACCAGTTTAAGTAGGAACCATGAAACTGATCAAACACTTAACCAAATTCTTCCATTTTTCCTTCCAACATTGATAGATCCTTTGGCAAGCATTCCAACCTTAACCAAGGGGTAAATTGGGATCATATCACCTTAATTTTGATGCTTGTGTCGTGAATCTTGCCACTTGCTCATCTGAGGTAGTGAAATATGGAATATGCCAGTCAAGTGAATTTAAGAGGGGGTTGCGGGAGAGAATTTCTTTGTTCAATAAGCTTAATAATATTTATGCGAATCGAATTGCATATTTCATCGCTTCATCGTATTACTTTGGCCTAATACCAGAAAAAGGCCCATAGTTTAGCATTTAGGTCACTTGTACCCTCATGTTTATACCACGTTACTTATGTCTCTAAGTTTAGCCTCCGTCAACTTTCACTGTTAGTGGTCAACCGTCAAAATTTTGACCGACGATGTGGCATATGATGTGTATTTTTTTTGCCACGTCACTTTATATAAAAATAAATAAATATTAATATTTAGAAATAAAATTGCATATTTATAATTTCTTTAAATAATAAAAGTAAAAACCAAAATAAAATCGGAAAGCCAAGATTTACAAACTCAAAATTTTGTTCTTCCCCATTGCCCACTAAACCCTAATCAAATCTCTCACCACCGCCTCTCTGAATCCGCTTACAAAATTGAAGCAAAGCAACATTCATTTGGCCGCATCCTTTCTCTCATAACATGGAACAGCAGCGCCGAATGGAGCTTGAACAACACCGATGCACTACAACAAAATCTAGTTTTTGCAACCAAAAAGTTTACAACCAAATGAAAATTGGTTGCGAAAAGGCTAGAATATACAACCAATTATTTTTTGGAAGCTAAAGTATTAACAATTTGGTTGTCTATTAAAATCAAAGTATCGATAACCAAATATAAGTTAAAGCAACTAAATAATTTGGTAGCAAAATGATTTATACTTTTTCCAACCAAATAATTTTGATAGCAAAATGATTTTTAGTTTTTCCAACCAAATAATTTGGTAATATAATAAATTTTACTTTCTCCAACCAAATATATTGGTTATGAATTTAAACAAGAATTTTAAAAATTCTTAGATGACTAAATAATTTGGTTGCAAACAAAAACAACTAAATTATTTGGTTGCCATTGTATTTGGTATATAAAAATGTAGGATTATTATTAAAACTAGCTTATAACCCGACCCGTTGGTCGGATGAGCTTAGCCGAATATTGAATTATTGGGATAATTCGTAGATTCAACCATTAAGCTAAATTGGCCTAATGGTGAGTACCGCCTAGCATATCCCTAATAATCATACCAAAGTGAATATATTGGAACATAAACAGTACATCAGAAGTTGGTACAACCATAAAGTTAGACCATTAAAAACATACCAATGAAATTTAATAGCATCGAAAAACTTCAACTTCATTATATAATTACATGAGATTAGAAAGAGAACACCATTAATTTGCTTTATAAAACTTTCATCTTGTCGTCATTGTGCTTTCTGGTTTTTGTCAGGCCTTGATAAAATCTAAGGAAATCAAGAACGAACAACACGATTTGGGATAGGAACCGTCGTTGTCGTATTCCTAGAAAATTGTGGTAAACACGGACTCACCTGATAAACTGGTTTGGATTGAGATTTTTATCGGGTATCAGGGAACCATGTGATTATAAATTAGACTTGATCAAAACAGGTCCAAACTTAAAATTCAGCCTGTTTGACCGACCCATGCAAAATTCTAATTATTCGTTACTTTTAAACTTTCTATTTGAAAATAAAAAATAGTGAAAGAAAAGAGATGACTGCAATACGCCCTTTGCACATCACTTATTCGGGAATAAAACCATAGAAATTCAAAAGGAACTGAAAATGTTTAGGATCGTTTTAATGTTTAAAATAACCAAATAGATCTTTCTGTTTAGTTTTTTACTAACAAATACCAAACGATTCCCTATAAAATACACTATAATTTTATCATTATGATATCAAATAATTATATAATATATATTTGAAATGATAAAAATTGGACTAATTGGGTTGGTCGAGGTTGAACCATTGAATAACTTTAAAATACATTATATTTTAGCCACTAAGATATAAAATAATAGCATAATATATATTATGCCAAAGAAAATAGCTTGTTTTAGAATGTCAAACCAATGATGTTCATTTGTTTTACTTGATGGTCAAATCTCGTGTAGGTCAGGCTCATTCAACTCTTTTATTTTATGGTTAGCGGTTACACCATTAGATACCATGCATTAGTTTATTGTTAAATTTTTTATTTTTAGCAGTAAAAAGAAGTATTGTTTTTGCCTTTTCGTATATATTTTATCACCACGGAGAAATAAAAGGGTATAAAGAAAAAAATTGACACTCCTGGACACGTTTAAATCCGCATGTGTACGGTAAGTTGGCTCGTTCCACAGAGGAAAGAGAAAAAACTTGACACTCCCTATTCTACCCTTCCTACAAACGCTCCTGGAGCAGGGAATTTGAAATGGGGGAAGAGTTTTTTCCACCCTGGTATTATATGTTTTTAATTTAAAAGGATACAACATATGTACTTGGCGTGATTGGTTATGATCCTTGCCTTTATTTAAAATGGTCATGGTTCAAATCCCAGTACTTATCTTTTTAATGAATAAAAAAAAGTAATTGTGAAGACCAAAATGTCCTTCCTACTTTCACTCTCGTTGGAGGAAATTTGAAATGGGGCTCACGTTTTCCCCTTCGGCGTATTATAAGTACTAGCGTGGGCCCCGGCCATTTGACCGGAGGAAGGTGAGGTATAAAATTTGATAATGTAATGGGGTGTATAGCTTATTGTTGTATAGTTTTTTTTTTTGGGAAACACGTGATAAAAATAGTGAATTTTAGTAGGAAAAAGACATGAATGATGCAACGAATCAAAAATCAGCCTTATGAACCAAAATCAAGTACATGTTACCTTTTGAAACAATATTGTTTCTGGTTATATGATGAGGTGGAGTAAGTTTTATAGAAATCGAATTCTAGAAAATCGAATAAAAAATCGCCTATCCCGCCGGTTTTCGGGAAATGAGCATCTCACAATCGTTGCTAGCTTTTTGCCAAACCATGATAAAATCTAAAGAAATCAAGAATGAACAACATGATTTGGGATAGGAACCACCGTTCTTGTATCCCTAGAAAATAGTGGTAAACACGGAATCACCTGCCAAACTGGTTTGGATTGAGATTTTTGTCGGGTATCAGGGAATCATGTGATTATAAATTAGACTTGATCAAAACGGGCCAAAACTTGAAATTCAACTTGTTTGACCGACCCATGCCAAACTCTAATTATTCTTTACTTTTAAACTTTCTATTTGAAAATAAAAAATAATGAAAGAAAAGAGATGACTGCAATTCGCCATTTGCACATCACTGATTCGGGAATAAAACTATAGAATTTCGAAAGGAAACTGAAAATGTTTAGGATCATTTTAATGTTAAAAATAACCAAATAGATCTTTCTGTTTAGTTTTTTACTAACAAATACCAAACAATTCCCTATAATATACACTATAATTTAATCATTATGATATCAAATAATTACATAATATATATTTGAAATGATAAAAAAATTGGACTAATTGGGTTGGTCGAGGTTGAACAATTGAATAACTTTAAAATACATTATATTTTAGCCACTAAGATATAAAATAATAGCATAATATATATTATGCTAGAGAAAATAGCTTATTTAGAATGGCAAACACATGATGTTCATTTGTTCTACTTGATGGGCAAATTCCGTGTAAGTCAGGCTCATTCAACTATTTTATTTTATGATTAGCGGTTAGCCCATTAGAATCCATGCATTAGTTTATTGTTAATTTTTTTCTTTTTAGCAATAAAAAGGAGTGTTGTTTTTGCCTTTTCATATATATTTACCACCATGGAGAAATAAAAGGACTTAAAGAAAAAAATTGACACTCCTGGACCGGTTTAAATCCGCATGTGTACGGTAAGTTGGCCCGTTCCAAAGAGGAAAAAGAAAAAAATTGACACTCTCTATTCTACCCTTCCTACAAACGCTCATGGAGCAGGGAATTTGAAATGGGGGAAGGGTTTTTTCCTCTCTGCGATTATATATTTTTAATTTAAAAAGATACAACAAATGTACTTAGTGTGATTGGTTATGATATTTGTTTTTCTTTTAAGTGGTCATGGTTCGAATCCTAGTAAGTGTCTTTTTAATGAATAAAAAAAAGTAATTGTGAAGACCAAAATGTCCTTCCTACTTTCACTCTGGTTGCAGGAAATTTGAAATGGGGCTTCAAGTTTTCTCATTTGGCTTTTATTTATTGTGTAGACTAGTGTGGGCCCCCGGCCATTTTGCCGGAGGAAGGTGAGGTATGAAATTTGATAATGTAATGGTGTGTATAGCTTATTGTTGTATAGTTTTTTTTTTTTTGAAACACGTGATAAAAATAGTGAATTTTAGTAGGAAAGAGACATGAATAATGCAACGAATAAAAAATCAGCCTTATGAACCAAAATCAAGTACCTGTTACCTTGTGAAACAATATTGTTTATGGTAAAACGGGTGGCGGATCTGCCTATTGCTTCCAATGTGACTGCAGAAATGAATGCTTCCCTAACCGCGGAGGTTGTCCGGATGAGATCCGCAAAACGATCTTTGCCATGGGGTCTAAACAGGCGCCATACTCGGATGGTTTCACGAGAAAATTCTTTAAAGCCTATCGGGGGATTCTTGGGGAGTCGGTTGTGGCTGCGGTTGGCTCCTTCTTTGCTACAAGTAGGATGCTCCGGAGTTTTAACCACACCTGGTTGACGCTAATCCCAAAAGTGGATCAGGTGGAGTCCATGCGTCAGCTTCGTCCCATTAGTTTATGTCAGTTCGTTTATAAAGTGATCACGAAGATCATGGCGGAGCGTCTAGCAGAGGTCTTGCCTCTCATTGTATCAGACGGTCAGAACGCCTTTATCAGGGAAAGACAGATAGTGGATAATATCCTGATTGGCCATGAGCTAATGCACTATTTGAAGATAAAAAAAACCGGGGCAAAAAGGGATACATGGCTCTCAAGGTTGATATGGAAAAGGCCTATGTTAGAGTGGAGTGGTCCTTTCTTCTTGCGGTTTTGGAGAAAATGGGTTTTAGCTCGGTCTGGCGTGGATGGATTCAGGAATGCTTACAATCAGCATCGTTTTCAGTCCTCATGAATGGATCTCCGTCTGGTTTCTTCGCGCCCTCTAGGGGGCTCCGGCAGGGGGATCCCCTCTCTCCCCTTCTCTTTGTGCTTTGCACGGAGGGCTTTGCTGCCCTTCTTCGTAAAGTCATCGCTGAAAAGAGGCTGGAAGGGGTGAAGGTGGCTCCGCGGGCTCCCCGCATCTCTCATTTGTTCTTTGCTGATGATTCTTACTTATTTCTCCGTGGTTCACTCCAGGAGTGTGAGAATCTGATAGAAGTTCTTAATGAGTATGAGGAGCTTAGTGGCCAGAGGGTAAATTTGGAGAAATCGGCTGTTTGCTTCAGTAAGAATGTCTCTTTACCAGATCAGGAGTTCTTGGCGACAATCCTTGGGGTAGGGGCTGTAGGGGTTCAGGATAAATACCTTGGTCTACCCACTTTGATTGCTCGATCCAAGACGGCCACTTTTCGCTACCTGGAGGAGAAGCTCTTAGAATGTTTGCAGGGATGGAAACGCAGGATTTTATCTTGGGCAGCTAAGGAAACTCTGATTAAATCTATCGCCTTAGCTCTTCCACTCCATGTGATGTCCTGCTTCCGCCTGCCGTTATCGCTTTGTCGTCTCCTGGACAAACATGTAGCCAGATTTTGGTGGGGGTTGAGGCTGGTCGCTCGAAGATTCGTTGGGTCTCCTGGAGAAATTTGTGTAGAAGTAAGCACGAGGGGGGGATGGGTTTTCGCCGGTTCAAACAGTTCAATCAAGCTTTGCTGGCTAAGATAGGATGGCGTATCCTGAATGAACCCCAGTCCCTCTTAGCTCAGGTCTATAAAGGGAAATATTTCCCGCAGGGTTCCTTTCTGTCGGCTACGGCGCAGTCCCGCCCTTCATGGGGGTGGCAAAGTATTCTCTTTGGTCGGCAGTTATTGACCAAGGGTTTGCGGTGGCAGATTGGGAATGGTCAGAAGGCTCCGTTGCTCAACTCAAATTGGATCCCGTCTCAACTGCCTTCTTGTCCTGTGTATAACCCGCGGGTTCTGCCAGATACTGGGAATTTGACGGTCTCGGATGTCCTCTATCCTGGGGAAGGACGGTGGTGCGATGATAAGCTGAGTCAGTGGTTTGACCCTCAGACTTGCCGTGCGATTAAGGCGATGCCCTTGCCACGGCAGAATATCGAGGATCGATTAATCTGGCATGCCACTGAGGATGGAATTTTTACTGTTAAATCGGCTTATCATTTCGCGATTGCTCTGTACCAGCAGAGTGGGCGATGGCGGGCGCAGGTTAGTTGGATGGACAAGCGGAGTTGGATCCGGATTTGGGAAGCGAATATTCCTCCGAAGCTAAAGGTGTTTGTCTGGCAAATCTTGACCAGAATTCTACCTACGACTGAGGCTCTTATAGAGAAGGATGTGGAGGTCCTACCCCGTTGTCCTGTCTGCTGGGCCTCTAGGGAGACCATGGAACATTTGTTCTTTGATTGTCCAGTGGCTAGGGCTCTGTGGTCACAGGCGGGGTTTGATTCTCTTGGTAAGGGATTGCCTCGGCATACTTTTCCCCTCTTCCTCACAAAATTGTTGGCGATCTTACATCAACCTTCACAGTTCATGATGGTAATTGCTATCTTGTGGCGAATTTGGAGATCCCGAAATTGGGTGGTCTTTGAAGGAAAGCAATTTACCATTCCGGCATTGTTGAGGCAGTATAACCAGCAAGTAGGGGAGTGGCTAGGCCTGCCTAGGGACCCTCAGGATCCCTCTGCTCATATGCCAGATCTCCCTTCTATGGTAGTCAGCGAGTCAGGGGGACCAGTGTGTCGTTGGGATGGGGCTGTTCGACGAGGGTCACATTCTGCAGGTGGGATGGTACTGCTTAATGATGTAGGTACGCTGCTTTGGGCTGCGGGGGTTCAGTTTCCCCACCTGGATGACCCAATGGTGGTGGAGCTTCTTACGCTCAGGGAAGCGGTCCGCTGGTGTTTAGCGCACAGGTTTAGGGTCATGCGGTTTGAAAGGGATGCCAAGGTGGTAATTGACAAGATTTGTACGTCTGATGTTCGCGACAATCGAGCAGGGACTATTTTGGAGGAAATGGTTCAAATTTTCAGGGATAATCCGGGTTTTACTGTACGATTTGTAGGTCGGGGTAACAATAGGGTAGCTCATATGGTTGCTAGACAGGCCCTTTCTTTGTTCCTGACTACGTGTCGTTATTTTAATTTCCAGACCTGACTGGCTTCCAGGGTGTAACTATCGATTTGGTTCTATCAATATATGTTATCTTTTGTAAAAAAAATTGAATAAATGCAGTATTGTGGCTAGTATCCAATTGTCAGGAAATTTGTGATTTACAATGTTATCATGTACGTACATGAAACTTGTGATTTTCACTGGTATGGTTTTTTTTTTTAATGTTTCTCATAAACATTATGTTGTGATATTGATTGTTGTTACATGGTAGTAGTATGAATTTTCGGCATTTGTGTACCCATTACACGATGTCTTATACGTGGTATTGATCCTTTATTCATTCCGATTCCAAGTTTTTTTTTGTATGATTTAAGTGATTTTTTGTATGCATTAAGAAAAATCTGGTATAGACTATTGTTGGAATTAGTGGATGCTGCCAAAGGGAGTGGCGATGTCATACGCAAAAAGGAAGAGACTCATAGAATGGCAGAGGCAAATAGAGCTTTGGCACATTTTCGTTAATCCATGAACATGATCTATATAGATGCATAGACTCATGGAGGTTACCATTGGTATAATTTTTTTGTATAAAGTGTACAATTTTTTCTTGTCATCATTTAACTGTTGATGTTGAACTATAAGAATCTATAAGTTTGTGGTATGGTTTAGGCAAATTGTGGTATATATTAGAGAATTAAGCTATTGACTGCTGCCAATTATCTTTGGTATGGGATTATGCAATCTATGATATAGATTGTGCTTCACGGGTAGCTGGAAACCTGTCTCTCATTGTTAATTATCAATCACTAGAATTCGATTTCTAATATCTAAATGAATAGAGGTTGGGAATTACAGATTAATCAATTTTACTAAATTAGCCCCATTGAGCATAGACCCTTCATATATATCTCTTCTTTTATACCAACAAATTCTCTACCAAGCAACACCCTGCTCTAAACCTAAAGTAGATACCCACTTGCATTTCCATCAATTATTTAAAATGATAAATACCTTCTACACTGATTGTAAATCGAATTAAGCTATCAAAGTTCATCATCGTCAGGGTGGCCGAGTGGTCTAAAGCGCCAGACTCAAGTTCTGATCCTCGAGAGAGGGCGTGGGTTCAAATCTCACTTCTGACATTTTTAGTACATTCTCAAGCTTTTTTCATTATTTTGTGCTTCTATTCTATCTCACAGGCTCACTGCTCCCTGTTCTCGTTGTTTTGGCCTTAGTTCTTCTGCAATTTCCATTGATCTCTAGCTTTTCTCATTGTTTCAGGATAGAAGGAAGCCATCCACCTCAAGCGTGTCTATGTGTGAGCAAAAACTGTAAACCATATATAACACGGTAATAGAGCACATTCACCGTTCAGAAGAACCAGAGACAGTCTGAAAGAAGAATCTATTTACCACCGTTTCGTCAAATTACAGAAGTCAAAATAATCTACTTTTTACAACAGGTAGCTTCAGCTTCTGCACACAGTAAATACAGGTCCAGAATTCGAAGGAAGGAGGCTCCAATAACGACCTCTACCATCAACACAACAGCTGTGCCACTTGATCCGGTAGCAGCCCTCCGGAAAACCAGATACACCAAGCACGCAACTTGAAAACCCCTGCCCCCTGTTGTTCACCTCAAACTGAACAACACTCTGAACAACCCCTTCCTCAACCCTGGGACGTTTACGGCCCCTATCAGTAGTCTTGTTAGCACGGTCTCTCACGTGATGGAACAGTTTCTCATTAGCCTGCACCATGTCATCCATGTGCCAGTCTTTGAAGTCCACTCGCTGGATTTGCCCCGTCTTGGTTCCTCTGCTGGTTGGACTGGACTCTGCGAAAGATGTGCTGGAATAGACTATGCAATATAGTTTCGATATGGGAGTGGGGAGATCTGGCAAGTTCTTAAGTTGGATGCATAGGTTCAGAGAGAGGTCGCATCCTGGCTGGACAATCAACTCGTTTTGGTTGGTGGCATCAGCATTGGAGGTGAAGAGCTCCGAGACAAGGCAAGGCCTGGATTTGAACACAAATATCAAGCATGAGAGAAAGAACTAAATGACTGAATGAAAAGACAGCACAGGTTGTTTTGTGTAAATTGCATGCTGTCATGTAAGGTGTATTTGCAAACAGAAACTGTTCAGCAGAAAAGGAAAAGGGGAAAAAAAATATTTGTAGAGCACATCTCGATGCTTAGTAACCCTGGTATGTTTGCGACTCCATGTACTATCTCAATTACACTCAGACATGTTGAAAGTGTTAGGCAAAAATGATAATATTTGTTCAGTTGCATGTCACTATCAATATCACTTCCCCATATACATCCAACCAAATGGCCTCTTACTGCAAAGAAATCCAATCAAAAGATTTTTCATTGCTGTATTATCCTACGAACTTAAGGAAAGAAATGATGAAGAGGGGGCAAATAGTGTTTAGTGTTACCTTGTTTTCAAGAAGTACATAGGGAGCTTGAAAGGAATTTGGAGCCATTTGACAATAGTATTCAACAGAAGCTGGAAGCTTTCTACAGTAACTTTGAGCAGAGCTTCCACATTATCGACTGGGTCTTTTAACTCGTTTCGAAATCCATCTACACGAGAAACAACATCGTGACAGATGCTGGTGATATCTCTTACTTCACCACTTTCCAGCTTCTGATTCCTAGGCTGGACATGAGGATGGTCTATGCCCAGACTGACATCCAAAAGTTGGAACAGAATAGAACAGGTGTCAGGATCTATGAGCCACAATCGACCAGCCAAGTCTTCTATCGACATTCTATTGAGATGCAGATTGCTATTGTCATTTGCATGCACAGTTGCAAAAGAAGCAGCTGTCCCAGAAGTGAAAGCCAACAGTGAACAACTCAAAGCAAGGGCCAAGATGATGTTTGAACTCTTGGTGTCCATGTTAATGAAAGAAATGTAGAGTAGATCCAGTTCTTGTGCTAGTCTCGTCAAACGAAATGAACATTGCGTAATTTGTTGTACAGAACTGAGACCATGTGCTAAACTTCCTTCAGCATGTCCACTGCCGCTAGAACCTAACACTTTGAGCACATCATATACAGTTGTAAGGACCAGCATTCTCAAAGCCAAAAACCATCTCTGGAAATAAAATGAATTGCCAAACTTGACAACACAATCCAGGGTTTCCGCAGAAGAACGTATACTGTTGTGAGCTTCTACAAGCACTTCACCATAACTTTCTCCACAGACTTGAACAGAAACACCTTGATCAACGCTGCCACAAGAGATGTTCCGGAAATAGAGAATTGGGATCTCTTTTGTTAGTGACCACTCTGCTAAACTGCACCTTAGTTTTGGTAAGAGAAACAACTGAATTCTCATCTCACATTGGGCATGCTGAGCTAGTGACTTTAACCAGCAAGAGGAGGATTCTGATTGAACCTTGCTTGCTATTTGCTCAAATATAAATTTAGCTGTGACCCACGCTCCTTGACCTGCTGCGAATTTTCCAGTCGTGTACAACTGCCAGAAATTCTTCTCTTTCAGCATCTCCATGACACACTCAAGGGTGAAAATTTCATGCTTAATCAAGAGATCACAATCCGAATCCCCCAACTGCCTATTTGGACTACAACCTTGTTTGCTCTTGTTGACAGCACAACCCCAAAACACTGAAGAGTGCACCTGTATAGAGTAAACTGCCTGCACATAGGAACCAAATAAACTGCACCTGTGTACACAATCAACCAACATCTTTACTTTGTCTAGTACTTCAGCAGCACTGGCACCAAGTTCAATGAGATTCTGAATGCATGCTACTGAGAACTTGTGAACTTGATTGGCGATCTTCAGACTAGTGCCGAAGTTCTTCGCTCTAAAATGATCCATCTCCTGACCAGTTGGAGCAGTTACTGTTGAGACAATAGCCTTCTCGGGCAAGTGGTTCACAAGATAATCAATTACCAATCTAATTCTATCCAGTACAATGACTCCCTGAACAAGATGTTCTCCAGCTACAAAAAGAAGAACAGCAAGCAACCTCCGTACTTCTGGAAGTGCTACATCCCAGTACCGATTACTATCCAACAACTGCTTCACCAGTGAGATGATCTGACCGATAATTGTCGAGATGATCCATGTCAGGGAAGGAAAAGAATCACAGTTTCCATCAAGCTCTGTGCCAGTTTTTCTGCTATTCTTAATGAGCACATCTGCTAGGATAGAGATGACTAGAACACGGTTGGACTCTATATTTGACTGGTTTGCATTATCCAAAATGGTGAGAACTTTAGAAAATTCACGCATCACATCACCAGGCATGTGCATCTTTTGGTACTTAAACATCTGCAAGTCGAGTCACTATAAATATGTAACAAAGTTTGAATATGATAAAAATCAGAAGTTCAGATTCAGGAAAAACCTTATGCAGAATCTGTAGTGCGTCGCATTGCATAGATATGGGCAGTTTAGTATCATGCACAATCTTCAGTAAGGGTTTGACGGTTAGGAGGCCAACAGGATGGGAACAAACTGGAGATGATAAAAGTCGAAGGCACCTTAAGGCCGTTGATTGCTGGTGTAAAGGTTTCTCTTGGCTAAGAAATGATAAAAGTACTTCTACCTGCATCAGGACTTGTAAAATTAGTAACCTTACAGGGAGAAATGTGCTTCTAGATAATCGCCACAGCAAGCTCTTCACAAATTTGCACATGCAGAAGTATATTGTACCATCACTAAGCTTAACTCCCAACTCCAAGCAGGAGTTCAATGTCAATATAGAAGATAATCAGCAAAATATTTCAGCAAATGCAGGGTCAAGGGTGAGGGGGAATAGAGTCCAGAGTTCATATCAATACATTACACTTGGCATGTCTTCATGAAATCGATGAAGTAATATAATCATGATTTTATCGAAGATGAAGAAATTGGAACACTAACCTGATCAGGTAGAATACTGCTAGATTTATAAGCCAGTTTTGAGAGCGAAAGTAGCAAGGAGACTGATAAATCCTCATCTGAAGAGTTTAGCAGCAGCTTCAGACCGATCTACAATGAAAGTATGGCTTGCTTTATAACACAATTTCACATGCTATTCACCATGCATCAAGGGAAGTATAAAAAACAGCAAGAGAATTCATACGAAAATGATTAGGGTGGAATGACATGGATGGAGCTGATAGCAGTGTACAGAAAGTTTATGACATGTTTTATTATACTTTTTTCCTTGTTGTAACTCAGCCTTCTGTTACAGTTGCTATATGGTATAGGGATACGTCTATTTTTTGTCAAAGACACATAAAACTGACAACTCTTGTACATAATTACACCTACATGCACAACTCCTCGTGTCTCTTAAAAGCTACAACTAATGTATCCTCTGGAAATACTGCAGAAATCAATAATCGCTCTATGGTGAATTGCAAGTTCTAATACTCTCAAGTCTGAGAAAATAAAAGTATTAGAAGCCAGTGACAATACAAGAAACAAAACCCAGCTACAAGCAATTTATCACCACCAGACAAAAGGAACGTGGATTGAGAGTAGATTGAAGATGGCAATTAACCTTGTATCCATTAACTGCATTAGGTGAAAAGTATCCCATTTTGGCGAAGACATTTGCTCCAGCTGCTCTCAAAGTTGATGATAGCTCGGATGAAGCCACTATACGAGGCAGCATTTCTAAGACAACAGGAGCAAAGTCATCTGCAAACTTACAAAAGCAACCTGCAGCAAACAAAGATGCTTTTACCTGCACACACAAAAGAATCCAAACATAATCCGCTATTCTCATAAGGAACTACATGTAAGAACATAATCAAGATCGAACTGATAGCTTACTTGGTGAAAAGAAGGGATGAGGAATTCCAGCAACTAAATTTGTGAATACCGATGACAGAAATTATCAATTTAAAAAAGTAATAAGAGATTGCCCTCATGACTAAATGTACTAAATAAATGTGACACATCAGCTGATCCTATCGAGTCAGCATGAAACATATGATCTCTATGTCTGTAGCATTTCATAAATGATCAATACTAAGGAGAGAAAAGAATTGGGGCTCAAGCAACATTATCAGACGGCAAGCACAAGGACAATTCTTACACAACCTGTACAAAATAAGGTCTGGGAGTAGGCTAAAGCACATCACCTACTAAGCCACTTTAAACGGTTAAGAATAAAGATCCTAGCTTTCCTTCTAATCTGCAGATATAAAGTGCACGCAGAGCAAACACCATGAGAACACACGATGTTAAAACAGCACACTTTCCATACTCAAAACCAGTTTGGTAAGACTACTAACCTCACCTCCATTACCTCCGACGAGACCAAGCTTGAGAGTATTATATATCTGATATGAGCATTATCCCTCGAAAATTCAGCCCAGCTACCAAAGAGGACCAAAGCCAGAACTCTTGACTCTAAATCGCCAGTATAAAAAACAATCTTCACTCTCTTCAGAAGTTCCAAGGGATTGCACATCTTGGCTTTTGACATAACCCCGTGATAGCGCTTAGTTTTCCTTCTCATCTTGAACAGTGATAGAAATACCTTGACAACAGAGACCCTTATATCTTTATCGCCTGACCTGAAGGCATCAGCAAGCTTCAAAAGAATACAGTTGAGAAAGAACCTCTCCTCCCCAGCGACCAAGTCAAATATCTTATGCGCTGCCTTTGTGGGTTCAGGTTTCTGATCCCACTGCTGGAGCCTGCTCCCGGTTTGTTGTATGGCCTTGACAGCTTGACCTGAGGAACAAAAATTATAGAGCTCAATTTTCAATGACGGTCAGTTATGCAAAAGGGATTCAGCAAGTACACTAACCAGGCTTCCTCGAACGAAGGCCCTTGTCAAGCTCAATGCTCCATTCCATGGCTGAAGCTGCAGAAATCTTCTCCATTGCCACCAATGCTTCTTCTAACCTTGTTTCTCCACCCCACTGACAAACGTAACTACACTTGAAATGGGCTTTGCGTCAAGTTCGCCAGCCTCTTCCAATTTCTCCACTTTCTTCTTACTACTATTACCAAGGTTGTCAAACCGGATTAAGTCCTCTAACCGGTTTAACAAGGGATTTGAGGTTTAATGGTCGAATCGGGGTTCAACCGGATTAAGCCGGCTGACTTGATACATTACTCGATTCCATCTATCAACCTGTAAAACAAGTAAATAATTAACAAAATAACAAAGTATCATCAATTCCATCAACCAAATTAACCTGCTGCATTCCTTACTAACTCCTAATTAACAAACAAACGTCAATGCTCTTTCTTTCTTTCTCCCCCACTCTCTCTATCTAACAACAACCAATGCTCGATTCCATTGTGGAAACTGGAAATGGAAACAGAACCAAGATGTGCTTTTCCAATTCTGAAACTACACAATAGAAACCTAATTAAGCACCTACCTGAAACGATCTAAGCTAGTATTGAGGCAGGGGCGGGGACTGCTGTCAAGGCGGCGGGGAGTTGGGTCGATGCGTCGGGCGGGGAGCGGCGGCGAGGAGTTGGGAACCTGGTTTGAGACGAGGGGGCGAATGAGCGGCGGTGAGACGTGGGGCAGGGAGTTGGGTCGAAACGAGGGAGCGGCGGCGACTGCGCTGGTTGTGGCCGCGGGCGAGGGCTCTGCTGGCTGCTGCTCGGCAGAAGAAGAAAAGGAAGGGATGCGATTAGGGTGAAACTGGACCAAACCCAGCCCTGACCCTGCCACTACCCAAAAAAATCCAGCCCTGTATAGGGCTAGGAAAATAGACCAGACCGTTAGAAAAACCATGGTCCAAACCATACCGCACAGTTTGGTCCGGACCGTAGACCGTGAAGTATGGTCTGGTCTGGTCCATGGTCTGTATTATTTTATGATTTGATCTCTTGGTCTGGTCTGGTCTAGACCGCGGTTTACCGCACCAGACCGTAGACCCAACTGACTTGTCAATACGTGTTAACAGCCCATTCGACCACTCTCCAAACCCCCACAACGACACCCAAGTCTCAACCTTAATTTTGTGAATCTCTTCCCTCCTTCATTCACAACCACATTTAACCACAGAGTAGAGATAATCGTGTCTCCATATGACGTAATGTTAATGTTTATGACATTATGGTGCAAGCTGGGATGCTTTTACTTTGTATCTTTGTTATGTACTAAGATTTAGAGTATCAAAATTATTCATGCATGTTAGGATTAATGTTTTAAGGCAAATAACAATTATTTTTCTTGGTTATTGGTTCAAATTTTTGTGTGGTTGACTAAACAAATTATTCATTTTTCGTTGAGTGTGGTCTATCTGGACCAGACCAGACCAAACCAGACCGCATAGGCGTGGTCTGGACCAGACCGTATAGTCTGTGGTCTGGTCTGTGGTCTATACTTTAGCCTCTCGGTCTAGACCGTAGACCGTATATATGGTCTGGTCTGGACCAGACCGCACCGTTTCCCAGCCCTAGCCCTGTATGCTCAAATATTTGGCCCGACCCGGTCCGACCCGGCCCGACCCTAGTCTCATTTGGCCCTATATGACCCTGTTGGGTCGGGCTGGGTTGGGTCGGGTCGGGTCGGCCCAACTTCTTTTTATACAATATTAGCCCATTTGATTATTTAATATCAAATTAAATTTCAAAAAATTGCAGGTATATACTAGAAAATTTAAATGAGTTCATAACAAAAATAATCTAAATTAAATAAAGAAATTATTTAAACTAATTCAAAGTGTGGCCACACATCTGAAGTTCCGAATGCACTTTCTTCACTCTCACTAACATTCGTTGGCAGAACTCTTTCGGAAGGTGTGCCGGTTGAGCTAGCCATGGGATTGTTACTAGTTGCTTCGTCCATAATTTCAAATCTAAAAATCACACAAATATAGAGAGTGGTTAAAAACCTCACAATGTTGATCCTTTTTCTTCAGTAAGCCTTTTTCTTGGTTCACAAGGTTGTTGCTTGGTCTCTTCTTCTCCAGCTCCTAGGATAATGATCCAGCTTGAGCTTGACCGCCCAACATTCTCACTTTTAGTACTGTTGTTAATGTTCACTGTTGACTAGCTTTGTAGCTCACTGGAAAAAAAAAAGAATAGGAAGGAAAGAGATAAGTATACAAGACCATGAATGAGTGAGCCAATAATCTAAAGTTTTTTGTTTCAGTGATGATTAAGACATCACCAGCACCAAGTTATGCATAATTATGTTAAAACTGACTATCAATTAACTTGACATTAAAAAAGTTCCAACCAAATTTGATATGTATGCAAAACTCGACAGAGTATAATAATAATAATACTATTACTAGTCTAGTAATTAAGCTACAGATTTACTTAAATTAATCATATCTTCATTCTAGATAACACTGCAGTAATGATACCTTCCTAGCACATGTATCTCCTTTGTGAGAGTTATTAAAAACTTCTGCATAATCATATTTCAACTTAATATTTAATAAACCACACAGAGGAATGAAGCAGAGTACTTTTTGTGGGAGGGTGAGCAGAAGAAGACAGAGGGATCAACCGACCAAAAACTAGAAACCTTTGTAACAACAACAAAAACAAGCGACTCTCTGTTGTTGGTATACAACTACAAAACCATCAAACTCCCCTCCTGAAAAAACCTTATATAAACCCCAAGCCATGGCTAACTCATTCAACAAAACAAAGCAGCAAAGCAAGCAAGGAAGCAAGATCATTCTGCATTCATTCTTTATTGGTGCAGCTCAATAATGTAAAGTTTAAAACCATACAGAACTCAAGTGTTGGATTACCAAAGTTGAAACTTAAACAATGTCCTAACCTACTTGAAACAAAGTTGCAACCACAGGACCATCAAATGAACTTTCTGGTATGTAAGAAAATCACACTGTGCAGCAGTTCCAAGCTTTGAAAACAACATAGCAGTAGTGCATTGGAAGTACCTCTTTCAAAATTCAAACATCCTAAGGTCTTATTTGCATCTTGAACCAGGATGCACAAAAACAAAGAAGCATTGCAGTGTGCAGCAAACATTTACAGATGATGTTCTTACTAACTAACAAACAATTGCCCACAAACACAAAAAGCCCCATACAAAGAACCATATAGCAGCACAAATCTTGGCAATCAACAATCAAGACCCAGTAAAAGACCACCAGATTTTCAAGGGTTTGGCCTCAAACATTCATCATCTAGTACTCATAAACACCACCACTCACATAAGCGATCACACCATTTAAAGCAAGATCGCCAAAGCAACAAAAAAACCCACTGAAGCACAGCAGAAAGCTTGAAATTTGGAAGATACAAAAAAAGATCGACTTGAAAACCCCCCAATCAATGAGTGCGGATCTGGTGACTAAGGGGGGGTGCTTAGTCACTTGACTAAGTCCCTCCTAGCCATTAGATCTGGACACTTCAATCCAATGGTTAAAAAGTGGGAAGGGCTATTTAATTAATGGCAGGGGTAGTTTGGGTATTATGGAAAATTACGAAGTATACAAACCGGATTTACAATCAGTACAAACCATACAAACATACGAACAGTACAAACTAGAGCGACAAAACATACAAACATTACAAACGTATGAACTGTACAAACAATACAAACTAGACTGACAAACAATACAAACCATACAAACATACGAACAGTACAAACTAGAGCGACAAAACATACAAACATTACAAACGTATGAACTGTACAAACAATACAAACTAAACAATACAAACCATACAAAAAGAAAAAACACCCGGGTTGACTTTGGAGGCTCCATCCCTATATAGAGGGGCTCCTTTCCAAAGTCAACCCGGGTGTTTTTTAGACATACAAACAGTACGAACATGGTGGACAAAAATGACAAACTAGACCGACAATCCATACGAACTGGAAAAAAACACCCGGGTTGACTTTGGAGGCTCCATCCCTATATAGAAGGGCTCCTTCCCAAAGTCAACCCGGGTGTTTTTTAGACATAAAAAACATTACGAACATGGTGCACAAAAATGACAAAGTTTACAAACATGGTTAACAAAAATAACAAAGTTTACAAACATTACAAAAAAACGACAAACATTACAAAATAACAAAGCATACAAACATTACAAAATATGTCAACAAACTTCACAAAATTAACATTGTCACCGGGAAATTCTTCTCCGGCGACGATGTTCGTCGGGAAAAATTTTCCGGCCAAAAAAACTCTCTCTCTCTCTCTCTCTCTCTCTCTCTCTCTCTCTCTCTCTCTCTCTCTCTCTCTCTCTCTCTCTCTCTCTCTCTCTCTCTCTCTCTCTCTCTCTCTCTCTCTCGTATAATTCCATGGGCAATTCCCCCAATTCCATGGCAATTCCCTGGGGAAAGTTGCCTGGGTCGGAAAAAATATCCCCTCTCCCTCTCTCTGCCATAGGAATGGCAGCAGGGCAAAGGAATAAAATGGCAGTGGCAGGGGGATTATTCCCATCACCGGCGCCGCTGAGAATAAAAGTGGCCGGCGGAGCAAAGGTAAGCCGGCGGGAGGAAATACGAGGGGCATGGGCACGTTATTTTTTAATTAATTAATAATTGAAAAATAATAAAATAATGCAATTACTATATTGTCCTTCATTAAATTGAATTAATCTGAGCCTTTGGATTTAAATGAGGTTGGATGGCTGAGATGCACTTAGTCACATGACTAAGGGGACCCCCCTTAGTCACCTGATCTTGGCCCCCAATCAATCAGCTACTAAAGAAACCAACAAAACTCAATTAAATTCAATAATAAGACGATGAAAGCTATTCCGAGTCTCGGACCTGAAGCAATGAATAAAACTCATAGATCGACCACCTAAAGAAGTGAAACTAGCTAGCTACCTCTCGATTTTCCCTCCTCACCCATCAATCTCACCGTGGAACCAGAGCTTTGCAACCGAGATGCTGTTCCTGCGGTTCGTTGTCGACGAGGAATTCGGACCAGCAATGAGGCGCAGAGCCAGCAGCAGCCAAATGGAGAACGCGAGTTCGCCGATTGATAAGAAAAGCTAGGGTTCGCAGGTTCCCTACAGAGAACAGGAGAAGAGGAGGAGGCGAGGGAATTCTTTCCGGACGACAGAGGGAAATTGCCGGAGAATAAAGGGTTACTGCTGTTTTGGAGAAATCGTCGACAATGGCGTCGGGGGAAAGGGATTCGAAAACTCGTCGACAGTCGCCAATTTAGGGGTGGCAGTCGGTCGGTTTCGGTTTAACCGAAAACCGAAAATCCGGTTATCGGTTAAACCGAGACACCTCCTAGAGCTGCCGACTGAAGAGGAGGTCACGGTTAGCCGGCCAACCGACCGGTCGGTACCGGTTTTAGGCTCGGTTAGCCGGCCAACCGAAAAAAAATACAATTTCCAAAAAACAAAAAAAAAACCCAAAAAAATCTCCTCCTCTCTCCTTTCTTCCTCCACCAGATAGGGATGGCAACAAAACCCGAACCCACGGGTACCCACCCGACCCAACCCGGTCAACGCGGGTAAAATCCGTGTTGACGGGTTCTGGGCCGGGTTTGGGTTTAAACCCGTTCACTATTCACCGGGTTGGGTTGGGTTTGGGTTTAGGTAAACCCGGGCCGTGGGTACCCGCCCACCCATATAATTAATTTTTCGGTATATTTAATATTCTAAACAACTAATCTTGTTTATGTTTATGGAGACATGTCTAATTTTTTCTTTTTAATTGTGTAAAATGAAGTTGATGTTATGGAGTGGAGAGTAAAGAAACTTAATTGAAAGGAAGAAGCTTTCAATTAAACATGTTATTTATGGATAATTTGTGATTTGCTTCAATTTTCTTGAGTTTTCTAGATTGGTGTTGAACAATTTGTATAGTTAATTTGTGATTTGCTTGAATTTTCTAGAATGGTGTTTTATATATGGATAATTTGTATTGAGAGATTGATATTTGACTTTAATTTTGATAAGAACTTGTAATTGTAAATTTTTACGACAAAACCCGTGGGTACCCATGAACCCGCGGATACCCAACGGGTTGGGTTGGGTTTGAGTTTTTCAAACCCAGTGGGTTTTACCCCGGGTTTTTTTCAAAGATAAACCCATGGGTTTGGGTTTGGCAAAACCCGACCCAACCCGACCCATTGCCATCCCTACCACCAGACCTCTTCTCTCACCTTCCTTCTTCTTCTTCTTCTTCTTCTCTCACAACGCGAAGTCGTCGAACTCCAGCGACAGCGACAGTGCATGGGAAGGAGCGCCGTCGCGGAGTGCCCGATCGATGGCCGCGATGTAGTCGGAGATGAAGGAGCGGGGAGCAGAGGAGGCAGGGGAGGGCGGAGGAGGCAGGGGAGGGCGGCCGGAGTCGTCGCCGGCTCGCCGCTGCTGTGTTGTGGCCTTTGTGGGAGTGGAGGGAGGGGAGGATGGGGAGGGCTGTGCGAAACGAGAGGAGGGAGGATGGGGGAGGATGGGGAGGGCTGCTAGGGTTTAGGGAGAGGTGGGTAGTTTTATTTAGGCCAAACTACGTCGTTTAGCATCGGTCGGTAGCGTCGGTTAGCCGGTTAACCGGCCTCAGTTTTTCGGCTAACCGCCTAACCACTGAACGCCTCCGACAACCGACCGCCACCCATTTTTTTTGGTTTCCGGTTAGCCGCTAACCGGCGGTTAACGGTTAGACCGGCCGGTTAGCCGCTAACCGGCAACCGAACTGACAGCCCTAATCGCCATATTGCGAGGAAAGGAGAGATGAGCCGAAATGGGTTGGGTAATTAGGGTGTTAGGGTTAAAATGGGTCTGAATGGGTTTTAACTTTTAAGGGTAAAACCCAAAAATACCCTACCCTCTAGGGTCAAAATGTGACCGGGCCCTATTTTAGCCCTAAAGACTAATTGACCCTACCCGACCCACAGGGTTGGGCCGGGCCGGGCTGACGGGTAGTAAGGGCCACAGTTACAGACTTACAGCCCTAGATGCGATAGTTTTGCTAGGCCTAGGCTTCAAGATTCAATTCAGATTTCAGAAAGAAGCTCCAGAACAGGCCAAACGACGTCACTTCCTCATGGCCGGTAGCCGGATAAGTCCGGTCAGACCCCGGTTTTGACCGATTTTAACCGGTCTTGACCGGCTACCGACTAATTCAAATTATGGCTGGCACTGGCCCTTTTAATGCCCGATTCCGGTCAGACCCGGTTCGATCGGTCGGTTCGACCCCGGTTTGACAACCTTGACTGTTACTCTTCTCCTTCTTCTCCCATTAACAAGAAAGAATCTGTTCCAGTTTCCACTGTCGCCTCTTAGTTGTTCTCTGCTATGCCCGACAGGATGTCGAAGCAGGAGCTCGGCCGTCAGTTGGTACAGTCGAGTCTGGGAGAGATTTGGAGGACATCGATCACCTGGTAGCTCCGCCCTGTTAAATGTTAATCCCCTGTTGACGTCGCTGGGGCGACATTTTCGACCCATTGGTGAAAATTCAGAGTAAAAAATTCGGGCGGGTACCCGTAAAAGAAGCCCTAAAACTCTATTAAGCACATTCGGCCAGGCCCAACCCAATCCAGCCCAAGCACTTCAAAAAGCAGAGCTCCGATGATCTATAAATTCTCCTATCCTCTATAAGGGTTTTTTATTCAAATTTTTTTAATTCTTTTATATTATCCAAATCTATTAAAATGCTATTAATTAGCCAAATCTTTCGTAATGCATCAAAATATTAGCCATTTTTACGTCATCGTTAATAATTTTGTAATTCTTTTCTTAGTTGAAATACTAAAATTTTGGAATGCTGACATTCATGTAGTTCTTCCAAGTTAGTATCATGTTGTCAAGTCGATATTACTAATAAAATTGCTAATTAGAAGTTAACATTTGGATAATTCTTAGTATTTCGATATGTTTGGATATTATAAAAGAATTCAAAAAAGGTTTGGATAAAAAATAGACATTGCCTTTTTTGTCATAGATAGGGGAAGTTATAGACAATGTAGTCAAAAGCGAGTTTCTACGTAGAAACGTTATGGTGATCTAGAAGCGTAAAATCGTAAGTTTTTAAGTTTTAAAGCGGAGTTTTAACTAAATAAGTTGTAAAAACTGAGATTTTGTGTAGAAGCGTTTTAGTGACCTAGAAACGTAAAATCGTAAGTTTTTAAGTTTTAAAGCGCGATTTTGACTACATTGGTTATAGATATTATAAGACACTTGATAACCACACACAATAGTCGACAACTAGTCAAACTATCGACGAAAGGGCATTAGTAGCCACTAAATGGATAGCCATGTTGTACAACCTCGGAGTAAAATTACAATCAAAGAAAATAAACGACGCAGCTGTCGCTCAAATCTCCTCCAACATCGCACCGCCTGCTGCATGGGCCACATCTCTCGCATGAACCCTGCGAATCAAAGGCTGCCAATCGCCACAGAAATTGACAGACAAAAATCGATGCGCCAAACACACCAATTGATCGCATCTCGGAGAGCTAATAATTCAGAAATAAAAGGTTCAGAAACGCCTAGGTAATACTGCCCGAATGCGAAAAGGAGTTGACCATTAGGGGAGAAGCTAACAAATCCGGACCCGCATCCCACATCCTTCTTCCAAGCTCCATCGAAGCATACAAAGACACCACCGATTGGGCAGCGGCCGTCTGTTTGATTAATCTGAGCCCCTTGTCCAGAACCTGTCCCAGAACGAGATGCCCCGCCACCATCCGTATGAAGCGTCACGGAGATGATGCAAGGTGTCACTACTCAACCTGAGCTCTAAATTCCCGTAATAATGGGGGCCCTAGATATTGAATATGCTTGTGAATTGCCCAACAACGAGATTTCCACACTCGCCCGCAAAGGAAAACAACATCAGCAATCTCACTTTTGGACAAATGACAAAAAAAAAGAACAAAGCAATCCAACAATCCGAAAATGACAAACCCACCAGTCTCCTTCTTAGAGCACCCAAATCGGCAAGATCCCAAAGCTCTGTTGCCACCCAACAATGTAGGAAATAATGAGAAAGAGTTTTAGCTCCTTCAGAATAGACCGGACATATATTGTCCGTCACGATCCACTTGATTTGTAGCACCGCACGAACAGGAAGGAAGCCCTGAACCACTCGCCACCAAAAGAACTTAAGTTTAGGCGGAAGTGGTAAGCTCCACAATACCTTCTAGAACCTGCATTCATAAGGCAACGGAGGGGGAGGATGCAAAGCCAGCAATTCATTAGAAAGAACATGATAACCAATTTTAACAGTGTAGTCTCCAGTTGGGGAATGATGCCAAATGAGCTTATTTGGAGAGGAATGTAGGGGTAGAGGAATGGAGAGTATTAAGGACACCAAGGATGAAATGAATAGGTTGTTAAGAAGTTGCACGTTCCAAGAGTGAGAGAAGGGGCAATAAAGTTCAGAGACAAAGACAGGGCAGTAGGTAATATGTTGGTTCAACAAGGGAGATGAGGGAGGGTTTGATGGAAGCCACTTATCTGCAAGTACTTGAACCGACGCCCCATCCTCGATCCGCCACCGGAGGCCACGCATAAGAAGATCCCTCCCAGCTAAGATGCTCTGCCAAGTCCATGACGGTCTTGGACCCGAGCTCGCCTCCAAGAATGTGGTGTGTGGGTGATATCGAGCTCGGTATAGTTCTGCCAATGAGTCTGAATTCATGAGTACCCACCAAGCTTGTTTAGCTAAGAGGGCGATGTTGAATCGCTCAAAATCGCGAAAACCTAGCCCCCCCAGCAAACTTGCTTTGACACACCTCTTGCCATGAAAGCCAGTGCATGTCGTCTTCTTTATCTTGATCAGCCCACCAAAACCGAGAGAGTTGGCCATTTAACCTACGACAGGTGAAAGATGGAAGTCGAAAAGAAGGCATTGCATATATAGAGGAAGCTGAACCAATAGATTTATCAATGTTTCCTTTGCAGCCAAGGACATTGCTTTAGTTTTCCACGACCGGATCCGACTAGCTAGCCCCTCTTCCACTAACCTGAACGTCTCCGTCTTAGCCCGTCGCATATGAACCGGAATCCCTAAGTACTTGTCAAGAATATTAGAATCAGCCACCCCAAGAAAAGCTCCCAAAGCCGCTCGCTCCTGATCAGAGACATTAGAACTCACACACATAGAAGATTTAGTTAGGTTAACTTTTTGACCACTAACCCTCCCTAGCTCGTCCAACAGAGAAAGCAGAGTTGCGTATACTGACTCACTATGACACAACTCCTAACAATGGCCAAGTGTAACCAATGAAAGGGACTGCAGTATAATGGCTCAAGTAATAAATATCGAATCCACGGGTCTCTAGAGTTACTATTACTCAGCTTCAGTTCGTTATCTAGCAAACCAGATTAAGATGGAAGAACTAAAACTACTCTAACAAACTACAGTTAAAGTTAATCTAATTACAGGTTGGGAACTCACTTAGGTATGATTCCCCCCCAGCCACTAGCCAGATTAATGATTGATGATCTCTAACCTGTTTCACTTTCATTCACAATGCGGAGAATCCTTGACTAGACCTTGAATCTCGACTAAAGGATCAAGGCCCTCTTGAGTCGATTGCCTAGAGGGACGTATCCTTCTCTAGAACAAACGATCAAGGCGTTCTAAACTAGACTCCCTCTATCGAATGAGGTTCTCAATCGATACAGAGCAGTGAATCAACCCTCGACTAAAGCAACCTATCCAATACTATCAATCTATGGTGTTCTATTGACCAAATTAGGTATTCGCTCTCATATGATCAAAGCAGAATCAATAATCTCGACTAAAGCAGAATTGAATCATGAAAACATGTATAGATTGAATATGAACTCAAGATTATCAAGTAAGAGTACTCATACAATCATCCAATCAAACAAACATAGCTAGGGTTCCTCAAAACCTAAGTGAAGGGAAGTTACTCCAAAGAGAAGAGAGAGACTGCAGTAAGAATCTTAAGATGATCAGTCTTCAAGTCCGGGCTTGTTCCTCGAGCTTCCAAGGCGAAGAAATCCTCCAATTCCACTCCAAGAATGCCCTCAAATCGCTCTCTCTCTCTTTGGTTCGTCCCTTGGGTGTTTGGGATCCAAAACCCAGCTCTCCCCTTGCAAAAACGCACAAAACAGGCTTTTCGCGATCCCCAGTCAGAATACCCGGTCGGGTATTTTGGGTGGCGATCGGGGATTGTTGAAACGCACCGTTGAGGAACAGAGGTTAATCCTCGGTCAAGGCCAAGAATACCTGATCGGGGATTTAAGCGTCACGACCGGGGCCCCTTCTGCTTCTCAAACGTCCAAAAGTGATTTTCCCCGGTCTGCTCCTATTAATACCCGGCCTGGTATTTCTGCTCAGGGCCGGGTATTTTGCTCCTCCAGCACACTTCAACCCAAACGTGCTCCTTTCGACCCGAAACTCATTCCTTCGCCTCGATGCCAACGCCAAGCCCTGAAATATGACATAAACACACAACCTAGCGTGAAATCGGCTTAAAACACGAGAATCAGCATCTCAAACGACTCAAGAATAGGGGTAAAAACATGTGCAATCAATGGTCTATCAAACTCCCCCACACTTAACCGTTTGCTTGTCCCCAAGCAAACCTAACTCAAACCAATGCAGCTCTCCAGACCTCTACACAACAAACAACCCAGATCGTCGATAGAGGATTTTCTAGATCATATAGCAACTTACAAGGTCAACTGGTCTTCTAAGACGTTCCCTATCTCTCTCAATGCGAGTACTAGACTCAAGCCAGGATCATGGAAAGAAGTAGAAGTAAGACAGTCAGTTCATGGATAAAGGGGCTCATACCATTCACAACCAATGACTCGTTGTACCGGGGTGCTCTTTCACTTCATTTTACCGTTGGAACCCCTTTTTCACTTTCATTTTACTTTTTTTTTCTTTCATTCACTTAGCGGGGGTTCCAACTGCAGTCTTTTGCACGGTCGACCCTTATTAGTCGAGCAAGAGCAATTTCTGTACATTTGGCGCTCGCCAGAGTACTTCTTTTAACTCCTTTTCCTCAACTCGTGTGGAGGATCAATGAAATTAAGGGGTGTCAGAAGCTCTATCCGTGCCCTTAAAAACACATCCTCGAGTAGGCAGACCGTTCAACGGGTGGAAATTTGACTTCTACTAGAGACAGTTTAGCTTCACCTTGTAGGAGTACCCCACTAAGGATTACTAAAATCTCTTCCAAAACCCGATTTTGTGCAATGAACGGCGTCACACACGTTGGGCTTACCCCATGTTTAAGATGTCAATTATTCCGACATGGAGGACCAACTGCTTTTCATTTCACACATGAGCACCCTGTTTGGATACATGAGTCCACATCACAATTTACAAAGAGTCACTAATACCACGTGAATTCAACGGTCTTAAATCCACTAGTTCACAAAATCAACCGGCACAGCAAAAAGATAGATAGGGAAAATATTATACTTCAACATCCTCCATAGTGCTACACTACCTCCCTAGGTTGCATATTACTACAGAGACTGTCAATTCAAAGCATACTGAGCAGGCATTTTGCAAGGAACACGTACTTAGAGCCCTCAAATTTAAAAATTTGGATAGTGGACTAGGCTCCAAGCACACAAACAGCCATACATTCACACGCATACATAATCGAACATCCCCCCACACTTAAGCACGACATTGTCCTCAATGGAGGAAAGATAAGGAGGTAGAACAAAGTTACCAGATCAAGGGTGAATGATGGTGGATGGGGGCAGGCGGTGCATTCCAGGAGGAGAGAGTAGTCGGAACACAAACACCACACAAAATCTCACAAAGGTTGAGTTATTGACTCAAAAATTAAAGAACAAAACTGACTCAACCGAGGAGAAATAGAGAAAGAAATGCAAAATGAATGGTTGGGTTGCCTCCCAACAAGCGCTTCTTTCACGTCGTGAGCCGGACGATGGCTCCTAAGTTTCGGTCCACCTCAAAACCTCCTTGAAGTTGAGGTTCTCGTCGATGAGGTGGAGTCTCAAGTCACGAGCATGTGGTATGACAGGTGATGGAAGCTCGTGCACTTGATGCAGATGAAGTCTCCACCCTCGAGACCTCTTCTTCGTTTCTTCTCTTGTCTCATTGCCCCAAACCAGATATAACAACATCGACTGACCACCATCGCGTCCACCAAGAGGGACCGATGTCGATGTGGCCTTGGTCGGGCAAAGGGACACTGCAAATGGGTCCTTGCTAAGCAATTCCTCAAAGTTTGGTGGAGATATCACATTTAACTCATGGCTGGTGCAAGCCTCTTCCACCTCAACTTCGTCCTCGGCCTGGACGCCAATTGCTTCTTCAACCCCCTTTCTTTCTTCATGTGGTATCACCCCTGGGAAAAGATCAAGAGCTCCTTCTGCTTCATTTTGATCATCCTCCACAACTTCTTTCTGCACCCTTTCTTGCTCTTCTTCTTCCAACACGGATTGGAGGGCAAGTCGCCAAGCAATTTCTTTGATGAGATCATCTTGCATCTCCTCACTCATGCCCGCCTCTTCAAAGCTCAGTTTGGGATGTGGGAATGTGTGGTCGGCTACGACAGGACATTCCTGATCATGATCATCACGGGAGCTCTCCGTGACAACTTCAGTGTGCTCCACAATGTCCTTGTAGCCTTCTTCTTCCTCCTCCTCTTCTAGTATGATAGCAGAAGGGTAATCTGGAGCAGGTTGTGTATAAGATTGCTCAAGATCATCGACTCTCTTCTTAATGCTCAGGAGGATCTCCTCTGCTTCACGATAGGCCTAGATACAAAGATCCATCCTGGACCATGATCTCTCACTGTCTCGAGCAAACTGCTCCATGAGATGCCTCAATTCATAGTTTGGATCTGGCTGTGGAGTGTACCATGGCGCTGCAGAATGGCCCGTGAAGGCCGCCATGGGTAACTCCAACTCCGATGGCCCTTCTGGTTGTGGGAGAAATTCTTCTTGATAATGAGGTTGTTCTTTATATGCCCAGGGGTCTGATTGTTCTCCGTATTAGGGGGGGTTGATACTGAAACCCGAATCCATAGTCTTCCCCTCCTTGATTGCTCCAAGAAGTCTTGGGGTAATACCACTCGGGTGGTGGTGGATACCCCCACTGGTCGGAGAAGCCATTAGGATCCATGATTCAGATATGCACCAACAAAAACAAAAACACCCAAGTTAAAAGCAAGGGTGGAAAAGAAAAACGCTAAAATAACAAACTTCTGCCTTTCCTAATAATCTAGAAAGTCCCCGGCAACGACGCCAAAAACTTGACTCGCTATGACACAACTCCTAACAATGGCCAAGTGTAACCAATGAAAGGGACTGCAGTATAGTGGCTCAAGTAATAAATATCGAATCCACGGGTCTCTAGAGTTACTATTACTCAGCTTCAGTTCGTTATCTAGCAAACCAGATTAAGATGGAAGAACTAAAACTACTCTAACAAACTACAGTTAAAGTTAATCTAATTACAGGTTGGGAACTCACTTAGGTATGATTCCCCCTAGCCACTAGCCAGATTAATGATTGATGATCTCTAACCTGTTTCACTTTCATTCACAATGCGGAGAATCCTTGACTAGACCTTGAATCTCGACTAAAGGATCAAGGCCCTCTTGAGTCGATTGCCTAGAGGGACGTATCCTTCTCTAGAACAACCGATCAAGGCGTTCTAAACTAGACTCCCTCTATCGAATGAGGTTCTCAATCGATACAAAGCAGTGAATCGACCCTCGACAAAAGCAATCTATCCAATACTATAAATCTATGGTGCTCTATTGACCTAATCAGGTATTCGCTCTCATAGGATCAAAGCAGAATCAATAATCTCGACTAAAGCAGAATTGAATCATGAAAACATGCATAGATTGAATATGAACTCAAGATTATCAAGTAAGAGTACTCATACAATCATCCAATCAAACAAACATAGCTAGGGTTCCTCAAAACCTAAGTGAAGGGAAGTTACTCCATAGAGAAGAGAGAGACTGCAGTAAGAATCTTAAGATGATCAGTCTTCAAGTTCGGGCTTGTTCCTCGAGCTTCCAAGGCAAAGAAATCCTCCAATTCCACTCCAAGAATGCCCTCAAATCGCCCTCTCTCTCTTTGGTTCGTCCCTTGGGTGTTTGGGATCCAAAACCCAGCTCACCCCTTGCAAAAACACACAAAACAGGCTTTTAACAGCCTGCATTCGCGATCCCCGGTCAGAATACCCGGTCGGGTATATTGGGTGGCGACCGGGGATTGTTGAAACGCACCGTCGAGGAACAGAGGTTAATCCCCGGTCAAGGCCAAGAATACCCGATCGTGGATTTAAGCGTCACGACCGGGGGCCCCTTCTGTTTCTCAAACGTCCAAAAGTGATTTCCCCCGGTCTGCTCTGATTAATACCCGGCGGATATTTTGCTCCTCCAGCACACTTCAACCCAAACGTGCTCCTTTCGACCCGAAACTCGTTCCTTCGCCTCGATGCCAATGCCAAGCCCTGAAATATGACATAAACACACAACCTAGCATGAAATTGGCTTAAAACACGAGAATCAACATCTCAAGAGGCTCAAGAATAGGGGTAAAAACATGTGCAATCAATGGTCTATCATATACCGACAAGGAAGCCCTCAAGAATAGGTAAGTATCATCGGTATAAAATAAATGGGAAGTCAAAGGAGCATGCCGATGAACACATAAACCATGTAAATTCGCAGCCATGATCTCACTTGACAGTTTAGCCGAAAACGCTTCAGTATAGATGGCATAGAGAAGAGGAGAGAGGGGATCACCTTGACGTAAATCCCGTTGGGGCTTGAAATACCCATGGGATGCCCGTTATCAAAACCGAAAAGGATATAGTGGGAATGCAAGCATTGATCCAGTGTCGCCATGCGTAACAGAACCCCATCTATTCCATGATCATCAACAGGAATTACCATTCAACTCGATCATATGCTTTTTCCATATCCAGCTTAAAGTGCCATCCATTTATCCCGGCCCTGAACTTTAGCCCTTAATATGCCATGGCAGGTATAGCTATTCCATACAGCCCTCTCAAGCGATTGAAACGTCTTCGTTGAAGAACAATGCGATGGAAGAGGTTAGTGTTAGCATCCCCTTCAGGCAACCAACCAACTAGGGACTTTTTACGCCAATAGCATTCCTCTTCCACATGCGCAGTCGAGAGGGCCTGCTCCAATTTTCGAAGAGCATCCCAATCCACCATTGAAGCCTCTCTGAGATCCTCAATTGCAGCCTTGAGTTCCCTAATGCGACTAGCCGAATTTGAAGTACCCACTCTCGCCCAGTCAATCGGATCATGGCGAGCTATTTTGAGTTGATTAAAGGCCCTAAATTGGACAGAACCACGAGTTGGTTTGGACCAAGCATATTTATTATATACAGGGCCTCGACATTGGAGTTCCATCGAACTGAAATCTGGTATGAGATTGATGCCCCTGCTTGATGAGCTGCACAAGAAGCATCCGATGATCAGAGCCTAAGTCACTAAGGTGGATTACTTTCAAGTTCGGCCATTCAGACATCGTTGATGCACTGCCAAGACATCGATTAAGCCGCTCTAACATATGCTCCCTGTGAAGCCAAATCTCTGCAAACTGACAAAGCTTTATTCAATGTAGAAAGAGCGTTTAAATACATCATACTCCTATCTCCTATTTGCTGGAAAAACAACTCCTATCTGCTTGCCCACTACCCTTAAGATACGCTACTCACTAACAGAATATTTAACAGAACTTTGACTCAACAAGCTTGCACGATTGCTTGTTGTACCCTATCTGTGCTAACCCTTAAACGACGACGTTCTTGACTAATTTACTCTAAGCAAACACATGTGCCAAACAACCCCTGTTCCTTGTTCTAACATAGCCTCCCCTAAACTAAAAACAACTGAAAAAGGATGTTTCAGGTTTTCAGTTTAACCATTAACAACAACGACATTTGCTGACTCCGGAACCCAAAACAACAAGCACCACCAACTCTTGTACTAACTTTGATTCCAGCTTTGAGCTTTCCAAAAAAATGCAGAGAACTTGCATACTCCAATTCTGAACCGTGACACAACGATCCTGTGGTTCCCTTCATTCACTGAAACCTTGCACAACAAACGTTTGCACCTCATATGATACCTGAGTAGTCATCACCCTTTTTGGTCCCACTATAAGCACACACAGACCAACTCATTAGCTTCAAAACCCCTCTCAACCATATGTAATTTTCCTTGTAATAAGCAGATGCCAACTCTGTTGCAATGATGAACAAAATAATCAATGGCTGCTTAATGGAAATCCTGAATACTCCTCCTGCTCCTTGGAATTCGTGACCATTTACATGTCTCCTCTTCCCCATATTAGCAGCATAATGGTAATTGATACAACCGTCCAAGCAGATTTCTTGAGCCCCCCTTTTGTAAACAGTATCACAACCAAAAGTATCCTTCAAGTACAACAAGTTTCCCATCGATTTCTTGTAACATGTATCCACCAGCACATCATCCCCTACTTCTGTAACCTTTGCTCCAAGTATCATGTTAATCTTAGCAGATTTTCCCTGAGGGAAGTCAGCTGCAAAAGCTGGTGAAGAATTCACCAAACCAGCTGCAATTAAGCACTTTTTAGATCTTGATACCTGCACCAACTCATACAAAGTACTCGCTATCTTGTTCCATGCTCTTGAAACCAGTTTCAGACCATTCAAACCTTCCCTCAGTCTGTACACTGCAACTCCCTCCCCTGCAACCACAAGGCCTTGTGGTTGCTCTTCATAGAAATCACCATGCTTTTTCAGTTTAATTGTGGAACCCCATTCGATACCAAATTTGTTAGCTCCAGCTGGTAAGTGTGTTAATTTCCAAGTATCCCTCTTAGCATTATACTGCCACTTCAATTTTATTACTTCTCTCCACTTAGCCTCCTTAACTCTTTTGTTAGAGTGTTGAAAGTCTTCAATAGACAAAAACATTGCACACCAGATAGACAACCATTTATTTTCTGTCCAAATAAAGTGGCCGCTGATAAAATCTTGGTACCAACTCATCTGTAAGAAGTTCCAAACCGTCATCTGAACCATGACCTTCTTCTTGAGGATATGAATTCGTTGAAGAAAGAGTTCGGTCAATTCTTGTTGCTGCTGCTGTATTAGTAGCTATGGTTCTGTCATGTATAGTTGATGATACTCTTGGATTGGCAATCTCTACATCTAATACTCCAATGTCATCTGCTTCAGGCTTTGATAACTCACCATCACCATATACAACTGTAGTTTTTTCTTTTAGCTTTGGCAGTCCTTGTACTATTTCTTTCTTCTGTGAATTAGTCGTCAAGGCTGGCAAGGTGAGACCAGCTGCTATAAAATTTTCTGGACTTTCTGATGCTTCAAGTGGAGCTTCATTAAATAAATCACACACTTCAACTTTCTCATGCTTCTCACCTGCTGCTACCATTTTTGTTGTGAGTTCAGCATGTGAATGTGTCTCTGGTACTTCCTGGATGGGAGTTTCTCCATCTATTTCAGCATCACCCATCTCAGCTTTATGAGTTTGAATGCACAAGCACTGTACATCAGTGGGTGTTTGTGATACAACCAACTCAGGTTCTAACACGAACATTTTGTTGAGTTTCATCCTTGTCTGCAACAGGAAACCTTTCTTATCATGGAAGATCTTGCAGACCCCACCCTTGATAAGAAATATCAAACCTTTTTCTTGCATTTGATCTATACTCAACAAGTTAGTTTTCAAACCTGGTACATAGTACACATTCTGAACCACTAGTGACAACTTATCTACCCTCAGTTTGATGCATCATTTCCCTGCAACTTCCATCTCGGTTCCATTCCCAAACTTAACAGTACAATAGAAGCTACTGTCAAAGTTAGTGAACCATTCCTTGTTACCACTCATGTGGTGACTACACACCGAGTCCAAAACCCACCAGCCTTCACTACAAGGTGTATCCAACAAGCTCATCTGCACTTCTTGTTCCATCTCAGTTTCTTCCTTCTTTACCTCACCTGCAGTATAGGCCACTAGAAGTACTTCCTCCTTCATATCAGGATATTTAGTTCCCTGGACAGCAGAAGCAGTGGTGGAAGGAACCTGCTGCCCAAAGAGCTCAAGACACTCATATTTGAAGTGACCTAGCCTATGGCAGTAAAAACACTGCACTGTATCTCTATTCCAGGGTCTGTCACCTCTGATTCTTCCTCTTCCCCAATAGGGTGTTCTTCCTTGGCCTCTGTCGGCTCTTCCCCCAGCTTCATAATTCATTCTGAGAGCCTGATCTTCCTCTGCAGCAGGCCTCTTATGGAATTTTTGTTCATGCACTAGCAAGGAACTTTGAAGTGCATCAACAGATAACAACTCTATGTCTTTTGATTCCTCTATTGAGCATACAACATAATTAAACCTCTCTGTTAGAGTCCTAAGAATTTTCTCCACAATATGAGTATCAGTCATATTCTCACCGTAACACCTCATGGAATTAGCCACTGCCATAACCCTTCCAAAATATTCAGTCACCGTTTCACTTTCTTTCATTTCGAGAAGCTCAAAATTTCTTCTCAAAGTCTGCAATTGAACTTTCTGAACTCTAGCACTTCCTTGATATTTCTGTCTCATAGAATCCCATAGTTCCTTAGAAGTTCTTTTCCTAGTAATAGTTTTCAGAATTACCTTATCAATAGAGTTGAATAGATAGTTCTTGGCCTTCAAATCTTTGAGCCTCAAATCATTTAGCTCCTTTGTTTCAACTGCGAACAACTCCTCTCCTTCTCCTTGTTCCCTGAATCCATCACTCACCACTTGCCAATACTCCTTTGACCGAAGAAAGTTTTCCATCACAAGACTCCAGTGATCATAATCACCATCAAATTTTGGAATGCACACCTGTGCATAGCTTCCAAATTCACTCATTTGCACTTTACTCAACACAAGATCTTTTACTCAATTCAATTCGAGGCTTCACTCACCCCTTAGTAAGGATCCTCACTGTTATCCCTCGTGTTTCCCAACTCCCTATCCTTCCCTTTTTGTTTTTCTTCACCTATATCACTCTGTTTCCTCGTTTCCAATTCTGCAATCACACTTACAAACGTTCACTCAAAACTCTGAAAATCTTTTGGTTACAGTATGCTTATGGCTCTGATACCACAATGTGAAGCCAAATCTCTGCAAACTGACAAAGCTTTATTCAATGTAGAAAGAGCGTTTAAATACATCATACTCCTATCTCCTATTTGCTGGAAAAACAACTCCTATCTACTTGCCCACTACCCTTAAGATACGCTACTCACTAACAGAATATTTAACAGAACTTTGACTCAGCAAGCTTGCACGATTGCTTGTTGTACCCTATCTGTGCTAACCCTTAAACGACGACGTTCTTGACTAATTTACTCTAAGCAAACACATGTGCCAAACAACCCCTGTTCCTTGTTCTAACACTCCCCACATGCACGCCGATTCGACCAAGTGAACGGTGAACCCTGAAATCTTAAGTCAAAGAGACAAGTAGACAATATGAACTCATTAAGTTGATCCAAAGCAGCCAAGGAGGGTACATTTCCCCTAGCTTTTCATTGGAAGAGAGGAGGGAGTTAAAGTCCCCCACAACGAAAGAAGGTAAGGAGACAGACGAAAGCAAAGTAGCTATTTCATGAAGTTGACACTAGCGAGCATCAGAATCACAAGATAGATGAACAAAGACAATGACAAGGCTCCCTACAGCTGGAACTGAACATTCAATAAAACAAGAAAGGAAGAAAGTTGATGAACTGTACAAGCAACATGATCTCCCCGAGCTACAACTAGACCACCACTACCATTAGACGCACTAAAGCACCTCGCTGATTTGTACCCCAGACTTGCAAATTTGGATTTGACGAAGCCATCATCTCGTTTGGTTTCGGTAAGAAAGATAAGGTTGGGCAGGAATCATGCAACGACTCCACCAAGAGAGGGAACCGTCAAGGGAGAGCCCATCCCTCGACAATTCCGCACCATAAAACTCATGGATCAGGTTGGGCCCAGTTGAGGCTAGATGCCACCACCTTACCATAGTGCGAGGAGAATGTAGCCGACGCTGATGAGTTAGTGCGAGGAAAAACTAGGAACCAGGAGTACATTGTATAAATGCAATCCTGTTGGAAGTTTTACAGTTCCTGTATGAGTTACTGGAACCTTTGTGGTGTTTGGCAGGTGCACAAAAGTGTCATGGACTCGCTTATGATCAATGAATAAAGCTAGAGAACATGCAATGTGGTCAGATGCACTTGTATCTAGGATCCAAAAGTTGACTAAGTGATTACTATTGACACTTGCTAAGGAGGACAGGACATATTTACCTTCAAAGTTTGGGAATGGTGGTAAATATTGAGACACATAAAAGGCTTGGTGTCGAATGGAAGGTGAGCTAGGAGGTGAAGGTGAGGAATTGGGTATGGGTGGCTGATTAGCACCAGCCTGCAACATGTACCTCAATCTAGCCATTTCCTCAGGTGTAAAGCCAAGTGTGGATCTACTTACAGTGCCAGTGTCACTTGTGTAGTTTGCTTCTGTAGGATTTTCACTCCCACTGGAACTCCCTTGAGACACTGATCCTGCAAATCTCTGGTTCCCTGGTTGACTTTTACCTTCCTTCTCTCCAGCTTCTTTCTTCTTTTTCAACCTCCAGCATTCTTCAATGTAGTGATTGGTGCGCTTGCAGAACCTACAGAACTTCTTCCCTGAACCCTGATCTGTTGCCTCATTGTCTCGTGTTCCTTCTCCTCCAACAGCCAAGGCAACTGATTGCCCTTTCTTAGTTCCTCCATGAGCCTTCAGCTCTTGTTCATACTGTAGTAAATCATCAACTGCTATGGTAACAGTTGGTAGAGGCTTTAACATCAGCAGCTGCTTCTTGATGATCTCAAAATCAGGATTTAGACCTCCGAGAAAACGAATTAGATAGTCTGTTTCCTGTTTTCTCTCAAAAGCTTCAACAGCTGTACATGGGTTGGTGTTTCCTGGAAGGCAATTACATGCCACAATGGGGTTATATTCAGTATACTCATCCCATAAGCTTTTGATTTGGGTATAATACTGAGTTATACTTTGAGTTCCCTGCTTGCACTTGTGTATCTCGTCTTCCAAGTTGATGAGCCTGTTGGCATTCAACTTACCAAATCTGCGCCTTAACTCATCCCACAGAACCTTGGCATTATCATGCCTCATCACTGAACGCCTTATATCCTTGTTCAGTGAATTCAAAATCCATGTAAGCACAACAGTGTTGCAACCATCCCATAGATGAAATTGCGGATCATGAACAGCTGGTCTGGGCAGAGACCCATCCACAAAACCCATTTTGTGTTTTGTTTTCAAGACATTCATTACAGATCTACTCAACATGCTATAGTTGTTGCCATCCATCAACTCAGAAATGATGGGTAGGCTCAGATTCTCATTAGGGTTCAGGTAGAGAGGATTACCAAACATTATCACCTCTGTGTTGCCTGAGAGCCCAGTGTTTCCTTCAGCTCCAAACGACCCAAACTGTACATTGTGTGGATCGATGACTCTAGCTCCGTTGCCGGTGTTCGGCGGTGTGTTGGGTGATGGTGAGCTAGTTCCAGACATAGCGAAATCCCTTAGAGCGGCCGCTCTGATACCATAAGAGAAAACCTAGCAAGGGTTTTGTGGAAGGAGTAATCTTCAGCAGTCTCTGAGATCCTCCATTTCATTATACAGTCCAGCAGAAAGTAAAGACAGAATGGATTACAGGCGCATGCCACTTGACTGCTCTCCATTTGTCAGTTGAAGATTAAACAGTAAATTAAACGGCTAACTGCTATTACAATCAGCAAGTAATAAAACGACACATCATCAATAAAACTCTTCTGCAACTGATAGAAACGTTTCCTTCTTCTTGTACGTTTCACCCTTCTTCTTCTTCCACGACTCTGTTCTTCTTCTCTTCATTTCTTCTGCAAACTGGATTTAGAATCCTGACAGCCTCCCTCAAGTTGTGGCAGTCACTCTGACTCCCAACTTGACCAACAATGCCTGCATTCGCGCTCTATCCAGCCCTTTCGTAAACAAGTCAGCCAACTGGTTATAAGTACCTACATGGTGGCGCTTGATCAACCCATTTTTGATTCTTTCTCTGGTCACATGCATATCAATTTCTATATGCTTTGTCCTTTCATGAAATACTGGGTTCTCTGCTATGTGTATCGCTGACCTGTTGTCACAGTAGACTGAGATAGGCAAAGGAACTTTAACACTCAATTCTGCCAACAAACCCTTCAACCATTCAACTTCACAAACCAGCAAAGCTAGTGCCCTGTACTCAGCCTCTGATGAAGATCTGGATACAGTAGTTTGCTTCTTACTCTTCCAAGTCAGCAAGGAACTTCCCAGAAAGGTGCAATATCCAGTTGTAGACCTTCTTGTGTCTGGACAACTGGCCCAATCTGAGTCAGTAAATCCCACCAGCTTCAAGTCTGCCTTGCTGCTAAAGTGTATGCCTTGACCATGATTGTTCTTCAAGTACCTTAACACCCTGAAGGTTGCTTGTAGATGATCACTACAAGGCTGTTTCTGGAATTGACACAGCTGTTGCACTATGTATGTTAGGTCAGGTCTGGTAATTGTCACATAGTGCAACCTTCCAATTAACCTTCTGTAAACTTCTACATCTTCCAGAGGTGTCCCTTGATTTGCTGCCAACTTCACTTTAGGGTCTGAAGGTGTGATGCATCCTTTTGCTTCCAAATATCCAGTGTCTTTCAGCAGCTCCAAGGCATACTTCCTTTGGCAAACACTGATCCCATCTGCAGTCCTGTTTACTTCCATTCCAAGGAAGTATTGTAGAGGTCCTAGCAATTTAATCTTAAACTCTTTACTCAATGCTTTCTTGATCTGCTCTATATCCTTTGGTGCATCTCCTCCTATGATGATATCATCAACATACACTAGCAGTACCACAATTCTGCCATGCACCCATTTTGTGAATAAAGAGTAATCTGAAGCTGATTGAGCAAACCCATTCTTCAATAGAAAACCTGCCAACTTTGCAAACCACTGTCTTGATGCTTGTTTAAGCCCATACAGTGATTTCTTCAGCCTGCAAGCCATTCCTCTTGGATCAATACCATTCAGATCAAGTCCCATTGGTATTTTAATGTACACTTCTTCTTCTAAATCCCCATGTAAGAAGGCATTAGATACATCTAACTATTCCAATGTCCAATTTTTGACTACAGCCACTGCAAGTAATGCTTTCACTGAGTTTATCTTAGCTACTGGGGAAAAGGTGTCTAGGAAGTCAATTCCATAGACCTGAGTGTACCCTTTTGCCACCAGCCTCGCCTTAAACCTTTCTATAGTGCCATCTGCTCTTCTTTTGATTTTAAAAACCCACTTATAGCCAATGGCTTTCTTTCCATCTGGCAACTTTACCACATCCCAAGTTTGGTTCTGTTCCAAGGCACCTAACTCCTCCTGTACAGCCCTATTCCACACATCTGATTGCATTGCCTCATAAAATGTAGCTGGCTCAATCTGTGAGATGACACTCAGTGAAAAAGCTTTATCAGCAGCATTCAAGTGATCCAAATCAAACTCAATAGGATACTTAGAAGCTGCTCCACAAGAACCAAAAGCACCAAAACTCAGATCTGGATCCAATTCACAATTGTCAAACTTAGCAGGTAGTTTATGAGATCTTTGTGGTCTCTTGGATGGTTCAAAATCCTGCTGAGGTTCTAACTCAGGTTCTAACTCAACTTCCATTTCAAAATCTTGATGACTATAAGGCTCAGCTGCTGTGTCATCACTAATAGGCTCAGCTTCAGGCTCTTCTGTTGTAGGAGGTGTATACTGTCCCCCATCAGCAGAGGGTGATACAGGTGTAGGAAGGGTTGGAGGTAGGCTTAGACCAGGAGCATGAACTGGTGGATGAGAAGTTGGGATTGGAATTTGAGGTGAGGTGGTAGGATCAAAAGAAGGAACAGTAGTGTGGGAATCATGTCTAAAAGGCAGAATAGACTCATGAAACACCACATCTCTAGAAATGAAAACTTGGTTATCTTTGAGATCAAGAAGCTTGTATCCTTTAAGGCCTGAAGGAATACCAAGTAGTACACACTGCCTGGCTCTGGGATCAAATTTAGATCTCCCTGCTGCTATTGTACTAGCATATACCAAACAACCAAAAACCCTTAAATGGCCTAAGAAAGGAGCTTTCTTGTACAGGACCTCATATGGGGATTTGTTGTGTAAAATTGGTGTAGGGATTCTGTTAATGAGGTAAACTGCATGCATTATACAGTCACTCCAGTAAAGTAATGGAATGCCAGATTGAAACCTGAGTGATCTAGCCACATTTAAAATGTGTTGATGCTTCCTTTCTACCCTAGCATTCTGCTCTGCGGTATACACACATGACATCTGGTGCTCTATTCCTTCAGCCATGTAAAAGTCACACATATCAAATTCCTTTCCTTGATCACTTCTTACTGTTTTAACAGTTGTGCCAAACTGATTTTTAACCAATTGACAGAAGCCTTTAAACAAATCTCTGGCTTCACTTTTGTGCTTCATAAGATACACCCACACTGCTCTTGTGCAATCATCAACCACAGTTAAAAAAATAGACATAACCATCATAGGAAACAACTGATAAAGGACCCCAAATGTCGATATGTATCAACTGAAAGGGTTTTGTTGCAGTACTGGTACTAATAGGAAATGGTTGTCTCTTGTGTTTAGAAAGATGACAGACATTACAGTGTTCAGATTTGGAAATAGAAACAGTAGAATCTAGTTTGTGTAATAAGGATTGCCTATCACTACTGGGATGTCCTAGCCTCCAATGCCAGAGATCAACTTAGTGAGGGTGAAAATTGTAGACACTGGAAGCTTGTGGTAGGTGGACTGGAAGTGTGAGTGAAGAGCTTGAAAAACTGAGCTGGTACAGTCCTCTAGATTCTTTTGCTAAACCAATCGTCGTCTTGCTTAGTAGGTCCTGAATTTGGCAAAGATCAGAATGGAAGTGTAAGGCTAAGGGTAAGTCATGAGTGAGCCTACTGACTGACACTAGATTGAAGGAAAAACTAGGAACCAGGAGTTCATTGTATAAATGCAATCCTGTTGGAAGTTTTACAGTTCCTGTATGAGTTACTGGAACCTTTGTGGTGTTTGGCAGGTGCACAAAAGTGTCATGGACTCGCTTATGATCAATGAATAAAGCTAGAGAACATGCAATGTGGTCAGATGCACCTGTATCTAGGATCCAAAAGTTGACTAAGTGATTACTATTGACACTTGCTAAGGAGGACATGACATATTTACCTTCAAAGTTTGGGAATGGTGGTAAATACTGAGACACAAAAAAGGGTTGGTGTCGAATGGAAGGTGAGCTAGGAGGTGAAGGTGAGGAATTGGGTATGGGTGGATGATTAGCACCAGCCTGCAACATGTACCTCAATCTAGCCATTTCCTCAGGTGTAAAGCCAAGTGTGGATCTACTTACAGTGCCAGTGTCACTTGTGTAGTTTGCTTCTGTAGGATTTTCACTCCCAATGGAACTCCCTTGAGACACTGATCCTGCAAATCTCTGGTTCCCTGGTTGACTTTTACCTTCCTTCTCTCCAGCTTCTTTCTTCTTTTTCAACCTCCAGCATTCTTCAATGTAGTGATTGGTGCGCTTGCAGAACCTACAGAACTTCTTCCCTGAACCCTGATCTGTTGCCTCATTGTCTCGTGTTCCTTCTCCTCCAACAGCCAAGGCAACTGATTGCCCTTTCTTAGTTCCTCCATGAGCCTTCAGCTCTTGTTCATACTGTAGTAAATCATCAACTGCTATGGTAACAGTTGGTAGAGGCTTTAACATCAGCAGCTGCTTCTTGATGATCTCAAAATCCGGATTTAGACCTCTGAGAAAACGAATTAGATAGTCTGTTTCCTGTTTTCTCTCAAAAGCTTCAACATCTGTACATGGGTTGGTGTTTCCTGGAAGGCAATTACATGCCACAATGGGGTTATATTCAGTATACTCATCCCATAAGCTTTTGATTTGGGTATAATACTGAGTTATACTTTGAGTTCCCTGCTTGCACTTGTGTATCTCGTCTTCCAAGTTGATGAGCCTGTTGGCATTCAACTTACCAAATCTGCGCCTTAACTCATCCCACAGAACCTTGGCATTATCATGCCTCATCACTGAACGCCTTATATCCTTGTTCAGTGAATTCAAAATCCATGTAAGCACAATAGTGTTGCAACCATCCCATAGATGAAATTGCGGATCATGCATAGCTGGTCTGGGCAGAGACCCATCCACAAAACCCATTTTGTGTTTTTTTTTCAAGACATTCATTACAGATCTACTCCACATGCTATAGTTGTTGCCATCCATCAACTCAGAAACGATGGGTAGGCTCAGATTCTCATTAGGGTTCAGGTAGAGAGGATTACCAAACATTATTACCTCTGTGTTGCCTGAGAGCCCAGTGTTCCTTCAGCTCCAAACGACCCAAACTGTACATTGTGTGGATCGATGACTCTAGCTCCGTTGCCGGTGTTCGGCGGTGTGTTGGGTGACGGTGAGCTAGTTCCAGACATGGCGGAATCCCTTAGAGCGGCCGCTCTGATACCATAAGAGAAAACCTAGCAAGGGTTTTGTGGAAGGAGTAATCTTCAGCAGTCTCTGAGATCCTCCATTTCATTATATAGTCCAGCAGAAGGTAAAGACAGAATGGATTACAGGCGCATGCCACTTGGATGCTCTCCATTTGTCAGTTTGAAGATTAAACAGTAAATTAAACGGCTAACTGCTATTACAATCTGCAAGTAATAAAACGAAACAGCATCAATAAAACTCTTCTGCAACTGATAGAAACGTTTCCTTCTTCTTGTACGTTTCGCCCTTCTTCTTCTTCCGCGACTCTGTTCTTCTTCTCTTCATTTCTTCTGCAAACTGGATTTAGAATCCTGACACTGTTCAAACTCCATTCTTGAGTTGGATTATTGACCGATTCCACGAATAGCGACGGCAACCGGTGGTCTACCTTTCAACGAGAGCATCCGTGTGTGGAAGGGAAGTTGCATGGAAAAGCTTTTTACAGGAATCGAACGAAAAAACAGGGGATTGCATCTTTGCCGCCGGATGTACAAGAAAAGACGCGCGCTTTTCTGCGGGAGGAAACAAATCGCCGGCGGCGAGGATTGAGGGAGGTGAAAATGGGAATTGGGTTTCTGGGAGTGGAGGTGTGCCACAAGGTTTGTGGATTGTAGTGGTTTCCCCTTGCTGAACCGCCATCGCCATTTCCAGAGCTGGAGCAGAGCTGCGAAGAACAGTATGGGTTTTGGTGGATAATTTCCCTTCCAGTCCCGATTGGCCTGAATCGGGCTTCGGCCCATTCAAATGTTGGGCCCAGATGTACTCGCTTCAGAACCGCGAAACCCTTCAAAGTAACAGAGAAACGTGAAAGGGAAGGTCGAGTTCAGTTTCTGCCCTCCGTCTTTATCCCTCCGGCGACGGTGAATCGTTCGCCGTTGATTCCATCTCAATGACTCTCCACTCCCGGTCCGCCGGACAAGATGAAGCGGTCAAGGCTACGTCGAGGCGACCGGAAATTCCTTCTGATTCCATCCATTCCGGCGTCATCTCCGGTAAATCTAAATCTAGTTCGGTATTTCATTGATTTGTGTAAATTCGGATGACAGAAATGACGAAGAAGAACCAACTTCTTCGTTCTTCGTTACAGCTTCTCCAGCGTACAGAAATGGTTTGGGAGGCAGCTGCAGAGGCTTGAAATTTTGGGGTTTGATCCCGGAAATTCTCTTCTCTTCTGTCCTGTTCTGGTATGTGGAACCATAGTTTTCCAACCTGCCCAACAGGTACGTAGACTTGGCCTCAAATTGACCCACCACCAGACTTGTGAATTGTGATGTTTACTAGTCTTTGTTGCCAAGTCCGTAAGTTTTGTTTTTCTATTGGAACAGGCATACAGAAATGATTGATAGAGAATTTTAATGGAAGTGTTAGCATAGTTCATAATACAGTCTTTTATGTGGCTAGAACTCGCTTGAATTTTCAAAAGGTGGAGCAGAAAGAAAGAAGTTTCAGAGAAAAAGACATGAAAGATAGACCCCATACAAATGCAAAAACGTTGTACTTAGAAAGGCAGGGTGCTGGTGAAGTTTGTGCACTGCCTAATTTTACAGAAGGAACAGAAACGCACTGTAGAGTAAAAGAAGAAGAAAAGAAATGAAGTTCCAATTGGAACCGTGTCCATGCTACTTGTTTTGGCTCATTTTCATTTTACTACTGCAGGCAGAGGCATACCATGGAGCAGCAGCAGAAAATGTAACACATGATTCCTGCAGGACCACAGCAAGCTGTGGAAGTGGCTCTGCCGCTGGTGATGTCAGGTTCCCATTCACCATCAGGGGCATGCTATCTTCTGGGTACGAAGGATTTCCTGGGTTCGAGCTTTCTTGCAGTACTGAAACCAACCAGACACTGCTCTATCTCCCCAATTCCGCCAACTTCACCGTTCAGAGTATCGATTACAAATCTCAGCTGATTTATTTGGGAAGCCCAGATGGGTGCCTTCCAAGACAACTTCGACACCTGAATCTCTCTACAACCCCGTTCGTAATACCAAGATTGGGATATACTAGTTTCAGCTTTCTTAACTGTTCCAAGGCCATCATAGGTTCTTCGCCGATATCTTGCCTAGGCCCAACGGTCTATGCCTACAGTTCGCGCGCTTCCTTGTATGATGTTGATTTGGTGTCTTGTAAGAAAATGTATGCACTTCCGTGGTCAAACGATGATGAGTACGGTAACGTCTTTTTGTTGAGCTGGTCTAGTCCAAGATGCAGCAGATGTTACAGGGCTAAGGGGGAATGTTGCTTGCTGAAGAAGAAGCAGGGCAGCAACAATCCTGAAGTTGAGTGTTCGGGGGATGCCCATCGCGAGAAAGGTATGCACCATCATCATCGTGATTCTTATATCGGCTGTATGTGTTGAATCCCCGCTTAAACTGGTTGGGTCGGACATCATTTGTTATATTCAGCAACGTATAATGAGCTGTTAGACGTTTAACTTACCTTTATCTCGATATAATATCCATCAGAGTTCATTTAAGGAGCAGACTCCTGACTTCACATAAACTTCTTTACTGAATCTGATTCCTAATGGCAATACCTCAAATTGCGATGGAGTACTAACAGTTAAGAGTTGACGATAATATGTGTAACCAACTTGTGAACTTAATTTGAGTGGGATATGATTTCATTGAAGGGAAGATTTGTAAGGCATTGAGATCAAATTGACTTGTTCTAACAATTTAGTTAATACTGAAATGAACTAATTTTTAGCACCTCTCCTCTCCAACAACATGATCGCCGTTCCATTAATGTTCACCTCTTTTTTACAGTTTCGTCTTTGAAGAAGGCACTTATTCCAGGAGTGACTCTGGGTGCAATCTCCATTGCGGCATTGCTCATTGCGCTCTACCGTGCTTACAGGTTTGATCGTCAAGAGAAGGAGTATAGGCTAAAGATGGAAGAGTTTTTGGATGATTACAAGGCACTCAAGCCTACGCGGTTCTCTTATGCTGACATCAAAAGAATAACAAACCAGTTCAATGATGAATTGGGTCGGGGCGCTCATGGAACCGTGTTCAAAGGAAAACTGTCAAGTGAAATCCAAGTAGCTGTCAAGGTCCTGGACAACAACGTCATCACCACCAAAGGAAATGAACAGGACTTTGTGAATGAAGTGGGAGCAATGGCTGGAATCCACCATGTTAATGTGCTTAGATTGGTTGGATTCTGTGCAGATGGGTTCAGAAGAGCTCTGGTATATGAGTACTTACCAAATGATTCACTCCAGAAGTACATCTCTTCCCAGGGAAACGAACAACATTCCAGCCTTGGGTGGAAGAAACTCCAAGAGATCGCCATTGGAATAGCCAAAGGGATAGAGTATCTTCACCAAGGATGTCACCAGAGAATCCTGCATTTCGACATCAAGCCTCACAACATTCTCCTCGACCAAGACTTCAACCCAAAGATCTCTGATTTCGGTCTAGCCAAGCTGTGTGCAAAGGACCAAAGTGCCATATCCATGACGGCAGCCAGAGGGACCATTGGCTACATTGCTCCAGAAGTGTTCTCAAGGAATTTTGGGAGTGTGTCATACAAGGCTGATGTGTACAGCTTCGGGATGTTGCTGTTGGAAATGGTCGGAGGAAGGAAAAATGTCGATGTCACTTCAGCAGATGGCGTCAATCAGATATACTTCCCGGAGTGGATATATAGCCTTTTCAGCGAATCCGGGGAAGATGTAAGGTTTGATGTTGAGGAGGTGGAGGAGGAGGAAAAAGAATACGGCAAGATTAGGAAGAAGTTGGCTACAGTGGGTCTCTGGTGCATTCAGTGGAACCCAGTAGATCGACCTCCAATGAAGCTTGTGGTGCAAATGCTGGAAGGGGAAGGTGACAATTTAACACCACCTCCTAATCCCGTTAGCTCCAATATTGGTGGTGTGGCAAGAATGGGAAAGCCGCGACCACTCCAAGAGTTAGAGATCATACCAGAAACGGAATAAAAATACTTCCCGAACTGGTGATTTACCGTATACGTGTGTAGTAAGAGTGTGTGTTGCCAATACACATGCGAGGTTAGATTCTTTGGGGCTCCTATATTCCGCTAGTGCTTGCCTGCAAATGCTTTCATCTCTTGCAAGGCTGTTTTTACTGTGTTCCTGTTGGAGTTAAGTCTCTTGTGAGTTTGTGATCCGGTTGATTTGGTCTTTGTATTGATTGGGCTTCTGGGGAAGTCGTAGAAAATGTATCTTGACCATTTCTTGGGGACAAAAGCTTTCTAGAACTTGACTCATGAAGTCTGACATGGGTTGTCAATATAATACTCGTGGACAGTTTGAACAAAAGAAAATACCTGGCCAGAAACAAGCAGAGCAAAGTCAGTGGTTAGTTACCTAGTACCCAATTCAATTCCCCCAACAACTTTTTCTCAATAAGTAACAGGTCTCCTTCTTAAGCCATATCAATCATGTCAGCAGTATCTCTCTTCTTGCTGCTGCTCCTCCAAAAAACTTGCCATGCTGCTGCAGCAGATGGCCAGGTCCCGGACCACTACTGTGAACCTTCTTCCTGCGGGGAAATCCCCATCATCAAGCCCCCTTTCCGGCTCACAACCGATCCCGAGAGTTGCAGTAACCTCAACCTTAGCCTGTCATGTGAGAGCAATTCCACCGTGTTGTACAGGGGATCAAGAAGGTACTACGTGAAGGCGATCAACTACAACAACTTCACAATCCGGTTGGTGGCCGATGGTGTGGTTAAAGGAAACTGCTCTTCCTTACCCGCTCAACCTATGTCCCCATGGGACTTCTCTGTCTCAGTAGGTGGTCTATCTTACCATGGACCAGAACACAAGCTTTTAACTCAAGGCTTGACTCTGATCAACTGTGACAACCCTGTTGTCCATTCTTCTACTACTACACCACCACCACCACTAGTGCAAGTGGAAACAAGTCCTTGCATCCATTTTGTACCAAACTCTGCTTCTTCTTCGACCAGCTATGCGGTTATTGGGTGGGGTGCAGAGTTATCAGATTTGCCAGACTCGTGCCGGGTGGAGATGACTGCTCTGTTGCCCATTGCCAGTGATTACTATTACAACAACAATAATGTCACATTTGAAGGAATTCATCGACAGCTTGAATACGGGTTCGAGGTTTCATGGTTGCCTCCTCCCACTGAGTCGTACACTTACAGATGCCCCTATCGTCTGCCCATTTTTGGGTTTTATTACTGCAAACGTACAACAAAACTTCACGATCTTACTGTTAATGATATATTTCTCTACACATTTTTCAGTTTTCCTATTTCATTTTACTCTAATTTAGCTGAGTCTGCCTTTTCTTTTTGTTTACTGAAGGGGGGCCGAGTTGGATCCATGATCCAGGTGAGTTACAGAAATCTATTGCTTCTTCTGCAAATACTTATCCAAGTAACTGAGTGTTTGTTCTTTATTCTTGTTTAATGCAGGGAAACCGAACACTATCATCTCGAATGCAGGTTAGTTACAGACATCCCTGCCTTCTTCTAGACTATCATCTTTCTCTAATTTCCTTTTTTCTTTTATGTTTCTTTCTTTTCAGTGATGAGTGCAAGCTGGATCATTAGGATTGGTAAACCTTTTCTAACTTTCATCATCTTAACTATAATGGTTCCATCTTATCCGCTGCACTCCATCACCATCAGGTCCTGAAGCTATCTGGTAATGAACTGATAATCATATATCCTTTGCAGCGATTCTAAGTCGCCTGTTATTGCTAGTACTTGGCACCCCTGTCGTAGTTGCACTTCTGATATGTAAATGGCGGAGGAGGCATCGATCAATATATCACAGTATCGAAGAATTCCTGCAGAACCAAATCCACATCATGCCAATCAGGTACTCTTACTATCACATCAAGAAAATGACCAGTGGGTTCAAGGACAAGCTAGGCCAAGGAGGGTTTGGCTCCGTCTACAAAGCAAAGCTACGCGGTGGCAGCATTGCAGCCGTCAAATTACTAGATTCCAACAACAAGAAGCCATCCACAACCGCAGCAGGACGAAGAGGACAAGACTTCATGAATGAAGTGGCCACCATTGGCAGGATTCACCATGCCAATGTTGTCCGCATGATCGGCTACTGCTCCGAAGGATCAAAGCAAGCTCTGGTCTACGGATCAATCATCTGCTTACTTCCCCTCCTGGGTTCATAACCAGGTGTCTACGGTGGGGACCTGTATTGCAGTTGGAGAAGTCACAGAAGAGGAAGACAACATTGCCAAGAAGATGGTGATGGTTGCATTGTGGTGCATACAGATGAAACCCGACGAGCGCCCCCCGATGAACAAAGTGGTGGAAATGCTTGAAGGCGACTTGAACAGCCTGCCATTGTCTCCCAAACCTCTTCTGTATCCTAGAGGAGAAGCTGCAAGGAAGAGTGAAGAAGGGTCTTCTTCGTCATTTGTGTCATCATCCGAGTACACAAAATCTGTTATCAGCACTCAGTGTGATGGTTAATAACAATCCAAATACTAAAACTAGCCAGTAGTAATTTCATCTTTTAAATTTTTTCCTCTTACTTTTCAACTATATCCTTTCTCTAATTATAGCCATAGATGGAAAATAAGAATGGATGGTTTAGATGATAGTAAGCATGGGGGTTAGCACCTTATCTTCTCCAAAGAAATCCATGTGTGGTTGAAGCACAACAGAAGAGGACAGCAAAGAACCAGAATTTTCAACCTTTGCAGTTGGCATATGCGGAGAACCAGAATATGTGGCAACCCATTTTCTTCAAAGCAAGCCTTTAGCCTTCCCCTGACATAGTATTCATGTCATCATCACTATTTCTATTCTTACTGCTGCTGCAGCTCCTGCAGCGAACTTGTCAAGTTGCTGCTGCTGCAGCTGTTGTTCCTGCACCAGCAGATAGCCCGGTCATGGTGGAGCCCTACTGTCGACCTTCTTCCTGTGGCGAAATCATCATCCAGTCTCCTTTCCGGCTCACAACTACAGCCTGCCATGTGAGAGCAATACAACTGTGTTGTACCTCAAATCAGGGAGATGCTATGTCAAGGCGATCAATTACAACAACTTCACAATCCGGTTGGTGGACGATGGCGTGGTTAAGGGAAATTTCTCTTCCTTCCCCGCTCATCCTTTGTCCGTAGACAGCGTTAATTCTTCTTCATTTAGAGCCTTCTATTCTTCCATGAGAAGAGGAAAGCCATTTCTGGGGATAGTAACGCCAGAAGAACAATTAAATGGTGCCTTGGCTCTGGTAAGCTGTGACAACCCAGTGGCCAATTCTACACTGTATGTGGAAACAGCTCCTCGAATCGGTGGTTCCAACCCGCATTCGCCATCTAGTTATGCCATGGTTGGGAGCAGCGATGGTGCAGCAGTACTGTTATCCGATCTTGCAGACACTTGCAGAGTGGAGATGCTTTCTCTGTGTCCCATTACCAATGAGGAGAAGATTAATAGCTATCACAACATCAAGGTCCCGTTTCGTGAAATTCACCGGCGACTTGAATATGGGTTCCAGCTTTCATGGCTTAACTGCTCCTCCTTCTGTCCCTTGATCCCATTTTGCTACCTTGACGATTATGACAATGTTTGCTGCATGGGTAAAGTAAAGTTCCATCTTCACCTACATTACATATTTACCTATATATCTTCAGCTAGCTGAGTGTTTGATTTTTTTCTTATTCAATGAAGGGCCAAGGATCATTCTCATCTTTGTTGCACGTGAGTTACAGACATCTCTGTCTTCCCCGTGTTCTTTATCGCATTACAAAATTGATTTTGGATTGATTCTCCTTTTTTTTCAGAATTACTTTCAGCGACCATGGCAGTAGCCCTGATTCTCATAGGTAAATTTTTCTCTGACTCTCTTCATCTAAAAAACTCCACACTCCCCTTCTTAATTTGGTTGCTTACCACAAACTATACATAACCATTCACAGTTGTAGCAATTCGCCTGCTCGTGTTTGTGCTCGGAACCCCTGTTGTTATTGCCCTTCTGGTATATAAATGGCGAAGGAGACATCGATCAGCATATCACAGTATCGAAGAATTCTTGCAGAACCAAACCCACCTCATGCCAATCAGGTACTCGTACTATCACATCAAGAAAATGACCGGCGGGTTCAAGGACAAGATTGGCCAAGGCGGTTTTGGCTCCGTCTACAAAGCAAAGCTACGCAGTGGCAGCTTTGCAGCCGTCAAATTACTCGATGCCAACAATAAGACGCCATCCACAACCCGAGCAGGAAGAAAAGGTCAAGACTTTATGAATGAGGTTGCCACCATTGGTAGGATCCATCATGCCAATGTAGCTCACCTAATCGGCTACTGCTCCGAAGGATCAAGGCAAGCCTTGGTGTACGAGTTCATGCCAAATGGCTCTCTTGACAAGCACATCTCTCATGACAACGATGGTGGTGGTGGTGACCAAAGCAGCAGCAGCAACACCTCTTGTTTGAGCTTGGAACAACTGTACCGCATCTCTCTGGGAGTGGCACGCGGGATCGAGTATCTCCATTCAGGATGTGATATGCAGATACTCCATTTCGACATCAAGCCACACAACATCCTCCTCGACGAAAACTTCACCCCCAAGGTATCCGATTTCGGGCTGGCGAGGCTGAACCAAGCTGGTCGGGACAACAACATCGCGACTCTGACTGCAGCAAGAGGGACCATAGGGTACATGGCACCAGAACTGTTCTACAAGAACATTGGAGGTGTGTCTTACAAAGCCGATGTCTACAGCTTCGGGATGCTGCGGCTGGAAATGACAGGGAAGAGGGGGAACTTGAATGCTGCGGAGACGGATCAATCAACGGCTTACTTCCCTTCATGGGTTCACAACGAGGTGTCTACGCCGGGGACTCCAATTGCAGTTGGAGAAGTCAGGGAAGAGGAAGACAACATTGCCAAGAAGATGGTGATGGTTGGATTGTGGTGCATTCAGACGAAACCTGACGACCGTCCCCCGATGAACAAAGTGGTCGAGATGCTTGAAGGCGACTTGGAGAGCCTGCAATTGCCTCCCAAACCTGTTCTGTTTGCTGCAGAAGCTATAAGGGAGAATAAAGAAGGGTCGTCTTCGTCATTCGTCTTGTCATCCGAGTATTCACAATCTGTTATCAGTAATTAATGTGATGATTAGTGATAATTGTCATAGTAATACTAACTAATAGTAGTAATGCAACTCTTTCCCATCATATGTGGTAATAGTTTTGGCACGATTTATATGATGCTCTTATAATGTTCCGTCGAGTTAATTCTTCCTAATTGGCACTTTGTATTTATCCATTTTAGCCTAACACTTTGATTGTTATTGGAAAAAACGTTTGATGTAGAGTTTTGTAATTGGTGAAAAACGTGTGATACTGTCACTAAGTGTTTTACATGATTCCTATGCACATAACATAAGACTCTTATTAATGGCTTCTTTTTCCACGGGTCTGATCTCACTTCTTGTAGCCCATGCATCCGTTTATGGTGTCCGTTTTCTTATCAAACTAGACGAGCATAATCCGTTCATTCCTTACTAAGTCTATAGCGTATTCGATGTCATGTATGTCGAAAATTCTTATTTTTTCTTCTTAATTTAACTCATGGATCTCTCATTAGTCTCGTTTTTCAGATCCAATTACTAACATATGTACAAAATTTAAATTCAGGGACTGAAAATAAATAAATGGCATATACTATGTACTGGTTTGTTAAAAATACATTGTACATGAACAAATTTGTTAGAAATTATAGTTTAGGGGTTAAAAGTGTTATTAGCCCAACAGAGAAAGAGTTTAAGCCTTCCATCAGCCAAAAGAGCCGCGCCCCGCGCCCTGTCCATTACCATTTACCAGAAAGTGAAACAAGCAGAGGCGACGGCGGCGGCGGAGCTCCGATTTCTTTCATCTGCTCGTCAAACGCCGGAAAGCAATCGTGGATTCATCCAATTGAGCTCCTTCCTCCATAGAGAAACTAAAAAAGCCTTCATATCTTCTCCGCTAGAGCGTTTGCTTGTGTAGGCTCAGTTCAGCTCTCTGATAAACTTTCTCTCAACATGGACGCGGAACACGAAGGTTTGTTCAGGTGAATGTTTACTTTGTTTTCTTCAGTTGAATTCTCCATTTGTTGAAAAAGACAAGCTTTTTCTGCTTCTGGCAGTCAAGGATTCGACTAATGAGGAAGAGGAGCAGCAAGAAATGGGGAAGAAAATGGTTGCTAAAGGGCACAAAAAGATGCATTGGAAAGATTCAAGCAAAAGGTTAGTGTTTCCCCTTTCACCTACTCGATATTGTATAGTCTAGAGAACGATTTAGTCCGCGCGGTGTAGCCGTGGGTATTGATTCTAGTATATCTCCACAATCAACTACTTCATGAAATCCTAGTACACCAAATGCCAAACACAATACACTTCTTCTAACTATTACCCGACTCAAACATACTTTTATTCCGTCTCTGGTATGATCTCCAAATCCTGGAGCGGCCGCGGCTTTCCCATGACTGACATTCTTGCCACACCACCAGTATTAGAGCCAACAGGATTAGGAGGTGGTGTTAAATTGTCACCGTCCCCTTCCAGCATTTGTACCACAAGCTTCATTGGAGGTCGATCAACTGGGTTCCATTGAATGCACCACAGACCCACTATAGCCAACTTCTTCTTGATCATGCCATCTTCTTCCTCTTCTTCATCCTCTTCAACATCAAACCTTACATAATCTCCCGATTCACGAAAAAGGCTATATATCCACTCCGGAAAGTATATATGATCGACCTCATCTGCTGCAGTGACATCAACATTTTTCCTTCCTCCGACCATTTCCAGCAACAACATTCCGAAGCTGTATACATCAGCCTTGTATGACACACTCCCAAAGTTCCTCGAGAACATTTCTGGAGCAATGTAGCCAATGGTTCCTCTGGCTGCAGTCATGGATATGGCACTTTGGTCCTTTGCACACAGCTTGGCCAGGCCGAAATCGGAGATCTTTGGGTTGAAGTCTTGGTCGAGGAGGATGTTGTGGGGCTTGATGTCGAAATGGAGGATCCTCTGCTGACAACCCTGGTGAAGATACTCGATCCCTTTGGCTATTCCAATAGCGATTTCTTGGAGCTTCTTCCACCCAAGGCTGGAATCTTGTTGGGTTCCGTCGTAAGAGATGTACTTCTGGAGTGAATCGTTTGGTAAGTACTCATAAACCAGAGCTCTTCTGAACCCATCTGCGCAGAATCCAACCAATCTAAGCACATTAACATGGTGGATTCCGGCCAATGCTCCCACTTCGTTCACAAAATCCTCTTCATTTCCTTTGGTTGTGGTGAAGTTGTTGTCCAGGACCTTGACAGCTACTTGGATTTCACTTGACAGTTTGCCTTTGAACACTGTTCCATGAGCGCCTCGACCCAATTCATCGTTGAACTGGTCTGTTATTCTTTTGATGTCAGCATAAGAGAAACGAGTAGGCTTGAGAGCCTTGTAATCATCCAAGAACACCTCCATCTTTAGCCTATGCTCTTTTTCTTGGCGATCAAACTTGTAAGCACGGTAGAGCGCAATGAGCAATGCCGCAATGGAGGTTGCACCTAGAGTCACTCCTGTTATGACTGCCTTCTTGAAGGACGAAACTGCACAAAGAAAGGCGGTGAACATTAATGGGATGGTAATCATGTTATTGATGATAGAAATTGGTTCATATCCGTAGTAACTCTGATTTGTTAGAACAAGTCAGTTTTATCTCATTGCCTTACAAATCTTCCCTTCAATGAACTCTTGGTCCACTCAAATTAAGGTTTTCAAATTCAGCAATGACTTTGATTTAATATCAAGAGTCTGCCCCTTGCAAGGAATCTGAATGGTGACAATTGTCGAGATAAGGTAGGTTAAAGTCGTGTCATTGAACGTTGCTGAACATAACAAAATAATTTCTAACCCAACTAGTTTTACCTGAGGTTCAACGCATACAGCTAAGATAAGTTTGATTATGATGGTGCATACCTTTATCACGATGGGCATCTCCCGAACATTCCACTTCATGTATGTCGCTGCTCTGTTTCTTCTTCAGCAAGCAACATTCCTCCTTGGCCTTGTAACATCTGCTGCATTCTGGATTAGACCAGCTCAACGAAAAGCTGTTACCACCGTACTCATCATCATCATCATTGGACCATGGAATTTCATACATCTTCTTACAAGACAGAAAATCGACCATATACAAAGTGTAAATCGAAGCGTAGGCATAGACCGTGGGGCCTAGGCAAGATACCGGCTTTGATGAAGAACCTGTGATGACCTTCGAACAGTTGAGAATGCTGTGAGTAATAGGTCCCAACCTCGGTATCACGAACCGGGTCGTAGAGAGATCCAGGTGTCGCAGTTGTCTTGGGAAGCACCCATCTGGGCTTCCCAAATAAATCTGCTGAGATTCGTAATCGATCCTCTGAACGGTGAAGTTGGCGGAGTGGGGGAGATGTATCAGAGTCTGGTTGGTTTCAGTACTGCAAGAAAGCTCGAACCCAGGAAATCCTTGGTACCCAGAAGATGATGGCATGCCCCTGATGGTGAATGGGAACCTGACGTCAATGGCGGATGAGCCACTTCCACAGCTTGATGTGGTCCTGCAGGAATCGTGCGTTACTTTTGCTGCTGCTGCTCCTCCATGGTTAGCCTCTGCCTGCAGCAGTAAAACCGAAATGAGCCAGAACGAGTAGCATGAACCTGTTTCCAATAGGAACTCCATTTCTTTTCTCCTTCTTTCTTCCCTTTTCTGTTTCTTGAGTAGGATTAGGCAGTGAGCAAACTTCACCAGGTCTCTGCCTTTCTTTGTTCCCATGTGTTTGGATTTGTATTTACTCTTTTTCTTAGCAACTTCTTTATTTCTTCTCCTTTGACAATTCAAACCAGTCCTAGTCACATAAATGAATGTACTGTGAACTTAAAGAAAACTAAGTCAACACTCCACATAAAAAACTTGTGACATTTGCAAAAAAAGACTTGTAAACATCACTGAGGAAGCTTCCTCGCCCAAGCAGAGGAATTGGTCAAATTGAAGACTTTTGCAAACTGTGCCGAATACTTAAAAACTTAGGAGGGTTATTATCACACAAAGTCTTGATTGAGGTGGTTCAATATGAGGGCCAAGTTCCCGTACCAGATTTTGGAAAACAAGAAAATCTCACCCATTGGTGTAGAAAGCTGGGGTTTGACAGTTCAAACAGAGCAGAGCAGATGGATTTTTACTCTGGGGTATGAAATGTTGCAACCTGGGTCGACCCATTTCTACTCCAAACACCTTCTGCCAAACAACCTTGCAACCATGTTCAAAGTAAAGATTCCCCTGCCATTACTTCTATTCCTGCATCTCCTTCTCCAAGAAACTGGCCAAGCTGCTGCTGCTGCTGCTGCAGCAGCAGAAAGCCAGGCCACGGAGCACTGTGAATCTTCTTCCTGCGGTGAAATCCCCATCAGGGCTCCCTTCCGGCTCACAACCGATCCCGGGAGCTGCGATGACCGCAAGTTTAACCTGTCATGTGAGAGTAATACGACCGTGCTGCTGCTGCACCTGTACAGTGGATGGACGAGGTACTACGTAAAGGCGATCAACTACAACAACTCCACAGTCCGGCTGGTAGACGATGGTGTGGTCAATGGAAATTGCTCTTCCTTACCAAATCATTCATGGGAGTCTTCATTTTTGGGGGATCTATATGACCAAGACCCGCGAGCCGAACCTCTAGCTCAAGGCTTGGCTCTGATCAACTGTGACAACCCTGTTGTCCAATCTACTACTACTACTACAAGAACCCAACTAGTGTACGTGGAAACTAGTCCTTGCATCGATTTGGGGCCACGTTCTTCTTCTAGCTATGCTCTTATTGGGGGTACGACGCTATATGATCTGCCAAAGATGTGCAGCGTGGAGATGACTACTGGAATTCCCTATAATTACTATTCCAGCTACACTAATGTCACGTTTCAAGAAATTCACCGCCAGCTTGAATATGGATTCGAGCTTACATGGTTGCCTCAACCTAATCCATGCAGATATGATATGTGCTTTTACGGGTTTTGTTACTGCTATGGTACAGTATTATCTTCTCGCATATTCCCTATACGTATTTGTCATACGAATTCGATGTTGATGGTCATTTTTGTTGCATTCGGTATAGGTATTAACAACCAGCTCGTCCTAAGAACTCGATTAACAATCCAAAAACATATATATTAGCTGCTATGACTTATCCCATTTCATTCTACACTCAGTTAGCCAATTGTTACTGTCAAGAGATTAGCTGAGTGTTTGCTTCTTTTTCTTTTGAAGGGCCATCGGACGTTATCCTCTGGATTGGAAGTGAGTTGCAAAGATCTCTGCTTTCTTCTACAATCATTTTACCGCATTACAATCTTCTTGCCTTAACAATGCATACTCTCCTTTTCTTTCTCTTTCTTTTCAGGGTATTTTGAAAAGTGGATCATTATTTTAGGTAAACTATTTTCCAGCTTTCTTCGTATCCTCAGCAATTGGTTCCATTCCACCTTATCTTTTGCTCTCCATCATCAGAACCAAGCTATTACATGACAAACTGATGTGTGTATATTCCCTTTACCACAGTTGTTGTACATCGCATGATCCTGCTTGTACTTGGCACCCCTGCTATCGTTGCCCTTCTGGTGTATAAATGGCGGAGGCGGCATGAATCAGCGTATCACAGCATCGAGGAGTTCCTCCAGAACCAAGCCCACCTCATGCCAATAAGGTACTCTTACTATCACATCAAGAAAATCACTGGAGGGTTCAAGGACAAGCTTGGCCAGGGAGGGTTTGGCTCCGTCTACAAAGCAAAGCTACGCGGAGGCGGCTTTGCCGCCGTCAAAATGCTCAGGACCAACAACAAGGTGCTAAACCCCACAGCTGCAGCAAGGAAAGGGCAAGACTTTATGAATGAGGTTGCCACCATTGGCAGGATCCACCACGCCAATGTAGTCCGCCTTATGGGCTACTGCTCCGAAGGATCAAAGCAAGTCCTGGTTTATGAGTTCATGCCGAATGGCTCTCTCGACAAGCACATCTCTCACGACAACGATGATGGTGGTAGTGACCAAAACAGCAGCAGCAACACCTCTTGTTTGAGCTTGGAACAACTGTACCGCATCTCTCTGGGAGTGGCACACGGGATCGAGTATCTCCATTCAGGATGTGATGTGCAGATACTCCATTTCGACATCAAGCCACACAACATCCTCCTGGACGAAAACTTCACCCCCAAGGTATCCGATTTCGGGCTGGCGAGGCTGAACCAAGCTGGTCGGGACAACAACATCGCGACTCTGACTGCAGCAAGAGGGACCATAGGGTACATGGCACCAGAACTGTTCTACAAGAACATTGGAGGTGTCTCTTACAAAGCCGATGTCTACAGCTTCGGGATGCTGCTGCTGGAAATGACAGGGAAGAGGGGGAACTTGAATGCCACGGAGACGGATCAATCAACGGCTTACTTCCCTTCATGGGTTCACAACGAGGTGTCTTCGCCGGGGACTCCAATTGTAGTTGGAGAAGTCAAGGAAGAGGAAGACAACATTGCCAAGAAGATGGTGATGGTTGGATTGTGGTGCATTCAGACGAAACCTGACGATCGTCCCCCGATGAACAAAGTGGTGGAGATGCTTGAAGGCGACTTGGAGAGCCTGCAATTGCCTCCCAAACCTGTTCTGTTTGCTGCAGAAGCTATAAGGAAGAATGAAGAAGGATCCTCTTCATCATTCGTGTCATCCTCTGAGTATACACAATCTGCTTTGAGTAATCAATATGATGATGATGAGTGATAATTGTAATACTATTACTAACTACTAGTAGTAATGCAGCTCTTAAGTATGTTTCTTGTTATTTCAACTCTATTACTCTTGTTAGTTTGTACTCTTTCCCAAGTTTTGACACAATTTATATCATGCTACTAAAATGTTCCTTCGAGTCAATCTTCCTAATTTGTACTTCCAATTTATCTCCTATAGTCTAGTGCTTTGATTGTTACCGGAAAAAACGTTTGATGTAGAGTTTTTGTTACTGGAAATAACGCTTGATGTTGTCACTATATTTTTTACATGATCCATATGTATATAATATAGGACTCTTATTAAGGGCTTCTTTTTCCACCTAAAAGAATCTATGTTCTTGTAGCCCTTGTATCTGTTGATGATGCCCATTTCTTATCGAGCAAAATCCATTCATGCTTAGTAAGTCTATAGCGTATTTAATGTTATGTATGTCGGAAATTTTTAATTTTTCACTTAATTCAACTCATGGATCTCTCAATGTTCTCGTTTTTCACATCTATTGGTCAATTGGAGTTTATTATCGTCGAGCTTAATAGTAAGATCGGATCAATAGAGCACAAGACAGATCTTGAGTATATGTAGCATATGAGCCATTCAAGGCCATTATTAAGCATGAGTAAGATCCAATTACTAACATATATGTACAAAATTTAAATTCAGGGACTGAAAATAAAATAACTGAATATACTATGTACTGGTTTGTTAAATACATTGTAGATGGAGAAATTTGTTAGAAATCATAGTTGAAGGATTAAAGGTGTTATTAGCCCAACAGAGAAAGGGTTTAAGCCTTCCATCGGCCGAAAGAACCGCGCAGCGCCCTGTCCATTACCAGAAAGCGAAACAAGCAGCGGCGGCGGAGGAGGAGCTCCGAATCCTTTCTTCTGCTCGTCAAACACCGGAAACCAATCGTGGATTCGTCGAGTTGAGCTCCTTCCTCCACAGGGAAACTAAAAAAGCCTTCCTCTCTTCTCCACTAGTGCGGTTGCTTGTGTAGGCTCAGTTCAGCACTCTGATAAACTTATCTCAACATGGACGCGGAGTACGAAGGTTTGTTCAGGTGATGGTTTACTTTGTTTCTTCAGTTGAATTCTCCATTTGTTGAAAAGACAAGCTTTTGTACTTCTGGCAGTCGAGGATTTGGAAGATGAGACTAATGAGGAAGAGGAGCAGCAAGAAATGGGGAAGAAAATGGTTGCTAAAGGGCACAAAGATGCGTTGGAAAGGCTCAAGCAAAAGGTTAGTGTTTCCCCTTATATTTTTCCTCACGCTTGTGAAGTCAAGTTTGAGTCTTTGTTCTATGTTTTCAAGCGGGTGAGTTCTTGATACTATTTTTAAGGTTTTTGAATGGTTAGAATCGATCAATAATAAAATGCAAGAGACCAAATATGGAGAAGGGATTTCAGTAAATGATGAATTCGTGATTGAGCTTACGCTGTTGTAGATATGGACCCCTCAAACTGTTGCCGGTTTGGATATTGGAGGGTTGGAATGTTATAGATTTTGGGAAGTAGAAGGGCTAGATTAGAACTAGCTGGCGAGTAGTGAGTGTTTGAAACCATACAGATACAGTAGAAGGGCTACTTGAAGTGTTTAGTACAACAGTACAAGAGCTACATGCTATATTCTAAGCGTTGATCAGCTAGTTAGGAGTTGAGGAAATTGTTGGCCTTTAGGTGTCTTGGAGGGTCACCTACTCATTTAGGCATTTGGCCTAAGCACCATTCTTCATCATCTTCTTCTGTAGCTAGTTTTGGTATCAGACTTGATGGTGCTTTCTATGGTACTAGTCTTTGTGATTAACTTATCATTATTCTTTTTTATTACTGGACAGGACCCAGAGTTTTATCAGTTCTTGCAAGAGCATGATAAGGAGCTTCTTGAATTCGATGACGAGGATGCTGAGGTAAATTTCTAAAGCATAACGTTTCAAGATTCTGCTTGAGTGAGAGTATGGTGGAATTTCACCATCGGAGCATTTCTGCAGGAGGATGCTGATAATGATTTGGAGGAACCAACCATAGAAAAGGATGAGGCTGTCGATGATCATGACCAACTGGAGAAGGAAGAGAAGAAACAATCTAAAACCGTTGTAACCATCGCAATGGTTGAGTCCTGGACTGAGGCAGTGCTAGATGGTGGTAAAATAGGTGCCCTTCGATCTCTTCTGAAAGGTTTCAGAATCGCATGCCACTATGGTGATGATAGTGGGGATGACTCTTCATCAAACTTGAGTATCATGTCTAGCGCTGTGTTCAATAAAATAATGGTATTTGTCCTGAGTCGAATGGATGGAATTCTTCGCAAGATGTTGGACCTGCCTTCTTATGGCGGGAAGAAAGAGGTGATGCTTAAAGTAATGGGCACCCGCAAATGGAAGAAATACAGTCACCTGGTGAAGTCATATCTGGGAAATGCCCTGCATGTTTTGAACCAAATGACAGATGCACAGATGGTAGCTTTTACTTTGCGTCGTCTTAAGTATTCGTCTTTGCTACTGGCCGCTTTCCCAAGTCTATTGCGGAAGTATGTCAAGGTATAAGAAACTCAGATTCGTTCAAGTTTATGATTTTTTTCACTGCTTTTCTTCGTGTAGCTTGTAACTATTCTTGATGTCTTATCTTATGAAATATTACCATTATAAGTTGATCCATTGATCTATAGCTGATATGTTCCTCGTGTACATGTTGAGATACATGTCCTGTATATGCTTCTTTTTCACACTAGAACTCTTGTTAACAGTGTAGCACTATACTGGAATATTCAGTATAGTTGTTTGAAAGGAATGTGTCATACTAGTAAGTGTGGAGTGTGATCTGCATTTCTCTTTAACATCTCATTTCTTAGAATATATATGCAGAACTGATTTTCCCTTTTTCATGTCAGGTTGCCCTTCACTTTTGGGGTTCTGGAGGAGGTGCCCTCCCAGTTGTATCTACTCTGTTCTTGAGAGATTTATGCGTACGGCTTGGACAGGAATGTGCAGATGACTGCTTCAAGGGTATGTACAAGGCATATGTTCTGAACTGTCAGTTCATAAATGCTGCAAAGTTGCAGCATATCCAATTTCTTGGGAATTGTGTGATTGAAGTATTCCGGGTCGACCTCCCCACTGCCTATCAACAAGCTTTTGTTTACATCCGGCAGTTGGCAATGATTCTGAGAGATGCTATCACTATGAAAACTAAGGTTCTTTCTTTTTCCGTTTTAACTTTCTTATCACTCGATTAAATCAGAGAAATTGAATATTGGTGTATCAGTTACCTCGCACAGTATAACCTGATTTTTCCGAGAACTGGGTTTAATTAACTTTCATCCCATGATCTTTTCTTGCTAGCTGTTTTGTTTTCCTTTTAAGTGGTTTAGAATTCTCAGATGCTGACCTATGCCTTGTACTTGTTTCACAAGGAATCATTTCGCCGAGTTTATGAATGGAAATTCATGAATTGCCTTGAACTTTGGACTGGTGCTGTCTGTACTTACAGCTCCGAAGCTGATTTTAGGCCTCTAGCCTATCCATTAACTCAAATAATTTCGGGAGTGGCTTCTCTGGTTCCAACTGCTAGATACTTTCCTCTTAGATTGAGGTGTGTAAGAATGCTCAACCGCATTGCTGCATCTACTGGAACATTCATACCGGTTTCCACTCTCCTCTTGGACATGTTAGAAATGAAAGAACTGAATAGGCCTCCCACTGGGGGTGTTGGCAAAGCTGTTGATTTGCGCACAACACTGAAGGTATATATCTTGCGGCCCAAAGATACTCCTTTTTGACATTTACTTTTTTGTTGACTTTTAAATTTTTTTGATACCAGGTAAACAAGCCTACGCTGAAAACACGTGCATTTCAAGAGGCCTGTGTATATTCTGTGGTTGAAGAACTCGCCGAACATTTAGCTCAATGGAGCTATTCAATGGCTTTCTTTGAGCTGTCTTTTATTCCAGCTGTGAGACTAAGAAGCTTCTGCAAAGCTACCAAAGTTGATAGATTTAGAAAAGAAATGAGGCAGCTTATACGACAGGTATTAACTTATGCGGATGCGGGATACTATTTATCAAGTGTGAACAGCTTCCTCGAATTATTAGTAACTGCAGCTAATTACCCTGTTGTAGATTGAGGCTAACTCCAAGTTCACAAATGAAAAGCGTACGTCAATCACTTTACCCAATGACCCTGCAGCTGCATCTGAAATTGAGGTGTGCAATTTTTGTGCTTCTGATTCTTCTAATAGAGCAGCAAAGTTGAAATCTATATTTTGAGGAATTATATTTTTGTGATCTTGAATCAGAATGAGAAACAGTTGGGTCCCAGTCCTTTGTCCAAGTACGTTGCGACATTGCGTGAAAGAGCAAAACAAAGAAGTAACTCACTGGTGGAATCCAGGTTTAGTTTAAAAGCCTCTGACTTGCCACCTTTTGAGATTGTAATCCTTGTGCGTACAGTCTGCCATTCTCTAACTCTCTTGACCATTTTCAGTGTTACTGTTGGAGAACGTTCCTCCATGTTTGGCAAAAGGAGATCTGAAGGTGGTGACGACGACAACGACGATGATGATGTTGATGTTGTTGATGATGATGATGATGAAGATGGTCCTGGAAACGAGGAAGCCGCAGCTGTGTTCAACTCATCTTGGTTACCGAGTGGTCTACCAAAGTATGTTGTCTGAATTTCTCGCTCATGTGTAAGTTTGGACTGTTGGTGAGCAAAGATTACATACAGCTAACTGTGCTTATTACTTACTGGTGCAGGGTTGATACATCCAGGGATGAGGGGAAGAAGAAGAAGAATAAGAAAAGAAAGAAAGGGCAGGAAGAAGAAGATGATGATATCGTCGAGGATTTCATACTGAGTTCTGACGAAGAAGAACCCCCGAGTGGCACTCGTAGTGAGGAAGGCGAGAATGTGAAATCAAGGCCACAGAAGAAAAGGCAGAAATTTTCAAAGAAGGAATCTCATTCAAAGAAACCAAGAAGGAGCAGAGGTAGGCTAAATTATGAGGGAGGGCAGTAATCTCTTGATTTTCTCTGTAGCTCTAAATGGGCGAAAATTTTGGGTCTAAGAATGACCAATGAGACTGGAACAGAAATCAAACACTAAGGCAACGATTTTTAGCAACTGTTTCTCCAGACCGTTTCATTGCATGCACTTTTGAGTAGTAATTTATCAACCTTTGATCCATTTGTATGTATATGAATATGAGTATATCAGATATGATATCATAGAACGAATGTTCACAAAAAATTGTCAGATCAATCAGTGGAATCATGGCTGTGGATTACTTGTTGATTTCAACATGCGTTTATGTACTATCATATACTGCTCTAGTAATCTCATTTGCTCGAACTCAGATTCAGAGTTGGCATCATTGGAAATGGAGGGGGAGAAATAAAGGTTTTATCATTCTATTTCTGGTATGATTTCCAACTCCTGCACAGGCTTTGACTTTACCATGCTAGCCATTCTGAACACACCACCACCAGGATTAGAGCTAACAGGATTAGGAGGTGGTTTTAAATCATCACCTTGGCCTTCCAGCATTTGAACCACAAGTTTCATCTGAGGTCGGTCGACTGGGTTCCACTGAATGCACCATAGCCCCACTATTGCCAGCTTCCTGGCAATCTTACCATCTTCCTCCTCTGCTTCCTCCAAATCAAACCTAACATCTTCTCTAGACTCGCCGAAAAGGCTATAAATCCACTCTGGGAAGTATATCTGTTCACCACCACCATCTGCTGCTGTTGTTGCCACATCGATGTTCTTCCTTCCTCCAACCATTTCCAGCAACAACATCCCGAAACTGTACACGTCGGCCTTGTATGACACGTTCCCGAAGTTCCTCGAGAACACTTCTGGAGCAATGTATCCTATGGTCCCTCTGGCTGTGGACATGGATATGGCACTCTGGTCCTTCGCACAAAGCTTGGCCAGGCCAAAATCCGAGATCTTCGGGTTGAAGTTCTGGTCGAGGAGAACGTTGTGAGGCTTTATGTCGAAGTGCAAGATTCTTTGCTCGCATCCCTGGTGAAGGTACTCGATTCCTTTGGCTATTCCCAGAGAGATATCTTGGAGTGTCTTCCAACCCAAACTGGAGGTTTGGTTTTTTCCATCTGAGATGTATTTCTGCAGTGAATCATTTGGTAAGTACTCATAGACTAGTGCTCTTCTAAACCCATCTGCACAGAAGCCAATCAGTCTAACCACATTAACATGGTGGATTCTTGCCATTGTTCCCACTTCATTAACAAAGTCTTCCCCATTTTCTATGGAGCTACTGGTCAGGACTTTGACAGCAACTTGGATTTCACTTGACAGCTTGCCTTTGAACACTGTTCCATAAGCTCCTCGACCCAGTTCAACTCCGAACTTGCTTGTGATCCTCTTGATATCAGCATAAGAGAATCGTGTTGGCTTGAGAGCATTGTAATCATCCAAGAACTTCTCAATCTTATGTCGGTACTCCTTTTCCCTCCTATCGTACCTGTATGCACGGTAGAGCACAAAGAGCACTACCACAATGAAAACTGAACCGAGAACCGCTCCAGCAATCAATCCCTTCCTCAAAGGCGACACTGTAAAAAAAACGGAAGAGGGAAATCAATGGAATGAGTGATCTTGATGACATTGAGATTATTCCAGGCGTACTGACCCAAATTGAAACTAGACAGGACTGAGAACCACATGCTCAATAGTCAAATGACATACCTCTCTTGCGAGTAGCATCACCAGAGCACTCAACTTCAGGGTCAGGGTTCGGCCCCTGCTTCAGTACACAACATTCCTCCTTTGACTTATAACATCTGCTGCAACGTGGGTTCGACCAGCTCAACATAAGACTCTGATCTTCGTTAGACAGGGCTGGTAATTGGAGATCGTACATCTTCGTACACGACACCAAGTTCACATCATTCAGAGGTGACCCAGAAGCGAGGGAAAACACCGTGCTGCCCAAGCAAGTCACCCATGACAGAGACGAAGTGATGTGACTGAGCTTGGGGCAATTGAACAAAGTGTAAGTGGGCAAACTCCCTTCCAATTTTAATGGCAAGGAAGCGAAATCAAGGTCACGGAGTTGTCTCGGCATGCATTCATCTGGGCTCTTAACATGAACAAGCTGAGATTCATAGTCGATGCTGAGAAGTGTGAGGTTCACCGAATTCGGAAGGTGAAGCAAGGTTTGGTTTCTTCCAGCGCAAGACAGATCGAACCCTGGGAATCCCTGGTACCCAGATGACCTACCTCTGATAGTGAATGGGAACCTGATGTCACTGCTGTTTCCACCGCAGCTGGTTGTCGTTCTGCAGGAAAGGTTGAGACTTTGTGCTCCATGATTAGTCAATAGTAAAATGAAGCACCATAACCAGCTCTTCATTTTTGGACTGATGGTTGGGTTCTGAGACGCTCGGGGATTTCAAAAGATCTCTGCTGTTGAATGAGTTGAATCTACAGTTGGAAGCTGCTGCACTGTTTCTGAAAAGGGTTGAGCTGGTAATGTTTAAAAAATGTAAAGCCCTCCATCATTGGCAAGTTGCTTTCAACTGGATAAGTAATAGCAAAGGGGAAACCTTTACATCCATTCTTTTGACTTTTCAATTGGCAAGTTGCTCCCTTCTTCCCTCCTGTCGATTCTTCCGCCTATCATTAATTAATGCCCACTTTCCACTCTTTACCCCAATCGTGGTTGGCCGAGGTTTGAGTTTGACTATTCAGAAACGATGATAGTTGCTGACTCCACTAGCTTTCTCTGTTCATACTCCGTTGAATAGTAGACAATCAAATCAAATCAAATCTGCAAGGGAAAAGTTTCTCCTCAATATGCGAGAGAGCAGATTGCTTGGTTGAACTCTGCCATGTTCAGTGCAAGGCTTCCCTTCCATTTCCCAGATGGGTTGATTCCCTACTCAGTATTTCTCTTGCTGCTGCTACTTGCCCAAACTTGCCAGGCAGCTACTGCAGATGGAGGAACCTGCAGACCTTCCTCCTGCGGCGAAATCCCTGAAATCAAGGACCCTTTTCGCCTGACAACTGATCCACAAAGCTGCGGAAACCAAAAATACAACCTCTCATGCGAGAGCAACACAACGGTGCTTTACATCGAGTCAGCCAGATACTACGTCAGAGCAATAAACTACAAGAACTTAACAATCAGGTTGGTCAATGAGGGAATAATCGACGGCCAATGCTCTTCCTTGCCCACCAGCCCTCTGTCGGAAAACAGCTTCTACTTCCTCGATCCATACATAGCAACAAGGGACAGACAGAGGTTCTTGTCCAAGAGCGAAGAGCGCTTGAATGAAGTGTTGACTCTGTTCAGCTGCCAGGGTACTCTCAGCAGTTCTGCAGGATTGGTGGAAACAGCTCCATGCATCAGTGGAGTGAACAATTCTTCGGGTTATGCAGTTTTTGGTGGTGCAATGGATGCTCTCAGCTTGGGGAAGATGTGCAGGGTTGATATGATGGCGATGTTGGCCAAGAAGAAGGATGGTTCTTACGACCAGGTCGGGTTTCAAGAAGTTCACCGACAGCTCGAATATGGGTTCGAGCTCTCGTGGCATCTGTACAAGTGTGCTGGCTGCTTAGGGGTCAATAGTTGCTACCTTGATAAGGACAACAAAGTTCTCTGCTCTGGTAATGGCTGTATACATTATCTACATCACCATATGCTGCTTTCTGATCTTGTTTCTGCAAATTATCATGTTTTGCTTTCAACAACTGATGATGTTTATGGTTTCTCTGTTTGGTGTAGGGCTATGGGACCAAATCATATTGATTACAAGTGAGAGATCTCTCTCCCTAACCCTGTTTGAGTATTTGTTTCTGGGTGAATAGTAATAGCAGCTAGTAACCTAGGTGGTCATTGAACTACAGTTGTGGAGTTTCATTTTGATCGCTCAAAACTAGTTTTAGGGTCCAATTGGACGATGGATTCTGCTCCACAATCTATCTCTCTAGTCAAGAATGCTCTAATTTTGTGGGTTCTCAACATTCATGCCTCTTTCTTTTGCATTGCAGCAACCCTTGGAAGACTCCTATATACCCTTGGTAAACTCCACATTCATCTCAGAACTTTCTTTTTCAGTTACACTTCAGCTCCAAAAGTAGTAACAGAACCTTCATTACCTCTACACAGTGGTTCTAGCTCACGTGGCAATGGTGCCACTGGGAACCCCGCTCGTGATAGCATTCCTCGTCTACAGATGGCGAAGGAGACATCTCTCGGCATACGACAAGATCGAAGAGTTCCTCCAGAACCAGAACAACCTGATGACCCCAGTTCGTTACTCTTACTCTGACATCAAGAAGATCACTCGTGGCTTCAAGGACAAGCTAGGCGAAGGCGGTTTTGGTGCTGTGTACAAAGGAAAGCTTCGCAGTGGCGGGTTTGCAGCTGTGAAGATGCTTGGCAAGTCAGCAGCTGGAGGAGGAGGAGGTCAAGACTTCATGAGTGAAGTTGCCACCATTGGCAGGATTCACCATGCCAACGTCGTTCGACTGATTGGTTTCTGCTCCGAAGGATCGAAGCGTGCTCTGGTCTATGAGTTCATGCCCAACGGCTCCCTCGACAAGTACGTGTTCCACAAGCAAGGTTACGAAACTCTGAGCTTGGAGCAAATGTACCGGATCTCTCTCGGGGTGGCACGTGGCATCGAGTACTTACACTCAGGATGTGATATGCAGATTTTGCATTTCGACATCAAGCCACACAACATCCTTCTGGATGACAACTTCAGCCCCAAGGTATCTGATTTTGGGCTGGCGAAGCTTTATCCAACTGGTGACAGGGTGGCAACTCTGACTGCCATACGTGGGACCATAGGGTACATGGCACCAGAGCTGTTCTACAAGAACATTGGGGGTGTCTCTTACAAAGCTGATGTATATAGCTTTGGGATGCTGCTGTTGGAAATGGCAGGAAAGAGGGATAACGCTGCAGTGACGGATAATTCGAGCCAGGTTTACTTCCCCTTCTGGGTTCACGACGAGGTGTTGTCGTCGAACTCGCCTGCTGGGGATCATGTTGTGGTTGGACATTCTACGGAGGAAGAGAATG